>CM061536.1:112149498-112264123 GCA_030545055.2 Neoaliturus tenellus | reverse complement strand
ACCACTTCGCTGTTGATTCATTCATACCTCCCACACAACCGAGCGGCTGGCTCACACTGATGGCGATGGCCACCACTTCACTGTTGATTCATTCATACCTCCCACACAACCGAGCGGCTGGCTCACACTGATGGTGATGGCCACCACTTAACTGTTGATTCATTCATACCTCCCACACAACCGAGCGGCTGGCTCACACTGATGGTGATGGCCACCACTTCACTGTTGATTCATTCATACCTCCCACACAACCGAGCGGCTGGCTCACACTGATGGTGATGGTCACCCCTTCACTGTTGATTCATTCATACCTCCTACACAACCGAGCGGCTGGCTCACACTGATGGCGATGGCCACCACTTCACTGTTGATTCATTCATACCTCCCACACAACCGAGCGGCTGGCTCACACTGATGGTGATGGCCACCACTTCACTGTTGATTCATTCATACCTCCCACACAACCGATTGGCTGGCTCACACTGATGGCGATGGCCACCACTTCACTGTTGATTCATTCATACCTCCCACACAACCGAGCGGCTGGCACACACTGATGGTGATGGTCACCACTTCACTGTTGATTCATTTCTATGAAACCACTCTACTTTATTATTTTTATTATTTGGATAGTTAAGTGTAATTCAGGGATTATAATTCACGGGTGAATAAATTTACATAAAGTGTTTAAAATTATACCAATTATCATGGTGATGGCCACACTGATGGCCATCAGTGTTTACGATTAATTGAAATATTATGACTTCCATGATTCGTTATGCTTATGTAAGTTCCTACAGTATCTGCAATATCTATAGTTTTTTTTATAATTTGTGATTCAAAATAATTTCTTATTTACTTGGATTGCTAGTGAGACAAAACCGCGATGGAAATTGATCAGGTTCCCTAAAAGTTGACTGATTAAGAAACTTGTTAGGGAATAATTATATTATAAATCAGACATTCTAAAATGCTAAGGAAATACATCATTGAGTCTTATTGAATTTCATATGAAGGCAGATGGGAAAGACATAACAATAATATATTCTTACAAATTACAATATTAACAATTTCAAAGGTAAGGGTTTTTTTACTTAAAAACTCTGAGATCTGGGTAAAAACTGGTGTAAAAATTAGAAAATTGTATTCAGCATATTTAACTGAAATTTATTACAATTTTGTATCATCTAATAAAACCGTGTTATTATTCACAAACCTATATCAGTGTTACTCAGAGGCAATGACTTGGCTGGATGGAGCAATATAATGATGTCTATATTGAAAACAACCAAGACGAGCACAAATTGAATTATTGAAACCCTATAGTGCTGTTTAAAATGACGAAAGAGAGTTTGTTGATCCATGTCATGTACGATTTATCCCTGACCAACATTGGCACTTGCAAATTAAACCAATATTTTATATATCTGGTTCAATTTAGCTTATAAGAAATAAAACACAGGATATTTAGCTTTAGTCATTTTCAAACTTAAGTAGTCAAAATGTTTATTTTTTTATTTGATCTATGTTTTTTATATCAGTGATTAAAAAACAAAGCGATGTAGTTTGTCTGGTGCTCTTACCAAAACTTACTTTAGTGTTTTTACTATATCCATTCCACATGGAGAACTTCGTGATCAAGTATGCTAAGATCACTACGGGTAACAATTAAAAAGTTTTTTATGAAAATTAACAAGACAATGTTTTAAATTGTGTATATCTATGTATGTACATGTGTTATAAATGCATAAATTAGTAGTACTGTATTTGAACATACATCACCATAATTCTAACAATTACCATTTATTTCAAAAATACATTCAGTGGTAAAAAAGTAATTTCAATTTGAAAATCTCCACTTTGAGAGGAATTATTCGATTAAAAAACAATTAAAACTTGTAAATTTTGTATATTTACAGAGAAATACTTGCAATAAGTGGATTTTGTTTAATGGAACAATAAATTCCGATAAAGATGAATAAGAGAATTCGCATGAATGACAGAAATCATTTTGTTTCGCATCGATTCATACAGTTCTATATCACCGCTTCAGTTCTTTTAGTTTTGGTTGAAGAATCTGAATTTGTTTACTAAATTTGTTGAGCTTATTATTTGTTTTGTGATAGCTCAGTATAAAGACAAGTAGGTTAAATATACGTAATTAAGTCTGATGATGTAATAAATGTTCAAATAAAATTACTTAGAGAATAGTATTTGGATTTTTGCTGTCAAGTTCTATTATTATTTGTAAGAAGAGTCAGTTTGTCCACGATATTCCACGTTAAAACATAGATAAAGATAAATTTATAGACGAATATTTTATCTTATCAAAATCGTTTATGATTTTAAAGCTTTAAATTTTTTATTATATTCAAACACTCTGCTTTTGCGATATATCTAATACATTCAACGCACCAAGGATGTGTTTAAATACTAACTACAAGGCCAATACTAATATTTTTGGATTGCAATCATTTGAAAAATAAGTGCTAATGCACGGTAGATTTTAAATAAATGTATTTTAGTCTAATGCTCATAGAAATTATTAAAATTTAAATTTAATGATCACCATTACACAACGCAAGTTTTTTGTTATATCTACTGAACACGCATTAGAAAACGTAATATAAAAACGAAGCTTAAACTTTTATTAAAATCAAATGATAAAATATAAGTGGCAGTCAATAATCACTGAAGAAAAAGTAATTTCCTCATGAACCACTGAGAGCGTTTAAGAGAGACTTGAAAGCTTTCACGGGAAGAACCAAAATGCAATTGAGAAACCGACCTCGTTCTTTGAAGGTAAATGCTCCCGGTCCAACATTTCAAACCTTCCCAAGAGATGGAAAAATATATTTTACTTATTGGTGTTATTGAAAAAATGTATATTTTATACCACTTCTAGTGTACGCTTTTACCTTAAACAAATTTGTAAGATACTTATGCTTCTGAAATATAAATAATATTAACATTCCACGTACGGTATAACTTTTAAAATTAAAAAGCATAAACAAATCTGTTTTTAAATTTGATGGAAAGCGAAATGAATCATTATGAACTACACATCAATAACAAGCTTTTATTATAACTTACGATCTTAATAAAAAAATCGAGTAATTTTTAGAGTCAATAATATACTAGATTATGTTCCATTTACAACGTTAAACATTTATTTTATTCTTTTTTTTACAAAAGTTGCATAGAATTACATGATGTTTAAGTAAAATTCTTTCAATCCTCTTCATCAGTAAAACACATTTTGTAACTAGAGGGTCCTAATACAATCTAAGTCAATGCCAAAATTTGTTATGTATTT
The DNA here is from genome assembly GCA_030545055.2 of Neoaliturus tenellus. Lineage (NCBI taxonomy): Eukaryota > Metazoa > Arthropoda > Insecta > Hemiptera > Cicadellidae > Neoaliturus > Neoaliturus tenellus. The sequence continues at coordinate 112,260,807 of CM061536.1, read as the reverse complement.
TATTCCATGTCTCAACTATACGAACGTATTATATTTTGATAATGTAGGCCTATACAAATATATATATTTATGTGAGTTATCTAATATTTATAAACAATGAATCATAATAGTTCAAAATATATAAATGGTTGTCATAGATTTACTACGATACTATATTACAAAGTTATTGCAGGCAGAGAAATATAAACTAGATCCAAATCGTTTTCCGATATTACATATTCCTTGCTCATTCGTTGTTGAACTTCCTTGACTCAAAGTTTGGGTATAACGCAAAAATACCATCTTCAGTGCCCTTAAGAGGAAAAGAACGTATTCAATTATTTTGAATTCTTAACTGTAAATTTTACTTTAAGAAGAGCACTTTAAAATGTCTTCCCATCATATAATCCTTAACTTAAATTCTAAAAAGTAACATAACTATTCAAATTTTGTAGATACAAAGATTTTTTTATTTTTAGGTTAAATTTTATATGTCTTTCAATTACGCGCGTAGAGTATAATGACTCTCCGAACGGCCATGTATTTACTTATTTTGCCGTAGTGAGTAGGCTATACCAAATCGTACTAAATAGCCTACACCAAACACCAAATCGCATGGCAAAGGTGTCTGTAAAAATAACCGAATATGTCATTGAATGTTCACAAAGTTTTTTAAAGTTGTTATACGTACTGTTTTATCGTATTATTAATATTGACAATCCGCAAACAGTATGGGTTGTAAAAATAAGGAAACAATGAATCTTTTACAACATTTTTAAGAGGGAATGCATCATCTACCACATGAATTAATGACTACCAAGTTTTACTGAGCACACATCTAAGTGAGCGATGCCTTTTCAAAATCGTTATTATTCTACCTCCTTATTTTGTTCAAACTCAAGTAGGCCTAAACACTACGTGAATTATTCTGTATTGTTTATAATTTATAATGAATAAAAATATACAAATAGATAGTTTGAACTTATGTATAAGATTTTATCAAAGGGTACTAAGGTACTTGCAAATAAAATTTCATACTTGTATTATGAGCATGGAAACATTGCAGATTAAGGCACTAATATTTATCTTATTTTAGAATAATTATACCATTTTGTTAAATTATTGACACTGTTGGCTTTTTATCTTTTGTCGAAAACTGAAATATATGGATCCTGTGGATCTGAGTATTTATATACCGATATAATTTTTGCACATAAAGGTAAATTGATATAATTTTGTAGCTGTTTTACTCGAAAACCTTAAATAATATTGAGTGTGATAATACGTATCATGTATAACACCTAGCACACTTATATCAATCCCACTGTATGTTAAAGTAAAAATACTTAACTTATATCATTAAAACTGATGTGAGTGATTAGAATGTCTTATTATTTAAACTATCACATAATCTCAATCGATTAATTATAAAGTAATTTTACATTAGTTCCGGTGATTATGTTCATTGATCACAAAAGAATGTCATACTAGTGGTCATTTTTGAATCGCACTCAAGAATGGCTAACAAGAGAATTCATGTTTGAACCGTAGCTTGAAAAGTGTCTTAACGAAGCTCTGCGGTGAGGATAATGATGACGGGATGGAAAAGCAAAACCTTAATCCTCCGATGTTGAGATACAATTATAACATGCCTAACGAAACTACTTTTCTTTTACTAATACTTGTTTATATACGTTGCGTACATCACACTTTATAAGGACTACGTAATAAAATTGTCTATTGGTGAATTTTAATCTATTTATCAAATAAAAGTTTAAACTCGAGGACGTGTAATTAGTGACCGGGTAAAAACTTACTAACACAAAACTTTAGATTTAACTTTCCCAATAATTAGAATTTTTTTATTCCCTAGACTTGTGTAAATATCAGTATTTAATTGTTACATCTATTCTAATATCCATCAATGAGTAACTACAATTTTATGACAAATATTAAAAGGTTTGTTATAATTTTATGTTATATTAAGCCTAAACCTGTGTACTTAAATTGAGATCATCTCAATTTATGTAATTCAAACAGTTGAACATAATTCTGAAAATAATATTTTAAACACATTAATAAATATTTGTATATAGAGTGACGTACAACGAAAAATTAATATGGAAAGAATTTAACATTGCATTATAACATCGAAACACATTATTTATAAATAACCCCCCGTCGCAGCAGACCTGCGTACTCAGCAAATTTCCTAATTATTAGTAATATTAATTTTGACCACATAACCTGCAAACCAAATATCATCACATGCTCATAAATAGAGAAATAAATGTCTATTCTCCTTATGATAAATATAATGAAAGAGTATGCAGGTATGCTGCCATAAGGAACACTAAAAGTAAGTTTTTAGCATAAAAAAAATTATTTCGACCATATGAAGTCATGTACTAAGTTTCATCAATATCTGTTCTTTGCTAAAGGAGTTTGGCTATTCTCCATATGATTAATATGGGAAAAGAGTATGCAGGTTTGCTGCCATGATAAGCACAAAAACCAAGATTTTTTTACCATAAATGGATGAATCTTAACCGAATGAAGCTGAATACCAAGTTTCATCCAAAAATACTGGTTAATAAGTGAAATATTAACACATCCTTATTCTCCATAAGATTAACATTAGAGCCCCAAAATACAATGTACTGTCTTTAGACTCTTCAATGTCTTTAGACTCTCAGTAACCAATGGAGATAGAGCAAAGCTTGAAGATAATAATTTTTTTTTTTTTTAGCTAAATCCAATGGTCGAAATAAAAAATAAAAATTAAAATTTGTTTAAATTACATATTATTTTACATTGATATTTACATAATATTTTCATATTATGAAAAATGCAAAAAATGGGTTTTTGGGGTACAAAATCCCCCAAAACTACCCCTTCCGGTAGGTCGATATATTGTCTGGTTTACGAACTTATCCGAATAAACGTAGGCTTACACATCTCTACCAAATTTGGAGGGCTTAGGTCTTACCATGAGACCTACGGTAATATCTTATTCCCTATAGAAAATTCGCAAAAAAAAAAAGAAAAAAACAATTAGGGTTGAATTAGACCCTTACAACATGGTCAGTTTAGGTCAGGACTATTTGAGCTTATTGTCTGCCACTTTGCCGAACCGAACAAAAAGCTGGACGTAGCATTAACTTGGGGTCGTACCTGACGGTTACGTCATGCTATTGATTGAAACTGATTACTAATGTTATCTAATATCTATTCATTGGTACAATAAGGGATTAATGTTACAGATCAATTAAGCCAGTATTGACAATTATTAAAATAATGATTTCATTTGAACTAACAACATCTTTTACCATCAAAATAAATACTTATGTAATGAACACACGAAGTAAAATATTCAGAAAATTTTTGCTATGTAGTTTGTGGGAAACTGAAGAAAGTTTCCGGTTTTATTTCAAAATCAAAATTTAAAATGCAATAGACAAATCATGCAAGACCTTCATACAATGTATAGACAATAATATGTGAATAAACTAATGTGAAATTATTATAATTTTTTTTTTAATAAGATTAGATGCTTTTTTGCTCAAAGTAACCAAACATATAGCTCCACTTAGCGTAAACATTATACACAAAAGAGTTTATTTCAATTTATTTGTAAACAAATTACTAATAGATAACAAAATAATAACTCACATTAATTCTTAAACAAGAAATATACGTAATATAAACATTGTCTTAAAGTGACATAGTGGATTCAAAACGCTGTAGAGCGTAGTCTTGCAGACCGATGTGAATTATAACAGGATTCTGAACATCTACATAATTCTAACTTTCTATCGGCATGTACGTATCTTTCATAAACTATGCAAACAAGCCCATAAAAAGGGTAAAAATAATCATACTTGCCTATTAATAACGATTCAACACTTTGAATATGTTGTTTATTATTAAATATAATGATTCATGATTATTATTTACCTTTTATTTCTGTTTCTCAGCTCCTGCAACCAATATTAATAAATCAATAACCTGTCATGACATTTTTATAGTTACGGTACTAAAATTTAACATCCAAACAACATTTCCATGTATAATTTTTAAATTCGTTTTTTACGATTTTTTCCGCGTATACGGCAATTAAGAGAGAATATTTGTATCTTAGAACATTTAAATCTAAGTTTGTATGTCAGGGTGGCAATGACTGCCCATAAAAAGTAAGGTGGTTTTACTATTATGTGTAATATAATCTAGGAATTCGTATATTACTTTTACTTTTTAATAGATCCAATATAAAATTTCAATATTAAATATTTTTATTTCTTCTCTACTTTAAAATTTACATTTTAAAGAAACGAATCTATCCTGTTCTGCAAAATTTTTCAGCGACAACAATGCTGATCTGTCTTTCTGTTCACCTAAGAATTCTAAGCACACAATAACTGGCAATACAGGACTGCTCAATTCATATTGTACAATTAAAAGCGACCACTACTGTTGATTTTAGTCTCTTCTGGCTTCATTATCTTTAATTCAATAAAATATTCTTGAAAATTTTTATTGAATAAATGAATATATATTAAAAAAATATCATCACGTTATTATTTGTTTAAAATTTACTCTTACCTATATTATTGTTTTCTTCAATTGAAATATTTTTATTGAATGAAATATATTGTAAGGTAAAGGGTTTAGATAAACTAAATATCAATTAAAACATTCATGATAGAAAGTGCATTATATTCAGTATAAAACTATATGATATCCATGATATATTAGATTATCTATACATGGACATTAAAATAATAATGTTCTTTATTCCAACTTATAGCTGAATATAGGTAAAAATTATTTTTAATGGAACAAACCGTTTATATTCCACACAATAAATATTAATTATGTAAACATTAATAGGTTATTATGATAGGTAATATTATAAGTGATGATGCAGAGTGTGATAGCAAAATGTAGATGGATAAAATATTTTTTAAAATGTGTTATATTACATTTATATTGATATACACATTCCACCTGTGTGTGTGTGTTGTTGTGTGTATGCTTGTCCTTATGTTTATTTAAATAAGGGATCACTAAATAGTTGTTATTTGCGCAAAAAGAGGCCAAACGGAACACTTCTCATTACAAAAGAAAACGTGAGATAATTATGGTAATATTTTTTCTGATATTAGTTATTAAGTACCCCTAATTTTTTTATACTATATTGATAATGTTTCCCATAGTCTCATATCGAACCTAAAGTAGCTACTGTCTGGTGAGTTGTGTAATGTGTATGTTATGAATTATTCAAAAACCAAGATAACGCCTGGTCCATGTATAACCGGGGTAGGAATAACCTCATCTGTTATACATATGTGTGGTACAACCATTGTATTATACAAAGCACCGAGATACGTAGAGGTATTTGTTACGTCTTCTTGTGCTTTCTTTGCTCCTCAGTTTGAATTTACTCAAATATTAATTTATCTCGTTTGTTTTTTATTTATTTAAAACAGCTATTAGAGTTGAATTATTGGCTCACACATCTTAAATAATTTGACATGTTTATGATAAGAGTCGCAATATTGAAAAATTGCATATAGATCTTTTATTAAGAAAATTTATAAGTCTTCAAGTATTTAGTAATCTATAACATAAATAACACATTTTAAAAGTGCCCAAGGCTAAATTAAGAAATGTGGTTATATTGCACTTTTAGAAGGCGACAAATGAAGAAAGTGTAGGAACTGTGTTAGGCAATAAAAATAAATTAGGATTGTTTAGATAGAATTTGGAATAACAATGAACGATATTATTTTAAGATATTTCGCTCTGCTATATTAGCTTGGAATACAAAAAATAAAAAAAAGTTAATGTTTTGTAGCCATTATTACACATGTAAAATATCTCAAAATTGTAAAAGAAGTTTAAAATAGAAATTATTTGTTTTTAGCTAAACATCCGTAAACAGATTTAATCATGAAAAAACTAAATAAAAATACTGACTTATTTTAGAAATTTATAAATACGCCCTTAGCACTACATTAAAACTACATTAAAAGGCGAGTGAGCGAAGCAAATTAATGAGCTCGTCTTGAAATAAAAACCTCATGGGCTTGGCATTTTCGCGTACAATCTGAGACTGATATTACTATAATTAAGAACAAATGTTTAAGTTTACCGAGCAAATGCTCGGGCCCGATATACTTATTTCTTAACCCATCACGACAAAGCAATGATTTTTCCGTCCAGGATGTTAATTAATTAAATATGCATTCTCGCATATTTATAAAAGGACAAGTACCTCAATGACAGTGCTAGATTTAACATTAATAACAAATCCTATGCATATGATTGGGAATATCATAATTTAATAACACACTAGTAATTGTGGTAACGGAAAACGCTCATTTCCTTTTCGTTGAAACATCTTCATTAGAATAAACATTCAATCAAATTTATGAAATTAGTCTGGTTATAAGCTTGATAAATTGGTTAATCACTTTAAGAGTCATCTTCACCCCTGGGCCAGTAGCCCCTTGTTGCGCAGTCGGCAATGTTAACCATACGGCTTTTAATGTAAAACATGGTATTTGATTCCCCTGTTTCGGAAGCCGTTTTTCAACCGATTTTCTTTAAACATGGTAAGTGTTTAGTTGTATAGTTATATTAGGTCTCTAATACCTCGGAATTTTGAAAATTTTACTAAATTTTGAAATATTACTAGAGAAAATCGAGTTACTTTGTGACGTCACAGAGAGTAATATTTGTTACATTTTCAAAATTTCAAAGTATGAGAGATCTAATACCGGGTGTTCATAAAGTCTTGCCCTGATTTGATAGCTTTTCTGTACAGAAACCATTAAAGCCACGCGCAACTTACATTGCTTCTTTTGAAGAGAATTTAATCTAGTTTTTTATATTAAATTGGTAACACCTTTGTTTAGCTGTTTGACAACAATGCAATTTTTTTTTAAATTCGGTACAAAAGCAAATCAGAAATGGTTAGCCTCCAGAAGAAGTAACAGTGTGTCCTATGGTTCTATGAAACCCAGTCCCCCATTACCGGTACTGTCTAAAGACTTTATGTGCGAACGTTAAGAACACCTGCACCTGATGTAAAGAGTATCGAGAGGTGGTATCCATATTTTTGTGACAGGGGCAGTGTGTGTGACAAGAAACGAACTTGACGCCCGCACATTACTGAAGTCACTGTGGATTGGGAGTGATGGCCCGACTGAATTGCCTCCTCGGTCACCAGACTTTACTCCTCTGGACTTTTTTATGTGAGAGTTTGTCAAAGACGTAGTGTGTTCTACCCCAGTTCTTGATTTAGAGTCACTAAGAGAGAGAATAAGAAATGCAGTGCAGTCTGATACTCATTAAATGTTTGGGAAAATAGAAAAAGTCGCCTAGATTATTTACAGGCAACCCAAGGCGACACATAGAATTTTATTGAGTTTGAATATATGTAAATAAAACTTGAGAAATCACTTGTTAAAACTGTAAATAAAACATTATTCTACCACCATTCTTTTCATGCTATTCGATTTCTTTATCAAGGCAAGACTTTATGAACACCCCTTATAACTATTCAACTAAACACTTACCAAGTATAAAGAAAATCGGTTGAAAAACGGCGTCCGAAACAGGGGAATGCGTTACCATGTTTTGCATTAAAAGCCGTATGGTTAACATTGCCGACTGCGCAACAATGGGCTAATGGCCCAGGAGTGAAGATGACTCATAACACCAAAGTAGTAGTAATGAAAAAGGGAAACTTTTGAAACTTTTTCTAATTTAACTTATAACAAAACATGAATTTCAACAAAGAATGATATATTGATATTTAAACATTAATAAAATTTTTATTTTAATAACAATATTTAATACCATACAAATACGGTAAAATTATTAAAATTAGAATTTTATTAAAAATTATTCTATTAAAAATAGAATAGAAATATAAAAATCGTTCTAATTTAAGTAAGTAACATATTGTCTTATAATTAATTGTTATAATCTACGTTATCATAAATATTTGACCTTTTATAGTTATACAACACTCGTATAACATTTAAAAAAGTGTGTTCTTATTACACTTTGAAAACACTGGAACACACCGAAGTAGCAATATTTACCATTTAGGCAAGATGTTGCAGGCCATCAACTTGGAGGTTCCTTTTGTAGTCGGCCCGAGCATCCATTCCAAACAAAACCGGTCGTAAAAAGCCCCTTCTTTTATTTTGTGCGATTAAAAACGTGTGGATTATGCTGCTTTTATATTCTTTTGGTTTTATGCTCATTTGCCTGTGAATTTTATGTGAAATCAAATGTTTAATAACTGATATGATTGTTCAAACTTAGAAACAATAAAACTCTAAATCGTTCTATACATAAACTTTCTTAAACATAAAAAAGTTCTACAAAATGTTTTGGGTCTTTATAAATTATACAATCAAAAAGCTTTATTTTAGTTTTAAAAAGATATTCATTTGCTATTTGACAATTTGTATTGTAAAAAAAGCATACTCCTCTAGGGTACCTAATCAGTGAAATGCAACGCATCAACAAGAATGGTTTAATAAAAAAAAAAAATTAAAAAAAACATAGTAAGCTCCTAGAGAGACGGATATTGTTCCACTCTATCATCTGGATGAATATAAAAATAATTACTTATATGAAAGATACTTTTAAGTGACATTTAATAGCGGCTCGTGCCTACGCACAGGCGTTCTTGTCAATGTAGGTACTTTTTCCATCACAAGAATGTTATATTTTAGTTCAGGAGATTTTGTTTAGTTACGTTATAATACTATGCAATGAATGTAAAATGTGTTATGTATTGAAAATAAATGAATTTGAATTTCAATTTTACAAATAATGGTTTACATCGCATAATCATTACGAAGTTACTTCAAAGATTCTTTTCTGTAAAACTTGATTTTCTTTCATGAAGAATTCTTTAAAATCATCGTAAATTATTTACTTTTTTCGCAACATTGATTATGTATTCGATAAAAGGATAAATCTTTTACTTGATAAAATTAAATAAAAATCAGAAGGCAGCTAACCATGTTAAAAAGTCGATTAGACTATTATATCTAGGCAAGAAAGGATAACTCCTGCCAACATACATATTACACAAATAATTATAGTATTAAATAATCTTAGACATTTAGTCATCATACAGCCTAATGTAAACATGAAATAGGTTTCAGAAAAATTTATGCGATTAAATTGTCCCTTTACTTTTTTTACACGAACGAATTAATGAACTATGTTCGTGGGTTCTCACAAGTTTAAACTTGCAATCTCATTGTTTGATAAAAATAATCTGATTCTTTTAGCAATGGAAATTATTAACGTGTTAAGCTTTGTCTTAATATAAGGAGATGTTACAGCTGTTAACGAATATAATTCTGCTATTATATTACTGTTTGTAACTGTGGTATTTCGCTTTATAATCGATTTGTTTTTTGTTTTTTTTTTGTTTCTGACAGTTTTTTCTTCTAAAAGTTTTCCTTGAGATAATTTGTTGAGATAATCACTGAACCTAAACTTACTCCTTAACCTCACACTAATAAATCTTTAAAATATTTTCAAAACCCGTTAGTCTAATTTCTTGTAATATTTGTAGAATATTGGTTGTAACGTTATTAGCTGAATTTAAAAGTGGCATTATATCAATATGCCTTCGCACTGGCGCTACGCACTATTTCAAACGATATTTAAAATAAAGCTACATCGCGACCTAAAAACATTCAATTACACTACTTTAACTAACAAGCACAAAACTACAGTTCTGATTTGATTCTGTAAAACATATTAAATAAAAAGACTCCAAAAATTTATTTTTATTTAGTTAACAATAAAAACCAAAAATCACTATGTATATTGCGTAGACATTATATGATTTATTTTTATGGTTATTTGTGAACGAAATCTTGCGACAGCTGAAAACTCCAAAATGAAGTCATCAAACCAGCACATTAGTCTTAGGTGTTATAGTCAAAAGGGATCTTTTCAAAAGTCTCTTGATCTCATATATGATGCACATTTTCTGTAAGCTGGGCCAGTAAATTTTTGTGTAAGTACATCTAGCCGTTTCGTAATGGTAACAGTACATTTTAGTACATAATACTTAGTTTTTTGCATAATGATTTAATTGATATGTCAAAGGTTCGGTTGCTCCTATTATAATTGTAACGTTCTTTTGTTATACTAATAATAATAATTATCGTATGGCTTATAGTGGAGGGAGATCAGCAATTAACTGATAGTTCTCCTCGCCTGAAATGCCTGAACTATTTTGTTTTCTATGCAGGTGGACCAACGGCTTAACGTGACTTCCGAACCACGGGAGCAGCCGATCTTTTTGTACCCGAGCCAGGAGTTGAACCCGGGCCCGCTGGGTGATAACCCAGAGCTCTACCACTGAGCTGCGGCCGCTGCCTTTTGTTATACTACGTTTTACCGTCAGAAGCTGTTAAAATTATTAGTTCCCCATCTAACAATACTCCCCATGTTAATATTATGGACAAAATACTAAATTGAGGTGCTTCCTTCTCTCTTTATGTAGAAATATCAAATATCTAAGACTTTATTGCAAAACTATGAACCGAGACGTATCTTTTGACACCTCAAACTTTATATTGCCCCAGGACTGGAGAAGCTTGTACTAAATAATGATGGAGGGTTTTTTTATATATACTAAAACGATTGTACAAACTCGTGACAGCTGGTGGTTGGTAAAATACTTTATTGATCTTTAGTGGTCCATTATAAATATTAGTTTTAATCCTTTCAAATGTTGAGGGGTTTTATATTAATTGTATAAGAGTGTTTTTGATACAGCATTAATTGAAAAGAAAACATTGAAAGATATACAACCGCAATACAAAGACTAAACTTAACTGTCATAGTCATATCACTGTTTTAAATTCATAGTCAACTTTTTAATAAAACCAAGTTTGAGAAAAAATATCAACAAAGTGAGATTTTATTGTTGTTAATAAATTGATAAAGCATTCAACTGAGGCATCCAAACATTAAACGACCAGTCCAGCTTTAGTGACAGATTTATCCTCTGAGTTCCGCACACCCCATTGTGACCGGAAGTTAACAAAAACCAACCGGAAACCGCCAGAGTAGTAATAGAGGGCTACCCCAACAAAGCAGCCAACACAAGTCTTACGTAGGTCTTGTGACTGCTCTAATGGTAAAACTTACGTTAGTGTGCTGAATGCTAAATATATAGACCACTTCGTTCCGTAAAACATATTGTAACTGAAAGAATGACAAACTATATAATTTTTCTTGAAGTAGGAGCCCCTAGACAACATACTTTATTTATAGTGTTAGACAATTTAATGTTAAAAACCTAAACATGTTACAACAAATATTCGTTATGTAAAAAAAATAATAAGCAAAAAGTCGTTTTATAAAATATGTTTTTTTTTAAATTTTGAAAATATGCCTTCGTACAATAGTCAGTCTTCAGTGAAATTAAGCGAATCGTATACAAAAAATTAGGGAAATACTTTAAAAAGGTAAATACTGAAATAAAAAATATTAAAATAATCTTATACTTTCTTAGGAGATTTTCTTTCATATCACACGAGATAATAAGGAATATTATTTTAATTCATAAGCTTCATAAAATACATATAATAACTTACGTAAAGATTTATATCATTTTACATTATTAAAATCAATGAAAGGAAAGAATAAAGTAGACGCTGTAAAGATAACTTTGGCCATTTGGAATAAATCCGGCACAAATGAACGGAAGCAGTAAAACACCCTATTTTAGTCATGATTGTTTGAAAGTGGTTTATGGGAGACTTGTCTTTGTTCCTCTTCCCGTCTCCTAAACAATATATACATAAATGATACTACGCTACTTGATATTCAGACTCCTGTGAGAGATTATTTTTAAGTTAATTTTATTTCTTAATAAATACTTATTTACAATTACTCGTAGTAGTAACATAATTAGTGGTTGAATAATTTATAAAGAAGTCATGGTATATATTTTTGTAATTTAAAAAAAAAAGATATTTGAAAATAATGTTTTCAACGAAACTGTTTCTAACAAATTGAATTTTAGCACCATTAAAAGATATTCATAATTTAGTTGTAGTTACTGTATTAGTTAACTTTACATTTTTATTAGTTAACTAATTATAATAAACTAGCTATATCCCGTCACGGCTTCGCCCGTGGTTGAATTTATTTTTTAGGTAATAAAATATTTTTAAAGAGCAACAAAATCTTCTTCCTTAAGAATGACATTGAAAAAATAAAGTAGTGTAAGTTAAACTCCGAAGGAATAATGCAAAACCTTAGTTAGGTGTTTAGCATTTTTTAAATGAGAACCAATGAGCAAATAGGAACGACTATGTGAAATTTCAACCTAGTACGCCCTACAGTAATTTTGAAATCATGTGGGACGGAGCACTAAAGAACATCAAAACTATATTTGCAAAACTGTTTCTTAGTGAACACATATTTGCAAAACGGAACATAAACGTTAAATTTCAATTCCGTAAGATTTATGGTAATTTTGAGGATTTGTGAGGAGGAGCCCTAAAGGAAATTTGCAAAATGGTTTATTATTAAACACCTATGAGCAAAGAGGAACGTCCATGTCTAATTTCAGCCCCACGAAGGCCCTAAAGTAATCTTGAAATCCAGTGGGGCGGACTCCTTGAACTTCGAAAACTATATTTGCAAAACCGTTTCTTAGTGAGTACCTATTAGTAAAACAGAAGATCGCCGTTAAAGTTTAATCGCTTAGGATCTATGTCAATTTTTAAGTTCTGAAGGGTGGAGCCCTGAAGGAAATTTGCTAAGTTGTTTCTTAGTGAGCAACTATGAGCAAAGAGGAACGTCCATGTCAAATTTCAATCAAGTTGGGCCTGGAATGTTTTTTAGACCTGTGGGGCGGAGCCCTCAATAATAAAAAAATATGTATTTACAGGGCTTTTTCTTAGTGAGTAGGCCTATCCTACCTATGAGCTAAGAAGAACGTTCATGTCAGATTTCAATCCCGCGGAGGGACTAAAGTAATTTTGAAGTCCAGTGGTTCGGAGCCCTAAAAGTCCTTCAAAAACTATATTTGCAAAACGTTTCTTAGATAGTACATATGAGCTAAGAGAATCGTCCATGTCAAAAATTTCAACCCCGCTAAGGCCTTAAAGTAATCTTGAGATCCAGTGGGGCGGAGCCCTTAAGTGCTTCAAAACTATATTTGAAAAACCGTTATTGTTAGTACCTATGAGCATTAAAAACGTATATAGTAATAATATACGAAATCAAGTAAACTGCAATTAATACAACCAAAGTACACCGCACAAAAATTATTGTACATCACACTATTAAAATCATAATTCTTCGAAAACGCAACATTAATAAACATTATATATCACAGTTAGTTACTTCTGTGGTTATAAGAATTTGCTTGAATGAATCATCATGTGGCAGATGTAAACAAATCTAATTCCCAAATACATATGTTAGAATACAAAAATGTTGCTTCCATAAGAATAACATGGTAACTTTGAGGACGTCTAGGGCGTAGCCCTTTGTGAATATTATGTGAAAATAGCCAGACTTTCCTATTTCAAGTCTAAATAATAAGTGTACCAAATTTCAGCACTGTAGCTAGTCGGGAAGTAAATTGGTGATGAGTGAGTTAGTGAGTGAGAGATTTCTCTTTTATATATTTGGATTACAATAGGTGACATCACTTAACTAATAATCATAATTTACAAATAAAAAAGATGATATCCCTGTGAAATTAAATACCCGATAGTTGTAATGAAATTTTAATCTTTAACTCATAATGTAATTATTATAAATCACAATAAAAGTATATAAACATTCTTAACATGTACATATGGAGAATGACGAAATGGTTTTTAGTATAAAAAGTCCTAAACGTGACAGCACACTATTCTTAGAACGTCAATTATCATCTTCTTATCAAGCTGTGACAACGATCCTCGTGAAAGGTCACCTTATCAAGAAATCGGCGACCTCATCACAGAGTTTGATAGGGGGAGAGAGGGAGAGAGAGTACCCGTGAGGACGCTCGTTTGTCTCACATTATAGGCCAAGATTTAAATTTGTATATTTCACCACTAAATCCGATCAAGGTAGTTGAAATTATTTAGTGTTTATAGGATTAAAAATGTAATTATTAAAGACGTAAACAATGAGATTTCAAAGTTTTTTTATGTTTCTAGAGTGCAATAAAATGGGTAAAATACATTTCACAGCTTTAGTTGATAAAAAGCTAATTATACTGTTTAATTTATTCATGAGAAAACTTATCATAATGAACAACGTGTTATAACGAAGGTTTCATAATTATTATCAGTTTTATAACCGCTTCAAATGAATCTTGATAACAATTTTTGTGATTAAACAAATTTTTTACTTTCTATTGGATTCATACTTCTTGTTTTAGTGCAGAATTTTGTTTTATTAATTTACAAACTAATGTGTAGCTTAAGGAAACATTAAAACTAGATTGTAATACAAATTCTATGTTTGAACGTATTGTTTTTGTTATGTAACACGTACCTAAACAGTTTTTATGTCTATTTATATATGTTAAACAAGATAATTATTAAAAATTCTATACCAAACTATCTTTCTAACGAAATAAAAAAAATCCAAACTGATTAAATAAATAAAATCCAAATTTCTACTCGACAGCTAAAATGTTAAGCAGTAGTATGTCAAAGATAGAAAAACTTTCATCTTGTTACTTCCCCAACAATTATAATAATATTGTGTGACTCTATTCTGTTTTTGGTAGCCGAGGTTTTGCAGGTTGAACACAACCTCCGATTCCAACATCCCTTTTGTGGCTCGCCCGAGCACTCCAACGACACAAAAAAGCAGTAATAAAGAGCAGCTCCTTTCATTCGTACTATTGAAAACTTCTACTACTACTGATTTTAGAGTATTATCTTTCCACGAAGAAAATTAAGTTAAAATGATATGTAAGGAACGTGTAGTCCGTAAAAACGTAACCATTACATTGTATACTTTTATTGAAATATAAAATCAAGTTTTACAATGGAATTATACTTCTGAATTGTCTAATATCAGTAAACTGTGTATCACAACTATGAGTGTAGACCTACATATATCACTATATCACTATTTTAAGACAGGGACTTCACATAGTGGGTATTTTAACCTGAATATGAATGAGAGATGAGTGTAGGATAATTGTGGGGCGATCTTCTAGTCTTGTTACTGATTTGCAATGATTTTTAACAACAAACATGCATGGTTATGTTGTTGCTCTTTACATATATATAATATATAAATATATATACACATATATTTATTTATTGATTGTCAAATATTTAAAAAAGTTAGTGACGATTAATGAAGTATATTTTTTTACAACTTTAATCATATATAAAACAATTAATAAGACAGTTAATACATTGGTAAGACATAAAAACTTTTACTTTATTTTTAAGATAACGTATAAGTATTAATAAATGTTAGTACAAAAAAAAACTAAGGACTACAATACCGTTTATACTATACCAAATATATCAATCGACGATTAAAGTTTATACTGTCATATCAAATTAATATATAAAACTATAGTAACTCAATAAAATAACCAAACCAACAAAGATAGGTTTATACGTGAAAGTTGACTAAACAAAAAAGTTAAGATTCTAAAAGTGAGTTATCCGTTGGTATCAAAGTTGAGGTTTTATTTTTAGCTGACATACCATCCCATCCCGTTTGGTAAAGTCAGTATAATTGATGGTATCTGATGTAATCAATCTTGGTCAGCCCCAGACATGAGCGTTGTCGCCGTAATTTTGCGCTTCATGAATCTCAGAGCCTTAACACGAATAGATAGTACCGTGAAGTGGCTATTAACTTGAATAGATAGTTCTGTAAATGAATTACTTTACATAAAAATAACAACAAATTGTATAAGATTTATATTTCTTCATTTAAAAATACAATTTAATTTAGAAGTCTGTGTTTTTTAATTAATTTCTTAATAAGTCAAAATCACAGTAGTAAGCACTAATGAATACTAGTTCATCCATAACTACCATCCTCATAATTAGACAAATTCGTATATGGGAGGTTGAAATTGTGGTTCGGATCCCACGTTAAACTGTAGGTCCCTAGATACCATCAACTGTTGGGCTATGAATTAAGAGTCCTGTCTAAGGAGAATGTCGGCCTTAGTAACAAGACTACAAGATCGCGCCACAATCATCCTACACTCATCCCTCATTCATACTTGGCTTTAAACTACCTATTGAGTTAGGTCGCCATTTCAATAAAGGTAAGGTAAGGTATAATGAACAGTGTGTATATTGAAATAGATTTGATGGATCAAAATGCATGCCTAAATGGATTTCAATGTATAATTCTTTTCAACTATTACAAAACAGAATCTACTTTTGTCGAACTGTAAAAATAAACGGTATCAGTTAACTGACACATACTTTCTCCCAACAATATAAAAAAGATGTTAAAAGCTTCAAACATTAATGTCTTGATGACTCAGTCGGATAGCTACCGGCTGAGCAGCGCTCGTTTGACCCTACGCGCGTCTGTGACTTTTAACAACGTACTGCGTTTACCGCTAAACGAAAAATGGAATTTTCTCCGCAACCACTTGACGTAAAGCAATAATTTAAAATACTAGATTATTTAGTTTTTTGAGCTTGATTTAATGGTGATAAGTAAAATTTATTTCAAGACAACAGCTATTTTGAAAATCCAAAAAATTGATTTTTGAAACACTTTTTACTCTATAACTTTTGAACGCGAGTTTTCTCGGAGATGCGGGTGGTGTCATTTTATTCGCCATTTTAAGCTTAATAAACCACAAAATTTTAATCAAAATCGTTAGAGCCGTTTTTGAGAAATTTTGATTTTTGACGATTTTTGAGGGTTTTTGTGGGTAAAATACCCTTAAAAATCAAAAATTCAAAAAAATGAAAAAAACGCCTGGAATTATCGTGGGTTTGGACCTATGTACCAAATTTCATTAAAATCTGACAATTAGGGCATTCTCTAGCTCTGTTTACATCCTGACACACACACACACACACAGACAGACATCACTCCGAAAACCACTTTTTTGGACTCAGGGGGAACCAAAATGGATAAATCCACCAACAACTCAAATTCGAAAATTTTGACGAAAACAATACTTTCTCCATATACTATGGTATAGAGGGAGAAAGTAAAAGTAAACTCACAAAACTTTAATGGAATGTTTAAAATGTAAATGAGTCTGATATATGTGGAATCAGGGTATTCAATGTAAAGATAAAAAATAAAAAGAATTACATTATAAATTTGACTTTTTAGGATTTTTCACTGCAACTACTGAACCGAAGTTAACTATTTACTGTATTATTATTATTAAATATTTTTTATGAATTACAGAAAATATATTAGGTTATAAATGAATAAATATCTACTCTATAAACATCATACTTGAATAATTATAATGCCATAAAGTTTAAACTACTATATACATAAAATATAACTAACACATAATACTTGATCAAAAACATAGTATTAAATTTATTTTGTTAAAATAAACTAGATTTAATAAAAGAATTTACTAACAAAAGCCAATTATTATATAAGTTGAGTAAGTTTAAAGCACATGAAATCGTGCGAATGTACATTATTGTTCATATAGAAGTGTTTTTGCCATCTTCATATGAGGTATATCTTTTACCTCATATATCCCACCAGAAAACACAAGGTAAAATTTTAAAAAATAAAGCTTTAAGTTTTTTTTAAATGAACTAAAAAGTTTTTTTTCAAAGCATGTTACAATCTACTCGCTTTAGAACATGTTATGTATTAGCGATATTTCATTTATTAACAGAACATGTGATCAATCTTTGATTTGAGACAAACAGTAAACGTATTCAATATAACGCTAGTTAAACATATGTGTTTTTCTACATTTAAAGTTCAATCCATTAAATATATCAGTGATGGAGGAAGTAGGAGCTTGCTGGTTATTCAAAGTTCCCTTGTGGTTTATGTCGAAGGGATCCCGGTTCTCGCGCAGCAAAGAACTGAAGAGAGCTGTCAGTTCGATGAAGAATATAAAAGCTCCTGACCCATATGGAGTACCTTCAAAGCGCCCAGCTGTTGTCAACGATTTGTCCTCAGCTCCTTTTGAACATGTGTAACGTCTGTTTGAAATCACGAGTGTTTTCATCATAATGGAAACAGGCCAAGCTCGATTTACCGAGCAAAAAGGGGATCACCTGACACTTCTTCGTCGTACCACCTCCTGTTCTTGCTCTACACTGCGGGCAAGCTGATGGAGAGACTTTGAAAATTATGAATTTAGGAGGCAATTCCAGCAGCAGGGGATTTCCCAGAGAGGCAACATGGTTTCGAGAGTCACTCAACTCTCAGTGCCATCTCAGAAACGGTTGATGCTGTTTCAGCAAGCGTGTCATGTGGCTCGTCCAATCATTCTTGTCACGCTGTACTTGAAGAACGCGTTCGAAGGTGAAGTGACATACTTGTGCTAGAGCGGACCTTCAAGTTACCTGGTAGCTCCTTGCGATCGTGAGGGACTACCTAAGGGATCGGAATCTGAGTGTGAGACGGATCACGACTGTTTCTCCTGGGGCATCGTTTCTAGGACCTTATATGCGTTTCTGGACAGAAAGTTTCTAGTATTGTACTCTAACGATATGTCGGCTGTCTTCACTAAACGGAACACAAAGTTGGCTCAATGGCGATTGAATCGTCATGTGGCTGATTGAGTGATGTATGCATGATCATGGCTTCGAGCTTGCATTATTCAAAACAGAAATTTTTAAGTGCACTATATTGCCCTATATTGCACTATATTGCCGAAGTGCGAATTGATCGAAACACTGAGGACGACCATGCACTTATAGATGACACTGAATGATGTAGCTGAAGTGACTTAAAAACTCGCAATGCTGATGGCCAACGTTCGTGGACCAAGAAAAGAAAAGCGGAAGCTGTTGCTGCCGACCACGCAGGACATAATGTCTTACAGAGTGGAGATCTGGGCAGTTGTGTCTATGGTAAAGAAATGTCATAATCTTATTCTTGCTGTGTATTGACTTGGGTTTTTGAGAGTTGTGTCAGCGTACAGAACGGTATCCGAAGCACCCGTGATGGTCTTTGAGGGAGTTACTCCTAGTGATTTGCTAGCCCAAGTAAGGAAATCCGCCCGGGGGTGCACACCAAGATTGGAACACAAGAAAAATCTTAGCTGGCGTGTGGTTGACAATGGCTACTTGTAGCAGTGTCTTTGTAATAATGGGAAAAACGGAAAGTGGACATGACACCTCATAAGGAATTTGGTATCGTGGCTTTACCGTGGCCACGGATAGGTATTCTTCTGTCTCAACCAATTCCTGACAGGTCATGGATACTTCTGCTTGTATATCCATCGATTGGGTACGGTCAAATCACCCAGATTCAAATACACAATGAAGACGAGGTGCATCACACTTTATTCGAATACCCTCATTTTGAAGGACGGCCCTAGTGGCTATTCTTTGTGCTTATCTCTCCTCTGAAAACATCGTGGCGAAGATGCTGCGGGATAATAAAAACTGGAAGACAGCGTTTTTCAACGTAACAAAAGGAAGAATGGTTGTTTAAGATGACCCACTAGAGAAAAAACCCGTCGTGCAATCAGCACAATTGAGGACCAATTCCAAAAAGGAGGTAGGCCACACATTGTGATGTCGGAATAATCAGATGTTCGGGTCGATTTCAGGGACGTGGTGACAGCGCAAGAGATTTTTTACCACGTAAGATTATTATTGTAGTAAAATTAGTCGGGAAAAATGAAATAATTTTTGGAAATCAAATTTCTTTTGAAATGTGTTCTATGGCGTCCCCTGACCTTCCTCCGAAAAGTCCCCAGAAATCCCACATGGGGATCACGCTTAAAAATTAGGGGTTGGCCCATAAGAAGTTACATTAAAATTTGATATTAAGCATACTAAATTTAAATACATTCTAGAAGGTTTATATATATCAAATTAAAGGTCTTAAAATGTATAAAACAATGCCGTAAACCAAACCTCAATATAACTGTCGGGAGTGAAATGGCAGGCGTTCAAAGTTTAGAGTAAAATAATATTATCAAAACTTTGAAATACAATAACTTCCGACATATCTGACCTTTTGAGGTCTGGATTTCGGCTATGCACTCTCCTTACTAAGACCTTTAAGATTATGCATAGCATTGCTATGGACTAAGAAATTTTGTTTAAAACTTCCTCTTTAGGACGTCCGTGTGGAGGGTGGTTCAAGGGTAGTATGATAAGCATATGACTAGCTATTCACATTTTCAAAGGTTATTGTAAAAGCAAACGTTTGCCGCAAACCGCACCTTGAAAGGTCAAGTATTTCGAAAACTACTACATTTTTAAGCGTTTAGGTTAATATTTGATTTTTATTTAAAGTTTGGCAGGCTGCCGTTTTCGACCCAGGCAACCTATTGAGATGGGGTTTGCGGCATTCAATTCTACTACTTAAGCTTTAATTTGATGTACATAAACCCATTGGTTGAAGAAAGATTTATTTCTGACTCCACGTGGGCCATCCCATCAATTTTAGGCATGTTGTCCACTGGGGATTTCAGGAGACTTTTCTGAGGGAGGTCAGGGGATGACATAGAACGCATTTCAGCAAAAATTCGCTGTCCAAAAATTATTTCATTTTCCAGTCATATTTTGGCTTAATTTTACTACACAATATCCATGTGTGTTTGACGAATTTCCCAAAGTGTATCTCGTTAATAGAGCTTGTAACCCTGGTCACTGTTTAGTTACCGATGTGTTTAACAATGTTAAAAAAATAAAATGTTTTGTTTATTTTTATGAATATTTTCCAATGAATATTCAAAAGGTTGATAGTTTATAATTTTAATCACCAATATTTTATATAGTTTAATTTGTTGGCTAATTGTTACACATTTTTAAAGACATAAATTATGCATTTCGTATTATTTAATTATAAAAAGCGTAAAATGACTTATTATAACATTCTATTAAAACGTTTGGTCTTACCAACAGATGAAAACCTAATTCGATTCTGCAAGTTTTTCTACAAAAAAACACCAAGATTCAGCCTTCTTGTAATTAACAATGAAGCCACAATCCATTAAGGCTGGGTTGGTGTGACAAATGACTGAAGCCACTTCTCTTGCCCTCTATTACAATCAGTGTCCGGCTAAAAAAAGTTCACTGTTTCATTATTATTTTATTATTGATATTTGAGATGTTTATTTTTAATATTCGTAACAATGGTAATTTTATTGCGGAATTTAAAAATTCTTAGGAAAAATACCAACACAACACTTATATTACACTTTTTAGAACAATATAGAAAACATAATAAAAACTATTACTGACTAAAAATTTAATTTATAAAAATAAATAAATTCATAACGAATAATGTTTAGATAATTTTCCGTTGACGAGACTATAGTTTGTTTTCTGATGATGAAAGATATTTTAGTTGATGTTTGTATGTTTAGTAGTTCTTTATTTTCTTGCATGAACTTGAAGTGTAAGTTTTGGGATTTATATTAATAAATAATAACAAAACAAATGCTAGTAGACATGAAAAATACCTAAATTTTAAAGTATTGTTTAGGAAAAATTAAGCTTTATTATGAAATTAAAAGTATTACAGTAAATTGGCGTTGTTCATTTATATTAATTTTTTCGAACTAAGCCAATTTACATGACTTTTGTAAATGAAACTGTTTTGATAAAAATAATAACCACCCACATTGGTTTTAAAATTTTTCGGGAAATTTTCTAAATTAAAGTAAGAAAATACGCAGAACCCAATTTTAGACTTTTTTTATTGTTTATTTGGAAGTAAAGCCAAACAATCAGTTGGACCACTGATATTTTGAGGAATGCAATAGTGAGTGACCCACTTTGGTGTTGCACTTGCATACATATATTGCAACAACACTCTGTTGTGTGGTGTTGTATAATAGTGTCAAAGCATCACAATGAAGTTTTGCTGTTTGAATTTAAACATACGCCGGTATATTAAAATACCCATGTTCAATTTCCTTACTCTTTGTGACTAGTGTCACTTTGAACTTATGCGATTACTAATTTTATTACCGGAAAATACTGCATAATTCGTCATAATAATCTCTTAAATGTTCAATTTTAAAACACAATATCGTTATTTCTGAGTTAAATGTAATTTATGATCTTCAAAAAGGACTTTTCGTGAGTAACAATATCTTTCACCTAAAAATCAATACTCAAAGGTCTTTGCCCATAAAGAATCGTATAAAAACATACAAGGAATGTAAAGTATTGGAAAACGATTTTGAGATAGTTTACTTCTCTGTTGTTGTCATGACTTAGGATTTCCAAGTTATGTCAGTGTGACACAGTATTGTTGGAGGTTAAGATAGCCTGTAACATCTGATGTTTATCCTTGTGAAATAAAAATTTTTTAAACTTTTATTTGACAGTTTGTAGCTTGACGAATAAACAGTTTTATTCAGCATGTTATGGTGTCCTTTATCTTAATTTTGCAATATTTTGTTTTCAAGTACAGTTTACAAAGGTTTAAAAGAGACGAACTGTACTTATTCTAATACACAACTGTTTGTACTTTCTGAGAATGTAAAACAAAGTGCCAATACGTTTGGTATAAGGCAAAATATTAGATTTCCTTAAATATGTTAAGAAATAAAAAAATTATAATAATAAATTACTGTTATTGAAAAGTTGAGCGAGATGTAATTGTCTATATTTCGTACTTTTGTTTCATTTTACAAGGATGATAACACCTTAAATATTTTGACACTGTCTACAAACAACCTGTATATTGAGAAAAAAATACATAAAATTATGATTTACAGTATATTTAACAGTTAAGTTTGAAAAATTATTTGAATCATATTGGTGATTAATATGTTTTACTTAGTTTCACATATACCTACTTCAAATATAATAATTTTACTAAAAATATATAATTTAAATATAACCGATTGTACCTTTTGTTTTGTGTAGTCGTTAGTTGATTTCGTAAGTGTACAGAAATAAAAATAAAAATAAATATACTGTCGTAGGTCAACAATCCTAACAAGCTGAGTCCCAGTGGATGAAATTAAAGTAACGAGGCCCTTCTGTGTTTTATTGTAGAGCGTGTTTCCAATTACACTAATGCTACAGGATCTGCGGTTACGAAATGTTTTTGTTTTGTTCCACGATGTTCTCAACGGAGAAAAACTGGAGATAAACACTTCGTACAAAACATCCCAGACAGATTGATAAGGAAACTATAGTTTCCTGTGTCATATTTATGATTATAAATATTATTTTTTAAATATAATATAACATAATAAATATAGTCACAATATCAGAAGAATTTGAGCTTCGTATATAAAATGGCTTTATAAGTCCAATATTTTTAAATTCCACAACTTACATATTGTTTATTGGTATGAGTTAACCTCCTGAGTCCCAGATGAAAATTTCATTTTGAACTAGGAAACGCCTGATGTCCTTTTACTAGAACATAGTTCATCAGTTGACCACCAGATAGCAGCACCTACTTTGTCTTGGCTGAAATGGAAAAAAACATGGCCCCCATTCGGGTCTCAATATACTCTTCCTTTTAAAAGGGCACTAGATTTCAACGTCTTAATGATGGATGTCATATCCAGTTCTTGGTGATGTTTAAGTACTTGTCCTAGTAAAAGGGCATCAGGCGTTTCCTAGTTCAAAATGAAATTTTCATCTGGGACTCAGGAGGTTAAACAGGTTCATAGTAAAAAGGGAGTCATAAAATGGAAAACATCTATGCTGCGAATACGGGATATCAGATTCATTGGTTGGGCCTTGTCTTATCAGGCGTTATCTTCTCTCACCTCCACGTTACCCTTTTCTGGTTGGACCTGCACGGTATTGGTTTTTTGCCATACTTCTGAGACACTGGCCATTTTGTTTTACGTTAAAATGACGATATATAGGCCTACATACTCTTTTACAACTACTATAACTAGCCTAAAATAACTACCAAGCCAGTGTAGTTGTCAACTGACTGACTACATTCGGTAACAATCATGTGCGATAAGGTAACGGTTGATAAAACAAGGTGTGAAAACGGTGAATAGAACTTTCGGTGGGCACAACGTACATGTCTTCCGTCTATTCAAAGCCCTTCTTATCCACCAAAACATATTCGGCAGTAACATTTTATGTTTCAGGTGATTTTTATAGTGGAGGCCCTCGTCTAAAAAAGAGCCAAAAGTCAAAGTATATAAAATAAATATCATAGTTGTTCATTAGAATATAATATACCTAGATATTTTGATTATGATATTGTGATGTACCGATTATGGTAGACTCTGTAATTACTGTAATATAAAAAAACACAATTTTAAACTAAACTAAATTATACACCTCGCTCATTACTTACACTGAGTATGAATGAATAACAACACTGTGATCAATTATAACTACATACTGTGCATGTATGTAGCAATGTTTATCTTCAGAACAAAAGTTTCACAAAAAAGAGATAGTGAAGTTGTTTCAAAGTAGCTCATTTAAGCTTTTTAATCCATATTAAAAATGTAGTTTATTTACATTGAATATTTAACAATGTAAAATAATTCTGTTGATTTACAAAAAAAAGTATAACCCAATAAACTCCCTCCCATAATAGACCAGGAAATTAAAAGAAAATAACTTCGCACGAGGTTTCCAATAAACCGCCTCTCTTAAAAATTAGAAGTGAAGTCGAGACTTTTACTGGTTCCTCGATCATTTAATTAGGAAGTCTTCAGTTGGTACGATAAAACTTGGCCGGAAATCTCTAGGTTTTGGTCTTATTGTTTAGTTCGAAGCCTTTATTCGGGATTTCATTTATTTATTTATTTAATACCTCGGATCCAATTTTTATATATATGGTTAGACCCTAACATTACATAACTTTAACTAAATTTAACAAGCCATTTAATGTGTTTCTTGATTACTCTTTGTTGAGGTCATAGTTCATTATTTGTTTAAATAATCTTCAATATTGCAATAACATTCAGTGGCAAGCTCTTTTTTAGTGTTTTTTAAGTGTTCAAATTTGCCATTTATTTTTAAATGTTCAGGTAATTTATAATATATTACTATTGTCATATATTCTAAACTTTATTGATAGAATGCTGAACTTCAACTTAGTAGTGAAAAAGTAGGGCTGCTGTCTCAGTTCAGTGACATATGAGGAATGACGTCACAAGATCACTGAAATAAGCCACTTTGCCAATAATCAAATTTGAGTTTCTATGGAAGTTTTTTTTATCTTGTATTACAATTATGTACGTTCATTCTGAGTTGAAAATTATTTATTCGTGTGCACAAATTAGGCAGGCTGCAGAATTAACTAAAGATTAATTCGTATATTGTTTCATATACCTTATTTTATATAATGTTTCATGCATTTATGCCATATTTTAGTTTAAACATTCATATCTGCCAACTTTAACATGAAGTTCAGGAGAAATATAAGATGTTAGAACCTTAAAGACTGCAAAAGGTACAAACATTTATTTTTAATATAAAAACTATGAAAACAAAGAAACGAGTGTATAGTAGTAGTTGTGTTAATAAATGTACATTACTAACAATATTTTTTTATGTTTATTTAATCATTCTTATTTTTTTAAGTTTGATAGCTTAATTTGGTATGTTTTGTCTCATGAGCAATAAAATTATGAAGAACATGATTGAAAAATGAATTAATAATACTGACAATTAATGTTTATCTTATAAAAGAATTAACACTGAAAATATGATAACCATTACACCAGAAATTCTCCCAACTCTTATATTAGCATCAAAATAAAATAATAACTCAATCGTTAACACTACCATGTTGTGCATTTGGGTAATTGAGTAGCGTGCTAATGATAAGAGTTTACTCCAACCCTCAATCTATCAAAACACGCGAACCCAAGCAGTGTTACCAGTGCACTAACGGTGTATACGTGGATAGGAGGGCAGAGCTGATGTGAGCACATTTGTTGGTGATACGTGGTTGTAGATAATCTAGTGATGGACCTGATTGATAATGAAGGATGTGTATATAAATAAATAGTCTATAAATTGAAATTAAAGATAAAAAATCAAATCCTCCTAAAAATACTAAAGATAAGCTTATAATAAAAAATGTGCAAGTATGTTTAATATTAGAATCCTTTTATTAAAGAAATGATGTTATAATAACTGTGTTGGGCTACGTTTCATGAACGTAATAACTGTTTGGTAGAAAGCACGAAAAAAAATAGATGAAAGTCCTAAATCTATTTAAGTTTATATATAATATTCAAAAGAAATTATATTTTTCATATGATATTTAGGATTGCGTGTAATATTATTTACAGATGACTCAACCTTTTACACCTCTAATTTTAATTATTCAGAACTGAACATTTCTAACTTCATCCAATTTAAAAACATATTTAATTGGTTTCACGATAACAGTTTAAAAGTTAATAATAATAAATCAAAATCGATAAGATATAACAAAGATAAATCAAAGCATTAAATCTCTACTTGTTTAATGATACACTAATTTCCTCTTGGAGTGCAACTAAAATCCTTGGTCTCACAATAACAAGTCATTCAAGTGGTCCATGGACATTGCATATAGAAGAAATATTTAAGAATATTAGTAGTGGAATTTTCAAGATAAAAGTGTTTTCAAATGCTGCATATTAGTGTCACAAAACTAAAATATTAAGCTTATGGCCAGGCTCATATTTCATAGGCACTTATTTTTTTCGGATTATGTAAGGATACAAAAAGGCATTTAAACTACAAAAAAACCATAAGAACAATTTTTTGACGTCCCATCTTTCAAGCACACATAATTTTAACGCTGCCATCTTTTTGCATTCTGCAATCTGCTTGATTTTTGCACACAAATAAATGAAAACTATTTTAAAAAAAGACGAAGTATTGAGAAAAATATAAATAGAGTTATTGAAAGCTACTTTTTTCAATCCATATTATGTTAAAACTTTACTATAAGTCATTTCAAGAATGCCTTCAAACGGAATACTTAAAAAAATGTTTTATTGGGATTCTCAAGAAAGACCAAAAGGGAGAGACCAGGGGACACCTTGTCTGTCATGGCAATACCATAAAATAATTTATGACGGGAAAACATTTCACAGTCTAAGCAATTTTTGTGATGGGACGTGTTTAAAAAAATTATCAGATTTGATAAATTTGAAAATTGGCTCTATGTTATTCTTATGGGAACTCAAATTTAACCACCATTAAGATTACGTGTAGAATCCAGAAATGGCATTAAAAGCAGGTGTCTGTATTTTAAATTGGCGACTTCCAGTCTGGAAATGTCACTTCTGATACACGATGTACATTGAAATTACTGTCAATCGAATTAGAACAACTAATTTACCTATAATGGCAAAATTGTTTTTTTTATTTTTTATTTAATTTTGTTAAAAAGTAATCATGTTAAAGGGGTGTACGGGTGGTCTGAGAAATCACTTAGATTTATATTTTAAATTAAATGTTCAATTATTTCCATTTGAAAAGTGTTTTAAAATTAATTCATACATCTTAGTATTTTTGATAAAGTAGGCAAATTCAAATCATAACAGTGCATTTGATTGAATACTTTTGGAGAGAATTTCACTGTAAAAAATATGAATTTTATTTTTCTACGTAAATGTACCTCCCAAAGAAAGACCACCTAGTTATTTCCCAAAGCAACTAAAAGGAAATTGCTTGATCGCATTATCGTATTCTACCTAGAAGTAATGTAAGACATAAAGCATTCCTTAGCGAAGCAGAATGACTTTTATTGCATTCCTTTTGCACAGTTTCTTAGGTACTATTTTCAAGAACATTTTTTCAGAAATTCTTTGTAAATATCATTTTTATATTTTTTATTTTGAAGTATTTTAAGTTTAAAATTTTGAAATATTTATTTGTAGAACAAATGTTTCTTCGTCCTAAACGTTAGATAATTCGGCTTGAAATTATAATAAACGGGCATGCGGTTCATAAAAAGATTAGGGAAGTATTTCACATAACAATGCAATTCATAATGTTTAAAAGAGATATAATATATCCTTACGCCATATATTGTACTTGTAACGAAACTAGTGTTAAATGATTATGCAGATGAAATTGACGAAAAATGTGACCTCCTTGAACTGTACGTTTAAAAAAATTCTATTTGAAAAATTATTGCCGACAATTTTAGACACTTTTTATATTTCCGACATATGATACTTTCGTAACTTTCACAGCCCACTGTACCTTAGGTTGAAAATCTCATTACATTTTTGTATTTTCCTTAAAATTGTCTAAAGCAAAAATACACTTAATTAATTTTTAATTCTGTTATTTATTTGAATTAACAATGCAAAGTTTCAATGATTGTTTTCAATTGGTTAAAACTGGGTGAGTCGGAAGCTTAGTGGTTAGCGCGCCGGACTTCGGGGCCATGGCAGCGATGTCGTGGGTTCGAATCTGAGTTCTGCCAGTGACTTTTATCAGTACCGTTCACATTGTACTGCAGTGGTTCACCCCCTTACTTTGTCTAATGCGATCCACGCAGAGACCAATAGTCTATGTGGACGAGGCAAAATAAGGCAAAAAGAGGTCCGCCAACCTCTTAAATATAGACCTACCGGTTTCATCGTAAAATACGTCAATTATTATTAAACAATTGATTATTTTTTATGCTTTAAAGTTATTTTACACATTAATATTTGATCATAATAAAGTAAAAATAATAAAACTTAAATGAATAAAAATATTCTTAATCCTACCCTCGAGTTGTTTGTTACTTTTATTAATAAAGGAGAATTTTTTAAATAGACAATAGTTTTTTTAATGTTCTAAATATATTTTCATATTTTTCATGTGATATTTTATAAATAAATCAACGCTATTTTAGTTCATGGTTACAAATCCACATGTCGACGCAAACATGTGGATTTCCAAATTAAGTCTGGAAAATTATTCTGAAAATTCACTAATTCACTAATTATTGTAGAAAGTTTTGTAATTATTAGAAGCCCCTAAGCTTTGTTTTGGACTTTTCATTAGGTACAAATTTCCAGGTTTTGGCCTTTATAAGGGTAATAAAAGCACTTGAAATGATATAACCGTTTAATAAATTTCTCTAAAACCACTTTTAAACAACTTAATCAGAGCTTATATATCTGTTGAAGTATAAATAAAAATGTGAAGACAGTACTTTATGATGAATTCAAGATTTTTTCTATATTTATTGTTATGTATTGGT
This sequence comes from Neoaliturus tenellus, assembly GCA_030545055.2. Lineage (NCBI taxonomy): Eukaryota > Metazoa > Arthropoda > Insecta > Hemiptera > Cicadellidae > Neoaliturus > Neoaliturus tenellus. The sequence goes on along the minus strand of CM061536.1, from coordinate 112,231,485 downwards.
AATATTCAAAACATAAATATAAAATATAAATGTTATAGGGTATAAAAGTTTTATTTCAATAATGTCATAATAATGTCATTGAATTAGTTTTAAATGGGAAATAATGATAACATTGACAGACATTAGTTAAAAGCCCAACATTTTGTTTCATTGAGTCCAATCTATGGAATTAACCTACTTCCTTAAACGTGATACGTTCTCAACTTTATTGAACTCTATTTATTTATATAATATGTTTGCCAATTATAAAACTCTAATAAAAATATATAAAAAATACTCAGTTTGTAAAATTGTGTTTCATGAATTAAATCTGGAAATAACTAAAAAGTAGGTTTAAGAGCGTTTATTCGTTAAAGTTAATTTATTCCAACAAAATTATGTTCAGAATTGTGTAGTATATTGTTAAACACTCAGTATATTAGAAGAATCATTTTAAAATACAATATATGAACTGATAAAATGACAGCACAATCGAAACTAGTGCTGCAAAATGCACTGCAAAAGCTCCTTCGGTTATCCAAATTACGTTGTGAAATGAAACAAAACTCTATAAAAACATATTTAACAATACTTTCCCTCTAAGTTCCAAGTGAGAACAATGTTAAAATCTCTAACCTTGGTTATATTAATGGGTGATATCTTGTTGTAATACATTCATACTATAGGCCTGATATTTTATTGCTAACTTATAAAAATAAATTAGTTTCCTACAATAAAAATGATATTTGTTCAATATGAGATATGCAAATCATACTGTCCAACCTTTTTATGTCATTTAGAAATGACAGTTTAATAGCAATCCAAATTACTAGACACTACCATTCCTCCGGGATGTAGCTCTTTCATCAAAATCCAGCTCTCTTCGTTTTGATCACGTGTGACTACAGTGTAGAAAAAAAAACATAGTCAGTAACCGTAAATTTGTTTGACTTATCTAATAAAATAAATATACATTGTTGTAATACTATGCAAATTCTACTAATTTTTCTGTTCTACTTAGAACACTTACTATACCTACTTTTCATACTTTTGTGTCATGGCGACTTAGTTATAATTAATAGGATTTAACAATGCAGTGTAGATCTGTCTTTTAAATCACAAATTAACAAATCGACTTTTAAATGCAGCCCTGTCAAAAAATGAATGTTGAAAATAATAATACATCCGAGTAACCTATAACTACAGACTTTTTCCATACACATATCCAATAAAAATATAATTTATCATTATGATAAAGAAGTGTTACGGTACCAAGTTTCCTAAACTATTTTTGTGTCCTTTTTGGTGGCAACAACATGACATCCCCAAAATCATTATACTATAAAAAATTCGTGAAATTTTTTATAAGAAATGTCACTAGTTAACACTAGTTAAAACAGTATTAATACTTGTAAGAATCTAAGCGGTAGAAGTTAAGCGGTATTTTATTTTAAAATATGTATAACTTTTACGAATTAATAGCTGATTGTGTTCACAAACCTTTCATTTAAACGAAAAGTTTAAAATTATAATAGTGCATGAATAATGTTGGAATGTAGGCCTAAGTTTGTATATTACTTATTCATGTTTCGAACAAAATATTATTTCAAACTTTTTTTCACGAAACTAAATATTAACACTTTATTAGAAAAAACACAAACTTTATATTAATGTAAAAAAAGAACTCTCAGTAACAAATGAGCATACCACACAATCCACCAGCGTGAATGTAATGAATTTTCAACATGCCCATTGAACAAATCCTCAATATATTTCCATGTTGGTGCTCTCCTGTCTAAAATACTTTGTGTTAGTGAACTCTCTTTCAAACATTTGTGGATTTGTTCCTTGGGTCAAGATAAACAAAAAACATCCTACAAAGATGGGTAAAAAATCCCTCGCTAAGCAGCCAGCCGCCATTTTGTTTTTTACTCTCAATAATTTTTATTTTTAATTTTTATTTTAGTTCATATTTGGTATAAAACTATATAATTACAATGTCCATTTTAAGAAACAAATAAAGTTTTTTATGTGAATTTTCCAAATGAGGCCATTTTAAACTTTAAACTAAAATATCTCATAACCAGTAAATTTAATCGACATTTTACAAGGAACAGACAACTTTCACAAAAAACGTGATTTAACCAATGGTACCAAATTTGTAAGTATCTGACAACAAATAAAGGAGTTCTTGAGATTATTCTGCTAAAATTACCTTAATTTGCATAAACTATAATGCAAAATTAATGTTATAATTAGAAGATTCTGAATAACGCCATCGTTTAGTGTCAAATCTGTCCAAATTTGGCATCACTGGCTACAAAATTAATTTTTGCAACTTTTTGGTGTATTGTAAAATTTTGACCAAATATATCGGTTTTAAAATATTTGAGTTTTAACATTTAAAATGGCCGTAAATTTAAAAATACGCATTTTGGAAAAAAATCTGAAAATGTACATTGATATGATACAGCTTCATACCACATATGAACTGAATACAACCAATCGTTTAAGAAATACAAATTGTTTGATGTAAAAAAACAAAATAGAGGCTAGGGGCTTAACGGAGGATTTTTGACCCATATTAGTAAGATGTTTTTTGTTTGTCTTGACCCAACAAAAAAATCTAACAATTTTTTAAAGAGAGTTCAATAATACCCTGTAGGCCTATATAAAAGCGGATATTTAATGTAACTAAAGGAATGTGTTCAGATTTTTTCAACAGTAACTTATCATGAACAGTTTCTTAATTGAACGGTTAAAAAGAATAATAGTTATGTTTGTATTACAAAATGAAATTAGTTTTTTGTCAGATTTTATCTTTTTGTTATTATTATGAAACATTCATTTGTATCACGTTGTAAAATGAATTTTTATGACAAAATTTGTTCTGATAACCACTTTTACTACGACAACGCTAGCACCAATAAAAGCAATTTTTATTCTTTATTTCTGTTGATTTTTTTTTCAAAAACTAAGCTATAAACTATTGTATTTTAATAGCATGTTTATTTGGGTCCGAAAAGGAGGTTTTTACGGTCCCAGCATGATAAATATCACTAAATATAAAAAAGTTACAAAAATTAAGATAGTATATTAGACATTGGTCGTATAAGTAAACACCACATATAACTAAAAGGGAAAAGTAATTATAAATAACTTAATAATGCACTTAAGAAACACCATTTTGTCCACTCCGTGGAAGACCCAAAGTCTGAGGTAGTGGTAATGATGGTACTAAAGTTATATAAAAATCTAGTTTTATAAAAATAAATGTGCGTTTAATTACTGTCTAAATGTTTTTTTCTAACTAAAAACTCAACTTTAAAATTTGTTAATGACATAATTTTACTGATTACAAATAAAGGAGTTATTGCGTCATTGAGTTATGTGGCAGTTATGAAATCGGTATCGACCCCAACACTTAAGAAATTTATGGAGAAAACATGCGTTTTATATATCGTTGTACATAGATTTAGAAATATTCTTTGTGGAAAGGGTCTATAATAACTAGTAATAATGGAAAATCATAAAATCACTCAAAATGTCTCCTCCGTGAACCACTGCCTTCACTCCATGGATAGGTAAAAACATTAAATTCAGAAAAAAATGCTTCAAAGATAGGAAAACTTGGCAACTTACATACAGATGTTTTATAAACTAATTTTTATACCCATATGTATTTGAAAAGTATTAAATATAATCTTACAAAAACTAAAAATATGCATATTTCAACTCTTTTCAATTTATAACTTGGAGAGTGTATAATAAAAATTCTAGGATAAATAGTCGAAAAATAATTGCAGTAAATATTTAAAAATCATTCTTTTGATGAGGTCTAGAAAAATTAAAAGTTTTTTGACATTGGTTGAAAAACATCTCAGTAGTAGGGGGAGAATGGGAGTAAGAAATAATAGGATGTGAATAATTCAAAAGGAAGAAATATCGCTGGCCATTGTATATAACATGCATCACAATAACTTCATTCTTCATTCATATGTATCGCGGAACTATTCCATTATACACAGCCTAGAGACGCACAAAGACTAAAAACTTACACTTCGTGATTCTTGTAATTTCATAATTCCTTGTCCAGAAGTGAATCGATTACATTTCATTTTCTAAGAGTTCCTCAGGAAATTCGAAATTGGTAAATTTGAAGCCCACCGGCTACAATTTTAAATACAAAATCATTTTTGTAAAGGATATGTCTGTGAAATTTAAATAGCCTAAAATATTCGTCTTGAGAAAATTAATTAATTTTGAAAAAATAATACAAACATTGTTTTATGTTGTGAAATAATTGTGATTTAGTTTGATAGTTATCCTCCCAAACTCAAAATAATATTCTATAACCACATCAAACTCTTATTACTAGCAAGTTACAAAATGAAGTATTATTTATATATCCTTATTTTAGGGTTAAATAACTTTGAAGTTCCTAACATAATCTTTGCCCCACACAATAACCCTTCAGGGTGAGTTTCAGCCATGTTGGAGCGTCTCAATATAATCTATATTAATAAAATAAGAGTTTTGTCTGTACGTTGCTTAGAATTTTGAATTTTTTTGTTATTTTTACTTTTTATGCATCGAAGAATCCAAAATCGGTGTCATCTAAATTTCTTTCCCTCTGTCTGTCTGTCTCTCTCTCTGTCATTCTGTCTGTAACGCTCATGGGTCCTATTTTGTCCTCTTTTCACTGGATAACGACTTTACCTAAGGGTCTAAATTTTTTTCATGTCATAGACTAGAGTGGTGTGAAGGTTCATTACAACTTTAATTGACTTAGCGACCTTAGGGCTTTGCCCCATAGTATGTCAAAGTAGCCAAGTTGTGCTAAAATACCAATCTTTAATCTCTTTTCACACGACAAGGGCTTTAGTAAATGATATGAAAATTTTTATTATTGTTAAATGTTGCAATTAGAACGATTTTAGCTGCTCTAAAGCATCGTTCGTCAAAAAGGCTCTGCCTTATAGTAAAAGAAATATTCAATGTTAATCTTATGGGAATATTTAATTCAACCTTTTTATCTATGCTCTTTAATCAGCTGGATTAGACAGTTTGTCATTTTCACCACAGATGGCAACACTTAAAATTTTAAATACAGACTCTTTCATATCTAACCCTTTAACTTTTCACTGGCCTAAATACAGTGAATAAAGTCAACTAATTCTTGGTTCTAAACATTAATATTAAAATAATTTATGGAAATTATTACAAAACGAGTTTTGACCCTTAAATCTTAAAAATGTTTCTTATTATCATTACAAACTAATTTTAGTTCCCAATTTAGCTTTCATTGCACGTTCTGACAAAAAGAGGTGTATTTCATCAAACACAATATGTAGTTAAAACCAATGAGGTTTTAACATTGTTCAATCTTTCAAGTAGTTCGGGAATAGACGGGGCAATATTAATGTGTAAGAACTTAATGAGTAGGGTTCTTATGAAGAAGTGAGAAAGTCGCTCAAAAAACACTCATAGTACCACTGTAATTTTCATTCAAGGATCATGCTGATTGGTTGAATGAAATCAGATGTTTTAAGAACATATTTGCAGAAGTTTGTTATTGTTTTTTTATTTTTTGTAAACAAACAAATATACTTATTTTGACATTTAGAAGGTAAAAAGAGCGCTTCCCGTGGCAATATAAATCATTTCAATATACCATTGAAAGTAATCCCACCATCAATGCTTAATTTTTCTCCGTTTTACGACATAACTTTTTAACATGGGATGTCACTATTTATTCGGTTTTGTATACATTGGCAACACATGAGGTTTTAGGGTAAAAATGTAAAGTCTAAAGACAAAAAAAATTGAATTAAGTAAACCTAATATCTACACTGTGGTGCGGTGCCTATACGTTACTGACAGATGTTGCGTTGTTTTACTTGGTTTGGGAATCAAAATTTTAACTATTTTGAATTTAGATTTAATATTGTACATGTATGTACATATCTTTCATGGGTAGAACAAGATGCAGGGGTGGAATACATTGGATTTGGCATATAGCTATCGTCACACCCAATCAAGGATTCAATATTTGATTTCATAAGAATCTATAATATTTTTTACAAGTCTGAGTTTTCTTAAATCGTCTATGAGTTTATACTCATAGAACTATAAAGTAAATCACCATACGAATATAAATGTTTAATCAAACTGCAACAAAATCATTAATAGAAATAACTTCTAGACTAAATGAGAAATGGATTTAACAAGATTTTGACAAATGTACCTGGTAGCTATTAAGCATAAAACTTGATATCTAGATACGTTAGAATGAACCAATTGAAGGTTACATATTGAATTTGTGAAATCACTAATATCATTCGTTTAATAAACTGTACACACACCCCGTGCGAAGAACGGGTACACAGCTAGTACTTCCTAATTAAATGAATCGAGAAACATAAAACCCTCTAATTAATTTCGAATGGTTTTAGGGTTTGTTTATCTTGTTCAAGATTGTACTTTCTATTTGTAAACTCGTCTATAAGTAAATATTTTAGGGTCATTGAACTTGATTACTGTATGAAAAATATGCAGTAATTAGTAATATTATCAAAAGTTGTAATGACATACTGTAAATATATTTGTACATCCGTAAACATTTGCTATAAAATTTGTAAATTAATTTTCGTCTTGAAAGTCTTTAAAGTTGTATACCGTATTTCCTCATCGGTAAAACATAATATTGACATTCATGGATATGATCAGTGTATTAATTTTTATACTGTTAATATTTTTCGGATGACTTAAGGAGGACTGAAATTCTAAGATAAAATTTCGAACAATGGAAACGTTTGTTCACTTCCATATAAAATGGTCAGTGCAGTGTAGACGTCCAACAAGTGTTATTTCAATTTATTTTATTTTCATTTTGTTCAGTGAATAATTTTTATTTTATAATTTTGTTTTAATTAATCCATGAGTAACAGATGTCTCTCGTGAATCGTAAGCTTACTGTAGGTGGACTGGGACGGTGGCGACGTCCTGTAATCCAGCTACTTGGAGGTCACGAATTGTGGATAGTTATGAGCGATGGCTTGTGGATGCGATATTCCCTGGTGGGGATTAACGTCCGCACTAGTGAATACTAGTTCATCCATAAGTACCATCCTCATAATTAGACCAATTCGTATATGGGAGGTTGAAATTGTGGTTCGGATCCCACGTTAAACTGTAGGTCCCTAGATACCATTGGCTGTTCGGCTATGAATTAACAGTCCTGTCTAAGGAGAATGTCGGCCTTAGTCAGTAACAAGACTACAAGATCGCGCCACAATCATCCTACACTCATCCCTCATTCATACTTGGCTTTAAACTACCTATTGAGTTAGGTCGCCATTTCAATAAAGGTATTTAAGGTAAGGTATTCAAGGGTGGATGTGAGGCAGGCGTCTCGCATGTCAGAGTTACAATATTTTCTTATTTGTATAAATGGAAAGAAGGGAGTAGGTTTAGTAAGTCAAGGACGGACCAATTCTGACGGCGGACGGTTATTTTTTGCTCATGGTTAAAAAGGGTGGATTTCATATTAGTAATTGTAGCGCCATCATTACTATGTTTGGCATCAATAAATATGCAGTCTCAGTTATTCATTGTGTATGAAATATCGTAACCCCAATGTCCGAAATTTTATGAGATATAATAATTTTAATAATAGCAAGGCCAAACCCTGATTTCTTGAGCTTATTCATGTGTATATATGAGTTTTTTTTTTTTTTTTTTTTTTTTTTTTTTTTTTTTTTTTGGGGGGGGGGGGAATGCTATAGAGCTTTACATATAACACCCGGTACAACATCCCCGTTACAATACACTGTTTTATAAATTTAAGAAAAAGAAATAATAAAATCCATGAAAGATGTTAAATATAACAAAATTCAACAGGAAATTATGTAGTGTACACTTATAGGTAAGGATTCACCATCAAATGTACTACAATTGAGATTAAATAGTTTCAATAATATGAATGTCAACTAAAATATAAAAAAATATATTCTCGAAATGAGTATTACTGAAGCTTAATTTTAAATTATAAAATATATGAATAAAAAGTTTAAATGGTAGGCATACTGGTATAAACAACCCCAAATATAAATGTTTCATGTAGGGTTGTTTTAATTAAAAACAATACATCAAAAATAATAAATATACATGTAGCAATTCAAGGAATCCAAATTGTTTAAATATTTCCCTCGATTCTTATCTCTCGTTTCGAACAATGTCATATTGTTTATCACCCATAGCCCCATACATTAGTGTGAATGGAAACACGCTCTACAATAAGAGACAGAGGGTAAGGTTGCCTAAATTGTATTGATTGTTTCTTTAGTTACTGCAGGCTTCTTGACATGCGTTGTAATATTTTTTTGTCTAAGAATTTATTAAAATTAAATTACTCTTAACCAAATACGCTAAAATACTAATAAAAATAAATAAAACGTATCGTTTTAATATAGTAATTATGCATAAATATAGTATCATAAGTGAAGTTATTTAAGGTATATTTTCACATTAAAATAATACCAATATTTAAAAAATACTATTTTATTATTTTTTAGGCTTTAAATACCGATGCTTAGACTTTCCACAAACTGAAAAGGTTATATTTACAATGTTAATTTAAAATATGTTATAGAGTTATAATCTTATGATCGGCTAAAGTATACAAATAGTGATACCACCAGTGATAGAACCATGTATAAAATATAGATAAAATAAGATACATTTGGAAATAGATACTAGGCCTAGTAAATTTTTTTTAAATATGAGTTTTAATAATTGTAAATGTGGAATTTGTGTATTGACCTATATTTAATAATTTATTCATTTTGTAAATGTTATATAGTAAAAATACTAAGCATTTATGAGATTTGGTTTTATAATTGACTTCAATAGTATTTTAGGGTAGATTTTGGCTTCAACTACAATTAGATAGGATTATCGTGGTTCGACTGCAAATATGTAAATTGGGATAAAATCAAGATTTGTTTACTGTTGGTGATGGCCAACCAAAAATAAAATGAAATACTAATATTTTTCTAATTTAACAATTGTTATAATATTATTAAACTTAATAACTTATTATGATTCGGAACATATGTTTTGACAAGCAATCTATTTTTTCAAGTTTTATTTGATTTGACTGACAAGTTTTTACCTTTGGTGCCATCATCAGAGACATACAATGTCTACTTTATTTGTATTTATTTATTTATATTTTTATGTTTTATGTTTTGATGGGGAACGGTTGAATCCATATTATAAAAAAAAGACGCAGTTAAAGAAGTATATCAAGAATCGTGAAAATGACTGTGCTGTTAGTGTAATGAGTGTGGTGGAACAGATGAGTTTTGGATTTGTTACTGACAAAAAGAAGCCGATCCCTATATAAGCGACACTAATAAGTGGCACGCTGAACAAATTTCTCAACGGAATAATGAAATAATTGAGCCATGACGCTGTTCACCATGCGAGCATCACGTCTCTGTGAGATGGAAAGTAGTTTGTTGTTATAGTGCTTTGTTTTTGTTTCGTTTTGTACGGGTAGTACACCTGCCGGATGTGCTCATCAGCTGTGGCATTTGGAACTGTCAAAAGTTTCGTTTCTTCTTCATAAGGACCGCTGCTGCCGTATTATGTGGAATTACTTTTGTGTCACTGTATTTTTTAATCGTTGTGCATCCTGCACATTTTATCATCTTTTGTTGCACATCCTGAGTATGTCCACATAAGTTGGTTGCCACTCGACGAATGAGGTCCATGATGGATAAATTCCACCATCACCACTACAGGGAGGACCTGGGACGGGACGGTGGGGACACGCCAAAATGAACTGAAACCCGCTGTAATATTTTTTGTAACTTATTTATTTATTTTTTGTCCCTGTTGTTGTTGTCTAATTCTATTTCTGTTGTTTAGTTTTATGAATAGCCTCTACGAACAGCCTCCCAGTTGATGGACACGAACTTCAACATCCAAACTAACTGGACTTCCTCCTGGGACGCTTTTCAAGGTCGTAATCACTTCTTGATAGCTGACCCGACCGTAGCGGTAGGTGGTATGAATCTTCCTCGGAAGCAGTGGACTATACACAATCGTTTCCGCACTAGAGTGGTAAGATGTAATTATTGGAAGTACAAATGGGGAATGACACAAGACCACCTATGCGACTGCGGAGCAGAGTATCAAACTATGGAACACATAGTCGAAGACTGCCCACTGAGTGCCTTCCCCGAAGGATTGGCCGGTCTGCATAGCTCAAGTGAAGCTGGGCTGCAATGGCTGATCGCCCTGGATTTAGCTCTATAAAGAGAGATCAGATTTTTATTGTAGTGTTTAGATTTTTACTTATACTGACTCAGGTGCTCTGCACCGCAGAATTTATTTATTATTCTTAAACCATGGTGGCTGGCTAAATGAGCCATACGATATATATATATATATATATATATATATATATATATATATATATATTTAGTTTTATGAAAAATGTTTTTCAAATCCTGGAAAATAATTTTGAGGATGCCCCCCCCCATTGGAAATGATAAACAAGTAAAGAGGTCAAGGTTTATGGATGTGTAAGAAAATAGCTTCCAAATGATATTTTTTAATTAGGAACTTTTATTAGAATATTTTTTTGTTTAAAATAAAATCAAATCTTCCGTTTTCTTGGCCTGGAAAGACTAGTCTCATTGGAGTGACCCCATCCACGCTATTGTTTGTTTTTCTTGTAGGTTGTGAGCCCCTCCTCGTATCCTTCCACATGGGACACGCTTCCAGGTCCTGGTTGTAGTGAGGCTGGGTGCGGAGGAGAGGTGACGGTTCATAAATAAGTACACAATATGTACAATGTGTTATTTATAATAATGTAATGAATTAAGTTTAGTCGTTAAATTAAAAAGAACATCTCGATTGTTAACAGGATTATGTTGCTCATTTAAGTAACACAGTAGCGTGTTTCTGATAAAGGGTTGCGGACCACACGCTACAAGTTACCCTAAGGTTGCACGCGAACCGCGTTCCGGTGGTGGCTGCTTAGACGGCTTTTGCTGCAGGGAAACAAGCTTTTAATCGGTTAGTAAGTAAGTCACTTCTCTTGTTCCTCAGTAACTAGCTCTAGCATTGTTGAAATATAAAATTAATTTTAAAGGCTAAAATTGCTTGTTAGTCCGCCAACTGATCCTTTTGAAGCTTCAGACTTGTATAAGAACTTACTTCCCTCACTATGTGTGCCATTGTTTATTAAAAGTATACAACATATAAAAAACTAACACTTTCGACACTAAATTCAACACGGTACCATATGCACCAAATGGTCTCGACACATGACCGTCAGCTACACCCTGTCCCGTCCCGTTTACAAAATGTCCGGTATGCATACCGTGATAAATTTAGTGTAAAATTTGTTCGTTTTTTATGTGTTGTGTACTTTTAATAAACTATGACGCACCTAATGAGGGAAGTTAGTTCTTATACAAGTCTGGAGATGGCGCATAATCGCCGAAACGCGTAACCATACAGGGTTTCAAGAGGACCAGTTGGCGGACTAACAGGTATTTCAGAATTTAAATAAGTCTATATTTTGATCCAGGAACAACATTCAATCAAAATAAAATAAAATGAATGTCCGTGTGAACAACCGGTTTCAAATATTAAATAATGAACAACAAGAAACATAATCCGTCCAGCAAACAACATTCGTATTTATGAACCCCTTTATTTGGAGCTATAATCATAATTTTCTAGTTACAAATAAAATAGATATCTTGCAAACTTCTAATGTGGGAAATAAATCCAAAATGGAGGAATTCCTAAGCAATCTTCAAATACCGAGCGTCCACAAAATCCTGCCCTGACAAATAAACTGAATGATATTAAATCAGATTAAGGTAGGATAACATTTAATTTTACGTTTTACTAAGTGACTTCTTAAGCTTTTTTACACCTATAACATACAACGAAATATAACTCTCCGGGATTGTCTTAGGATAATTTTAAAGTTTCCAGATAACTTTTTTGTGCGTTTCGGGTTTGCTTAACATTATCTATGTGGGACTAGTAATATTTTTTACAGGGTTTGCACGTCATCAAATGGTTAACATAAAAAGTATGTCTTCGGACAGTAATAGGGAAGTGCTTTTTGTGGATCCAAAGCACAAACTGTCACTTCTCGAGCTGACTTACCATTCCGGATTTATTTTTGTACTTCACTGTAGGGAAACTGCACTTTTGTCAACCAGCTGAGGAACTTTTGTCAACAGTGTTAAGAACTTAATGGGTGAAAAAATGATTAAATTCACTTACAAACAATAAGTTCAAGATGCGGCAAGACTTTCTGGACACCCTATATATTTTCTGAAAAGCTAGTATGGTCAACCAGATATTACAGATAATAGACAATATTTTTGTATTGTTAAGTTATAACATGATGTGACTCAAAAATAAAATTTGTGTCACATGTATCTAAAATAAAAATCGTCAATAATAATATGTAGTAGGATTGGGTAACTTATGATATCAATAAATTATTTACGAAGAAGAAATATCTCTGGCTATCGTATTTTTTTAAAAAATTGCAACAACTTAATAAGTTTTATTTTTATTTTTATTGATGAACTATTATCCTTAAAAAGCCTTGATAAGCACACGCACGAAAGGGTGTATTTGAGTTTGATATACTTATAAATGTAACCTTTATAGCATTGAATGCAAATCATGTAAAACTTTGCGTACTATTTTATTGATTTGTTATTCATAATCAAGCGAAATATATCTCTATTTTCTAACAAACTAAACAACCAAATTAATAACCAAAAATTAAATAACCAAATCAAACAAGTTCGTAACCAATAATGTTAGTGTCAATATGAAAATAAAGAGCTTATTTAAAAATATATAAATATGTACGCATTAGTAAAAATCTTATGCAAATGAACATACGAAAATTAATGTCCTATGATATAACAAACAAATATCTTGCTTTATTTGTTTTTAGATTAAATGCAAAAAATAACAAGAGTTTCTTCTCTAATATTGAGTTATATGTTAAGTTTTAAAGTGAAGTAGTATTCATTAATCTGAAGTTTACTACCGGAAATAACAAAATAGAGCCCTCGGTATAGTCTTTGTCTCTAACAATAAGACCCTTTACGTTAAATTCCATCCAAGTTGGAACGTCCCCACCAAATAAGTCCTAATTAAATGAACCGGGAAGCAGTAAAACTCTCGACTTCACTTCTAATTGTTTAAGGGGTGGTTTATTGGAAACCCCATTCAACAACGTCCTCCTTTGTTGGTTGCCCTGCGGAAGATAATACAAACTTGCCATAAAACTTTAATATTGCCCTTTGGTATGATTTTATTAACCTATTTTATGTTAAGTGATTACTGTGTGGATATTAAAAACCATTTTACCAGATTAATCTGTATAGATATACAAAAATAAAAAACGATGTATCAAAAAAATTTTCTTCTTTGGGTTAATGCCAACCATAAATATATGAAAGATTTTAACATTAATGAGTCTGTATCTTAAAGCACGCTAAAGGATTTAAACTCTCAATATTGAAGGCAAAGCTAGCATGTAATTAATATGAGTTTGTTTGATTAATCTAAGATTATAGTGTTTGGAAAATTCAAAAGAGAAATACCCTTATAATATTGTGGAATTTTAAATTTATATTAAGTGTATTACGTGAGGACTTTCTATCAGTAAGTATTAGGATTTTTTACCAGTAAACAAATGTAAATAGATACCTACATAATTACACCTACATTATACAAATTATTAAGCTTTTTAAATATATTGTTTTCCCACTAGAGTAAAATTTAAAAATACGTTATAAATTCATTTAACTAGTAAATGATTCATTAAACAATATTTTTTATATTTTCTTTTAAAATGTTTCAGTCCATTTGGGTGAATTTCTTATTCTTCAAAAGATAGTACTTAATACGATAATGACGACATCAAACCTAAAGCCAAATAAAAATTTTAATGAGATGACACTTGAATGAAATAATAATCTAGAAAATACTTCATTATGATAAAGGTCAAAATTATTTTACGATTAAAAGAAAATGGCCATCTGCATGATAAGAAAGCATGTTGTATGCTTAAAAATAATAAAAAATCTGTTCAAAATGGTAGGTCTAAATAACTATAACAATTATAAGAATACTAATTCTTATTTCTTTAATTTCCATCAAATAATGGTTTTGATCTACTTAAATTTTGTAATCTTTGATACAATTTGCAAGATATTACCAACAACACTCATCCAAATTACGGTTTATATTATCAGCGAGCCGATAACATTTTTAATTTATAGTATAAAATCACCTGATTTAAATTTACAAAAATTTTACAAACTCTTGAATCAGTGAGCAAATAAAGTGTTAGAAATTTCGAGCAAGCTGGTTTGTTTTAAAGGATTCCCGTCTCTTTTCTGTTCCTTTGGGAACGACGAGTAACAAAAACCACCCGTAAACCACAGATCCTGAAGCATTAGAGTAATTGGGCACACGCTCTACAATAAAGCTTGAAAAGGTCTCGTTGCTTAAACTGTATTGATCGTTAAGTTGGCCTCAACTTTTTTGGATCTTAAGATTTTTTTATTTAAAAAAATAAACAAACGTAAAAACTATTTTCTAAATAATACATTTCATTTGTCTATCTAAGTTACAATGAAATAGAAATAAACATACCATTGTTATTTCAAAACAATTTAGTTTCTCTATAGATGTCAACAAAAAATTTTCCTCTCGAATATTTTATTATTTTTAATTTGTTCTTATTTTAAAAATGAATTTAAACAAAAAATATAAATTTAATATATTATTTCAAGAATATAAACACCTGAAACCACAACACAAAGGAGGTGGTTTACTAACAATAAACAAACAACTTTTTCGTAAATCCGAGCAAGTTTTATGTTATTTTGGAACAAATCGCAGCAAACCCGAACTTATTTTTTAAATTTCTCTAGCAATATGAAGTTTCTTTAGTGATAACAACAAACTATTAAATTTCCTAGATAATATGAGCCTACAAATGTATCTCATGTGTTAGACCCATACCAGAAAACCAGAGTACTCAATGATATTCTGAACGGTTTTTATTTATTTTATTTCCCATAAACTAATTGAAAATGAATATGTAGACGCTTTGTGGGTGTGACAAGCAAATATAAAATAACTCTTACTTAGTAAAGGTAAATATGAAGTTTTATAACGTGTAGGATTTATTTAATGCGAATCATTTCAAAAGAGTGAGATCTACTGGTAATGTGATTCAGATATACGATTAGATCCCGACACTGGGTGAGGATACTTTTTGGATGGTCGCCACCTAACCCATAAAAGTTTGATTTTTATTCCAATGCATTAACAATGATTTGCAAAATTTAAGATGGTCAGTAGGTAACTTAAATCGGTTCTGCGACGCCATAAGGAATAGAGTCCTGATTGGTTAAAAAATAATTATATTCAAGAGTCCATGTTTAGTATATAGACTACAATAGTTTTCCTTATTGGCAGTCGTACGCGAATTTAGGGAAAATGCCCTTGAAAATCAATACTTTGAGTTTTAACGAGCTATCTAGTGGAAAAACGACCCGTTTGGATGTAGATACTGTAACGGATGTAGATATCGATGTAGTACAACGATGAAAAACAGATAGTATTTCTCATCATGACTGTATGAAAATCTCTACTTTGAATACCCCATTTGTATAACATAGTTTTGTTTTTCTTTGTCAAGTAATATATCACAGAAATGCATTGTCAAAGTGAAATTTAAGTAAAGCCTAAAGGTCACTTTAAACTATTTTCAATTTTCCCAAAATATTCCGCTTGTATAAATAAATATTTTTTAGCTGTAAAATGTGATAACACTAATTCTAAACTGTATTATTCATATACTACTGTATAAATATGTTATAATTTTATAACTGATCAGTTCAAATATAAAGACTATCATCACTTAAAAGTTGCATTTGTGCTAAAATAACGTAATAACTTTTATATATACGATACATTTGATCAACCTTGATAATATATCTTGTGAATGCCACCACTGCTTAAAAACCCGCTCAGAATCAAAGGTACTTTTTAAAATATTTTAACATTACGTAAACATAAGAATAAAATCAGTGCGTTTTTGTATCACGTGAAACCCTTGACATAATGCAATGATAAGGAAACTATATGTTGACTATTCATTTTCAACGCATTTTTACAGCAATGTTAGTGTGTAACTTAACTACTACAAACAAACAGTTGATAAAGAAGCCTTCGGTATACAATTGATAGTTGCTTTGTTTACTGACGCATAAACAATTGTACTAGGTTACTTTAGATGTAACAGCTTATTATAAATACATGACCTTGTAAACAGCTGTTTAGTTTTCCGTTTAACAAGTAACCTAACTTGCCAAATTCAAGTATAGGTAAACCCCCCTACAATACAAGCAGGTGTATAAGTATGACCAAAATGGATTGTTATTGTCTATCGTTAAAACATTATTATTTCACGTTAATGATGAATAGATAATTATGTGTGGTACATTTTTTTAATGTATTTTTGGTACATGTCAGTTATATTTATCACACATTTTAAAAGTTTTTAAGTATGGTTAGGATAGGTAAAGTTATTATAGATTTGTCAATTCTGTTTCCATTATATTCGTTATCGTTTGTTTCATAACGATTATTTTCCCAACTTAACTAAACAAAGCCAGTGCCCACTGTTCTTGCCGGCATCTTCTTCTATCTATCTTCTATCTATCTTCTATCTTCTATCTTCTATCTTCTTCTATCGATCTATCTACCTATGCTATCTTCTCAAACACTGTTGTAAGAACTTCGTCAACACAGGTACCTGAGATACGAAATTTGTGAAAGAGTTTAAATAAGGACAGTACATTATGTCAACATTTTCATATATTATTGCTTTTCATCTTAAAGCTTTAAAATAATGTAAGATCCCTAGAACTGACAATGACCGACACTTAAAATCAAATTATCAATGTTTGGAGTTTGACCCATTACATTTACATTTATTTTATTGCTATGGAAGATTTTAAGCCCTTAAACACTCTGCTTAAATCAATACTACAGTTTAATTTAGATAATTTTGGAGCGGTTCAATTATGTTAAATAGTACAAGTTGCCTTAAAATTACAACGGTATCGTTAACAAAACAATTGTAGTGAGGAAAACAACAAGAGAACTCTTGAACTTTAAGGGATTTAATTAGTATCCAACTCAAAATGATTTAAACTGGTTTTAATCTAAAAATAAGTGCAATTAAAACTGTTCTGTCTCGTACAATTGGTAGCCTAAGCAAATAGAATCGTAAGGGTCAGTTATACCCTGAAAGTAAAATAAGCTCATTGCCAATATTAATCAGAAATAATCAAAACTATTTTTATTTGATCTTTCTATGGAAACAAGTTTGGATTGAGGAGATGAAAGGCTTTTAAAAATAAATAATTGATATTGAGGAAAATGTTTAAATATTGAAAATGTAAATGACAAAATTCATGATACAGACCTGTAGTCGTGCGTCACATTTGTGCTGCAAGTGGCTTTCAATTTACGTAAATGACATGAATGTTACAATTATAGTATTACTGCTGTCAGTAGCTTTTTCTCGCTTGGAAATGTCGGTTTAATTGGTGAATTTGAAATAATAATGTATCAGACAATTTATATATTATTATTCGTAGAAAAATCATTTATCCTTTGTTCTAACTCCCTAGTTAGTTATGAGTGACAGATTTTGTTGTTTTAAAGCTTTAACTTGAACGAAAGTAGCTTTATTTGAAACACTTGTTAAAAAAACTGTTGATAAAAAATTTACTTTTTTATTCATAGTAAAAATTAAAAAGACGCAACAGATCCAGAGCCAAACCAATTCTTTCCCTCTTCATTCTTTTCGTCGTTGGTAGAAAACAATTAAGACGTTGAAGCCAGTTAAATGCAAACATTTGTCGCTTGGATCGCTACTCCCGATAATGGATTGGGCCCTTCATTAATTGAAGTTATGCTGGTCCTCGGTGGTTGTCTGAAAAAACCTGTCAAGTCTAATTTGCAGAATTGCTTTCTGGTTGACTGTTCTTCAGCTTGGTTTGTTTTAGCATTGTTGATAAATAGGAAACTTGTACAGTGGTAGAGTCAATTGTGTTATTGAAGTTAGCAGGAAAATGTATTAATCAATATTTAAAAAAATAAATATTAATTCGGCCTACTTAGTTGGACATAAATCAAATTCATAAATAAACTCTGATAAGGAACGCTAAAATTTGTGCATCATTAATCTTTTTAGGATCGTTTTACTCCTACAACTACATGTTTGACTTTTATTCCAAGTAAACCACTATTAGTAATGACCGTGATTCAGAATACAGTATTTATATCTTAAAGAAGATAACGTGTGCATGGTTAATAAGGAAACCCCAAAGAATATATGAAATATACAGGTCGTTTCTTTTCAAACGTAACCTAAACTTATAAGTTGAGTAAATCAATGTTTAAAAACAAGTTCATAAGCTGGTAACCCTCGGTCTACTTCTACCTTGGCTATAAGCTGATATGCATTGTTGCTTTGTTGTTCACTTTATGCGAGTTCCGTTCAAGGTGTTGAATGCGTATGAAATGAAATATACATTTGAGTGTATACCTAATAAAACTACTAATCATAGAATTGGTTTTAAATTTTAAATGGTACCTAATGTTTTTTCGTCGAGATTTCTAAGGCATTCCCAACATTTCCTAGCATTTGTTCATTCAATAGCCCACTGTTCGTGTTCTATTATGTTTTCTGCTCAGTACAGAGCCTGTTACTTGACGTTTTTACTCATCTGAAAATTTTTTGTTGAAGGCATTTTTATATAAAACACACAGTTTTGTTGAAAATACTCCTCCTGCCACAATGAACAATCTCTGATATTTGCTATAAATCATGTTTGTAACTTCCTAACTACTTTTTACGGGACCCACATAAATTGAACAACAATTCAAGGTGCTTATCAGTTGTTAGCCAAGGAAGAAGACGAATCATGGTTTCTTTCCAAACATTAATTTAATGTAATTGTTAGTTGATTTGCGTTTTACAAGAAACACCCTGTATGTAAAAAGGTTATGCTTTATTATGTTTAGGATAAAATAGGTTACGTTAGGTTGGTTAGGTTAAAATTGTTGTGATAATGTTTTAATTGTCTTTAATAATTTTGCTGAGGTATGCATATTGTTATATTTATTGTTAGTGCAATGCCAATGGTCATAATTACTTCCTTCCAGACCTTCAAAATTTCATCATTATGACGAAATGTGTGTTTTCTTTATTTTGATTTTATTTCATTGAACAATGTTTTGACAAAGCTTACGTTTAACAAACAGTGCTTACTCATGTAAACTTATGTGAAACTTAAAAAAATTCTGCACCACCGTCAAAGCCCGGAGGAACTATCGAATAAAAATCATCGATCGATATATCGATTGCAAAACCAATCTTTATCAACTAATATTTGATTAGCCAATATGTTTATCAAATAAAAAAATCGAATTCTAAAATGTTTATTGTTATATTCGAATTAAAATATTGATTCATTAACAATATATTGTATGTATTATTTAGGATAATACACTTAGTTCAAAATGTGATTTCACAAACAATATGATTTAAACTGACAAGCAATAAAACAATTGAAATAGAATCATAAAAATTATAACAACTAATAATTTAAAGATGACCACTGAAATTGAAAAAGTAACCTAAGAAACAACAAATAGCCTATGCAATCACTATAATTAAATTCTCTATTATTAATTTCCAAATTAATAATCTAACATTTTAAATCAACAAAATGAAAAAGATACTAAGTATATCATCTTAAAACCTTAAAACAAAACATCTTAAAACAAAATAACATAGAGGCCTATAAGGAAAAAATTACCTTTACAGCCTCCTTTTTGTGATCTACTCTCTCATTTACCATATATTTGCATAATCTTCATGGTAATGAATTTTTAGTTATGTTATGATGGGTTGGATTAGAAATGTTGTTGATTTAAATGATATTGGATTTGTAGTAGTTTTTAATCTGATACGATATACCAATTTACACATTTTGATGTTTATACCGATTCGATACGATACATATTTTGTTCAATCGGTATATCGATCGAAAATGTTCATTCGATCGGTTCACCGGGCATGCACGAAATTGCAGCAAAGTAATTTATTAATTCTGGACTGACCAAATAGTATGGTATAGCCTATGTATACCATATATTATTACCAGTGTTGATTAAAAATACTTTCTTTAAAGCCTCACTGGGAATCCCGTCCGGGCCAGGAGCCTTGTTGCTCTTCAGGGAGAGAACGGAGGTTTCTAGCTCCTCGAAAGTGAAGAGTGGAACGTCCTCTACCCGTCCGAAGTCAACCGGCGGTCGCTGTGGATGTTCAGGAAACAACGCAGCGACGATCCTCCCCATGGTGGCGCCCTCCATGATGGAAGGTGGAGAGCGGGCGCCGAGTTTCTGTGTTACAAGTTTGTAACCCAGGCCCCAGGGGTCGGAATCAACGTCGTCACGAAGTCTCCTCCAGCTATTCGCCTTGCTCCTGTTGATCGCCTGGCGGAGAGATTTTCTCGCAGCTTTATAGGCCTCAGACTTACGAACTCTGTCTGCGGGGATTCTCGCTCTTGTGGCGGCTCGTCTAGTTCTTAAACATGTTCTTCTGAGTTCCGCAATCTCTTCAGTCCACAAGTAAACGGGTTGTTTGTCGCGTCGGGGTTTCCTTCGCGGCATAGACTGGTCGCAGGCCGAGACGATCAGTTCCATCGTGGATGTTACTAGTGCCTCGGCCCCAGCCTCACCAGGATTCCCCTGCGCTCCCCGAGAGATGACTTCGGTGAACTTGACCACGTCCAGTTTGTTGGTGTTCCACCGGCGTGGCCCTTCCCGAGATGCGGAAACTCGACGATTTGCCTGATCATGCAGGTCAAACACGACGTATTGGTGGTCGCTACCCGTGTAGTCCTCCACAACCCTCCAGCCAGAGATCCTCGGAAGGAGCGACTCAGACGCAAAGGTGACATCGGGGATCGTGCCTCTCTGCCCGGGGCGCCGAAAAGTAGGTGTGTCGCCCTGGTTGAGGACGACAAGACCGGCCCTGGCGATGAAATCCAGGATGTATTTCCCCCGGGAGCTGGTAGAGGGCATTCCCCACTCGACGGCCCTGGCGT
This sequence comes from Neoaliturus tenellus, assembly GCA_030545055.2. Taxonomy (NCBI): domain Eukaryota; kingdom Metazoa; phylum Arthropoda; class Insecta; order Hemiptera; family Cicadellidae; genus Neoaliturus; species Neoaliturus tenellus. The sequence goes on along the minus strand of CM061536.1, from coordinate 112,210,237 downwards.
TGAAATCGCCACCAACGACGACATGCCCGGTGGTGCCGAGAACGCACTCCTCTAGGCTATCTATCTTGTCGCGGAAGTCCTGGACGGCCTCGTTGGGTGTGAGGTAGCAACTGAAGATAGTCACGTCCCCACACCGAACCCAGACGAATCCTCGGCCGCGCCCGTGACTCCGCACCAAGACATCTCGTGTATTACGTGCCCAAAATGCAGCAGTACCGAGGCTGTCCGAGATCCAAATGTTTGGGTCTCTGTCCCGATACTGTTCGCTGATAAGGAGCGCGTCAGCACCAAGTTCTCGGGCGAGCTGATCTAGAAGGTTATCAGCTCCCCAGGATCTATGAAGGTTGGCCTGGAGGATGCGAATTACCGGCCGCTGCCTTTTGCCTGTTCAAGTGCGGCTCTGAAGGCACCGCACTGACCAGACCCGGGTAAGTGACCGAGGGCACTGGAGCCTGAATCCTTGCAGAGGAAGCAGGAGGGGCTCGAGGAACATTCCTTGCGTTTGTGGCCCTGGCTTCCACACTGGAAGCAGTTGGCACTCCTGTCGGGCCCTTTACAGTTTCGGGAGGAGTGGCCGAAACCGAGACAGCGGAAGCATCTCGAAACTACCACCCTCCGTTTGAGCCTGCAACTGACCCAACCGACTCTGAGGTGCTGAAGGCTAAGCAGCTTATTGGCGTGCTTTTCGCCCATCTCAGCAACAGCCATCCGGAGTTGACTTCGGTTGGGCTTTGTCAGCCATACCCTCACTCCATCAGCTGGTATCTCCGGGAGTGCCACCTGGATCGCACGGGTCACCTCCTCTTCGGTGGAGAGGGCATCAAGGTCCCGAATCTCGACCGAACACTTCGGTTCTAGGGCCTTGATTGAGCCTTTGTCCCCAAGTGCAGTCTTGAGGGAAGCGGCAAAACCGATCTTGTCACTCGACTTCCCCAGTTCGAGGAGGACATCCCCGTTCTGGGTTCCCCGAATAGACTTGATAACGGTGTCGGTCTCCTCCGGTTTGGCCTGCGATCTAATCTGACCCAGAACATCGGCAAAAGATCGCCCCCCTAAAGGCTTGATCAAGATTGCCTCCGTCCTGGGCTTCTTAATCAACGCTGACTTGTTGTTGAGAATGTACAATGCCTGTTTGGTAGAAGGGGTGTTTCCGGCTCCCTGGAAAACAGCCAGGCTTGTACTGATCAGCAAGGGCAAAGGTGATCCCGAGCTGCCGTCGTCCCACAGGCCTCTCTGCATGTTGGACACGGCTGGAAAGCTGTTCGAGAAGCTGATCCGTTCCCGCCTGACTTCTGCCGTGGAAGCTGCCGGGGACTTATGCCCCCGTCAGTACGGCTTCAGAAAGGGACGGTCAACGATCGACGCTGTCACCGAAGTTCAGAGAGCTGTGGAGAGAGCCGAGAGCCACAACCATTTCTCCCGCCGAGTAGTGCTTCTTGTTACGCTTGATGTCAAGAATGCCTTCAACTCGGCGAGGTGGGTCGATATGCTGGATGCGCTTCGCAACACCTTTCGTATTCCTGCATATCTGTTGCGGCTCATCGAGGATTATCTACGCTCTCGAAGCCTGATTTATGACACGAGGGACGGAACGCGGACGATGGAAGTCACTTCTGGTGCCGCACAAGGTTCAATACTCGGCCCGGATCTCTGGAACGTTGCCTATGACAGCCTCCTGAGGTCCGAGATGCCTGAGGAAACCACTTTGGTTGGGTACGCCGATGACGTCGCAGCTCTCATTGCTGCACGCAACGTTGAGCTGGCTCAACTGAAGTTGAACCGAGTTATGCGGGTGGTCAACAACTGGATGTCCGATCACGGTCTCTCACTTGCTCTCAGTAAGACGGAGATCGTGATCCTCACGAAGAAGAGGATCGACACCGTCGTCCCGTTTCGAGTGGGAAGGGAGGTGGTCACATCAACTCGTGCCGCCAAATACCTCGGGGTTATGGTGGACACCAAGTTAAGCTGGAGGGATCAGATCTTCCGTACGGCGGACAAGGCCGCTAAGGTAGTGACTTACCTTAGTAGGCTGATGGCCAATGTCGGGGGTCCCCGATCCAGCAGAAGACGTCTGTTGATGTCCGCGGTCCAGTCTGTGCTTCTTTACGGGGCAGAGGTGTGGGCAGGCGCTCTAGATAAGGAGTGCTACAGGTTGCGACTCGCCCGGGTTCAGCGTCAAGCTGCACTCCGGGTGTGTTCCGCCTACCGGACAGTGTCCGAGCCTGCCGTCCTGGTGGTCGCCGGAGTCATCCCTGTCAAGCTCTTGGCAGGGGAGAGGAAAGCGATTTATCAGAGACAAGGCGAGATCGGCAAGGACACGGCAAGAACAGAAGAGCGCTCCCGAACCTTCCAGCAGTGGCAACACAGCTGGGAGCACGACACCCGAGGACGATGGACTGCGCGACTTATCAAGCAGGTCCAACCATGGGTGGAACGGCGGCATGGGGAGGTGGACTACTACCTGACCCAATTTTTGACAGGTCACGGCTATTTTCGGTCGTACCTGAACCGGATGGGAAAGACCGGTTCACCGGACTGCATTTATTGCCCGGGTGTTCCCGACGATGCGGAACACACATTCTTCCGCTGTCCCCGTTGGGAAGGGCCCCGCCTGGAGGCCACACAAATCTTTGGTGTATTTTCGGTGGACTCGGTCTGCCAAAAGATTTTGGAGGATGAGGGCAACTGGGATTGTTTGTCACAGTTCGTCCGGGGCATCCTCCTGGAAAAGAAAACCGATCTGGACCGCGAAGTGGCCCAGATCCCTTGATCGAGTGGCTGGATAAGGAGCGAGCCCCACGGGCGTAAGCCAAATTTAGGCCTAGCCTGACGTAATGTGACAAACAATTCCAGGTTAGATTCCTAAAGAGTAGAGGAGGTTTTTTAGTGGGTAAACCCGTTTTTAGGGGAGCCCCACACTACAGGCTGGCCACCTGTGTGCGTAATGCATTTTTCCGCCTCTCCCTCAAAAAAAAAAAAAAAAAAAAAAAAAAAAATATTATTACCAGTAGTAAAGATAAACTTTCTACGTGCGTGCCAGCTTTCGATAAGCGAAAATGTAAAAATCCGTTTAAAATAGATTATTCAGCTTCCCTCAATATAATAGTTATTATTAAACAAAACCGAATAAGAAAAAATGTAGTATGTTAATGAACAATACCTTTGTGAGTTTTTTAATTCTTAAGGAAATGAGTTCTTAAATAACTAAAACCCATTAAATAAATTAATAAAAATTTGGCTGTTTGTTCAAAAACATGTCGTTTCTTCCTTACAAATTGATAACGTACGTTTTTTTGTGCCAACTGATCTTGATCACTGGTGTACTGTGAACATCGATCAACAGACTGAGACGTATTTATACAGTTGTAGATCGGTCCACAATTCACCTGAGTTTCATGAGTGATGTTAACAAAACGAAATGAAAACTTAAATCGAACAATAACAACATAATACCAGGCTATTTCCAAGGCTTTAAATGTTTAGCCAATATCAGTGTAATAATACTACTGGATTAAATTTATATGTAAATTGTCTCTGAAAACGAACTATAATATTTATAAGAGAGAAATAAACACTTACAGTCTCAGATCAGTCTTTCAGATGACTTGATATTACTTTCATAACGCCACTACTTAACCCCATCTGAAACAGAAATATAAAGTATCAGTCCAGTAAAAGTTTCTAAGAATACAATCTATATATGTTTTAGTTTTTGTTAAAACACCTTAAAACAAACCATTAAAACCATAATTTCTGTTTCAAGATTTAAATTTATTTAACTGAAAATATTTAACTGACTACTATTAGGTGAATTTTCAAACGATTTATGAAAGAGTTTTAAAGTATTATAAAACTATTATTTTAATATGGTCTCTTAATGTATTATCACCTCAAATGAAGTCTGCAGGCTAAAAACTTTCTTGCCTATTCAAAAGTTTAAGCTATAGGCTATACTTATGACAATATGATCAGAATTACACAGAATATGTTCCAGTTTTACACAAAATAAATTTATCTTCTTACTTATATAAGGGGTTTCTTTGTTATGTCCCTTTTTCTCTCGACCTACTTAACCGATTTTTAAGATTTAGGTGGCATTTTAAACCTTATGATCTCGTGGGAAAATGGTGATTAAAACGGTTATTTTGTTTCAGCCTTCGCCCTCCTGGCCTTTGATTTATTTCTAAATAGCGTTTTAAAAGTTGACCAACTTTCATTAAAGGATTTTGTTTGTTTGAATAGTAACAGTAATTGAATTGTAAGTCAGATTGTAAACAAAAATAGATCACTGCATATTAAAAGTAAATATTGTTAAAACAGTCTTTTTTTCATACGAAAATGTTTATGTTCAAAGCCACACAATACCTTCAAATTGTACTGCAGGTGAGTTCCTCACAAACATAAACAAATATATTTCGAAATGCGCAATTTGCGCACGGGGCTCCTAGTATTAATAAAAACTGTTTTCATTTTTATTTGAAGTCAGTGAAACACGTGTTCTTTAGAAACATATGACATCATTATCTTTATCCTCTGACTGTAAAATGAACCATCCATGCTATAAATGTTTAAAGTTAAATTTATAACAATAGTGCATACATAATGATGATTGCATTGTTGTTATAAATTTAACTTTAAAACAATTTATTGCATGTATAGGTCTTTTTTATAATTTTCACTGCCAGGAGATAAAGATAATGATATCATATGTTACTAAAGAACATGTGTTTAACTGGATTCAAATTGTAAGAAAAATACGGTATAAACATTCAAAGGAAAATTATATAAATAACACATACTGTGTGTTTTAAATTTATTATTAAAAAAATTATATTTAAATATATAAATCGGTCGAATAATGATATTACATTCTAACTAAAGTTTTTTAATTAATAACAATTATCAGTAAAATACATTAAGATAGATTAGGATTCAATCAAAAAATACAATGCTGATACAAAGCTCATCATAAGGTTGACTCAAATAAAAGGGCACAACCTTAGCCCCTTTATCTAATCATCTGGTAAATAAGACCTTCAATTAGTTTGATTACAGGACGATGTCCCGGTCAGTCCGTGGCATACTAACTAGGGCCTACCAACGTGAGACCAAGGCTGCTAGGTAGAAATTGTAATATTTTTATTTAAATACAGTTTTAATTTATTATGGTATAACTGTATAAAGGTATTTGACGGTATATAACGGTACTATAAAGATTGTAATGGTTTTGGAACGCTAAAAAGATTAAAACCGCTTTCGTTTTTAAGTTGTTTTTAAGTAAATGTTTTTAGTTTTAATTTATACTTAGTTCTATTATAATATTGTTTCAAAGAATAAAAAATAAATTGTCTTTTCCTGAACAAACAATGATATTATAGTATAGTATTATTGTTATCGTACATTTTTCCATAAATTTAAAGTATAATATAAATTATTTAGAACTATTTAAGTAAAAAGATATTCAACATCCGCTTAAAACATAATTAAATATCAAAAGAACCTCCTATCTCGTAGTGTTTTCATTGATCAAAGCTTTCTTCAATAACCACGGGCATAAAAATTGTATGAGTATTACAAAACTTCATTAATTGATATGGAAGTGTATTATATATAAACCATTTACACTCCTTTATCCCTGAATAATTTTTTTCAAACAAAAGAAGTACTTACAAACTCTAATTTTATATTTACACTAATACAAACTAAGTATTATTAAACATGCAGTAAAAAAAATTTTCTAATAATATCTCAACCAAAGAGCTTTATACCAAATAAACTGCATTGTCTTTTAAATTATCATTGCTTTTACGTTTCAGAATAATGAGCATGGAGAATTAACCACTCTGGTGATAATTGTTTTTATATTTCAAAGAGAAACCCACAAAGCAAATTAAAACGTTCTTCAGTTTTACATGAACACTGTACGTTTTATCTAACCACTTTGAAAACGAAACACATTTACGGCTTCCTTTTCCTTCTCTTTGTTTTACGAGTCCCTCTCTTTTTTTTACATATTTTACAAGTTTTCACTGAATGTGTATTAAAATTAAAAAAAAGGTAACTTTAGCTATCGAATGTGGTGTGGAAACTTGGCTATCGTATTCTAAAAAATGTATGATTTATGAAAATAAATAAGTTTGTTCATAAAGTTTTTCGCTTTAGTTTCATGTGTTGCATGACCTGTTAATTTTTCAGTCTGAGACCTAACACCATTTGTAAAAAAATTATAATAATACATCAATTATGTGAAAAATAATTATAAATTCATGCTAAGCATAATCTCCAAATATCGAAATACTTCTTCTAAATTGTTTGACAACAAAGTTATTTAAAAAAAATTCTAAGCTTAAAAATTTTCAATTAAACTTTAAAGTTTTATACTAAAATATTTAAAACTTTCAAAACTATTAATGAATATTTTTAACAAATAATATTAGGCGAAACATTGGTTAGCTACGAAATAAGGACGTATTCATATATAGCTAGTAAATAAGGTTTTTTGTTGATTAACCTGTTTACTTCTCGATTTTTATATACTTTATAATTTTAAGAGTTATAATTATAAGTTTAGTTTATAATTTATAGTTTATATTAAACCATAAAAATATACCTAACTTAGTTTTATTGTTTTTTACTATAATGTACTTTCAAAGTCAGCCTGTTTTTCATAAAATATCAAAAACTTGTTAGAAAATAAATAAATAAATGTGTAACTAAAATTTGTACTTCTTTCCACAAACTATCTCTTAAAATATTTTAATCTAAATAATACCCTTTTTTAATTAACTAATGTTACCAGAATATGCAGGTTTTGCCAATTACCCTATATCCGAATGGTGACGAATAGCCATAATGAAAATGACTGATTTAAGACTGTCGTTGTAAAGAGTTAATATTAATAAAATTGTATCATCAATCACCATTCTCATTAAAAATCTTTAATTAATAATTTCCGTAGGCAATCAATCATTAGAAAGGATTTGTCTGAAATCAGAAATAAGATTAAAACCTTAACGCTCCTAATCCATTTGCAGAGGACACCTTTTACTTGCTAACTAATTAGTGCTGAAAATCACGTATTTGATCTTTCTTGATTTCGAAAGGAATAACTCACATCAAAATTAATTATTTACAGTTATAAATAAAAAATTATGTAGATTTTATAAGTTGCCTTTTGAATAAATTAAAGATACTCGCTTTTGGAAAGTTTCATTCATATATACTACCGGACAAAATGGTGTGTTACACGAAAAATGGCACAAAAAGCCACATGAACGATATGGCTCAACGACACCAACAAGATCACAAGCATTTACAAAATAGCAGGCTGGAAGCCCAAGGAGATCAAACTTAAAGGAGAGTGACCAATGCGCGTTGTCCAATTACGACGAATACCCTATCATCGAAGATGTTTACATCACATGAAACACGATTAACCAGTCGTGTAAGATGAGGAAATGGAGAATTTAAATCAAAGACAGTAGAGCGATGAAAGCAGTGGAATGATTCTCGGGATCAGGTTCAAGATTAAGATACTATGATGTCAATTTCAGCCTTTACGAGCTCTACAAAGAAACAAAACATTGGCAATCGATCTTCTGACTTCATGGGAGCTAAGCCGTATGTCATTTGCCATCGTGTCAGCTGGAATCTCTCAAAATTGGTAGCTATACCTTAAGGCTGGTTTACACGCTGTCAGTCGGCGTTTCAGTGGAGGTTTCCAGTCACTGGATGCCAGTGACTTGCGCCGTGTGAACAGATGTGGCCAGTCGCAGGAGACTCTCCTGTGACTAGAAATTACAAAAACCAACTTCACACCGCCCTAGTTGTTGGCATCCAGTGACTGGAAACCTCCACTGGAACGCCGACGGACAGCGTGTAAACCGCCTTTAGAACAACAAGACTGATAAATCTGATTTCAAGGGCTTAAAACTTGTCCTCGGCACAATGCAGGAATGGAGACAAAAAAGGGTCATCATACTCGTGGACATTAGTATCGCGTATATCTGGTGTAGATTTGGCAGTAAACCCCAGGTTTTGGTTACAATTTTTGATATAATGTTCACGTGACAATGAAAGGTCATAAAGGCAATGTTTAGCACAATACAACCCCTAAATCTTTGATACCCACTACTTTCTTTACTTCATTAGCCAATCAATGAATTTAACATTTACGTTGTGCAATAAAAATACGTTTATGGCACCGAATCCAATATATGATTAAAATACAAAAAAATAGTTACCATTTCACATAACTTTCATTGTTCCAGCAAACATTTAAACGTTGAAATGTTGTTTGTCGTCTCAAAGAAAATCCCGGCGCTTCACATATCCCTTGAAAATGTAATATCTTACAGTATTTGTTTCTTGAATTCGTGTGTTTCTGTGTATTGTACACAGCGCGCGTTCGAAATTTGTCTTAAGGCTTGTGATTTTCATGTTTTCCTTATTAATATTGAAAATTTATAAAAGCCTAATGAGCCTTTAAAATTGTTTTTAACTATTCATAGTGCGTCTTAAATAAGTTTCTGGGCCACTTCGCGGTCCAGATAGGGTTTCTTTTTCAGAAAAATGCCCCGGATGAACTCTGATCACTAATTTCAGTTTCCCTCATTGTCCATAATCTTTTCACATACCGTTTCCACCAAAAAAAATAAACACCGAGTCTTCTTGTAGCCTCCAGGTGGGGGCTTTCCCAACGTGGACAACGGAAGAAGGCGTGTTCCGCGTCGTCAGGAACGCCCGGGCAGTAGATGCAACCCGGTGAACCAGTCTTGCCCATCCGGTTCAGGCACGACTTGAAATAGCCGTGGCCTGTCGGAAACTGCGTGAGATAGCAGTCCACCTCGCCATGCCACCTTTCCACCCATGGTTCAACCTACTCGATGAGTGCGCAGTCTATCGTCCTTCGGTGTTGTCCTCCTAACTGGGTTGCCACTGCTGGATCTGGCTGCATCCTCGATTTTTCTACGATAAATCGCCTTCCCCTTCCCTACCAAGAGTTTTACAGAGATGACTTCAGCAACCACCAGAACGGCAGTCTCGGATACTGTCCGATAGGCGAAACACGCATGGAGAGCAGCTTGACGCTGAACCACGTCATGGAGATCTATAGAGAGGCCTATAGAGATAATTCCTTGGTGAGAGCGTCTGCCCACACATCTGCCCGGTAAAGGATTATTGACAGGACTGCGGACATGAATAAAAATGTAATTAATTCAATGTACGATATACCCTATAGAAGAGTCGTAGGTTGAGAGGAACGATCTTCCTTATTAAAGAGTGATAAATTGCATTAACCATTTGAAATTTACATTTATTGCTTTTAATTATGAAACAGCGTTTTACACAGTATTGAAATAATTAAAAAGTTAAACAGATTTGTAAATGCAGTTAGGTTATATTAATTTACTCTTAATTAATATACTGACAATGTTTCGTATTAAAAGAGATGAAATGCATTTACTACAAAGTTCCAATTGAACAATAAATATGCCAGCATTATAACTAGAAACGTTTCATTAAGTTGGTTGTTTGAAGTAGCATTGTGAGTTTATGCTATCTCTGTAATACAATCATATTACGGTACGTTTATTTGCTGATATTACATTAGGAGAAAATCAATATTGATTCGGTTAGTATAAGCTCAGATATAAAGTTATTGTGTTAGTCTTTGAAAAATAAATACCTGTAATAATTTTCAGACACCATGTTATTAGAACCAATTCATTGATTGAATTTAAAGAACACAATTTCAACTACCGTGTATGTAATTAAGAGCCCACAGTACCTACGTCATTTCGGCGTTTTGTCCCATAAGAACGGTGTTAAATTTAAAACAATACTGCGAGATTGTTTTTCGTCTGAAAATTGCAAACTTTGTGTCATTTTAAATGTTATTTTAAAAATTTATCACAATATAGTGTTTTTCATTTGACATGATTGAAAATTAATTTTAAAAAAATATCCACTCGAATGAATAAAAACTATGTATTCACCATGTTTAAACAATGCTAAACCATTTTTAGAAGGTTTATTAAAAAATCTATAACGTCACGTGAACTAACATGTTTTTACATTATTGTGAACTTATTCAAGTTTTATGTGAATCCGATGCAAGATTATCGAGATCAAGTGTTTCAAAGACACCTATAATTAACATTGTTCTTATGATACTAAAAATCAAGATGGCGGAGGTACTGCAGACTCTTAACATTATTTACTCAGGTGTTGCGTGGCTCAAAATAGTCATATAAACCTTTTTATTATAGGACTACAAAAAAAATATCAGTATATATCTAGAGTTTCTTCCACATTTTTTATCAAGGTATTCACATATTATTTTTACAGAATTATGGACCAAAATCTACATGCCAATTCAGTGATTTAATTTAAGGAAAATTTATAGTTTAAAACACAATACAGAACGAAAACAAGTTTTAATGTTTTTAAAATGTACCTCATTCTTATATAATTCTATCGTACATAATGTAAACCAATATACGGTATGTACTGATACTTCAATAAACCGAAATATTACAAATGAAAACCATCATACACAAAAATTATCACCGAATTCCAAAATTACGTTCCAAAGAGAGGAGATGAAACAAGGTCTGCGTCGGACATTATCCCCCCGTCGCTAGACAATAAAGGAGAATTAAATCACTTAGGTCAGAAAGCTTTCGACAGCCTACTAATCCCTTAATAATGTCCCGTACAGCCGGGTCAACCCCTGGCCACTCGCCAGGCCGGGGCTGTGTAGGTTCTGGGCGGGCGCTCACCCCTCATCGATTGGTTCTGGGGTTGAAAACACGCTTGTGTTGTCATCCCTTGTTCATAGTTCGACTTATATTGTATTTAATAAAATATGTGTTATTATAAAACTCTAAACCACCACTTTTGGTACGTTGTTCTGAAGACACGTGTTTTGTTTCAACGCATTTAAAACAAACAATTGCAAAGGTTTTGTTTGAATTAGAACACTAACGACGTGTTTGTTTGAAACTCTTATTGAATTTGTTTGAGATGTCTGCGAGTTAAAACAAATATTTTGTAAAAGACATATTTACGATTTTTATCTAAAACTCAATTTTAATTTATAAAGACGTTTAACCACTTTTTCAAAAGTGTTAAGTAATTAAATTTTACTTTAAATGTTTCTTTACTATGATTTATTTTAACTACTCGTATTTCTGAAACTATAAATCTCTTTATACATTCTACTCACTATTTAATTAAAATGTTTAAACTATTTTTTTACTCGACAATGTTATTTAAATGTCAACGATTTCTCAATAAGACAAGCTATTTATAAAGTCAATGTAGGGTCAATAGAGTGTAATAGAGTTTTGAAATCGGGAAATTTCTTTGAGCTGGGTTTCAAGACTTTATTTATCCAAGATATGATGGAGAAACATCTTTCGATGTCACCAAAACCGCATTTTTCATTAGTTGTTATTGCTTCTCTGAACCCTGTTGTATCGTATATCTCCTTTTGTAATAAATAACTAAATAATGATTATTTATGGTTGTATAGTCTATTTTGCGACTATTACGACTATTTTATAATGAATAATATTACGTTTCAATATTTGGAGAGTTAACATTTTTATTTTATTATTGACATGTTTTGTTAGTTCATAAATAATAAAAATACTAACAAATTCGATAACTTGGTATAGTATATTTCGTCACTAGTCCGGAAAGTGGTCGTTATCGGTGCAAGATTCGATCGAGCACCGATATACCACTTTTGGAAGAGTTACAAACAGTACTTTTCATCACACCACCTTTAATAAATATAGAGTTTGGATAAAAATTAATACATTTTAATCTATATACCCCCTCTTACGTTTTTATTTGTTTATCTTGTATTTGAACTATTTACAACTAAACAATCAGCTGTTTGACCTTTATATATTTGAGGCAACGAGGTTTAAGTTGCTGTAAGCAGAATAGCAGCGCTAGTGGTGTCAAACATTGGAAGTTTTTTCCGGCCTAGTCCCGAAAACATTGTTTACCAACACGTTTATCCAACCCACCGGGAATCAACTAGTTTCGATCACAGTTGACCGTTCCGAAAACAACGTTTATCGCAATGGTATGATGAAAAATATATTTTAATAACAATAAAATGCATTAAAAATATTGTGGTGTATTTTATAGAAAGTTACAAATATTCAACATTTTTAAGCTACCTTTTACAAACGATAACACTGAAATCGAAGCTTCTTAAATTAGGATCGATGAGTGTAGGATTATTTACTTACATCCTGATCGACTCACCAATGACGTCACAACAGGCTAATTAGTGAACAAAATATTCCAAAATTTTTGTATTAACGTACTATTCACATTTTGTTGATGGATAAACATTCCATACACTATTACATTCACATATTTATAAACATTTTTTTATTATTTTGCAGATACAAATGATTACGAAAATTGCTGACAGTTTCAAGTATATTTACTCTTTAACAAATTAAAAAATTTAAATGAGTTACATGATTCATTCATTGTTGTGGAATATTTTATAAAAATTTTTCAATAAAAGAAATCAATTTCATTTTTAAACTATGAAAAGGATCTACTTGTATTAATAATACACGTACAACTGCACACAAGAATTCGGTTTAATATTCTGGATGTCACTGAACCTTGTAAAGTAGGATTCGCCGAGCGGGGAATTGTCAGGATTTCAGTCATACACTCGCAGAATACGCAGTACCTCATACAAATTCCTCAACTTTCAATCCCGGGCTGAAATGTTAACAACTGAAACTTTGTTAGCACTGCATTTATTGTTCATGTACATTTTAATCTGGAATATAATATCAATGAAACAATTTCAATTTAATTATCTCTTATTATCCATTGAATGAAAATCATTTTGATATTTTAAATTATAAAAATAGTTTTATATTCATTGTCTTAATTAATTGACAAATAAAAATATGAAACTTGATAAAGTTGAAACTGAGCACCACATTCAATTTATCAATTAGTACAAACATAAAATGAATAATCTATAAACATTGTGTGGGGCAAAATTGAGGTGCCATATACTTATATATCATTTAAATTTATCACTACATTTTTCATTAGGGCACTTTATAGAACAGTACTTTGTATAAAGACTTAAATACTTGCATGACGTATATAATTAAACATTCTTTTAATGTTATAACCCTACTGATGATAGAACTGATTGGAATAACTACTGGATGGTAGAACTATGGATCATCAAACCTATGGCTAACGTCGGATGTAACGTCAGATCTAACAGATGAGTAGAAGACTGATACTCTACTCTTCACAGTGCTACGGAGTACGGATACGAAGTGTGGGCAGATGCTCACACTAAATAATCTACCGGAAACGGATCTGTTTAGTGCAGCATCAATTATCACTTAGGGTTTCATCCGCTAATCATACCGTGTACGAGTAGTTCCAGTAATTGATTGGGTTATCTCTAACCATCTCTTGACACAGTAAAGAAAGGTGGTCTATTAAATACAAATTGATGTCAGCAAAGGACTAAGCAAGAACACAGGAACGTCATCGAACCTACCGGACATGCAAAGAGAGATCTAGCTGGGGATTCAAGGCCAACGTACTGCGAGACTCATGCAAGTCTAACCCTGAGGGAGGGGAGTGGGCATAGCGCTGGACTATTTCCTTACTCGATTATATGGTTCATGGATATTTTCAGTCATACCTACACAGGATGGACGAGACTGGTTCATCTTTACTGCTTTATTACCCGGGCATTCCAGACCGCACGGAGCACACATTCTTCCGTTGTCCACTCAGGAAACTGATACGGCTGGAACCCACACAATATCTTGGATTGCTTTTGGTTGACTCGGTCTGCATGAACATTTTGGAGTATAAGGGTATTTGGGGTTGATTGTCAAATTTGTATAGAATGTCCTCGAATCCAAGAAGACCGATTCATGTAGGTTCTTCGTTTAGATCTTAGATCTTGGAGGGCATTGTTCATCAACATCCAACAGCTTCTTCGTGTGAAGCGATACAAGATATGCCTAGGTGATCCATTAAGTTCTGGTTTATGGTGTAGGGACCCGTCAGGGTTTAGACACGTATACCAGACATGAACCTGTCCGAAAGGGTCCCAGCTAGGGGTGGGTCCCAGTAACTCTAACGGATACTTTGTAACGAGTACAGAACTCCAGCAAAAAGTGGTTTAAATTGATTTTTATGATTATGTTTATTCTTTTAATAAAGGATTGGTACATTTTACTATTTATTCTAAACATTTATTTAAGTTATTTGAGTTGCTTTTACAACACAAATGGAATTTTTGTTGATAGTGTACAAAAACGCCTTTAGGGCAAGCGGCGAGTAACCCATAAAAATCAGTGGGCATCAGGGGAATCAAACCTGTGACCTCTTGAACTGAAGTTTAAGACTAGCAAGACACCTAAATTTCGTCCTTTTACTAATAATTTGATGCTCCCTTCTATCAAACCGTAGAGTAGAGTAAGCTACAAAATAAAATATCTAGGAAAAGACCCGGGTACTTTAGTATCTGGATAATGATTAATGTACCTAGTACCCTACCCACTATATGCTGCAGCACAGACATGATACAGACTAACGAGGTAGAGTAACCGGTTAATTTAACGGGTATTTGTAACCGGGTACTGAGTAGTACCAGTAATGGTTGTAACGGGTAGTGAAAAGTAACACCTTGGCACAACTCTACTTCCAGCCTGGATCTCTGCGGCCCGGAGGTAGAATATAATATTGTTCATTGTTGACCAAGTGAGCCCCGCACTGTTCCATTTGGTTTCGTGAGTAACTTAATACCCTAAAGCTACAAAGGAAAAACAACAACTCACATTCCTCCTCATAATGTATGGAGGGTATTATCACATTTTTTTTTTATAATTGTATCTAGAAAATATGAAATGAATAGCACTTCCGGCAAGTTTTTAAAATGTATCTTTCCTGTAGTGCAACAATCGGCAATCGTGCAGTACATTGCAAAATGACATCCATATCTCGAAATTAAATCCACGTGTAATCTCACGACAACTGAGCTTTTGCCAACTCCCATTGGCGTCGGCTCAAAAACAAGGTTCATTTGCAGCTATGGGGTGAAACACTTTTCCTGCTCGATGGAAGAACACAAAAGGCTCTGCCTTGATTAATTTTATAAGAATGGCTACAATTAGTATAAAACAAAGTTCAAATTGTATGTTTAGACGTAAATTTAAGTTTAATCACCCAAGAACGTCAATTAAATTCAAACAAAATTCTTCAAATAAACCTTTTCGAATGCAAAAGTCAAATTACACAGATTTGTATTTTTATTGATCCTTGCATTTCGAGAATTATTAAAATATAATTTGTGGTTAGTTATTTTTACTTAAAAATATATAACATGATATTATTATGAATAAGGCTACACATACCCTTTCAAATATCCGCCTTTAACATAAAAAACTTATAAATATATTAACAACTCAATGTTTAACTATTTCTTCAGTGTTATCTTGAAAATAATAAATCTTGAAAATGTATGTACAAAACTTATTTTTGTTAGGAAGATGTATTAGGTAAGTGAAATGATATATTTGTAAATTTTCCGTAAGGATAAATCACAACTAATTATGTTTACTCTACACAAGTCATTCGAGATATTTTTCTTGGTAAAACTTACTAAGTAGAGCTTCAAAGAATTTTAATGCGTTAATACTTAACAAACACATAATCCCCTCATTAATGATCATCAAAACTACTCCGATGGCTTTGCATTTGCCTTATGTGTTTGTTGCCTTTGATGAACATACAATTGCATATTTTCATTAGGGTTGTTAACGATTTCTAAGAAAACCATTGGAAGTTCGTAATGCCTTTAAGCTTGAAAAAGTTTTCAAATCTTCAAAAATACACTTAAATGTCATATTTACTTTTGTGAAGTCTTATTTAATATATTTTAAGTAACCGAAATGTATAGTCAAACTTGTTGTCATTGTATTGAAGAAAACATACGAATACAAAACCAAAATGTTTTATCTGATTATATTGTAAGCTTACAAAATAACTGGTCTTATTATAACATTGTCTATAGGAGATTAAGAACTATTTTTCGCTGCCTCGAATAATACTACATTTTATATATAGTCTGGTCGTTCTTGAGATGTTTGTCTCGTCAATATTTGTTTTGGTTCATGTTTTATATTTAATGCATACAATGCAGTAAAATTTTTATGTACAGTAGGCTGAAAAGAGTTTGGGTCTAGAAATAATATGAATATAAACAATTAACAAAATTCATTTTTATGAATATTTCAATGTTTAATTTGAAAGGAACAAATGATCGTACAAATTTATTATGAAAGAAAAATGTTTCATACCTACAAAGTGTGGATTAATCTGTTGCTTTGGCTTAAAATATAAAAAAAGTTTGTAATGCAATACTTCTTTGTCACTGTTGTGAAAACTGTTTTTAATAACCCTTACAGCAGGTGGTCACACCGCATAACCTTTTTGCAAAGCCAAATTATGAAATCCAATGACGTATTGCGGTGTTTGGGTGAATCCGACTAGCTCCGAATTTGTGAAACCGCAAACACGTGGTATTAGATAACCTTGAGTGTATATGCAGAGATTATATCTCCCTCCAACCGTGGAATCATGTGCGAACAAATAAGGTTATGAATCTTGCTGAACCACTGTTTATAGTGCGATATTTGTTTTGTAACACTAGTCATATAATATTCTGCCGAGTGAGTATTAATTCTCTTGATATCATTAAACTAGATATTGCATTTAAATATTTAAAATATTTTTTTTTGTAAAAAATTTAAATCAATAAAAAATATTAAAAGTTAAATTCAGGGCATTAATGTTCAATAGGCAGGTTCAATTTAACTGTGCACACCGATAAATTTTATGGGAAACCATTCAGAGGACACTCTGTCACTATTCGATCCATTGTTACTGATACAATGTTCATTGTTGTGATACTCCACGTCACAGATGCATGTCCTTTCGTTTGTATTTCTCCAATTGCATTTGAAATATTTTCTACAATCCAAAATGAGACTTCCCACCCCAATGCAAATGGAGGAAGGTCCATTGCTTCTGAGGAAGATATATCCCACCTACTGCTACGCTCTTCTAAAAAAATTAAATTTCTTTTTTCTGGTAATGGTTACCTAATGTCAGAAAAATACGTATTTAAATGAGATTCTCAACAAATATGAAGGTATGTTTGAGGGTATCGGAATGTTAAAATTTTTGTAAGCATCGATCTTAACATTCTTGGGTAAAATGAAAAACTCTAAAACATATTTTTTATAAGAATAAAACGCCCAAAACTTCCAAGATTATAAGAAAATATAAAATATAAATTTGTATCTTGCGATCATTTCTTTTAACATTGTTGTTAAGGTCATATATTTTACATTGTTGGCCTTAATTTCCCCGTTTACTCCCAGACTAAATATGAGTTTACTCCCCTCTGTTTTAACAACCCCCTCTGTGTTGCAAAAGTTTTAGGTGGATATTGGACATTTAATTAATGTTTGATTCTGTATTCATGTAATCATAAAATATATTAAATTTATATATTAATTTCCTTATATTTATTACATAATATAAATCTAAACTATAGTAATTTGGTTACATTTAAAGGTGACGTAAAAAGTGTTGGTTGCAATTTTTATATTAATCGTTCCCAAAATCTTGGCTCAGAAAAATACCAGCTGTTTTAAAACAAATGTAAAACATGAAATCGTTTACATTAGCATAAAATATATTACTGTATTGGTTAATTTTTAGGTACTTATATAAAATTTTAAAGGCAATTTTTTAACTACAATGCATTTAATTCTTATCATTTTTCACTCTTTGTATTTTTTTGGATTTCACATAATTCTATAATTTAGATTGTCCATGCCTTCAAAATTTACCAAATTTCAAAGTTTGTTAGTTTTATTTCATTAAACCGATTTAGTTCAAAGAAAAATTTCCTGATGTTGCTTTACAATAAAAGAAAAGTTAAAATGATAGGTATTATTTCGTGTTGGTTGATTCTAAGGAATGATGGATAACTACTGTGAGGATTTTTCGAATTCCGGGTACGAATTCACCAACTTCCGCTTCGACGAACATCCGAAATTCTTCAGCTTTCAATGTAAGGAACGGAGATATTTAGCTATTTTTTTTTTTTTGTTAACATCAATCCTGGCGTACTTATGGTTCTTACATTTATTTATTATTTTTTTAGAAGAATAAATCAAAATTAGCTCATTAATGGGTTTACCGCAAATAAAAATTAAATAACATCACGTTAATTAATGGCATTATAAGTGTGTGTAAATTTAATTCAATTTAACTCAAATGTTAATATAATGGAGTAGGAGGAGCTGTGCAGCTCAATGCGCCACATTTATCAGACTACCAGGTGACCAATCCTTGCTCTGTAGTATCGGTGATAAATTACAAACGTATTCTGCATAAAGATTAAGTCATACTCAAATAAAATTACACATTTTCAGTATTTGGTCAATTAACTTAAACGTTTATTTCACAATCATCCGACTATGATAGCGTTGAAATTTCGTGTGTCTCTCTGTGGTCCAAATTCAGATTCCGTGATGGTTCTATGCCGATATGCCATAACAAATATGTTCAAAATTCAAATTTAAAATAGTTTTTAGAGAAAAAAATCCTGTGGTTGAGGTTGAGATATATGAGGATAGGTTTCCACTTTTTACACAACTTTAGCTTAGCTGCAATACTTAATAGCATGTAATATAGTTTTATTAATCCAGCAAAAAAACTATGCTTTCATTACTAGGGGGTGGAGCAAAGTAGAACTTTTCATTTTGAACTTTAAGTAAATAGCCTTAAGCAAGTGGAGATTAATATGTTATGTTTGTAATATTTCACAAAACCTTTGACAAACGATAAAAATACTTAAAATTTTTTGTTTAGCCTACTTTTAAGATTACTGTTTTATTAACTTAATGATCACATGTCCACCCGTGTTATTTTCATGTTTATAAAGTAAAAAATCATCAATAAAAACAAAGGAATCACCTGATTTATTATTGTAGCCGCCTGTGACCTGTTATCAAAATTACCTGTTAATATTATTAAAGATGGAATTGATACTTTTTTACAGATATTTTAATATGGCATTCGTCCTTCAGTTCTTCATAAACGAACCACTTCAAAATATATTTGTAGTTCTTGCAAGAAAAATTCAGATCGATAAACTTCGTCGAACGCTGAGTGTTAGGCGAAAGAGCCGATCAGACAAAAATTTACTTTTGGATCTTATTATTTAAAAAGCAAATTAGTATTAAGAAAAGTTATTTTGATTAAAATACTCATGTGTCTTATGTCATTATGATGGTATAATTTAAGTAAACGCATAATATACCATCTACAATATGGATATAAGTGTAGTAAAACTGGCAAAACTGTTACTATATGTGGACTGAAAGTGAAAAGGCAGCTGATATCAAACGCTGGTAACTATTAGTTTCATGTTTTTGGATTAGGTAATAATTTCAATGGATATCAATGGATAGAGGGTGCTTATCGACTTTATTTTCGAGGGGATTTTGGGGTGGAAGAAAATGTAGCGTGTTTTCTAGATTAGAGTGATTTGCCGCCATTCAGGAAACTGGGAAATCAATTTACAATCTACTCCATTAATACACACATAGCTATTATTTTTGTGTAATATTCTATGTTCATAACAACTGGAAGGGCATTGGCCACTTTAAATCTTGAATTAACTACGAAGTAATAATACAGTATTCAACTTTAATCATCATTTTTTAAGCTTATAACTTTTAACTGATTATTCCTATTGTGTGACAATTACGTTTTTTATGTAGATAGTAAAATGGGATTTCTACATCAACGTATTGAAGCGGAAAGAATGAATGAAAGAATGAACGTAAAAGCATCTCGGTGGATCTGGAACCATTTTTCATCTGAACGGGGCTTTGAGTAAAGACAGTGAAAAATTGCAGTTTAATAATAATATTTTTTAGAATGAGATAAGTCATTAGAGGAGTACAAATTCTACTTTGCTTATATTTCATCTATTCCGACATTGATTTGTTATAGACACAATATAACAGAGTTTATATAAATGTTATTAATGTGGAATATATGCTCATAATAAACTTAATTTTTTAATTTTGTGAAGATGAGATGCAACGGCTTAATTAACCATTAATATTGAAAACTAAGAGTAGGTATTCATTTTTATTCATGTCACTACAAAGGCGTATGAGGTCATGAGGACCTCCTTTTATGGTTGGTTGTTTTTAATTTAGACAAACTACTTGTTGTTTGAAAATTTCTGATTGGCATAGTACATTTGCTAGGGCTGCGTTTTTGTGTTATTGATTTATGCAGTGAATTTCGTGATCGTCGAAGGAAATAAAACAATTCTTTGTCAAATCTGCGGTAACTGAGCTGAGAAAAAAGTGGTAAGCAAATTTCACAAAAATAATAGAATATAATGATGTATTTTTACTTGAAACTCAATAAAAAAATAAGAATTATCTTATTTTATATTGTAGCCTATTCTAAAACAAGTACTGTTTGTATGGTTGACATTTTTTTTTTGTCACAGGATTTTTTTTTTTTACTATTATTGCAAGGAAGGGTTTAAAGAGTTTTTAGGATTTGGCTAGAAGGAATCTTTTGGAGTTGGTCTCATGGCTCTGAAAAGTCCAGTTTTCCATCATAGAGCCCTTCATTTTGTAGGTACCAAATTGAACAAAAAAATCAGCTGAAAAGTTTTAGGTATAAACTAACGTTACATCTTTAACCTGTGGTTCAACAAACTTATAGCAAAATTCAGCTCTCTTTGGCCTCAGCAAACGAGCTTTGTCTAAGAAATTAAAGTGACGCTTATTAATTTTAAGATCATAAGCTTCTTCCCCATGGTACTTAACTTAAAAAGTAGTGTATGTATTAATAACAATAAAAGTTCACATTGAAACCAAGGGGGTTTTCATTTAGTAGCAGACTCATATTCAACTTGGAATTGTAAAAAACAACATTTTTTTCGAATTCCATCGAACAGTGGTGGTTACTATAAAAATATTTATGACCTTTTTCTTCTGGAAATGTTTCTACTAGGTAATACTACCTTTCTGAAACAATACAATGTCATGATAATTTTAACTTTTACTGTCAGTATGTTTTTACAGCATCCAGAGTCTTCTACAATTAATTAAAGTCTGATTTATTCTTTACTTATTTCTAAGGGAAGTAAACGTAATATTTTCATCACACTACATCAATATCAGCTGTTTTTACCACCACTTTTAGAAAAAAAAAAATCATGCTTTAGAAGGCTAGGTCAGAAAATTAGTTGATAAAAAAGAAATTTAACAACAAAACGTGAGAGCGTTTTACAATTAATTATTATTATTAAAATATAAGGGACCTATCCTGCAATGTTGGATTCATAATTGAAGAACTTCATGACAATCATGAGTTTTAGTGTAAGTACTTAACTCAATAATATGTGAATTCCACAAAATTAATACTCATATTATAAATATATATACAAAGCTATTACATGGATGTTGTTTTACATCTTTAAAAAACCACATGACATAATTTTTCTTTATATATTTTAAAAGCAATAAAAGTGTACTAAAAAGACAAGCCCAAGGCTCGAAGCGTCTCCGTCAATGATCATTAGGCTAATGAAGAGATTATGGTATTTATTAGATCGTAAAGCATTACAAAAGTCTTATTTATAATACTATTAATCGTTATATTTAATTAAATATCTTAAGCGCAAAGTATTTTCTTGCAATGAGTGCAGTTAATGGATGTAAACTTTGTGTAAACTTATCATAATAAACTGATCTGCCTTAAAGGAAATTAAGGTTTAAATGTCGCTAATGTGTTAAGATTATACAATCAGCTTAAAAAAATAACACAAATAAATAAACATATTGGCACTTTGAATTAGTGTTGGTGCTAATAATTACAGTTTAAAAATAAGAATGTAGTAGTAATAATTAATTTTAAAGAAAGTATGAATTAAAAGAATAAACAATAACATAAATTTTTTATTGTTTTTGATATAATTTTAACAGAAAATTGTTGATGGAATAAAGTTAACTGATTTAAAATAAGACTTCAATTCGGTATACCTTATTTAATTGTAAGTTTGGTGTTGAATGAAAATGTATGAAGATAAAGAATATTGCCTTGGTTTGAAGAATAAAAATGGTATGGCTAATACTACCATAATATAGAAATTGATCCAATTTTGTGTTGAATGTCATAGATAGAACAACTTCAACCTAATATATCTCTTTGAAGAGTACACTTTATATCTGACCCTTTTGAAGTATTATAAACATCCTAATTCCTATTTCATTTTAACGGTAGTAATCTTGTATAACACTATGTTCTACATTATAATTGAGACTCTTTGGGGATGTTCGATTAAAGCTAAAATACAATAATATACAAGAAACCTATTATAAAAAAATGCAAGAATACCTAAATATATCGCAATTTGTGATCAATTTTACTCCTTTTCAGTTCTTAAATAAGAAAAACTTGTTCGGTTACAGGCTAATGAAAATTCGTGTATTGACCAGCGACAAAACGTTTCAGTCCGATAGCAGCAAAGTATCTTGTTTTTGAGCTTGAGCCAAAAGAGGCTGGCAACAGCCCCCCCCCCCCCCGCCCCCCACTAGGGGATTACACGTGACTTTAACTTTTAGATTTAGATGTCTTTCGGAAAGTGTCAAGCTTCCAAAACACATTTAACTTACAACATTTTAAATCTCCCAATTTTTCCACTGTTGAGAGCGATGTTAGATTGTGATTGGGTTACAAATTTACTTTGTAAATAATATAAATATTAAAATGAATAATAAAGTTGTTTATTTATTTTTTTGTTTTGTTATTAGCATAATTAATTGTGATTGAATGCATGTATACAATTCTTAAGTATATAAACTCCTTTTACGCTCATCAAGTTTATTTTCTTGAGTCTTGGTTTCATTAGTCCCTACTAAATTAAAAGATAAAAGACTTTTGTATTAACACCCAACCACGATTTTATGTAGGAGAATACCTTAATTAAACTATATGTTTAACATAATTTGAGTTACACGAAACTGACTAGTTCTAATTACGTGCTATATAAATTAATAATTTATAAATTTAGTACGGGAATAAACGTTGAGGTGTTTAATTACGACGAAGTACTTCTGCATGTGATTCTGCAAATATGTGACTGCAATTCAAGCGAATCTACGTTTCACAATTACGATGTTAGCCTACAAGGTTCAGCGTAATCTGGCATATTAAAATTACTCCTCGTGTAAAGTATATCACTTATTTAGGCTTCCAAGACTGATACATAGTAAAATATCTAATTATAATTAAATGTTCATTGGGAAGGTTTAATATTTAACTATAAAGTTGTGATTTCGATGTTGTATTTATAAAGTAAGTAATATGCAGTATTTACATTTCTGTTATTTACAAACAATGCTCTTTATAACGGTTGAATTTCAAAATTCTGCATCTCAAAACTAATAATCAAATAATAATATACTTCGCAAACCGCTGACTTTTCAGTCCTAGGACTTAGTAAATATTCCAGGTACTATTGAGAGAACAGAAAACAGGCTGATTTGTTGCAGAACAAAAAAAAAAAAAAAAAAAAAAAAAAAATACTACTATATGCCAAGTATTTCCTATTTTTAACCAAACTTATACTTTGATGATATATTGTTGTCATATTAACTTACTGTGATTTATTCAAATTTTATTCAAATGTTTAAATGAGATAAACACTACAACCGTTAGACTTGGATAAGCCAGAAAAACTAATGAAGGATGTGGTTTTGTTTCCATTGAAAATATATCTCCAGCTGAGATTTTCAACTGTAAGGATACACGGCTCAAAGAGATGTTTCAATTTTGTACTCTATTATACTCCCCATTTCCATCAAATTGGATGATAAAAATCATCCAGTTTTAACTCACTGAGTTTTCAAAAGTGATTATCATGATAACAAACTTTATTATATTTATTTACCTTGTAATGTATCCTACTGTTCTTGTAGATAATATATGTAGTTAACTTATATTATCTACAAGAACAATAGGCTACATTACAAGGTAAATAAATACAATAATGTTCTTGCTACTGGGTTAAATAAATAATAAACTTTATTAATTGTGAGTGTAAATAACGTAGTCAAAATTATTATTTTTATCGTATTAATTTACCTAAGTATTATTTTTTATATAACATTTAAAAAACACATGTTGAAAATGAACAAATAGTTATAAATAAATTTTAATTTTAATCAACATTGTTGTATATATTGAGGTCGGAAAATTATCAACAGTTAATGTTAGTTGGTCACACGTATAACTTGTCCAAAAGCCATAAAGTGTAGTTCGTGACGACGAGATATGCTGGTGTTTAACAATAAGTGACGAGCCGTGAACGGCTGAAACCACACACACACGTGGTACAGTATTGGCTTTGGAAAACATGGAGCGTGGCGCGAAGAAATTACATCTGTCGCCAAGCGTGAAATCGTGTGTGAACGAATGAGGGCAATGAACTTTGGTCTCTGGTTCTCAGCCATAACACAACCATCGTAGCTTTTTTATACTTAAAAAAAATTATCTTATACTCTAAAACAAGCTCCGTTTGTACGGTCAAAGTTTTTTTCGCTCCAAGGATTTTTAATTTTTTTTATTGAATATGGGGGTTTTGGGGGTTTTTAGTCGGGCGATCTCGCCCAACCCACCGTGACTTCAGTGATGTGCGGGCGTCAAGTTCGTTTCTTGTCACACACACTGCCCCTGTCACAAAAATATGGATTCCACCACTCGATACTTTTTACATAAGGTGCATGTGTTCTAAATGTCCGCACAAAAAGTCTTTGGGCAGTACCGGTAACGGGGGACTGGGTTTCATAGAACCATAGGACACACTGTTACTTCTTCTGGAGGCAAACCATTTCTGATTTGCTTTTGTACCGAATTTAAAGAAAACTGCATTGTTGTCAAACAGCTAAACAAAGGTGTTACAAACTTAATAATAATAATAAAAAAACTAGATTAAATTCCCTTCAAAAGAAACAATGTAAGTTGCTTGTGGCTCTAATGGTTTCTGTACAGCAAAGCTATCAAATCAGGGTAAGTCTTTATGAACACCCGGTATATATTTTTGGGTTATTTTGATTTAGATACACCATTTATAACTCCAGTGTTCATATGGTACTGGTATGGTAGTGTTCCACTGGTAAAATCAGTGTTCCCTCGAATAAATTTCTGACATATAATTTAAAAACTTTAATTATTTATTATTACAATCTAGAAATAATAAATTCTACATACAGAACTTTTATCTGAGTAAATCCCTTTACAAAAAATGTATCTTTAGATCACTTGTAACAAGAATATTTAAAGTTATTAGTAATTTATATACAAATTTCTTTGAAAAAAGATCATCATGAAGATTTCTAGAAATTGCAAATAGAACAGATAATAACACAAATAGGTACAGAATAATAAGCGATAGGTATATGCAAATTGATATAACGACGAAGAGTTTTAAATTTTAAGCTTTACTATAGAACAGTTTTTGGCTAAAGAGCCTTTATCGATCTTGCAGTAATAGAAAAACGTTCCAGGTAAAATATTCGGTTGGCTGTACGGAGGAAAGGTCGGACAACTGAAGGGACTGTTCACATTCCACTCCCGAACTCTCCAACACATCACCGAACATCCAACATTCTTGAGCTACCAATGGGATGCAATGAGATATTTAATTCTCTTTAATCTAGTTAGAGAATCAAACATAATTGTTTAATATCTTAAAGTTATTATTTATTGCAGAACCTTCATGTAAAAGTAAATAGATTAAGTACTAAAACGAACAATAATTTGTTATGTTGCAGTTAGCTTTATAAACTTTTTATTTTAAATATTTGTTATAGTTTGTTACTTATAATACGTTTATAGGAATATTTCTATTTATTTTTTATAGAGTTTTATCCGTGAATATGTTTGTTATTGATAATGACAAATTAAGCCAACCCAAAGGAGCCACATAGGGTTGTATGTTTTGGAGGAGGTCTTATTTCAAAATACCAATATTTTCTTGGAGTAAAACAATATTTCAAACTGTGAACCAATATTCGTATAAATATCTCGCTAAGTCGTTTGACTTTCTACTAAGACGAGCTAAGTTTTAAACTTTACTTCAAAAATGACTTTATGATTTCCATGTTATTTTTAATGAACAGTTATTGATATGTGTGGAAACACTAAAATATTCCTCTACATACGTCCATAGCTTATTGAGGAGGCAGGAATCACGAAACAAATGAATGAATGTAAAAGCATCTCCGCGGGCGGAGAAGCAATTTCTCATCTAAACGGGGCTTTGGGTAAAGACAGTGAAAAATGGCAGTTTCAAAATCTCGTTTACACAATGAGATCCATCATTAGTAAAATGCTGTGGCCTTTTCCTTAAGTCTAATAAAAAACCCCGGACTAATTACGTTGTACATTATCTACGTAACACTACATTTCTGGACATCCAATCGCTATTTGGAACAGATATAAATAATACACTAATTGTTTCTTTAATTAAACTGAAAATAGATTATACATTATGTCCTGGAACTGATTGGAACCCTCTTGTATATTGGTTCATTGCATTGAGATAAGAAAAAAACATCGTTCAAATAGTGGTCTAAAATCAATCGTTAAGCCACTAGCCGCCATTTAGTTTTTTTCACATAATAATGTTAATTTATTTTAAAGAATGGTTATATTCAGTCAATTTTTTGTATTAATCTTTACCATACCAATGTTTATTTTCGAGATCAAAATTAATTTTTTCGACTGTATATTAGTAGTGTCAAATTGTTGGTGCTGGCTCAGTTCAAGGTCACCTGAGGGATGACATCATCGAGGTCAATGACCTCACCGATGACGTCATCGATGACGTCATCGATTGCGTCATCGATGACGTCATCACTAATGACGTCATTTCTATGACGTCACACCCATGACGTCACAGAAATGACGTGCTGATGACGTCATCACCCCTTACGTCATCAAAATGACGTCACCGACGCCACTGAGGTCAAGGTCACGCCGAAACTTAAAATTTTTTGGCACTTTTGCCGTTTCTCGCACTACGCTCCGAGTTTCAGTCAGAGTCCCCGTGACCTTGACCACTTGGAGCGAATTTTCGACGAGAAACGGCAAAAGTGCCAAGTTAAACTCGAGTTTCTGACATGACCCTGCCTAAATGGGCAATCGGTTATCCCTCAGGTGACCTTGAACCAGCACAACACCAACAATTTGACATTACTGTGACCTTGAAAACCTAACAACGGAGCGCCGACACCGATGCGCACCCCACGACAGCCACCGAGTGACTGACTATCAGGCTCTGTGTACTCTAGGTATATGGGGAAGTGGAGGGGGAAATCTCAAGGTCATCCAAATGGAGTTTTAAAAAAGTTGAAGAGTAGAAAGACTACTCTTGTGCTTCCTGGGCGACCTCATCAATTTCCAACGGATCTGTAAACCAATCCGATCTGTAGCGGCAGGAGTCCAGAAAACAGGTGCACCACCCATCAGGTTGTCCGTAGCACTTCCGACAATTGGTAAGATTGGAGAAATGAAATTTAATACACCGCTGCGGACAACAAGTGTAAAAGTAGTTGGATTTGTAGATTTTGAAAGTTTGTAGTACCGGTGGTGGCAGCTGTTGGTTCTTGCATCTACACCTGCAACATCCGAAGCATTCACATTGCCGGCAGGCCAGCCCGTCCACTTGCCATCTTGGTAGTAGGAAACACTTGCCCTCGCAGCAATAGGTTGTCCCTGTCTCTTCCTCCCAAAGCTTCTTTGCACAATGGATGACGCCTTGTATCTCTAAACACTTATGCTCGCAACATGAGACACGCTTAGTTTCCATACTTGATGTTGCTTTGGCGAGGGAGCAAGATGAAGTGATGCCGTGGTCAGCAGGAATGGAGCTTATATAAACTAAGGTGAGTGGAGGGGGAAAGGTCAAGGTCATCCAAATGGAGTTTTAAAAAAGAAAAGAGTAGAAAGACTACTCTTGTGTATCTATAGCGATTTCATTGATAGTGAGTGCTTCTGTATGCCAAGTTGATCTGTACTGACAGGCTCCTAAATAATGTTTGCAAAAACCTGCAAAATGATTGTTGCACAATTTGCAGCCAGTTAGCTGTTTTAATGTGAATTCAATGCAACGTTCAGGGCAACAAGTGTACTTATGCCCTCTCATCTGGTACACATGGAATGTCTTCAACTCCGGTTTCGGCTTCTTCCAAGACTTGCACTTACACATGCATTGACCAAAAGCTTCACATTTTCTACACGCCAGGCCATCCGCAACATCAATGTCATTCGGCCATGAAAAACATTTCCGTTCGCAACAGTAGTTGAGTTGACTCTCCATGTTGCTGTGGTGAAGGTGCGCGATGAAATGATGCTGCAGTCATTGAGAGTGCACCTTAAATAAACTCAGTGGAGGGGGAAAGGTCAAGGCCATCCAAACGGAGTTTTAAAAAAGATAACTAGTCGTCCTCCTCCTCCTCCTCATCCGTTGTACTTAGAGAGCTGTCAGACGAAGAGCCCCGTGCAGGTGCTCCCCAGATGAAAAACAAATCAATTTTAAAACGAAGACCAGGATCTTGCATCATCAATTCCTTTAATTTGTCACATACTAAGTCGACCTTGTGTAAGGTGTCAACAACAAGCTTCCAATTCGTTGGTTCAATATAACTTGTAGTAGAGTCTGCCTCGCTGATAACCACATCCTCCGGCCGTATTGGAGTGTAAAGATGTGTAAAGTTCTTTGGCTGTAGCTGAGGTTCAGGCTGGCTGGAAGTGGAAGGTTGAGTGTGGACCCCTGTCGCATCGAAATCCATAGTCATTCTACATTCAATGTTGGGGTTTTCGTTTAATACATACACCAATTTCTCATGCAACATATCCACTTCTGCCGAGTCTTGCAGATGAACATTCCAGGAAAATGGCCATTCTTCATCCGTAGTGGAGTCAACTCGAGAAAGAGTGCTGTCCGCCATGATAGCTAAGCAAGGAATGATGTGAGCTACAGACTGTGGTAACAGTATTGAAAAGTAGAGGGGATAAACCAAAAGTACGTGGAGGGGGTATTTTCAAGGCCATTTAATTTGGGTTTTAAAAAAAAAAGGAAATAGTGGAGGGGGAATTCTCAAGGTCATCCAATTTAGGTTTTAAAAAAAAGGAATGAAGCTTA
This sequence comes from Neoaliturus tenellus, assembly GCA_030545055.2. Lineage (NCBI taxonomy): Eukaryota > Metazoa > Arthropoda > Insecta > Hemiptera > Cicadellidae > Neoaliturus > Neoaliturus tenellus. Next base: position 112,180,884 of record CM061536.1, on the reverse strand, counting down.
CTCCTCTTCAGCCTCGTTGTCCCCTGCATCTTCATCAGCCTCATCTTCATCGACGTCAGACTCGCCGTAAGGATAGATCGGGGACATGGGCGAATATTGTGGAGATTGTTGACCGTTGTTGTCGTCCCCTTGCATTCTAACTTGGGACCAATCATAATTTAAATTCATTTGTATTATGATCCCAGGGTTGTCCCGCAGTATTTCCTTCATACGTTCGCAAATTGACTCCAAATAGTGTACACTATCGATCGACAGTGTCCAACCCGTACTTGTACCGACATCAGTAGTGGAGTCAGCTTGGCTGATGGTGTTGTTGTCTGCCATGGTTGCTTGTCGGACAAGGAATGACGGTTGATGTGATGCTCATGCAGGAACATGGTGAAGTGGTGGGGGTGTGGTGGAGTAGTGGGGGAATTTTCAAGGTCATCCAAACGGAGTTTTAAAAAAAGGAAAACTTACAAAGTAACATTGAAACTTTCCAATTGATGGTGGCGAACGTTTTCTTCTGCAACCTTGCCGACACATGTGACTATGCCGTACAGTATGAAAAGTACAACCATAATAAGGCCGAACAATAAAAGATAGCCGTTGACTATCATGATATTTTCTGAGTGGATCTGTTTTCTTCTTATCGCCCTCTCCTGCATCCTCTTCTCCAACTCGTGGACGAAGTCACAACATGCGTGAGGACATCTTTCATCTGTTGGTAGGTTTGCCATTGTTGATGTTGTCGGTGTGGCTGTTGAAGATGGAATGAGGTTTCCAATTGCGATGTGCCATGTACACCAATAGTCAAGTGGTGGGGGTAACAAAGCAGTGGAGGGGGAAGTTTCAAGGTCATCCAAATTGTGTTTTAAAAAAACCTATCTTGTTACTGAGCTTATATGTCAGTAACAAGATAGGTGTTTTTGCTCTTTTACTTCTTTAATATAATGAAAAAATATACATATTCTACAATGGTTAGGACAAGAAATACAACTGCTAGTCAGCTGAAGTAGTCCAAGTTGTCTGGCTCGGTCTTCATGGACGCTGGTGAGGAAGCCGTCGAGGAGTGTCCAGGCTCTTCCTTTGACTGCCGGGTGTTCCGTATATTGCAAGCGTAAACTTGCACATTTATACGGTAGCCTCGTGCCACCATCAGCTGCAACTCCTTGTATAAGTCGTTTAGCTCCTGCTGAGTCTTGATGCTCACCTCCTCGTAACTTGCGCAACTAACGTTCAGAGACATCTTGATGTTGCTAGGTTGGCTGCTGGAGTAGAAATGAAGCCGAGGCACAGCGCTTGGAGGTACATGAAAAAGTGGTGGGGGTAATAGTGGTGGGGGTATAGAAAATCCAATTAAACAGTTCTAAACTTTTTCCATCGATACAATGGAATGGAACAAATAGCGCAGGTGTCCTTGTAATTTTCAAATCGAAACAGTGGCGCTAGAAATCCGAATTGTTTTATACCACCATCCTGTACGAATCGCCGAAGGTCTCTGACGGCGGCCTCGCCACAAGGCCTACAAAACTTTTCCCCGTCGTGGAACTTATACCAGGAGTATTCCGAATACCCTGTATTTTCCCTCCTGTAGCGTTTGACATCTTCTTTTATTGTTAGTGGTATGTTGTCTTGTAAACATGTTGGGAACAAGTCCTTGTGAGTTATAACTCGTTGTATGCAAAGCTCGTACAAGGTGCTCATCGTTTGCTAGTTGGCAACAGACTGACCGTTTTTCGCATCCAAGCAGGTTTGAATCCTAGTGCGGTAGTGGGGGTAATTACAGTAGTGGGGGTAGTTGTGAAATGCAAAGGTCAAAGGTCAAGGTCACCCGCGAAGTTTAAAAAAAAATGCAACATATCAATACGTGAAGTCTGTCACATATTGATATGTTGCATTTTTTGTTTTTTTTTTATTTTTTTTGTCTTTTATGATTCGTTTATTTATAAAACATTACAACAACATATGTACAACATTAAAACTTAAATCTAACACTGCTGCTTGTCAGCGATGTGGATGGTCAACTCTGTAGAATTGCTACCCGTGCAGCCGTGGGACACCAGGTATAGACACCCGGGTTGAATAGAGCGAAGATCCTCGTTTTGTAGAAGATGGACGAATCTCTTGGGCAGGTACACCTGGAACTTTGGTTCATCCCCCGGAGTAAACGGTGCCTCGCTGAGACTGCAGCAGATGGCCTCCCCAACTGTAGTCTCCATCTTCTTCATAGCATGGATTATGTAGTGCTTCTCGTCTTTTAGTTCCGAGCACTTCTTTACAGGTAATATTGTTGACTTGGAGTGAGCATTGAACTGCTCGACCAAAGTCTGAAGGAACTGGTGAGATGCCATGGTCAGGTTACAGATCGTCTTCTTGCTCGGAGATGTTGTCGTCTCGGAATCTCGAGTAATACTCATGCCAGGTCCCTGTCTGCTCCCCACTTATATACTCTCCGTTACCCCCACCACTCCCCAATTCCCCACTTTGAAGGTAAGAGGCGAGTTTATAGGCATTTTTCAAAGCGCAATGTCTATCTTTATCATGTTCCTTCCCCCACTCCTGCTGTTTCCCCCACCTCTTTTCCCTTGACTCATGCGCTACAAGCAGTCTCTCAGTATTGTGCGGACTTTTGTGAGGTGAAGCCATGTCGCAGGACACTTTAGGTAAGAAACTTAGCCGTGTTAAGACTTTATTAGTTGCTCACTGTCCACCACTCAAAGTTAAGAGAGTTTCAACTTTAGCTAAGTGGCGCAAACTGTTGCGCGGACACCCTAAGTTTTATACAAAACAGACTAATGTCAGTTTTACTGATGAGGATTTGTTTAAAATATTGGATGAAATGACTTTTCCTTGCAAAATTCAGTTAGTTACTCCCATTCCTGACAGTTTAGAGTCTTAGTCTTTCAAGCCAATATACCTAGCATACACAGAGCCTGACAGTCAGTCACTCGGTGGCTGTCGTGGGGTGCGCATCGGTGTCGGCGCTCCGTTGTTAGGTTTTCAAGGTCACAGTAATGTCAAATTGTTGGTGTTGTGCTGGTTCAAGGTCACCTGAGGGATAACCGATTGCCCATTTAGGCAGGGTCATGTCAGAAACTCGAGTTTAACTTGGCACTTTTGCCGTTTCTCGTCGAAAATTCGCTCCAAGTGGTCAAGGTCACGGGGACTCTGACTGAAACTCGGAGCGTAGTGCGAGAAACGGCAAAAGTGCCAAAAAATTTTAAGTTTCGGCGTGACCTTGACCTCAGTGGCGTCGGTGACGTCATTTTGATGACGTAAGGGGTGATGACGTCATCAGCACGTCATTTCTGTGACGTCATGGGTGTGACGTCATAGAAATGACGTCATTAGTGATGACGTCATCGATGACGCAATCGATGACGTCATCGATGACGTCATCGGTGAGGTCATTGACCTCGATGATGTCATCCCTCAGGTGACCTTGAACTGAGCCAGCACCAACAATTTGACACTACTTATATTTTCAAAATGGCGATAATTTTAAATTTTCAATAAAAACAATTAAACTCGGATCAGAAATAAACATAAGTAAGCCAGACTTCAAGTAAAAGAGACTTTAGTATATACCTGAAATGGGGATTTCGTTCAATCCAACAACCATATTTCACAATGGCAAGTGAATCCATCTAACTCCCAAAAATCTCTGGTACATTTAAAAATGCTGTAACAGTTTTGGAAAGAAATTTAACACAAGCGATTCTTTCTCATCTGGGAATTGTATAGCATCTAATGTTTTTTTTTTTTTTTTTTTTTTTTTTTTTTTTTTATTTAATGTAGTCGTTACAAAATATTGAATTACTTTTTTTACAGCTTAATTTTCCATTACTTATTGTATGTGTTGATAAACAAGAAAAATGCATTAATAATATAGTAAAGTGTGAGAAGAGATTAATAGAATTTAAATAATTTTAATTTTATCTATGTATGATTTAGCAGAATCCAATGTGATGTTTTAAAAATTATGAGATAAAAATTTGCTTGTAAATGAGAAAATTATTAGGTGGCTTGATTTAAACTGAAATAGAGTGACGATTACTTTAATAGGACAAAAAATCTTATTTCACTGGCTTACAACTAGGAATTCAATATTTAAATAAAATTATAAGATTATTTTACCAATAAATATTTTGTCAATTTTATAAAAAAATTTTATCAAATAAATGGACCACATAAAACCACAAGGACGGTTCATGGTGCATTACGATGAGGTGATTGTTCGTAATCCATCATTATTCTAATTATCATCGTTAAAGACATTTAAAAACTTTACCTTTTGTTCAACGTATGCTTTTATTGATTTAATCCTATCTAATGAGTAAATTAGTAACTCGCTGACTTTTGAAGATAAAACAACCTCCGCATGTTTGACCGATGAAAAAACTTCAATATTTATTATTTGAATGTCATTCTAGATTTGTGGAGTAAATATTGGTCTTCTACAGTTATGGGTTTCTAATTTATGAAAACGTCAATCAAAGTATTGTGTTAAAGTTGCAATACACTGACCCAAGTATAAAATTTATGGTAGGAAGTTCTGAAAGTTAACGAAACCCTGGGTATTATTTAAACATCGGTCGCCATTGTCCAAACGAGATTCGGAATGTCACTTTTCAACAAATGTCAGGAGCACCGTGTTTATGGATTTTTGGTGATGTGCAAATATTTTACACCTCTTCTTTTTTGTATTATTTAGTTTTAAATTGTGTATTTTAATAGGAACTAAATATATTTCATGTTAGAAAATATTTTTTTATTCGACAAAGTATCGTGCATTTGGCTTACTATAAAATACATTTTATATTTTAACACAAATACATAAAATAGGACATTAAAGGGCATTATGAATACATGGTAATCAGGAATGACAAACGAAAAATATTCCTCAGATTTATACCAATACGGTTGAATATAATAATTTAATCATAATGATCTGTAATACAATCATTGATCTTTATTACAAGGATCGTAGATAAAAACATTTATCAGTTTTGAAATATGTACTCCTTTTTTTCAATATCCGATTGATAGATTTTTTTTCTTTGTGGCAAAACTTACTTAACATATGTTGATATATAATTAAAAATGTTTGCAATATAGTATATTTTTAGACTAAGTAATTTAAATATTAGAACATTTAGGTAGGTACTTTACCACATTTATTGATCAAATACTTATTTTACCAAGTCGTATACATATAATAATTAGTTAAATTTTTAGCTTGTGAACAAAATATTAGTTCAAATTTAATGAAACATAGTAAATCGACTTGTGCTTAGCGAGCCACTTAATTTAATTATTTTAATTAGTTACCTTATTATATATACAATTTCATAAAAGAAACAAACACTTTCCTTTGACATTTTATCGACTTTGTTTTCAACATTTATTGAACGTTTGAAATATCTTGGTTTTTTGGGGTTGCAACTATCAAACCACTAACTACGGTTTGAGGTCAACCATTCTAGGCTCTGATTGGATTCAAGATTGTTATCAGATGTTCATTTGATTATATTGAAACTAACATTAAGCACAGTCATTAATAAATATAGGGGAAAGAATCTTAGGTAGTTCTAAACTTAGATTTTGCTAAATTACATTTTAATTGCTTTTATCATATGAGTCCAATATAAATAAAGGATCATTTTAAGTTTTACTGACAATTTATGTTTAAATTTAATTTTAACAACTGGTTCACTCCCGTACCTATAAGCACAAATTCAATAACAGTAAAATAATCAACTTATTTATTTTGATTTTTGCATTTGATTACTAACGCTGGTGACCTAAAATATAAGTTATTCATACGAGATTATTTTTCCTCTGTGGTTAATAATACTACCAATATTAGTTATAACTAATATACATGTGGTTAATATAATACACATGTGGTTAATATAACCGACAATAGCACAGCTCTACAAAATTGTAGTGGTATAATATACAGGGTTGAAAATGTCTGAAAACCATTTAATATTGTTTAAAGTATTTAAGTAACAAAACTAAAACTTTGCAAATTTATTTTTAGTGACTAAGGCTACTTCCTAAGGAACTTATTGACCTTGTACCTCAATAAGGGTCGGGGTGCACCCACAAGGAGTCAGAAGAAATTCTTAAATGTAAGCATTAAGTCAATATGTACATCAAATTAAAAGTCCCTAAGAATAAACAACAATGTCCGAAATTCGACTTCAACAGAATGACCGAGACAAAAGTGGCACGTGATCAAACTTTGAATTAAAATCATATTGCTGGAAAAAAATAACAATAACTCCCGAAACACTCGACCTTTTGAGGTCGGGTTTGAAGCAAATAACTCAGAATTCATAGCCCTTTAAAATTATGTATCATATGACGTAGGCCAATAGAATTTTTCTCAAGACTTCCTTTACGGACGTACCTAGTGGATATCGTCAGGGAAACTGCATTGGCCTACGTCATATATATACATCATTTTAAAGGACTTTGCATTCTGAGCATTTTGTCACAAACACGACCTCAAAAGGTCGAGTGGATCTGGATCTACTGGATCTATTGTATTTTTGATCTAATGCTTTCATCAATATCATTTTAATACAAAGTTTGATTGCCTGCCATTTTTTACTCGATCATCTATTTTTTAGCCATATTTGAGGCCGAGATTGTGTCATTGTTCTTTATTCTTAAATACTTTTAAGTTGATGTACATATTAACCTGTGCTTACATATAAGATTTTCTTCTGACTCCTCGTAGACCCTCCGACCTTGGATGTCCAAGGAAAATAAGTAGTTGTGGAAGTAGACTTTATCACTCAAAACCAATATTCCGAGTTTTAGTTGTATTACTAAAATACTTTTAAAGATATTATATCGTTTCCAGACTTTTTCCACCCTGTATGTATCGAGTTGATATATATACATTGTCATATCAAATGGTTTTAACAATACCAAATAGTTGGACAAGTAGAACTCTGTCCTGTAACTTCCACTCTTGAGTCATACATAAAATTGTTTATTGTGTTTAATTTCCTAGTTATTAGGTTAACTAGGAAGAGCTTGACCAATAGGTATAAAATCCTACAACCTTTCAACTCTCAACATCTTTCTTCTACCATTTATTTTGAACATTAACACATCTCTTTACCATTAAAGTACAGAGTGTGGAATAAACCTGAACAATTTTCAACTTAAAATGTTTTTAGGCGTACATAAATAATTCTTAAACATGCCTATAAAAGAGGATGTATTGAAGTTTATTTCAACATAATATGAATTTACAAGCTGAACCACCATTTTTTACACAAAGCTTTAAATTTCAAAACATAAACTGCAATAAGGTCTGCGTCATGAACGTACAAGATATATTTTTAAGGTATTATGGAACTGAATTTCATAATTTGTTACAAATATGATTTGAAACAAACTATAGTCGTCATTTTACATCAAGAAACCTCACCTGATTCTAGTGCGAATGACTATGGGCATCAAATACTTGTTCAGTAAAGGTATATTTAGGTCTACGCTCCCAAGCAGTCTTAGATAACGAAGATTGTGCGTGGAGGTCATATACACACGCCTACACTTTCACCGGACCTAAACAACTGAGATATTTCCATTTAGAGCTTTTGTAAAGACCAATTAAAAAGTTGAAAGTCTTCAAAATTCGACAACTGGATCGAGAGAGAATGAAGTTTCAGCAACATTACGTATGAAATATAACTCGGGTGTGTTCAGAGCAAATAACAGCATTTACATACATTTTTCTCTCAGTGGGATACATGTGGAATTATTGAAATTAATCTTACATCCAGAAAAACAGAAGGTTATGTAAGCCTCTTCATAAAATGTTTACAAAGAAAAAACTTGTTTTTTAATTTATTTTATTTGGAGGCTTCACACTGTATTTTCTAGATATTTTAAAGGCATCCTTGGATCCATTTAACACTGATCTTTTTACTCCCAGTTGCTTAAAATATAACTCAATATAACATAATATTTATTGAATGTTTAAATAAAATTTGAATTGCGCTAAATGAAAAACATAATTAAGTATTTCAAAAATTTTGTTTATCATGTTTCAATTACTGTATGTCAGATTCCCTAAATTCGTTTAAATATTGGAAACGAAGTCTAGTATTGTCATATCGATACTAGCAAATTCTCGTATCACTATAGTATCATATTGATTTTTATAAGATGGCTTGATCTATAAATTATCACACAGGAAAGATTTTAATCTGCAAATAAATCTATGTCAAGCTTTTAACGAAGACACACCAAAGATTAAAGACTTAAGCCAATCTTAATCCTCGTTCTGCGCCACACGACATTATCTCGGCCAAACACTTGGCCAACCATCCTCACTTAAATGGCACTCAAGATAATAAAATTCAAGCGATACTATAATTTACAGGGCTACAAATGGTCATTCTTATTTATATAAGCTAAGTAGTAATACCGTTTTATTTTATTGCACATTTTAATGCCATTTGGATTAATATTTACACTATTAATGTTAACACATGATCATCTCATTCTTGCGATTTTATAAACTAATTTAAGAATAATATTTATGATCCATTAAATATAGAGCAAACATTATATTGACGTTGGAGAGGTTGAAGAACTATAAACTGAAACAAGAGAATTCAAAATAATCAGAAATGTGACATATTTAGCCTTTTAGTTGATTACAAAAATAAATATATGAATTCTAATTACTCTAATCATTAAAACTTTTATCACTAGAAATAAAAAAACAAATGTAATAAAATGAACTTACGCTTAGTGGTGAAGTGATGAAACATTCATATTTTTATTTATTTTTATTTGTATTATATCTTTAATTTATAGATTATATTAATTGTTTGCATATAGATATAGGTGTTAGGCTTTAGGAAATGCTTTTGAACGAATGAAGAGAAAATGCATCACCCCGAATGGTGCACAATTTTTCATCTGAACGTGAGTAAAGACAGTGAAAAATGACAGTTTTAAAATCTCGTTTGCACTATGAGATCCACCAATATACCTAACATTCTTATTTCTAAGTTTCAAAATTATTTATGTTTTTTTTTATTTCTTTACATCTCCTAATATATTACGTATGTTATGTATATGCCTCCATTGTAAGTATCACTTAGTTATAGCTATAACAACTATTAAGTAATTTCCTGCTATACTCATTAAATATTAAACAATTGACACATTAACAATAAATACGTATTTCAATCGTGATTGTTAGGACGTTATAGAAAATGAATCACGATTTACGATTTTCGTCGAATTATTTAACAAAAAAGTTACTATTACTTGTAAGAATGTGTTATCCTTAAAGTACAACAGTAGTGGAGAAACGCGGGAGCTGGCTCAGTTCAAGGTCACCTGAGCGATGACGTCATCGAGGTCAATGACCCCACCGATGACGTCATCGATGACGTCATCGATGACGCAATCGATGACGTCATCACCAATTACGTCATTCTGTGACGTCACACCCATGACGTTGCAGAAATGACGTGGCGATGACGTCATCACCCCTTACGTCACCATTATGACGTCATCGATGTCACAAAGGTCAAGGTCACGCTGAAACCTAAAATTTTTAGGCACTTTTGCTGTTTCTCGCACTACGCTCCGAGTTTTAGTCAGGTTTCAATGACCTTGACGACTTGGAGCGAAATTAGACGAGAAACAGCAAAAGTGCTAAGGAAACTCAAAGTTTGCAACGTGACTCTGCCTAAACCGTCATGTGACACCGCTCGAGTGACCTTGAACCGATACAACTCCCGCGTTTCATCATTACTGTAACCGCGATGCGCACCCTACGACAGACACCGAGCGACTGACTGTCCAGCCCCGCGCACTCTAGGTATATGGGAAGTGGTGGGGGAACTGTGATGACCTCGGGAAACTTGAAAATGTCAAGCTAGGTAGCACCGTTTTGGTGCTACCTTAAATTTACATGTTAAAGTGTGATGACCTTGAGGTTGACTGTGAACCTGGGACTTAGGATTGTCTTTAACAGCTTGACGTTTTTGCCAGAGTTTAAGTGTGGTGACCTTGAACTGGTTAAAATCAAAACTGCACAGCAGACTGCACAACACGGATGTGCACACTACGACAGCCGCCGAGCGACTGACCTCCGGGCCCTGCGTACTCTAGATATATGGGGAAGTGGTGGGGGAAATTTCAAGGTCATTCAAACGGAGTTTTAAAAAAGTCAAAGAGTAGAAAGACTACTCTTGTGAGTCTATAGCGATTTCATTGATAGTGAGTGCTTCTGTATGCCAAGTTGATCTGTATTGACACGCTCCTAAATAATGTTTGCAAAAACCTGCAAAATGATTGTTGCACAATTTGCAGCCAGTTAGCTGTTTTAGTTTGAATTCAATGCAACGTTCAGGGCAACAAGTGTACTTATGCCCTCTCATTTGGTACACATGGAATGTCTTCAACTTCGGTTTCGGCTTCTTCCAAGACTTGCACTTACACATGCACTGACTAAAAGCTTCACATGTTCTACAAGCCAGGCCATCCACCACATCAATACCATTCGGCCATGAAAAACATTTCTGTTCGCAACAGTAGTTGAGTTGACTCTCCATGTTGCTGCGGTGAAGGTGCGCGATGAAATGATGCTGTAGTCAGTGAGAGTGCACCTTAAATAAACTCAGTGGAGGGGGAAAGGTCAAGGTCATTCAAACGGAGTTTTAAAAAAGATGACTAGTCGTCCTCCTCGTCCGTCGTACTTGGAGAGCTGTCAGACGAAGAGCCCCGTGCAGGTGCTCTCCAGATGAAATGTATATCTATTTGAAAGCGCAGGCCTGGATCTTGTACCATCAACTCCTTTAATCTATTACATACCAATTCCACTTTGTACACATTGTTAATAATCAACACCCAAGGCTTCGGCTGAACATAACGTGTAGTTGAGTCAGCCTCGCAGACAGTTACACCTTCCGGTGATATTGGAGTGTATAAATGTGTAAAATCTCGTTGCTGAGGCTGGCTTGAAGTTGAAGGTTCTGTGCCGACCCTGGTTGCATCAAAATTCAAATCCATTCTACATTCAAGAGGTCCAGGGTTCCCGTTGAATACATTGAGTAATTTTTGATACAAGACTTCCACTTCTGTCGCATCCTGTAAATGAACAGTCCACCGCAAGGGAAATGCTTCGTCCGTAGTGGAGTCAACTTGAGAAAGAGTTCCTTCCGCCATGGCAGCCAAGCAAGGAATGAGGTGAGCTGCAGTCAGTTGTAACATTATTGAAAAGTAGAGGGGGAAATTTCAAGATCATTTAAATTGGGTTTTAAAAAAAGAAGGAGTGGAGGGGGAAAGTTCAAGGTCATCCAAATGGAGTTTTAAAAAAGGAAAACCTAGAAAGTAACATTGAAATCTTCCAACTGATGGTGGCGAGCGTTTTCTTCTGCAACCTTGCCGACGCATGTAACTATGCCGTACAGTATGAACAGTACAACCATGATAAGGCCGAACAACAAAAGATAGCCGTTTACTATCATGATATTTTCTGAGTGGATCTGCTTTCTTCTTATCGCCCTCTCTTGCATCCTCTTCTCTAACTCGTGTACGAAGTCACAGCATGCGTGAGGACATCTTTCATCTGTTGGTAGGTTAGCCATTGTTGATGTTGTAGGTTTGGCCGTTGAAGAAGGAATGAGGTATCTAATTATGTTGTCTCATGTATATCAACAGTGAAGTGGTGGGGGTAGCGAATCAGTGGAGGGGGAAGTTTCAAGGTCATTCAAATTGTGTTTTAAAAAAAAAACCCTATCTTGTTACTGAGCATATATGTCAGTAACAAGATAGGTGGCTTTGCTCTTTTTACTTCTTTAATATAATAAAGAAATAAACATATTCTACAATTGTAAGGACAAGGAAGACAACCGCTAGTCAGCTGAAGTAATCCAAGTTGTCTGGTTCGGTCTTCATCGACGCCGGTGAGGAAGCTGTCGTTGAAGAGGAATGTCCAGGCTCTTCCTTCGGCTGCCGAAGATTCCGTATATTGCAAGCGTAGACTTGCACGTTTATACGGTAGCCTCTTGCCACCATCAGCTGCAACTCCTTGTACAAGTCGTTCAGCTCCTGTTGCGTTTTGATCGTTACCTCCTCATAGCTGGCACAGCTTACGTTCAGAGACATACTGATGTTGTTCGGTTGGCTGCTGGAGTTGAAATGAAGACGAGGCACAGCACTTGGAGGTATATGAAAAAGTGGTGGGGGTGTTTTGCATTCAAGCAGGTTTGACTTGTAGCATGGTGGTGGGGGTAACTGTGAAATGCAAAGGTCAAAGGTCAAGGTCACCCGCGAAGTTTAAAAAAAAAATGCAACATATCAATATGTGACAAACTTCACATATTGATATGTTGCATTTTTCGTCTTTTTGTATTCTTTTTTGTCTTTTATGGTTTATTTATTTATAAAACATTACAATAACATATGTACAACAGTAAAACTTAAATCTAACACTGCTGCTTGTCGGCGATGTGGATGGTCAACTCGGTGGAATTGCTACCCGTGCAACCGTGGGAAACCAGGTAGAGACAGCCGGGTTGGATGGAGCGCAGATCCTCGTTCTGGAGGAGATGGACGAACCGTTTCGGCAGGTAGACTTGGAACTTGGGCTCATCCCCCGGAGTGAATGGTGCCTCGCTAAGACTGCAGCAGATGGCCTCTCCAACTGTAGTCTCCATCTTCTTCATGGCGTGGATAATGTAGTGCTTCTCGTCTTTAAGTTCGGAACACTTCTTGACGGGTAGTATGGTAGATTTGGAGTGAGCATTGAACTGCTCAACCAAAGTTTGCAGGAACTGGTGAGATGCCATGGTCAAGTTATAGATCGTCTTCTTCGTCTTCTTGCTGGGAGATGTTGTCGTCTCGGAATCTCGAGTAATACTCATGCCAGGTCCCGGTCTGCTCCTCACTTATATAACCCCCGTTACCCCCACCACTCCCCATTTCCCCACTTTGAAGGTAAGATGCGAGTTTATAGGCGTTTTTTAAAGCGCAATGTCTATCTTTTTCATGTTCTGGACTTTTAGTACAAATACAAACATTTTCCATCGTATACTTGTAGTTTTTATCCAAATCCACATCATTAACCGGAACATGAGTAAATCCTTCGATCCATCTTTTCTTTTCCAGCCCCTTTGTGTAAATATTGGTAAACTTGTCTGAAAAGTGATGCATAATGTGATACAAGTCCGTGTAACTTGTAAAACCATCATACCAATCGATATGATGGAAGTGTTTTGAAATCCATCTGTTGGTAGTAGCGGCTTTACTGGTTAAAGATGAATAAGAACATGGTGGTTTAAATAAAAACGAATAAGGAACACTTGTATTGATGTCGAAAAACACAAGTTCTTTTATGATAAATCTATCATCATTACCCCGAAACGCTTGGAACTCAATTATACCAGGTTTGGACTTTACTTGTTCTTCTTCCTTGTCCATTGCGAAGATCACTCGTCTGCTCATGACGAAGTCCAAAGGTCAACTGATTTCCACACCACGGTAGGTACGACTTTTATACCCGGCCGTACAGTTGTTGGCGCGTTGGTGTATATTTAACGTGGGCACCGTCCCCGGTAGGCCTAACCCCACAAAGTGTTTGACATTGTTTTAAAAATTAACCATTGCTGTGTAGTTAATTGTCATTTAGGTTTCCATCTTTACATTTTCCTTGTTTTCATTTTCATCACTAACACTTGATTCTTCTCCTCCTTCTTCTTCCTCTTTTTCACGTTTTACTGATTTCTTATGTAGTTGAGCGTACTTTTCCAATTGTCTCCACATTTGTACTTCATGAGGAACCCTATTGAATATAGAAGTATCTACAGGTCCGTACAATATAGGTGCGTCCGGTTGTTTGTCCAAAGTGTCTTCCAGATAATCTTTAATAATTGAACTTGAAAACACCAGTTGTCTCAAGTACCTCGTTATTGGTTCAGTTGCACAAGTTAGAATAAAAAACTCTTCTCGATTAAGTTGAATCTTGTTATCATGTCTTGTTGTGTCTCTAAACCGCAACTGATGATCACCACGATGTTTAACAATATCGATTTCCACATTTGAATCCAAAAGGCCTACTCTTGTCTTTCTTCCAAACATGTTACTACTTAAATAGCATTCTAGCAGATGCAAGTGTTTCATAAACGATTCCCAAGCAGTGTCCGTAAACAAAATCATTTTGGGTCCATGAGTTAAAATTACAGTAGGGGAATAATCTGTAGATTTCATAACACCGATTAAAACACTTTTGTCCAAACTGGAAGAGATTGGGTAAAATATTCGCAAGAATACCTCACTTAATATGTTAGGAGAAATATTATCTTCAATATCCCTTTTCCTCTTGTGTGCGTTCTTTCTTCTTTTACCTTTTTCCTCAATATTATTACTGGCGTGGAGTTGTCCGCAAGCGTTGTGTTCATCTCCCTCCGGTTGACCTTGAAGATCTAAAAAGTCGGATATCTCCTTCTCAATATCTACTACATTTTCTTGTGTACCACTAGGAGAAGCCATATTGAATAAGATGCTACCCATACAACAACAGGCAACAAACTGATGAGGAGCGAGCTGAACGCTCTGCTTTTATACTCGCGGAATGCATTGGAATGTAGGAAAACCGGTCTTTTACAATACATTTTTAACAATTCCAGTTAAAGGTGTGTATGTTACGATTTTATCATGTAGAATTAAACAGTATGCAGTTGTATTAGCCGATATAGGCGCGTTGAATTCCATTTCTATTTTTATATCTACACTTGATGATTTTACCGATTCATTTTGTTTAGAACAATCGATTACAACTATAGGGTAACCATCTAAGTATTTTTCTGGTGATAGTAAAGGTGCATTCGTTTTACCATAATATGAACTTTGGAATCTTGCATACATATCGTACAATATGCTGTACTTTTTATTAGCGAATGACACATTTAAATTATCGTATGGAAAAAATTGTGAATTTAAATAAACTTTAATATTTTTCAAGTTGCAATGATCAAATTGGCCTGCATGTTTGGTGATGGTGTCTCTTCTGCCTGTTTGTAAACCAAATATAATATACCTGGCTCGTTCCACATAATTAGATGTTTTAACTGTCCAAGTGTGTCGATCCGTAGTTGGCAAGCTGGGATGTTCATGAAATTCCCAACTTCTAAAAGGAATTACAATATCACGATCAGCCTTTAACTTTCTTAATAGTAGCATTCTATGCTCGTCAGCTAATTTTACATGTGGAACTCTCCATACAATTTTGTCTAATGTTAATTTCCATTCTAAAGTTGCATCTGTTGTACCGTCTGGAGCTTTAATAATATCTTTATCGTTTGAAGATCTCAACAAAACTAATTCTTGTTTAACGTTTAATATTATTTTCCTATAATCTTCAGCAAAACCAAGCAACAAACGTAACGGAATATGAAAATCAAAATTTCCATTTGTATCTGGAGTGATTGTGTCTTTTGCAGGTAAAACCCATCCTGCAGGTTGTATTAAATTGGTTTCATTAGGTGATATAGATGTTAATCCCTTTAAAGTTGTTGCAATACCTACTTTTTTAGTAGAATCAACTGTTACACCTGATATTTCATATCTAATTTCATCAAACAGGAAAGCCATGGGATTATTTATAAATGGAACTGTTGTACCAGTAGTAGTACCGTCCTTTTTAGTAACTTTTCCTTCAATATACAAGTAACTTTCACATGGTAGTGTGTAAATGTCTTGATTTTGTATGGGAATACGAATTTCATCGTTATTGTTTAATTTTGATGAAGTGTAAGGGTTGTGGGTGTGATATTCTTTTTCCCATAGGGTTTCGTCGAATGTTGGACCCTGCGCTATATCCAGTATATCCATAATCGGTTAATTGTAATCCAATTCTCTTTAAGAAACGAATGTTCTCGCGTGTTAACTCCTCCACAGCTGAAGAGCTACTAATGCGGTTTCCCGTAGGTTGTTCGCTTTTAAATATTAAACCCATGATTTTGTATTAAAGTGTCGATTTTAAATGTAATCTAACCGTAATAGGCTCTTCTCGGAAATCTATCAAGTTACCGTCTTGATCCAATACGTTCAACACGATGTCTGAAATGAAAGTGGTGTTCAACGGTAGATATACCAGGTTTTGTGGCTTTTCAACAATTTTAAATCCAGGTGGCACACTGGGGTAAAAAGTATGTATTATATGAGTATTTGCTCCATCTCTGTAAGCTCCTTGTATAATGTTACAAGTTATGTCTATACTATTGACTTTTAATATTGTTACAGTTTGTTTACCAGAATGTGTTTTATTTGGTTCTAAAATTGCTCCATCTTTGGGAAATCCTAATAAATCACCAATTGAGTCTGACTTACTGAAATCTATATAATATTTTGAAGTAAGCTCAGCTTTCATTGTATTGTTATTACCTTTTAGCGTTATATTGTCTTTTCCCATTTTATTTTGCAAAAATTCATTAATATGATCAATTTCATAAGAACCTGTGGGTAGAGTGCAAACTTCCAAGTCTGTAAACTTCCCACTGGCATCTTTTCCTTTATAATAATGCAATAAGTTATTTTTACCTTCCGTAACATTGGGAATAGAGTTGTAAGTTGTAAAATCCAACAGTGCTGCCTCCCAAAATCTTCCTTTTTGCAAGCGTAACGCTGGAAAAAGGATACTTCGTAAAGTGGACGATTTTCCTGTTAATGATACCGTATAGGAAGACATCTCAATAGTGACTGATACTTTTAGCTAGGAATTCCAAACATAAATGGCCGCATATTGAAGTATTATCAGGTTGTTCTCTTTTATAGTTGTAATATATGTTTTTAGCAGATTTAAAGTAATGTTCAAGTTCTTTAGGTGGTGGCAAATTTCCAAAACTATCAAAATAATATACATTACTATTTAGTTTCTTATAACACACCCAATGGGTGCCGGACCCTTCAGTATTATCCAAATTTACGATTCCAGTCTCATTTTTCCATATTTTCTTTGGTAAATTGTCTTTCATAAATACTCCGCGGAAAAATGGTATTTTTAAACAGGAAATATATTTAAATAATTCAACATTAGTCAACGCTTTATGTGGTATAACCAATTGATTTCTTTTATTTAATATGCACGATACGGTCTTAGGTATAGACCAGCCCCGTTTTTTACCATTGACCATATTATCGGTTTTTTGTTATTTTTCCTCGGAGAACGTCTTTTTAGTCTAATATTACCACCATGTTTCTTCATGGTTGATCCTTTTTTATTCCTACCCCTCCTTTTTCCACCTCCTACCGCTGTTTTAGCCTTCATACCTGCTGTTACCGCTAAAGCTGCTGCTTTTTCTGCAATACTAGCGTCACTAGACTTTACTCGTTGCCAAGCTATATTCGCTAGCTTTTTATCAGCTATTGACCTATTCTTTGAATCGGTAAACGTGGAATATGCGATATCGTGTTCTTTACAAGCCTGATCTAACTTATTTATGCCTGGATCGCCTCTTTCCAGTCGTTTTTTCAATTTAGTTCCTGGTCCGCAATACTGATAACCTCCCGGTATGTGAAATTCGTATGGTAAAGCGTCTATTGCTCTATTTACGACAGATCCTACTGGAATACGATTTAAAGCTTTACTTAACAGAGAAACCGCTGTGGACGTGATACCGCCTCCTTTCCGTATAGTGTCTCGATATGGACTGGTGTAATGAAACGCCATGATTGTCTTTTATATTCGAAAAGCGTAACCTATGTGTTACCTCTATGACAGGTTGCACATAAATGATGTAATTTATAGTGTTATTTAATTAAATATCAAAAGTACCCCAATCTGTTGATCTAAACTTTTGTGTATTATGATTAAAAAAGTATTTATAAAGAATTTCTTGTTTAATCCATGCACTTCTCATTTTTTCATCAATAGGTTTATGTTGTCCGGCTGCAATATAATTATGCATATCAAATAATAAATTACCTATTACTTTAACAAGAAAATTAACAGTTACAGCGTTATCAGCATAATCAGGGTCTGCAACATTTGTTAATCGTTTGTTATCACAATTCCACCATTGTTTTCCAGTTGGCTCTAATTGTATTATCTGTTCATAAGTAACAGCATCACCAGGCTTTTCACCAATACCTAAATTTGTCAATGACTTTCCTTTACCATCCCAAACACTATTGTTTTCTTCAAGTAAAGTAAACTTTTTATTTCCCTGTACAAATACATCTCCTTGTCGTGTTACTACTTGGTCTTGTTTCACAAAACCAGATGTTTCTTGTTTTATAGTTTCCTTTATTTGCCCCACCGTTGCACCATCTGATGGTGCAGAACCATCTTTTACATTCGCTAAACAATTACCAAAGCAATCAATAATTCCTACATCACGTGTAATACAATGATCTTTGATGTATTTTAAATTTACAGCATCATTTTCATTCTTTGGATAACCTATATCGTTAATAACAAATTTATAAAAAGAAAACCCATCTTTTGTCTTTTCAGGTATTATAGAATGTAAATAGCGTCTATTTATGCTGTCTTTTTCATCTACAGGGTCTGCTACGTTAGATATACGTCGATTTTCAGCATTATACGTTTTTCCATCGAATTTTAACGTATTTTTCAATTCCGATGATAAATAACCTCTGTTTATTGCATCAGCGTTTTGATTTGGCTTACCAACGTTGGAAATTCTATGATTACCCGCGTTATATGTGTTTTTTTCTAGTTTCAGTGTTGGTAATATCTCTTTTTTTAATACTTTTAAATTTATTGCATCATTTTCATCTGTGGGATCATTAATGTTTTTTAACCGTTTATTACTAATATCATAATCTCCATCAGGTGTTTGTGGTAAGCCAGCACCTCTTTTTAAAGTATTAAAGTAATATAATCCATCCGAGGAATATCGTCCGAACTTGTCAACACTCATGGTGCAACTGAATAACATTCTAGAGTGTAACCCATTTTTATAATATTAGTCTCGATTTCTAACCCGTATCAGTTTTTTATACAAATTCTTAGTCTTTATCAGTTACATTTTCATCGCTCCCGGGACATTTAAAATATTTAAAATTTCCACTAACTAATGCTCCGTCTGATTCATTTCGAAACACATGATTTTTATGAATAAATTGTTCACCAGACAATTTTCTAAATCCGCTAAATGAATTTGGATCTGCAATTAATATATTTTGATATTCATTTACATCCATTAATTTAAATCTTTGCTTATTATAAATAAACTCTTTATTTGCACTGTCATATTGTAATGTTTGTCCTACAGTTGCAGCATCATTTGGATCTCTTCCATTATGCAAGTCTTTTATTACTTTATTTTTACATGTAAAAAATCTAAAAGAATGATCTGGATCTAGATGTACGGTTTGTGATAAAGCAGCTGCATCTTGAGCAGTATAACCCAATCTCATATTTGATAACCCTTTACCCATGCAATCCCAAGCATTATTTTTGTATGTTAATAAATTAAATTTTTCATTACCTTGAACAAATTCATCCCCTTGCTTTGATACTACTTGATCTTGTTTTACAAAAGAGGTTGTTTCTTGTTTTAAGGTTTCCATCATTTGACCCACTGTTGCACCATCTGATGGTGCCGAACCATCTTTAACATTCGCTAAACAATTACCTAGACAATCAATAACTCCTACATCACGTGTAATACAATGATCTTTTATATATTTTAAATTTACAGCATCATTTTCATTTTTCGGATAACCTATATCGTTAATAACAAATTTATAAAAAGAAAAACCATCTTTTGTCTTTTCAGGTATTAATGAATGTAAATAGCGTCTATTTACGCTGTCTTTTGCATCTTTAGGATCATCTACGTTGGATATACGTTTATTTTCAGCAGTATACGTTTTTCCATTGAATTTTAACGTATTTTTTAATTCTGATGATAAATAACCTTTGTTTATTGCATCAGCGTTTTGATTTGGCTTACCAACATTGACAATTCTATGATTACCTGCGTCATATGTGTTTTTCTGTAGTCTTAATGTTGGTGATATATTTTCTTTTAATACTTTTAAATTTATTGCATCGTTTTCATCTGTGGGATCTTTTATGTTTTTTAACCTTTTATTAGTTATATCATAATCTCCATCAGGTGTTTGTGGTAAACCAGCACCTCTTTTTAAATTATTTGCGTAATATAACCCATCCGAGGAGTAACGTCCGAACTTGTCGACACTCATGATGCAACTGAATAGTAATCTAGGGAGTAACGCATTTTTATGAGATTACCCCACGGTTTCGGAGTTCATCCACTAAAGCCACCCATTCGTTTTCCAATCCAGTATGACCCGCTTCTTTAGCTTCATGTATTAGTTTCATTCTATCCACCAATTTATTGATATTATTGTAATAAATCACATTTGTGTTATATAGTTTCTTCATTAAACCTGTACCCGTAACGGACTTACTTCTTTTTCTTCGTTCCTGAGCACTTACATCCAAAGTGGATGCCATAAATCTTCGTTTTACAGGTTTTCTTTGTGTTAACGGCATTGTTTGTCTTCTAGTTGGTATTAACTTGGATACAAATTCTTTATATTTTAAAGACTTAGATCTAAAAGGAGGCTGGTCAGGTAAATACTTTCTCCTATATGCATTTGTCTGTTCCAAAATATTTTTATATGCTTCCATGTCTTTTTCTTTCACTAACGATACTGAAGGCTTATTTTCAAATAATAATTCAAATAATCCTTTTGTGCCCTTATACCTTTGATCACCAATGACAATATTATCATGTTCGTCAACGTTTAACGGGCTATTACCTATCATTAAACCATCTTTTGTTAATCTCGCTCCATAACTATGGTAATTCTTATTAGGAATTGTTCCGAGTAACATTTTTACCATGTATTTCCTTCCTAAAGGTCCTTTGTTATGAATGTTTTCACCCAACAAGCTTATGTTTGACGGACCTTCCCTTGCTTCTTCTTCTTTTTCCTCTTCACTAGCAGTTGATACATCTTCATGTCCTCTTTTAGCTTTTACTTCATATAATTCTCTTATACCACTATAGTCTGGTGATTCTAGCTCTCTTTCGGGTTCTCCGCCGGTAAAACCACTATATGTAGAGGATTCCGGGTCTTCGTCACTAAAATCTTCTGATTTTACATTTTCTCTTTCAAACTTTGTAATAGGTGCAATTGCATCTCCTTCCAAAACGGGTTTAGCAAATTTTTTGTTTAATTGTTTCAAGGGTTCAGTAATAGGTTTAAAAGTAGATTCAAGAAATTTCTCCCTTTCGCTAATACCTAATTTTAATGCTCTGTTTTTATCTCGAATAGAATCACTAAGTGATTTTATTTCCTTTATTAACTTTTCTTGGTTAACCATGTTTGTAGCAAGACGTGTTGTACAACAATGAATGTTTTACATCATGATCAGTGTATTAGTATAAATTTATCAAATCCTATCCTGTATCGACCATTGTTTAGCGGTTGTTCCTTCATAATTGTTAAAAACCCATATTTTTCAGCCCAAGCCTTTCCACACAACTCTTTAAATCGTTCAAATGGCATATCCGCACTTACATGGTCATAATATATGTGTTTTAGGTTGGTTTCATCCTGTTTAAATACAATTAACATGTTGGCATTGTCTCTAATGAGCTGTTTCGGTATTTTGCTGTAAGTTTGACCAATATAAATGCTATCTATGTTGTTATGTCGACCCATGGCGAAGTAATTTCTTATTGTATTTTGATTTTCACAAGATACGTCGTCAAATATGAATACTGAGAATGGTTTAGCCTCTTGCGGTTGCATGACACTCTCGCTCGCGTTGAATTTAAAATATTTAACTTCAGGCACATTATTGAGTATTTGTTCCAATAACTGATATTTTGGTTGTTGTAGTGACTTTGAAAATACATATAAATTATTAAAACGTAATCCTTTAGGGTTTGTAATCAAATTGAATACTACATTTGTTTTTCCACAATTGGAAGGACCGGTAACCAGACAACGCACCGTGTTTGGTAACAAAACACCGTGTTTCCCAGTATTGAATTGAGAACCATCCACTGTGAGTTCATCTATATTATTAATAGTAAAATTGTCTTTTTGCGATATTATCTCCATCCTTTGTAATGGTTCAACCCAAAATGATGCTCTATCATTATATTAGATCCTTTTTAGGTATCCAAGAATCTTCCGTTTTATTAAATCCTAACCATCGTACTTTAACCTTATCCTTTTTTCGTTGCAACACCTTTTCAACTAAATATACATCACCTACTGTTGATTTTAACATTTCATGTCCATAAAACCCTCCTTCAAGCAATTGTCCTTTATTATCTTTTAAAATGTAAGTTTCTGGTACTGTAGGTTGCACCTTAAATACGGTAAATACCTCATTTGTCCAGTTCGGAAGATATCTTTTACTGAATACACCTTTGTATTTGCTTATTCGCACTTTATCGCCAACATTAAACCTTTTAGGCTTTAGTTTTTCAACTTTTGGTTTAGTATTCATTTTTATACGTTTTAATACAAGTTTTTCATTTTTATTAGTCACTTGGCTTGGTTTCATACCGATAGTTCTATGAAACTTGTTATTGTAATCGCTTATAAGTTTTGGTAACATATCAATCCATACGTGTGATCCTCTGTTGGAAAACATCTTATACATGGCACCTTTTAAAGTTCTGTTAAATCTTTCAATTATTGATGCTTTTACCTCTGAATTAGTTGAGTAATGGTTAATGTTATGTTTTTTCATTAAATTTGCAAATTCCTTATTAAAATATTCTTTTCCATCATCAGTTTGTAAATGTTTTATAGTATGTTTGTCTCTTTGTATAGCTGTTTCCATTGCTTTTGTAACACTTTTGCCACTTTTATCTTTTAGTGGTAAAGCATCTGCCATTTTTGAAAAACAATTAATAATAGTCAATATGTATTTAAATCCTCTATTTTGTTTACTGTAAGGAATCATTTCGATTAAATCCGCTTGATATAAATCATTTATTCCTTTTATCACTGTATTTCTTCGCGGAAACTTTCTTCTTGTAGGTTTATGAAGCTCGTTGACAATTTCTTGCTTCAAGTTCTTCATATTGCAGGTTTGAATGTTTCATGTATCACATGTATAATCACAATGAATGTTGTCTTAAATATTCACATGATTTATATAGGTCAAGGTCATCCAAACTTGTGTAAAAAAATGGGGAACACGGCGTTGGACTTGCCGTGTTCCCCATTTTTTTACGGAAGGAGAAAGGAATAAGGTCGAAGTTGTATAAGGACGAAGAATAGGTTACTAGTTGATAGGGTTTAGAGAGTAGTGGCCGAAAGGAAGAGTATGGATTTTATCCGGCATAATATGCCTTTTATCATCTTGAGCTGATAGTGCCCTTTTAACTTCAGTGACACTGTAGACCTCATGTTTAAAGCTTCTAATAGTGTTGAACGTTGCAGACATTGTAGAATCTTCAAACAAGCAGGTCTTGTAGTGGTCAAATGTCACATGTTTCTTCAAGTATGATGTTTTGACTCCTTTAGCTTTCTTCACTGTCGGTATGTCATTTTCCATATACATCTTGAAGGAATATAATTTGGACATCAGCGCAACTATTTCCTCCAAAGGCATTCCATTTGCTTCATCTTTAAATTTTCCAATTACTTTTTTATTCTTTTCATTATAATTTGGATGGTTCTTTGGATAGTCAGAGAAGTCAAAGTCGTCTTTGTATGGGAAACTCCTTAGATCTTCATACATGTCCAAAGTCTTTATCCAGTAGATGAACGCGTCGGTATCCATGTATGCAACTCCAATGTTGTCTCTTCCGTAGTGTTTAACCATTTTGTTGTAATGGAAATCATACATCAGAGTTTTACTTATATCCAAAATCGACATTCCAATGTATAACGGACGATCCATCACTATTGTTGTTTTATTCATACTGACAGCAACTAGATTTTCGTTTATAATCATTGATGTTCCGAAATTTGGTTTTTGCACTAATTTTTCCAATTTCCTAGAATCACTTACTAATTTTACAATTTTGTGTTTTCTCTTGTTCTCCAATGTCTTCCCAAAGATGGCGTTGTTCATTAATTTGTAGAAGTCCTTTTCAAATGCTGTTGTCGCTGCAGCTCTTCTTGTAGTGTTGGAATCGATATATGGTTTCAACCAACAAGACTGGGTGAATTCAATTGCTCTGTGAATTTTCACTATACGTAGGCCTAATTCAAGTGCTTGTTGAACTACCCAGTAGTGTGCCACATATCGACTCTTATTCTCCAAGGTCATCATCAGCTTGGGCCATCTTCCTGTCGGTGAAACTTCAGTCTTGGCTAGGAGAGGCAGGTCGTAATGATGGTCGTGAAGGTGTTCTGGATATTCAAAATCACAGTCCAAAATATAGCCTGTTTGGCCATCTTTTGGAATCCGTGATATGTCACCGATGGTGGTCGGGTCAATCCACTTGAAGTCTGCGTAGGGAAGTGGATTTGACATCGCCCAACCATAGAGGTTGTTCGCATCAAAATATCCAAGGTAGAGTGATGGTTGTTGCTCGTCGAAGTTGGGGATATACTTGTTGTTGGCCTTAACATGTCTTGTCACAGCTTGAGTCAAACCACCTCGTACACCTGATTCGATCATGAGGACCATATCGATATCTGTTAGAAGTTCCAATCGACAGTTGGTTGACTTTAGCATAGCTTGCCATGCTAATCCTGGAGATGTGTACGAGTGCAGAGGGTCCAGTCCATAGGCGGAGAAGCAGGTGTTTCGAAATTCTTCCATCACATCGCACAGCAGAGTTACGTCCAATTTTATGTAAAAGTCAGAATATTCCCCTAAGGTTTGAATGTTTAGTTGGTTCCAAACATTACAAGCATGATTGTAGTCTTCAACAGTGATTGCACTTTCATTTAACTTGCTATTGAAGGCTTCAATCGGTGGCAGACTGGTTTCTTCAAATTTTTCTGCAGAAGTTATGTAATCATAGGGGAACACTCCTTTACGCATTACTAAGTCCAATTTATCTTCAGGTACAATTTTGCTGGTTTCTTTTAAGTCTTCTCTTCTTAGGTTTTCAGACAATTTGCTCAAACTAGATGACATAAATCTATAAGAGTCTACGAAGCGAAGTTTAATTTTACCTACTGTTTTTGAGAAACTGATGTACTTCTCCAATGTTTCAGCTAATACTTCAATTTTTCCATCATCCCGTCCTAACTCTGGGATAATGAAGTGGGAGTCATAGCCGCTAAGATTGTGTAACACGACAGGGATAAAGTTTGGTAGTTTGTAATTTATATTGCATGAATTACAAGCAGCTCCTCTGTATAACCCTGTCAGGTGATCGTGATCTCTTACTTTTGGATTTTCTTCACTGAAACTCTTTTTGCATAAATAACATCTTGATGCTGAATTGTATTCTTCTTGTTGATTTTGGTTCAAAGGTTCCATGGGTAAAACATTACCGAATAAGCGTTGCACCTTTTCAGCAATATCATACAACTGGTCTACAAAATACTTAGCGGCTTTTTCCCCACGGTAGAGTATTGGAGTGGATGTTAACCCATAGTGTTGTAACTGTTCTTCAGGCAAAGTGGATTTCACCAATAAGCAAAAACTGTTAGGTTGATGCAATTGATATTTGGTTCTTCTAGTCACCTCACCATTCGGAAGCTCCTGTGGTACTAACGTGGATTCGAAATCTGCGTAGACGGCTACTGGAATCCGATATTGGTGAACTGTTTTGTTGAATTGGATGAACGCTCGAGATGGCGGTGGCAGACTAATCTTCACTTCATAGTTGTCATTACAAAGTCTTTGGTGCTCCATCAACCACTCCGATCCTCCACGTCTGAATTCCTTGCATGTAAAACAAAAGCATCTCTTGCATATTGTTATCTTACGATTTTGTTTTGACACTTGTCGTACAACCAAAGATTCAAAGTTTTTAATATAAACATAATGTGAAATCTCACCTTTGGTTATCAATAATAAATCAGTATGGTTACTTTGCTCTACTTTTCCTACTCGTAGTGGATACACATTGTTTGAATCATCTAAACCGAACACGTTAACAGAAACACCTGGATTTTGTTTCTCAAATTTAGTAATTTGATCAAGACTCACAGGATACGACATTCCTCGAAAGTTATAGCGGTGTTGAACAGCTTCGTATGCTATGCTAGGTCTAATAGCATTATGTCCCACGTATTTTGCTAACATTGCATACCGGAAACATTCATTGTCCTCATTTTTCACATTGATACATGATTTAGTATCTCGGATAACCTTTGGTAGAGGGATAAAGCTGCTACCTCTTATACCATATCCATGCTTGTGAATCCTCACATCCATACCTTCAATCGATGATAACGTCCAGCCAGATCCTCTTCCTTCATGTTCTTGGAGTTTCATTAACAGTTCATTCAAACATTCTTCTAAAATTTCGCTGATATCAGATGTGGTTGTAAGGGTTCGGTTTTTAGCAATGAATGCTCTCGGTGAGTTTTCACCATCGCTATTAGTAAACATAGCCTCCAACACCAATCCAAATTTAATAAAGTTCAATCTTGTCAATTCTTCCGTCAATGTTTTTACAACTAGTTTTTTAGCTTGAGTTAGAAAATTTTCCAATTCTAATTGCAAGTTATTAATTTTGAAATGAGTTACAACTGGTCCTGGCAAGGCTGTGGTGCGCAGTTGTCTTATATCTTCCACTTCTTCTGTATCCTCTTCTTCCATATCCTCTTCTTGGGTACGCAGTTGTTTTACATCTTCCACTTCTTCTGTATCCTCTTCTTCCATATCCACTTCTTGGGTACGCAGTTGTTTTAAATCTTCCACTTTTTCTTTCATTTCCTCTTGAATAAATCCTCCAGCTGTAGATGGTCCAGCTCCGGCAAATTGAATAACACTTGGTCTTCTTCATTGCATTAACTGTAAATAGCTAGCCCAGTCCTCCTTCTGTTTCTGGGGTTTTTCCAAAAACCGATCAATCGCATCCAAGTCTTCTTCACTTACTACAATCTCTTCTTTTCTGTCCTCTTCACGATGCAATTCTCGGTGTAACTGTAGATAGCTATCACAGTCGTCCATCTGCTTCTGGTAGTTTTCCAATAACCGATCAAACGCATCCAAGTCTTCTTCACTTACAACAATCTCTTCTTTTCTGTTCTCTTCATGATGCAATTCTCGGTGTAAAACAAAGATATCTTCATCTTGGAAAAACTCACCACAAATATCGCAAAGAGCCATTTTTTTTTACAGTTTGGCTTTGAGTGTGCACTCGGTGAATGTCCACGCAATAATGAGCAGCGCGCTCAACCGGGTCCCTTTATACCCGAGGTTGAAGGGTGGGGGAAGGTGACGTCATATACATCCAGTTTATCAATCATGTAGTAGATTTGGCTTTTAAACACCCATTTTCAATTTATTCTTCAACAGGTTTGATAAATCAATGATCTTTGGTCTAAATCCACTACTTTGTACAAATTTTTTTGTTTGGGCACTTCTCGACCGGAGCAAAAAACTCTTTGGTCAAGGTCAAAATTTTTTTCTCAAAAAAAAGTTTGGGGGGGGGGGGGGTCATTACTGTATTTAGGTCAAGGTCACGAAAAAACTTTAAAAAAATTAAGCCCCACCTGGGGCACTTGGGTTGTCATCGCTGTAGCCTCCGAAGAGACCCAACTATGACAACAAGGCAACATCCAATGTCGTGTACCCTTCGCCACGCAAGACTTGTAAACATTTACTGCATTGTCTTTTCAGTAGCTAACAAAGATTCATTTACATAATTTTGTGTTTCCAGAAGGAAACAAACTGAGGACACCCTAGTGGCTTACGTCCTCGTCCGAGTGCAGAGGCCGCCGCAACCTTTTGCATGCCAGCGTACAAACAGACATGCTCCCAAATGCCATCCGCAACCTTTTGCATGCCTGGCAGGAGCCTACCGATAATTAAAATAGGCTTTACACGGGGGCCTACTCCCGTAACCTATCTTTAATATTTTTAATTTACAATGCATTGAATTTTTACAAGTCTTTGTGGGTCAAGGCCACACGGACATTAAAAAATTTCGGCCCCCGTACATCCATGGCGAACCACGAATGTTCGGGGGCCTTGGGGACTAAAAACACAAATATCTAACAAAGATTCATTTACATAATTTTGAGTTTCCAGAAGGGAAACATACTGAGGACACCCTAATGGCTTACGTCCTCGGTCCGAGTGCAGAGGCCGCCACAACCTTTTGCTTGCCAGCTTACAAACGGACATGCTCCCCAAATGCCATCCGCAACCTTTTGCATGCCTGGCAAGGAGCCTACCAATTATTAAAAGTGGCTTTACACGGGGGCCTACTCCCGTTCCCTGACTTTACAATTTACTTTGAGCATTGAAAAAGCTCAAGGGGGATTGCTAAAACAAGCGTATACACTTTAGAAACATATAACACACTTACAACACACAATTGAGCTCAACGTAGTCAATGCTGGAACAAGCACATACACATTAAACACATATAACAAACAAGACACAAAGGATAAAAGACACAGGAGACATAGGGTACAAGTAAAACACTCTCATATAAAACAATTCGCAATACCCAAACGCAAGCGCAATATCTTACAACTAATACAAGTCTTAAAGTTAGAGTAGACTTCGCTAAACACTGAAGGCGCCATTCAATGTTTAGTGATGCCTATGGCGGTCCGTCCCGATCGTTCACGTTCAACGCGCGGGAGCGGACTGCGAGCCGGCTCTGGCCGGACCCCCTTATATCCCCACCGGGGCTGCCACGCCCAGGATATCAGGGGTGGGGGTGGGGGTGGGGGTGGGGGTGGGGGTGGGGGTGGGGGTGGGGGTGGGGGTGGGGGAGGGGGGGGGGTGGGGGGGGGGCACTTCTCGTCCGGAGCAAAAAACTTTTTGGTCAAGGTCAAAAATTTTTCCGAAAAAAAAGTTCTCGGGGGGTGGGGGTGGGGGTGGGGGTGGGGGTGGGGGTGGGGGTGGGGGTGGGGGTGGGGGGGGGGTGGGGGGGGGGCACTTCTCGTCCGGAGCAAAAAACTTTTTGGTCAAGGTCAAAAATTTTTCCGAAAAAAAAGTTCTCGGGGGGTGGGGGAGGGGGAGGGGGTGGGGGTGGGGGTGGGGGTGGGGGTGGGGGGGGGGGGCACTTCTCGTCCGGAGCAAAAAACTTTTTGGTCAAGGTCAAAAATTTTTCCGAAAAAAAAGTTCTCGGGGGGGGGGGGGGGGGTCAAGTGGGTCAAGGTCACCCACTACACTTCTACTCTAAGTGTTAGCTATACCCCCTCCACAACCGAGTCCCTAGGCTGCACAACACCGCTCCGCCAGTATGTCTCCAGCTTCCATGCGGTGCACCTCGCTGTTTTCTAACTCTCTATATGTAAGTATTTTTACAAGTCTTGAATATAGGTCACTACACTTTAACTCTGGGACAATATCGACTTGTAGTATTTCAGTGTTTTGACTCAAGGTCATCACACTTTAACTCTAGCACGCCGGTTATCGTACCAGAGGTGCTCACTAACCTAACTTGTAATGTTTAGGGTGGCGTTTTCACACCACGTAGTATCGCCATGAGTGTTCAGTCCAGATTTTAAGTTAGATTAATTTTACTGTGATCTTTTCCAATTCATTTTGCCAAAGGATGAGATTTCTTTTTATATATCGGTATTTCTTTAGAGTTATTGGAGATTTCTTTTAGGTTATTGGAGATTGCAGGGATACAATTAGTTTATTTTACACAACTCTTTATCTTGGAGTTCTTCCACTTTGACTTTACTTCCTCGCCCCTCACAACCTAAGCTGTACAGTAAGGTTTCTTCTAGTGCCAACTCGGGCTGAGAGTACAGTGTGTTGACTGTAGGACAGCTCATGGTGAAGTGATGCGATACTCCAGTGTACAACCTCACCTTCCCCCACCACTGTGACCTTCCCCCACTCCTGCTATTACCCCCTCCACTTTTGCCCTGGCTCATGCGCTACCAACAGTCTCTCAGTATTGTGCGGACTTTTGTGAGGGGAAGCCATGTCGCGAGACACTTTGGGTAAGAAACTTAGCCGTGTTAAGTCTTTATTGGCTGCTCAGTGTCCACCGCTCAAGGTCAAGCGGGTTTCGACTTTAGCTAAATGGCGTAAGCTGTTGCGCGGACACCCTAAGTTTTATACCAAACAGACTAATGTAAGTTTTACTGATGAAGATTTGTTTAGAATATTGGAAGAAATGACTTTTCCTTGCAAAGTTCAGTTAGTTACTCCCATTCCTGACGGTTTAGAGTCTTAGTCTCTCGAGCCAATATACCTAGAGTGCGCGGGGCTGGACAGTCAGTCGCTCGGTGTCTGTCGTAGGGTGCGCATCGCGGTTACAGTAATGATGAAACGCGGGATTTGTATCGGTTCAAGGTCACTCGAGCGGTGTCACATGACGGTTTAGGCAGAGTCACGTTGCAAACTTTGAGTTTCCTCGGCACTTTTGCTGTTTCTCGTCTAATTTCGCTCCAAGTCGTCAAGGTCATTGAAACCTGACTAAAACTCGGAGCGTAGTGCGAGAAACAGCAAAAGTGCCTAAAAATTTTAGGTTTCAGCGTGACCTTGACCTTTGTGACATCGATGACGTCATAATGGTGACGTAAGGGGTGATGACGTCATCGCCACGTCATTTCTGCAACGTCATGGGTGTGACGTCACAGAATGACGTAATTGGTGATGACGTCATCGATTGCGTCATCGATGACGTCATCGATGACGTCATCGGTGGGGTCATTGACCTCGATGACGTCATCGCTCAGGTGACCTTGAACTGAGCCAGCTCCCGCGTTTCTCCACTACTTATAAATAATCTAATATTTAAGATATAATGTGCAAATTTAAATTTATGTCAAGAAAATCCACTTCTCGGTGTAATTTAACGTGAATCTAAAAGTAAAAATTCTCAATACATTTTTTAAACGAAATGAGGACACAAACTTTTTATAAAGGTTTTTTTCTTCCATAAAACTGAAACTCCCCTGTATGACACGTATCACAACCAATATTTATTACTTTCGCATCCAATTTACCTCATCTGACGTTTCCCGGTAAAATGCACAACATTTTCCTGCATCAGGCGATAACAGTTTATAAGACCAGGTGTGACGTTCGTGCGTGGAACGCAAATAGGCCTGTCAGTCGGCATTTACTGTACAGTCCAAGTGAAGACAGAGCATTTCAGCTGTCAATAGCCGAACTCCACTTACTGACCATTTGCGGAACGCTTCAGTCCTTTAGTGCCATCAAATAACAATGTCATTTCACTGGATTACCTATACTTCTCTTTATTTTCTGTTTGTTTGTTAAGTGGAATATAAGTTTAAAATTTAACATCTTATCATACTACGGTT
>CM061536.1:111916008-112149398 GCA_030545055.2 Neoaliturus tenellus | reverse complement strand
TAATCTCCAAGGTTATTTTCTTATTAGTACTATGTATCCCCCCAGATTAACACTAAGGTGTTATGAAATCTTGAACTTTGAGCTCTGGAATTCAAATTATAACGTCATTAGATATATCTATGACTAAACGACAACTCTAATTTGGGCTTTAACTTCTCAGGGGCAACCCCTAAGGGGGTATGGGGGCGGAGCCCCCATCGAGTCGTAGGCGAGTAATCTTATACAACACGATGTTCTACCTTGAGACGCTTTGGGGATTTTCGTTTAAAGCTAAAAATACAATAATATACAAGAAACCTATTATAAAAAAATGCAAGAATACTTAAATATATCGCAATTTGTAATCAATTTTACTCTTTTTTCAGTTCTTATATAAGAAAAGCTTGTTCGGTTACAGGCTAATGAAATTCGTGTATTCACCAGCGACAAAACGTTTCAGCCCGATAGTAGCAAAGTATCTTGTTTTTGAGCTTGAGCCAAAAGAGGCTGACAACAGCCCCCCCCCCCCCCCACACACACACACACAAGAGGAGATTACACGTGACTTAAACTTTTAGATTTAGATGTCTTTCGGAAAGTGTCAAGCTTCCAAAACACATTTAACTTACAACATTTTAAATCTAACAATCGTTCACTGTTGCCATGTTAGATTGTGATTTGGTTAAAAATTTACTGTAAATAATATAAAAAGTAAAATGAATAATAACATTTCGAATTTTTTGTTTTGTTATTAGCATAATTAATTGTAATTGAATGCAGGTATACAATGCTTACGTATATAAACTAATTTTACGCTCATCTAATTTATTTTCTTAAATATTGGTTTCATTAGTACTAAATTCCAAGATAAAAGACTTGTATTAACACCGAATCACGATCTTATGTAGGAGAATACCTTAATCTAACTATTTGTATAACATAATTTGAGTTACAAAATACTGATTAGTTCGAATTAAATGCTATATAAAATAGTTTTATTTAGCACGGGAATAAACGTTGAGGTGTTTAAGAACGACGAAGTACTTCTGCATGTGATTCTGCAAATATGTGACTGCGATTCGAGCGAATCTACGTTTAATAACTACGATTTTACAAGGTTCAGTGTAATCTGGAATATTAAAATTACTTCTATTGTAAAGTTTATCACTTATTTAAGCTGCCAATACTGACACATAGTAAAAATATCCAATTATAATTAAATGCTCATTGGGAAGGTTTATTATTTAATAATAAAGTTTTAATTTCGATGTTATATTTATTAAGTAAGTAATATGCAGTGTTTACATTTCTGTAATTTACAAACAATACTATTTATAACGGTTTAATTTCAAAATTCTGGACCTCAAAACTAATAATCAAATAATAAAATACTTTACAAACAGCTGACTTTTCAGTACTAGGACTTAGAAAATATTCCACGTACTATTGAGAGAACAGAAAACAGGCTGATTTCTTGCAGAACAATAAAAAATATATTACTATACGCCGAGTATTTCCTATTTTTAACTAAACTTATGCTTTGATGATATATTTGTTGTAATATTAACTTACTGTGATTTATTCAAATGTTTAAATGAGATAGACACTACAACCGTTAAACTGGGATAAGCCAGAAAACTAACGAAGGATGTGGTCTTGTTTCCATTGAAAATATATCTCCAGCTTGATATTACTTTGATAAATACTGCAAGGTCTCGATACACAGCTCAAAGAGATTTTCCAATTTTGTACTCTATTACACTCCCCATTTCCATCAAATTGGATGATAAAAATCATCCAGTTTTAACTCACTGAGTTTTCAAAAGTGATTATCATGATAACAAACTTTATTATATTTATTTACCTTGTAATGTACCCTATTGTTCTTGTAGATAATATATGTAGGGAACATATATTATCTACAAGAACAACAGGCTACATTACAAGGTAAATAAATACAATAATGTTCTTGCAACTGCTTGGGTTAAATAAATAATAAACTCTATTAATTGTGAGTGTAAATAACGAGTCAAAATTATTATTTTTATCGTATTAATTTACCTAAATATTATTTTTTATATAACATTTAAAAAACACATGTTGAAAATGAACAATTAGTTATAAATAAATTTTAATTTTAACCAACATTGTTGTAGCCTATATATTGAGGTCGGAAAATTATCAATAGTTAATGTTAGTTGGTCACACGTATATCTGGTCAATAAAGCCATAAAATTTTGTTCATGACAACGAGATTTGTCGGTGAACAGTAAATGATGAGCCGTGAACGGCTGAAACCACACACACACGTGGTACAGTATTGGCTTTGGAAAACATGGAGCGTGGCGCGAAGAAATTACATCTATCGCCAAGCGTGAAATCGTGTGTGAACGAATGAGGGCAATGAACTTTGGTCTCTGGTTCTCAGCCATAACACAACCATCGTAGCTTTGTTATACTTAAAAAAAAATTATCTTATACTCTAAAACAAGCTCCGTTTGTACGGGCAAAGTTTTTTTCGCTCCAAGGATTTTTAATTTTTTTTTATTGAATATGTGGTTTTGGCCACCAGAAATTGATTGGAGCTGGTCCCATGTCTGGGAAAAATCCGGTTTTCGTTCTAGAGCCCTTCAAGGTTTCCATGTTATCCTTAAGGAGATTTTATTAATTGAACAAAAATCAGCTGATAACTGTAGATATAAACCAATGTGTTACATCTTTAACCTGTAGTTTAGGAAAATTATACCAAAGTGCAGTACCCTTCGGCTTGGCGAGTGAGCGAAGCGAACGAGCTTTATGTGGGAACGAAAGTAAAAATTTTACCAAGCTTACGCTCGCACCCCCCCCCCCCCCCCCCCCCTAGTACTTGTTATTAAACCACACGAAATATAGATTTGACAAAACAATTTATCCTACAGAAATCGGACTTATAAATACCGGGTGTTCATAAAGTCTTGCCCTGATAAAGAAATCGAATAGCATGAAAATAAATGATGGTAGAATAATGTTTTATTTACAGTCTTAACAAGTGACTTCTTAAGTTTTATTTACATATTTTCAAACTCAATAAAATTCTATGTGTCGCCTTGGGTTGCTTGGAAATATTCGAGGCGACTCTTTCTTTTTTCCCATATTTTGGTTAACATTTAATGAGTATCTGACTGCACTGTATTTCTTATTCTCTCTTTTAGTGACTCTAAATCAAGAACTGGGGTAGAACACACTACGTCTTTGACAAACCCTCACATAAAAAAGTCCAGAGGGGTAAAGCCTGATGACCGAGGAGGCAATTTAATCGGGCGATCTCGCCCAATCCACCGTGACTTCAGTGATGTGCGGGCGTCAAGTTCGTTTCTTGTCACACACACTGCCCCTGTCACAAAAATATGGATTCCACCACTCGATACTTTTTACATAAGGTGCATGTGTTCTAAATGTCCGCACAAAAAGTCTTTGGGCAGTACCGGTAACGGGGGACTGGGTTTCATAGAACCATAGGACACATTGTTACTTCTTCTGGAGGCAAACCATTTCTGATTTGCTTTTGTACCGAATTTAAAGAAAACTGCATTGTTGTCAAACAGCTAAACAAAGGTGTTACAAACTTAATAATAATAATAAAAAAACTAGATTAAATTCCCTTCAAAAGAAGCAATGTAAGTTGCTTGTGGCTCTAATGGTTTCTGTACAGCAAAGCTATCAAATCAGGGTAAGTCTTTATGAACACCCGGTTTATATTTTTGGGTTATTTTGATTTAGATACACCATTTATAACTCCAGTGTTCATATGGTACTGGTATGGTAGTGTTCCACTGGTAAAATCAGTGTTCCCTCGAATAAATTTCTGACATATAATTTAAAAACTTTAATTATTTATTATTACAATCTAGAAATAATAAATTCTACATACAGAACTTTTATCTGAGTAAATCCCTTTACAAAAAATGTATCTGTGGATCACTTGTAACAAGAATATTTAAAGTTATTAGTAATTTATATACAAATTTCTTTGAAAAGAGATCATCATGAAGATTTCTAGAAATTGCAATATCACAAATGGGTACAGAATAATAAGCGATAGGTATATGCAAATTGATATAACGACGAAGAGTTTTAAATTTTAAGCTTTACTATAGAACAGTTTTTGGCTAAAGAGCCTTTATCGATCTTGCAGTAATATAAAAACGTTCCAGGTAAAATATTCGGTTGGCTGTACCGAGGAAAGGTCGGACAACTGAAGGGATTGTTCACATTCCACTCCCGAACTCTCCAACACATCACCGAACATCCAACATTCTTGAGCTACCAATGGGATGCAATGAGATATTTAATTCTCTTTAATCTAGTTAGAGAATCAAACATAATTGTTTAATATCTTAAAGTTATTATTTATTGCAGAACCTTCATGTAAAAGTAAATAGATTAAGTACTAAAACGAACAATAATTTGTTATGTTGCAGTTAGCTTTATAAACTTTTTATTTTAAATATTTGTTATAGTTTGTTACTTATAATACGTTTATAGGAATATTTCTATTTATTTTTTATAGAGTTTTATCCGTGAATATGTTTGTTATTGATAATGACAAATTAAGCCAACCCAAAGGAGCCACATAGGGTTGTATGTTTTGGAGGAGGTCTTATTTCAAAATACCAATATTTTCTTGGAGTAAAACAATATTTCAAACTGTGAACCAATATTCGTATAAATATCTCGCTAAGTCGTTTGACTTTCTACTAAGACGAGCTAAGTTTTAAACTTTACTTCAAAAATGACTTTATGATTTCCATGTTATTTTTAATGAACAGTTATTGATATGTGTGGAAACACTAAAATATTCCTCTACATACGTCCATAGCTTATTGAGGAGGCAGGAATCACGAAACAAATGAATGAATGTAAAAGCATCTCCGCGGGCGGAGAAGCAATTTCTCATCTAAACGGGGCTTTGGGTAAAGACAGTGAAAAATGGCAGTTTCAAAATCTCGTTTACACAATGAGATCCATCATTAGTAAAATGCTGTGGCCTTTTCCTTAAGTCTAATAAAAAACCCCGGACTAATTACGTTGTACATTATCTACGTAACACTACATTTCTGGACATCCAATCGCTATTTGGAACAGATATAAATAATACACTAATTGTTTCTTTAATTAAACTGAAAATAGATTATACATTATGTCCTGGAACTGATTGGAACCCTCTTGTATATTGGTTCATTGCATTGAGATAAGAAAAAAACATCGTTCAAATAGTGGTCTAAAATCAATCGTTAAGCCACTAGCCGCCATTTAGTTTTTTTTCACATAATAATGTTAATTTATTTTAAAGAATGGTTATATTCAGTCAATTTTTTGTATTAATCTTTACCATACCAATGTTTATTTTCGAGATCAAAATTAATTTTTTCGACTGTATATTTTCAAAATGGCGATAATTTTAAATTTTCAATAAAAACAATTAAACTCGGATCAGTAAAAGAGACTTTAGTATATACCTGAAATGGGGATTTCGTTCAATCCAACAACCATATTTCACAATGGCAAGTGAATCCATCTAACTCCCAAAAATCTCTGGTACATTTAAAAATGCTGTAACAGTTTTGGAAAGAAATTTAACACAAGCGATTCTTTCTCATCTGGGAATTGTATAGCATCTAATGTTTTTTTTTTTTTTTTTTTTTTTTTTATTTAATGTAGTCGTAACAAAATATTGAATTACTTTTTTTACAGCTTAATTTTCCATTACTTATTGTATGTGTTGATAAACAAGAAAAATGCATTAATAATATAGTAAAGTGTGAGAAGAGATTAATAGAATTTAAATAATTTTAATTTTATCTATGTATGATTTAGCAGAATCCAATGTGATGTTTTAAAAATTATGAGATAAAAATTTGCTTGTAAATGAGAAAATTATTAGGTGGCTTGATTTAAACTGAAATAGAGTGACGATTACTTTAATAGGACAAAAAATCTTATTTCACTGGCTTACAACTAGGAATTCAATATTTAAATAAAATTATAAGATTATTTTACCAATAAATATTTTGTCAATTTTATAAAAAAATGTTATCAAATAAATGGACCACATAAAACCACAAGGACGGTTCATGGTGCATTACAATGAGGTGATTGTTCGTAATCCATCATTATTCTAATTATCATCGTTAAAGACATTTAAAAACTTTACCTTTTGTTCAATGTATGCTTTTATTGATTTAATCCTATCTAATGAGTAAATTAGTAACTCGCTGACTTTTGAAGATAAAACAACCTCCGCATGTTTGACCGATGAAAAAACTTCAATATTTATTATTTGAATGTCATTCTAGATTCGTGGAGTAAATATTGGTCTTCTACAGTTATGGGTTTCTAATTTATGAAAACGTCAATCAAAGTACCGTGTTAAAGTTGCAATACACTGACCCAAGTATAAAATTTATGGTAGGAAGTTCTGAAAGTTAACGAAACCCTGGGTATTATTTAAACATCGGTCGCCATTGTCCAAACGAGATTCGGAATGTCACTTTTCAACAAATGTCAGGAGCACCGTGTTTATGGATTTTTGGTGATGTGCAAATATTTTACACCTCTTCTTTTTTGTATTATTTAGTTTTAAATTGTGTATTTTAATAGGAACTAAATATATTTCATGTTAGAAAATATTTTTTTATTCGACAAAGTATCGTGCATTTGGCTTACTATAAAATACATTTTATATTTTAACACAAATACATAAAATAGGACATTAAAGGGCATTATGAATACATGGTAATCAGGAATGACAAACGAAAAATATTCCTCAGATTTATACCAATACGGTTGAATATAATAATTTAATCATAATGATCTGTAATACAATCATTGATCTTTATTACAAGGATCGTAGATAAAAACATTTATCAGTTTTGAAATATGTACTCCTTTTTTTCAATATCCGATTGATAGATTTTTTTCTTTGTGGCAAAACTTACTTAACATATGTTGATATATAATTAAAAATGTTTGCAATATAGTATATTTTTAGACTAAGTAATTTAAATATTAGAACATTTAGGTAGGTACTTTACCACATTTATTGATCAAATACTTATTTTACCAAGTCGTATACATATAATAATTAGTTAAATTTTTAGCTTGTGAACAAAATATTAGTTCAAATTTAATGAAACATAGTAAATCGACTTGTGTTTAGCGAGCCACTTAATTTAATTATTTTAATTAGTTACCTTATTATATATACAATTTCATAAAAGAAACAAACACTTTTCTTTGACATTTTATCGACTTTGTTTTCAACATTTATTGAACGTTTGAAATATCTTGGTTTTTTGGGGTTGCAACTATCAAACCACTAACTACGGTTTGAGGTCAACCATTCTAGGCTCTGATTGGATTCAAGATTGTTATCAGATGTTCATTTGATTATATTGAAACTAACATTAACCACAGTCATTAATAAATATAGGGGAAAGAATCTTAGGTAGTTTTAAACTTAGATTTTGCTAAATTACATTTTAATTGCTTTTATCATATGAGTCCAATATAAATAAAGGATCATTTTAAGTTTTACTGACAATTTATCTTTAAATTTAATTTTAACAACTGGTTCACTCCCGTACCTATAAGCACAAATTCAATAACAGTAAAATAATCAACTTATTTATTTTGATTTTTGCATTTGATTACTAACGCTGGTGACCTAAAATATAAGTTATTCATACGAGATTATTTTTCCTCTGTGGTTAATATTACTACCAATATTAGTTATAACTAATACACATGTGGTTAATATAATACACATGTGGTTAATATAACCGATAATAGCACAGCTCTACAAAATTGTAGTGGTATAATATACAGGGTTGAAAATGTCTGAAAACCATTTAACATTGTTTAAAGTATTTAAGTAACAAAACTAAAACTTTGCAAATTTATTTTTAGTGACTAAGGCTACTTCCTAAGGAACTTATTGACCTTGTACCTCAATAAGGGTCGGGGTGCACCCACAAGGAGTCAGAAGAAATTCTTAAATGTAAGCATTAAGTCAATATGTACATCAAATTAAAAGTCCCTAAGAATAAACAACAATGTCCGAAATTCGACTTCAAAATAATGACCAAGACAAAAGTGGCACGTGATCAAACTTTGAATTAAAATCATATTGCTGGAAAAAACATAACAATAACTCCAGAAACACTCGACCTTTTGAGGTCGGGCTTGAAGCAAATTACTCAGAATGCATAGCCCTTTAAAATTATGTATCATATGACGTAGGCCAATAGAAATTTTCTCAAGACTTCCTTTAGGGACGTACCTAGTGGAGATCGTCAGGGAAACTGCATTGGCCTACGTCATATATACATCATTTTAAAGGACTTTGCATTCTGAGCATTTTGTCACAAACACGACCTCAAAAGGTCGAGTGGATCTGGATCTACTGGATCTATTGTATTTTTGATCTAATGCTTTCATCAATATCATTTTAATACAAAGTTTGATCGCCTGCCATTTTTTACTCGATCATCTATTTTTTAGCCATATTTGAGGCCGAGATTGTGTCATTGTTCTTTATTCTTAAATACTTTTACGTTGATGTACATATTAACCTGTGCTTACATATAAGATTTTCTTCTGACTCCTCGTAGACCCTCCGACCTTGGATGTCCAAGGAAAATAAGTAGTTGTGGAAGTAGACTTTATCACTCAAAACCAATATTCCGAGTTTTAGTTGTATTACTAAAATACTTTTAAAGATATTATATCGTTTCCAGACTTTTTCCACCCTGTATGTATCGAGTTGATATATATACATTGTCATATCAAATGGTTTTAACAATACCAAATAGTTGGACAAGTAGAACTCTGTCCTGTAACTTCCACTCTTGAGTCATACATAAAATTGTTTATTGTGTTTAATTTCCTAGTTATTAGGTTAACTAGGAAGAGCTTGACCAATAGGTATAAAATCCTACAACCTTTCAACTCTCAACATCTTTCTTCTACCATTTATTTTGAACA
Source organism: Neoaliturus tenellus (assembly GCA_030545055.2). Classification (NCBI taxonomy): domain Eukaryota; kingdom Metazoa; phylum Arthropoda; class Insecta; order Hemiptera; family Cicadellidae; genus Neoaliturus; species Neoaliturus tenellus. The sequence goes on along the minus strand of CM061536.1, from coordinate 112,140,395 downwards.
TTAACACATTTCTTTACCATTAAAGTACAGAGTGTGGAATAAACCTGAACAATTTTCAACTTAAAATGTTTTTAGGCGTACATAAATAATTCTTAAACATGCCTATAAAAGAGGATGTATTGAAGTTTATTTCAACATAATATGAATTTACAAGCTGAACCACCATTTTTTACACAAAGCTTTAAATTTCAAAACATAAACTGCAATAAGGTCTGCGTCATGAACGTACAAGATATATTTTTAAGGTATTATGGAACTGAATTTCATAATTTGCTACAAATATGATTTGAAACAAACTATAGTCGTCATTTTACATCAAGAAACCTCACCCGATTCTAGTGCGAATGACTATGGGCATCAAATACTTGTTCAGTAAAGGTATATTTAGGTCTACGCTCCCAAGCAGTCTTAGATAACGAAGATTGTGCGTGGAGGTCATATACACAGGCCTACACTTTCACCGGACCTAAACAACTGAGATATTTCCATTTAGAGCTTTTGTAAAGACCAATTAAAAAGTTGAAAGTCTTCAAAATTCGACAACTGGATCGAGAGAGAATGAAGTTTCAGCAACATTACGTATGAAATATAACTCGGGTGTGTTCAGAGCAAATAACAGCATTTACATACATTTTTCTCTCAGTGGGATACATGTGGAATTATTGAAATTAAACTTACATCCAGAAAAACAGAAGGTTATGTAAGCCTCTTCATAAAATGTTTACAAAGAAAAAACTTGTTTTTTAATTTATTTTATTTGGAGGTTTCACACTGTATTTTCTAGATATTTTAAAGGCATCCTTGGATCCATTTAACACTGATCTTTTTACTCCCAGTTGCTTAAAATATAACTCAATATAACATAATATTTATTGAATGTTTAAATAAAATTTGAATTGCGCTAAATGAAAAACATAATTAAGTATTTCAAAAATTTTGTTTATCATGTTTCAATTACTGTATGTCAGATTCCCTAAATTCGTTTAAATATTGGAAACGAAGTCTAGTATTGTCATATCGATACTAGCAAATTCTCGTATCACTATAGTATCATATTGATTTTTATAAGATGGCTTGATCTATAAATTATCACACAGGAAAGATTTTAATCTGCAAATAAATCTATGTCAAGCTTTTAACGAAGACACACCAAAGATTAAAGACTTAAGCCAATCTTAATCCTCGTTCTGCGCCACAACGACATTATCTCGGCCAAACACTTGGCCAACCATCCTCACTTAAATGGCACTCAAGATAATAAAATTCAAGCGATACTATAATTTACAGGGCTACAAATGGTCATTCTTATTTATATAAGCTAAGTAGTAATACCGTTTTATTTTATTGCACATTTTAATGCCATTTGGATTAATATTTACACTATTAATGTTAACACATGATCATCTCATTCTTGCGATTTTATAAACTAATTTAAGAATAATATTTATGATCCATTAAATATAGAGCAAACATTATATTGACGTTGGAGAGGTTGAAGAACTATAAACTGAAACAAGAGAATTCAAAATAATCAGAAATGTGACATATTTAGCCTTTTAGTTGATTACAAAAATAAATATATGAATTCTAATTACTCTAATCATTAAAACTTTTATCACTAGAAATAAAAAAACAAATGTAATAAAATGAACTTACGCTTAGTGGTGAAGTGATGAAACATTCATATTTTTATTTATTTTTATTTGTATTATATCTTTAATTTATAGATTATATTAATTGTTTGCATATAGATATAGGTGTTAGGGGCCGTCCATAAATTACGTCATCTGAAAATAGGGGGGGGAGGGTCAAGATTGAAAATGACGGTAGGGTGATGTGCAAGGGGGGGGTAGGATTTGATATGACGTCATTTTAAAAATGATGTTTTATAACAAATTTTGACAGTAAAACAATGATAAATTCGTACACAATTCAACTATCATAAAATAATTATCTAATAAAATACACTAGACTATTTTAGGCGTTGTTTTGTAGTTCATTTTAATTATTTTTTTTTTCATTAAGAAAGTCATTTTGGCTTTATTTCTGGAGGTAAATTCAGATTTGATTGGTCAATGTTTTTAGTTTATCTGGTAGCGTTCATCGTTGCACCAAGGTAAGTAGAAAAAGCATTATTTTTACCTAAAACGGAGGTTTGTTAAAAATGACGTCATTTTTCTGAGAGGGGGGGGGGGGGTCAGACGAATTATGATGGAAGGATGATTTTAGGGGGGGGAGGGTCCAAAAATGGCCAAAAAGCGATGACGTAATTTATGGACGGCCCCTTAGGCTTTAGGAAATGCTTTTGAACGAATGAAGAGAAAATGCATCACCCCGGATGGTGCACAATTTTTCATCTGAACGTGAGTAAAGACAGTGAAAAATGACAGTTTTAAAATCTCGTTTGCACTATGAGATCCACCATTAGCAATATACCTAACATTCTTATTTCTAAGTTTCAAAATTATTTATGTTTTTTTTATTTCTTTACATCTCCTAATATATTACGTATGTTATGTATATGCCTCCATTGTAAGTATCACTTAGTTATAGCTATAACAACTATTAAGTAATTTCCTGCTATACTCATTAAATATTAAACAATTGACACATTAACAATAAATACGTATTTCAATCATGATTGTTAGGACGTTATAGAAAATGAATCACGATTTACGATTTTCGTCGAATTATTTAACAAAAAAGTTACTATTACTTGTAAGAATGTGTTATCCTTAAAGTACAACGATAGCAAGATACAACCTGTGAATTCCCATTCAGATTCCCCTGGGAAACGAGATTTATTCTAGTTGGTTCCCACTTTCCTAAAATACCACGATACTTGCTTCTTACTTTCATGAAATGCTTTCTTTTTTGGGGAATTTTCTCATTTTATAATCTTGCAATAATTACAGTTGAGTTTATTTATCATTTATTTTCTAATTCAATAATCATGACCCGCATACTCTAGTTTGAACTTAAACCTATTATAGAAGTACATAGCATGACCCTATAAGGATGTTTGGATGATTTGTAATAATGAATTTCGCATGTACCCTTTATTCATAAATTGTTATGTCTAAATTATTAGGTACGCAACAAACGTTGATTTTATAATTATTTTTACAAGTCTTTTGTAAAAGATTGATAACCCTAACCCCTTTCTTGATGGCTGTTTCAGTGACGTATGCTGGCCTTTTTACGAATAATACTTTTCCATTCGTGATTTTATATTGTTTAAAGCAACAGGTTAAGAATAAATAATTAAATAAATTTAATAATTGATTTGTTATACGATATTACAACTATATATGATTTACTATGGTGATAAGTTACCTAATTTTGCCCACCTAACTTTGGTGATAATTTACCCAATTTATTGCTTTAATAAACTTTAAATTGCAAACTTATTTTTTTCAATTGCCAGTCATAAGTTTTTTGTGTCTTTTGGATATCATAATTTTTTCTGAAAATGTATATAGTATTCCGAGTCATTATAGTATCATATAATTGAAATTTTAATCGTCCAGTTTTACCTGAAAACGCCATAACTAAAACAGATTTCTTAAAAAAAAAAAACATTTTAATTTATGTTTAAATATATTCTGGTAAAACTTCATTTACAAAATAAACTATAACATAGTAACAATATAAACTCAGTATATTAACTTAATGTAATGTTTGCTTTTTTCAATACGGAATAATATTTCGGTAAAAAATAAGCGTTTTTTATTCTATGGTGGATTTACCTATTTTTGCAGATTGAAGCTACGAATACTCCTTAAGAAGTGATCAGTTGTAAACAATTCTTCCAGCACAACATGCTATATATAAATTTGCTAACATTAAAATAGAATTTAGCGATTAGCGCATGTTGCGAAAACTCTGTAAATGGAAATCTTTTACTGAAAGAATAAATAACATAATTTCAAGTCACGCCACTCGTTAAGACGTAAATTTGTTCAACACTAATATATACTCTGGAGTACTATTTTTTTACTATTAATTTGTGTAACTGTTAAAAAACCGTTACACCAGTATAGCGGTTTTTTAGAGCTGTTTATGGTTTATGACCGTCGAACATTCCCTGCTTTCAACATAGAGGAACAGTTAAAGTGCAAAACAGTTATATGTTAACATTTATTACGGCTTTTGTGTTAGTATACAGCCACACGCTCGTCGGCAACAGATGTTACACTGCAATAAAAATGTCGGTTTCGGCGGAAGCTTCGACTATTTTTAACATTTTACTGGGAAGATACATAACCCCAAACAGTGGATCAGAAATTTTGTAAGAACTGCTAATTTAAGTTTGATAGAGTAGGTAGAATAGATATTTATAACTACTTGTTTTACCGCTAGATTGTGTATTTTGGATTTGTTCAATCTCTTTTAACTTTTGGAATTAAAGTCTGGGCGAGTGTTTTAAAAGTATTTTGGAGCTTGAGACAGGTACTTAGTCCCGTTCCAGTCCATAATGCTGGGTATCAGTCATTAAGTGTACTAGCGACCTTTTTCCCACCATGGGGCTCCATGCAAACACGTAGCCCCCGCCTCCAGATTATTTAATAAATGACTCTTATAAAAATTTGTCGTAAAAATCGTTTAAAAAAATTGGATTTGGGAAAGCCAGGAGATAACTGTCTAGTCTAGACTCTACCGCCGCCGGGATTGCGTCGTTGTAAACTGTTTTTTCGTATGCCTGTGTTCGTGTCCGTCGTGTCGTTTGTTAAGTGTAATATGTGTCCGTGTGTATTTATTAAACTTTTTATCATTTTGACGACCTTCACATGAAGAGAATTATTCACATCTTTGCTCAAGCCCGATGATGACTCCGACAGTGAGTCGAAACTAGTTGCTGTCGCAACAGAAAAGGATTACCATTAATCAGGTATTTACACCATTAATTGTATTCATTGGTAATCCGGAGGCTAACATTCCATCATGAGATAACTGTCTGATGCATTGTTTCTAGACCATTATGTTTTAAACATTAGACAACTTTTCATTAAAAGGGTTTAGACCCAAGTCTTTAAAAATTTCAATAGTATTTTCCAGGAAATTGTTTACTTACCGAAATTATTTCCAGATTTTTAGTTAGATTTACAGTTAGAATTACATGACTGCAAATACGTAAAACATTTTATAATAAAAATTCATTTTACATAGCCTATGTTTTATAACGTCACATTCGCAATTATTTTCAAGGTCCAGGTTATTTCAACTCCACATCATTAAACATTTTTAAACGGCGTCTTAAAAATTGGTTACTCAGATTTAGTATGAAAGAGGCCTAGCGCATTATCACGTCAGATTATAGACGTTCCTGACTTGACTGTCGAGGCACTGCACTTTGGACTTCCGCCCCCCGGCCCGTCACCGCATCCCACCTCAAGGACGCCACGTCGCAGTGTAAATAAATCTCTGTTGCCTAGATTTTTTCACAACACATTTTTGTTTTGATTCTTTTCGTTTACTTTATTTTGTTTTCTCACTCTTTCATCCAGTCGTTCTTAACATTTTCACTTCAATTAGTTTTATCCTAAAATATTCCATAAATCTTATTTCAACCGTGACGCAACCAAGCCGACGCACAGGCTCCAGTGCCCATGTCGGCTTATTCCTATTTAGTGTGTTTTTTCTGGTCATAAGCATTACTTATTTACTTCATAAAATTGTTTGTATAGTACTTTTATGATTATATTACTTTTTTAATTCTTTACTATCTTCTGCATTGTTAAGACTTTTATTTTTTATGGAATAAAGGTTTTCATTCATTCGTTGATTGTTGTTCTTCCATTATGTTTTCAATAGACTATCTTATATATTTTAAACTTTAGTTGTTGGTATTATGGTGACACTTTAAAAGTTATTTGTTTTGTGGTACTAAAGAAACCTACACTGTTTTTAAGGTATTTTCAAGTTAACAACTCTTTTAAAGGCATAACCCCGTTTAAAATGAAAATTATATTTTTATCCTTAGAATTACGAGTTAATTTACGTAAGTGGGTGTTTTTATACACCATATTTGTGTTACATCGATTCAAACCAAACGGGAAACTTAATTAAAATATTTACTAAACAGGAAAGTTTGTTATACAAGCCAATTAATATATCAACCCTAATCTATATGATAATTGTATGTTAAATGCTCACAAATATATTCAGAAATGGTTTTTTGAATATGTTCCAATCAACAAATGACTAATTACAGATAATTTTCGGTAAAATATTCCTTAATTAATCATTCCTATTTGAACATCACCTTTGACTGTATTGATTGCTTTTAATAATAAACTAATGCATAGCTATAGTTAAATGTTTAGTAATTACAGCCTACAATATGTATTCTCATGCACACCAAACTCCCACGATCAACAATTTAGGAACACGGCGTATGATAAGATTGGAAACTCTATCCATTAGAGAAAAGATCTCTATTACTTTGTTAGGTGCATATAATCCTAAATTAAAACCCTCTAATTGTCAATCGACTGTTTTCAGGCGACCCAATTTTATCGCTAAGTGCTCATCGCCTGATTTCGGTCGACATCGCAAGCGTCTCTTTTTACGTAATTTAAAGCCGTGCGATCGATTATTTCGCATCATTTACTATACCAATGTGATCAGGGATTTCTGGGCTTCGTGAAAATCTATATATGTTGGCCTTTTCAAGTTATTTCTCTTTCTCTGTCACTAGTTTATTACAGTCTCATCTCATCCAATTACAGCTGGCTTTGTAAGAGTTTTTAGTGCATAATTTAAAGCCTTGTGATTGATTATTTTGCATCATTGACTACAAATGTATTCAGGGTGTTCTGGGCTTCATGAAAACTATGTATGTTGGCCTTTTTGAGTTATTTATCTTTAGTTTATTACGATCTCGTCATTGTTTGGGTTTTTGAGGTTAAATTCTAGGCCTACTGTTATTTTGTAAGTTGTTTGTTTATTTTTGAAAATTGGTGATGGGAGAAAGTGTGATAAACAATACATTTTGGAATTCACAATAAAATTTAGAACCAAATGCATACCTTCAATTTTTTATTCAGTGTGCATATAATTAGTATGGAGGTCATTAGCTTATTAGGGGTTGAGGTTAGGCTAGGTTAGACTACGTTCTATTGTGGTTGGGTACGTTATGTCTGTTTATTTTTGAAAATTGGTGATGGGAGAAAGTGTGATAAACTATATATTTTTTATTTCACAATGAAATTCAGAACAAAATGTATATCTTCAATTTTTGATGCAGTGTGCATACAATTAGTGAGGAGAGGTGATTATTTATAAGATCATTAACTTTTTTTGTAACATCTGGATTTGAACCCACACCACAGATCTGCAATATAAAGTAGACATATCAAATATAGTATTTTAGATAGCCTATTTTATAACCTTTAAAAATATATAACATTGTCCATGTGTTAATTCATTTTCACTTTTTATTTGGTTTTAAATAAACCTCTGCGCAGTTCTAAAAAATCGCTGGACATTTTAAGGCTATGTAATGGACACCTAGAGGATAACCGTAGGAATAAAATATTACATATTAATGGTAAGACCTCAGAGCAAGATATGATACTTTTATGAAATTGGTCTTTTAGTAGTATGGTATTATTTATTGAATTAATTTGTAAAAGTGAATGATCAATGTGATCAATCATTAAACAAGTTTTGTAACAATAAGCAGAACAAATTCTGAGTGAACTTGGATCTCTAAACTACAAGTTGTGTCAGGGCTCGACGTTAGGCCCTCCAATATTTCTTATCTATGTAAATAATATTTCTAAATTTAGTATCTTGGAATAACATTTCTAATTTGCAGACAACACTGCATTGGTCTGAGCAGACATGACTACCTTTCAAATTAAAAATCAAGCGATGGTTTGTCCATAGTACACTCTCTGCCCCATATCAGTAAAACAAAGACCAAGCCTATATTTTCTATAAGTCACCAAGGAACTGGTCGGAGGCTACTAAAGATGCACCCGTGCGTTGGCCGGTAGTCTACTGCGGTTGTGGTGTTGAGCTTGTGTGACGATATAAATAGCCTACTCGGGTGTGATTATGAATTTGAAAATGTGTTGGTTTCCACACGTATATTTATAAAACAATTTAATATTGGTAAATAGGAGGTTAGCCTACTGAAACGGGCAAATATATTAATATTCATTTAGCTATTTGATTGAAGACGGCCATTTACAATAGTGTACTGTCTTAAGTTACAGAAGATATATTTTATGCGTAGTTCGTCGATTTACGGTATACAATGTACCTTTCTTAATATTTGTTGTGGGAGGTTGTAGGGAGGGGCTCATTCAAAAGGCCACTTGACCCCATTTTATTTGCCTTGTAACAGTTTTGCATTGAGCAACGTTCGTTCAATGTTTAAGACTAATTTTGAAATCAGAAATTTCACGGTTACCATGCATTTTCACATATAAATATGGGTTACAGAAGACTATTTCCTCTCCGTAATACAACCCCTTTATGGTTTATCTTCGAATAAACATTTCAACTCTTAAACAATCTCTATAAAGAACGTCTAGGTTCAACCAGAACGCCATATGTGGTCGAAAAAGCGAGGAAATATCCGTGATAACCAGTCCCAATCGTTGATGGAAAAGTGACAAGTGTAAAGGTGAATTTTGCCGTAAAAAATCCTCAAAGCTCGGTAGAGTTAATGATTGACTACTAAGTAAACTGGATAATGTTTGCTGGTTAGAAATCGCTGGTCAGCGGACTTGCCTGAGGCAAGTCGTTTGACTTTGTTTGGAGTTCTGGGTGACTTGAACCTCCTTTGCAGCTTGTAGTTTCTTTTTCATTTCTTTTTTTTTAGTTGACAGTTTTCCTGAAGTTGTTAACCGATAGGGTCTAAAATATTGTATTACGGGAGGGACTAGTTTTCTGAGGCACAATTTTTTTATTTGTGCTAAAAAATCATTGCGTAGCAACAGTAGAATTTTTTGTTTTAAATTTATCTGCAGAATGAACGCAAGGTGCTCAGTGGACCGCTGCTCTATGGAAACTAATATGGGGTCGATTCGTTTGAGAACGAGCACCTGAACACAATCCTCCATTACACTGTTTCCAGAATGTAGCAGTACGAAAACCGTCTTTTATAATAAAGGTGGGTGAAATAACGATATCATAATTATATTTAACTCTTAAAATACTGTATTCAGACTTGGGTAATAAAATCGGATCTAACCACTGGTTAATTAAGAGGGACATACGGGGTTACAGTGTTATTATTTTTATACGATTTTTACATTTTGACAGGTAGGCAAGTAAAATATTATAATTTTAAAGAAAGTATCACAGTATCTTCCACCTGAAGGTTAAAGTAATGCATAAAATACAAGTACAACCGGAGTGTATTGTTCATGAGTTAGTTTCGTTAAAAAATATCAGTAATTTCAACTTTATTTCTAAAATTAGATATGTGTACTCAGTATATGGATACAATTAAGTATTCTTTGTCTATGCCTCATCTACGTTTGTTTTGTGATTTATTATTTCACTTCATATTGGCTAAAATTTGTATGAAGTCGAGCAGTGGAACTTATTTCTATTTAAAATGGAATCTTATGACTTTTCCGTTTTATACTGAAAATTTTGAAATATAATTATTTTGTTGAATATCCAAAATTACATCATTATTCATTAGAAAAGATAGTTTTTTAAAAGTTTTATTTAAAAACTATGCTAAGCGTTCTTTTTATGGCAAAACATATCTAGATAGTAATATAGCTAGAGTACAAGCTATGAAATGTTATATGCTTTCACCGCCCCTGACTTCGAACCGTAAAAGGTTCATGGCTATAAGTCCCTTAACTGAGCGCAAGGGGGGTATCGTTGTAACTGCATCATATAATAAACTTTACTGTTCTCAATTTACCCGCCCTACCCGAGGAGCAATGCTCCTCTTTAGTATACCTGAAGGCCCCATTGTAGCTTATAACATTAAGCATGTTTAAATCAACCATAAACGTATTTTTTCTTGATGATTTCAACAAAAAACTACTTTACACAGTTCAATTACCTCAAGTCTTTGTATTATGTACTATTAATTTACTTGATTTCGAGATAGTGTGACTTTATTGCCAGCGAAGGTGGAAATACAGTTTTCTTGTTTATAAATTTTAAACACGAAACAAAACAAGGGTTTTATTAATACGTACATAAAAAGAGAATGTTTACGTCATGGTTATTTTCTACAATGATCACTCAAGGTTGCATTAAACCCCATAGCTTCCATTCTGAATTTCAGTCACAAACACCGAAAGAGCAGTTAAATCTTTTTTGCCTGGGATAATTTAAACATTTTAATACTAATAATTATTGTTTCAAACTCATCAAAACCTACAGAGTTTTAAGTAAGGAATGTTTATTATAACTGCATAAATATAATGAAGATTTTCTTTAATTACAAATCTGTATACATAAAAATTAATACCTATTTCTCTGGTCAAGGCATCAAAGGTGAATGGCTGGACCAATTTCGCTAATTCATTTTTGTTGTGTTTATTATTGTCAGGAGAAGGTTCTTATGTAAGAAAAAATTCAAAGTTACCACGTTATTGTTATAGAAGCAAAATTTTAAGTTTAAAAAACAAAATGGCTGATATCTAGGTAAATACACATGTTAGGTACTGTAAATACCTCCATATGAACTTTTTTGCTTATTTTTACCCAATTAACCATATTATGTAGTTTGGTGACACCTTGCATATTAATATGCAAGCAAGATACTTTTTTCCTTTTTCTCAGCTTATGTGTGTCCTAGGAGAAATCCGTACATTCAGTTAGAAAGTTCTTGAATATGAGCATAATAACATAATTCACACCCATCCCCCCACTCATGGCTACATCCTACTGGGTTTTTAGGGTTCCTATGTTAATCTTATGATTGAATTATTAGACACCTGTTGTAAACCAATAATGCTATAAAAACTTAAGAACACATGTTTCAATTATTATGTAATATATACTTTTTAAATTTACGAAATACATTGTAAGGGTATTGTACTTGAACCTTCTACCACAATTATCAACCGATTTTTGAGTTTTTGTGTCGTTGGATAGGACTTGTAAAGTATAGTCGTTTTGGCCAAAATATTTAGAAAGTATGTCTTAACAATCATTATACTTTCATAACGAAAAAACCCAAACATATTTATACTGTTAGGATTAAAAATGTATAAGGTTCAATCAATTAATTTAATTTTTGTGGATGGACCTTAAAACGTCCACGAGGGCACTGGCAGTATAATTCATTTGGTCGTTCTTGATTGCCCTTTTTCCGCCAGCAGCGGGGGCTCTGACAAGGGTGTGAGAGTTTTAGATAGATGAACTCTAATTTTGATATTCCTTAAAACGTGTTGAAAACAGACAATTTTGGTCAATTGTATTTTTTTATGAAACTAAGGAGGTTTAAAAGACAGATTGACATTTAATACTAAAAATAGTTAAAAAAAACCGAAACATGGTTCATAGACTGCTTTAAAGACGGTAAAATTACAGATATAAAAGATTAGTACTTAGAACAACTTTAGAATGTCTTTAATTAAATATTTCTTCTCTTTTAAAGGGTTTTGCAGAAAATAAATGCTTTGGAGAGTATATTTATTGCTTTTGCAAGCTTCCTTCTTTTCTTTTTTCCCGACCTCACACATTAATATTTCAGGTGAGAGATCCCCCCCCCCTTGGGTCTGATGTTGTACAGACTTCCGCTATTATAACTTGGTCGTTACGTGTTATAGCCTACGTTTGTGTCTGTGACAACCACTCCCTTATGGCGTATTCCATTTTGTTTCCATTGTTATCTACTTGTTGTGACGCTTTGTAGAATAGTTAATTAACTAATTAATTAATGCGCTTACATTACGTACGTTGCTACGTAATAACGTACATATTTTATATTTAACAAATGTACCAACAATATTCAAATCTTGGTTTTAATTGGACAGTTATTTTATGACTTTAGTCAACTTACATGTTTGTTTCTGTATTTTGAAGGCTAAAGAAATATATTTTTCGCTTTATACTTTTAAAAAGGCAGTGTATTTTTTATGATAATTCTTATTACATCGATAATAAGTTGATGTATTTGATATTCGTAGACTCAAGATGGATGTTGTTAAACATACATAACTGAGAAAAAATCAGTTTTTTTTTATAAAAATATAGGTTAATTAACAAGAATGTATACATTATAATATATGAAATATTTATGACCTTTATCAAAATAATCTTGAATACAAATTATTAAGAGCTAGCTCAAACGATTTGGACTTTTCCACGTCGCGTCCTTTCACGTCACGTCACGTCACGTCCAAATTCGCACCTGAATCTTCTTCAGAGCATTCGATTCTGGCCGTGACATGATGTGTCTGTATAGCCGGATCTATTTGAATGCACAGGGATCATAGCAGCTCGATAGTAAACGGGACGGGACGTAACGTGACTTTAATTGACGTGACGTGACGTGACGTGACGTGTTAGTGTAGCAGCCCTTTAACAAAGCGGTGAGATAACAAGCCGTAACAATATCAGGGCCGGTACAGTGTACACACCATCCAAAGCGCGGTAGTGACAGGCACACCCAACGAGACAATTTTCGTAAACATACTGAAACATACGAGTATAACAATGTTTCAATAGTTGAGTCGTTGAAAAATATCGAAACTTACATTAGTGTTTTGAATAAGTATGAAAAATTACATAACTATGGCAAAGAAATTAAGTATATTAAAGTGTCGAAATTAAGTTTCAACGGTAGGCCTAAGGCTTACTTAACCTCAAATTTAACTCACGTATCATTAAAAATGCTACGGATTGAATATAAAAAATAATAATATTAAAAGTATTTTCATTGAAATGGTCTACTTTATATTATTTATTACAAATTTAAAATTTTTGATTGATCGCGTAATCATGTAATTATATCGGAAAGAAAAGATTATTATAGACAATAATTTAACGTGTAATATTTATGTTCTATTGTTAATATACGTTTGAAATACATTGAGGAATTTTATGCGATGTTCCTTGTGGTTCCAGAAACTCCAGTAATTTTAAAAGTAAACACTTGATATGTCTTAAAATAAAAGTTTGTGAAGTTAAAAGTTTTCAGACCGTTAGAGAAGATACATTAACCAGTTTGCTTTCTGAACCCAGCGTTCTTCTTTATTTGCAAAGGTACTTATAAAAGGGCTGAATGTTCTTAAGTTTATGGAGAATCGCAAATTTACATTCTCTGCTATAAAAATAACACGCTATGAAGATATTTATTTTCACTATCGCTTCGAGGTTCTGATCGTTTCAGCTTATCAACAAATAGTATAAAGGGTTTCCGTGTGCAAACCAATATGATTAAGTCCACTGTGACTGCGATTCAATTGAGCTAATCCATGTAGGCACTTAATGATAACCGAAAGCCAATCGATTGTGTCTGTTACTCCCGTCATTGGCAGGTCTGGACCTCATCATGATGAGGCCTGCCGTGGACTGATCACACCAAACTGGTCTGCTCGACTACAATATGTTCACTCTCTCAGAGGTTTGGTACTTAGACAAAACCGAAGATAATTTTATTGTACGTATTTATCATTAGTCGTAAGTATAATTTATGTGTATGGGTGCCCAAATGTCTGCAGGGGTAAAATACTTCTGTATTTAAAAACTAATCTCGTGAGTATATCATTTTGGCGTTTAGTGTTGGAATTGAAAAATAATAAACTTAAAATTCGTTGACTCGTATTAAAGTAGTAAACATTTTTAAAGCAAATTTCTCAATACCTACTCAGAACTGAATTGTTGTTGAACAGTTATGTGTCAAAAAAATGAGTAATACATCGATGTACCGAATTTTTACTCTTTATACTATTATGGTTTACTCCCTAAAAGACGTTTCTTCATTAGGACATCATCGAAAAATATTCTGTTAATTTTATTTTCTTGCTGCGCATTATCAGCAATATGAAGCTTGTTAGCTTTATAAAAAGTTTCATAAAACACAGTATTTTAAAGTTTTAAGAGGTACTGGATGTTTCAGCAATGCTTTGTACTACCTACAATAAGGTTTTACGAAGAGTAAACTAACATAAAAAATCTGCGACAAATAATACAATGTTATGATAAAGGGGAATGTATTCTGATTTATATGTTTACATTAAACCTTCAAGGGACTAAATAAAAGATTAAATAAAACTGTTAAGCTTGTTTGTTTTTCTTTTCAAAATACTGTATCAAATTATCAACAACAATTCAAAGGAAGTAATATATTTCAACTCGGAAACGACACAAGTATATCTCTTTTTTTCTCCTGTATAGGACGAACCGTAGAAGTTCCAAAAAGACCAGTGGCACATGATTTCATCTCAAACTAACCGCGTAGTGACCCCCAGCAAATAATGAGAAAAATGATAACATGACTGATCCAATGAAATATTTTTCAGAAGCTGCAGCAACGTCAGGGCTTAATCCTGGATCATCGTAACAGACGGTGGTATTTCTTCTTTATTGAATAATGGGAAAAATACTTTTTATTTGAATAAAAATGAGTTGATATCCAGTTCAATAGTGTCTAACATACTGAATCAGCTGATCGAGAGACTCAATTATAATATTTACCTTAGTATAATTGATCAAACAACGCAACGACTGTATTGTAATTTGCCCAATTAGCATCAATAATGTTTTAAAACATTTTTGAACAGTAAAAATAGTACTATCATATTTTTCAATTGACAAATGCCTACTGATAAATCACAATTCAGAATTCAGTAACAAAATTATGTTCATGCTTTGAACATAAACTACCTTTGTAAATTAGTATTTATTTGTCATTTAAATTTAGAGCAGAAAAGAATTTGGCTACAATAACGTAAAAAATAATTTCATTATATATATATAATGTATATATATATAATGTATATATAATGTATATATATATTATTTTGAATTGCTTAGGTATTGTTTTTAATTTTTACTGTATTTATCTTTTCTATAACTTTGTCCTAGCTCTAGAAAAAATTACTTTTCGTTGTTTCTCCGTCCATACGTAAAAAAAGGTTTATAACAATTTATTTAGTTGATTGGGTGGTTTGAAAAAAAAACATATAAGTCTCATCACAAATCTGTTTTGATCGTTCAAAGGCAAATATTTTTTTTATCTTCCACCTATTTTGTTTCTATTCATAAATAAAATACCAATTAGTGGATTTTACGTTAAACTTGTACATTATTTTATGATTTATTTGCTTTAAAAATAAACAAACTATCTTTTAAATCTTCGGCTGAAACCCTTAACGTTAGCAAAATATAAAAGAAAAAGAAAATGGAAACGAACATTTAGATTTAATGTTTATTAAACTAATAATATATATTGGTACCGGCATATAATGTTTATGTCTGGAATGAAAGGTAAAATATTAATCGATTATTTACTTAACTGAACTTCATATTGAAAAGATACAGTTTTAAGTTTTATTTTGAAATGTATCATTGAGTAGTTAAATGCACATGGAATATGTTAAGCTAATTCAATGATATTTTTGTTTGAACGACAATTTACGTTGGGCATATGGATATGACTAAGCAACAGCTTTAAAGCATTACAATTTTTTAACTCCCACTAGGCAACTATGGAATTATTTGTAAAAACGTAAATTCAAACAACGGCTCTTCCTGCCTTTAAATTATTCAAGATCAATCCAAAGACAAAATCCAATATACGTTCTATTTTGAGACTACAATAATCATCATTTTATTGATTGAATTAATCAAAAACCGATGTAAATGCGATATATAATTTCGAAAGTAAAACATACAATTTATAAACCACTATAAATTAAACCTCGGAACTAATTAGATTTAACACAGTAAACCAATTTACCAAAGCCCGATAATTTCCCAAAGTGTTGCCGATCAACTGGCCGTTATCAGCAATTGAGTGACAACCACTTTAATCACGCTTATAACAGAATGGAGAGGCCGATCGATCGGGAGTACGGAGCTGAAACTTGACACCAGATAATCATCAGCTGTAGCGGCGATCTAGGCCGGGAGAAAACAGCTGTTGGCATTGTCGGCGGCTAGGACCAAGAACCGGTTGTTGTGGCAGGCTTACCTTATGAGAGCGAGAGAGACAGTTGTACAGACAGACACTATCCGCACTTCACTGCGATCTCGCACTGACTGGAGAGTTGGTGTGGAGGAACAGACACTGCTGCCTCCGTCCCTGTATTTCCCTGCCGGCGAATGAAATTTCCCTGCGGGTGGGAATTGTAGACGTACCGTGAAGTTAGTTGGGTAGGGTAATCACAGCATACAATTTTATATTTTTTAAGCCAGGTGATCCCCTTGCTACATAACAATAAAACAACAAAATAATTTTTCTAAATTTTGCATTTGTTTTCGTAAATTGTACTAGTTATAAATATATGTTTTATTTATTTTATACCTGTTTTCATCAGTATTTTTCTCAGAGGTTCTTCAATCAATTATTATTAATCCACCCCGTAGCCTATCGTAATTTACTTAAGCTTATTTAATAAACCAAATAACTGAACCACTTTTATCACTCATATAACAAAAGCAAAATTATTTGTAGAAAATTATTTTGGATATCGTGTTCCTACATTAACATAAAATCAAATAAACTCTTAAGTAAATTGTAACATTGCAAATCCCACGATTTGCAGTCTCCGATTACTTTGTATTCCATATTACTTTTTACTGAAGCTGAAAAAGATTATTCAATAGATTAGTTGTGACATTTAATAAAATTCTTAAAGATTTATATAAAAAATAATAAATTATTATGTAACGGTGGTGTTAATGCCATCAACGAGTCATGAAAGGGGCAGAGGATTGGGGAGACTGAGTTATAAATGTTGACCATAACAATTTTATCAATAAAGATTTATCCTGATGATACTAATTTGAGTTATAAATTCAGGTTAAATGTAACAAAACTCAGACGTATACATGTAAGACAATGGATTATAAAGTGAAACATGAAGGTATGTCAACGAACTCCTGATGAATAGCAATTAATTATTATTAATTCTTTCTGGAATATATATAAAAAATATACAACAAACTGAGTTTTTAAAGTCTCAAAGAAAACATTTTACATAGGCTTAAAGTTTCTGGTAAGTTTATTACCGTATGATCAGTTTTACTGTAACGAAATTTAAATGTATGAGATCTTGATGCAGCAACTTCAAGAAACTTTTATCAAGCTTTACGTCAATGAATGGTTTCGAAATATATTTTATATTGCTTAACGTAATATATCATACATGCATATTAAATTAGACACTATTGAAAAAAAATTATTTCAAATACATAGAGTACATCTAACAGAGTAGCCTATGCCAACTCTATTATTTAAAAACCTTATTTCTTCGATGCTTTCATTCGAATTATTGAAATGCTTAAATCAAAATAAATTTCTAAATCTTTTTGAACACTGAAACAAGAGATTTTATAAATTAAGTTTGTCAGGAAGCTTTGTAATAAGTTTTCTCTTATATAGGTTTTTAACTACTTGTATTAAGAATGTATTTTAAAAGTTCTAATATACCTCAATAAAGAGATTACAGTTGGGAGTTTTATTTACCTAAGAACTTATACTAGCTGTTAACCGTTATTCGTTGACAAATATATAGCTCCATTCATTGAGAGTAGAACACTAGGCAGATTAACTACTATTTCCTTCCAAATAGTTTCTTGTAGCAAAGTTCAACGAAAATCCCCGTCGCAGCAGACCTGCGTACTCACGAATTTCCAAAGAAATTTGAGATTTGTATTTTCCTCGTGGTGACCATAGGAATGAGTATGTAGGCTTATTGGCATGGGATGTAGTTAAAAATGTTTGTTGTTAGGAAAAGTAATGGTTGGGCAAGGTAAAAATCAAATTGTATCGATATTCGACACTTTTTTTTAAATTACCCATAAACCCCATCCAAATCTTATCTATCTTATGCCAAATATGTAATAAATCCATCAATCCGTTACGGAAATAAAAATTATTACGTGTAAAAAACAAAATGGCGGCTAGCGGCCAAATGAAGGATTTTAGGACATATTTTATATGGCTTTTAAATTTATTTTAATCTGTAGAATCAGCTCCCGAAATTTCTGCACTTCGTCGTGAATCATCCTGTATATCATTTTTTTATCCAGAGCGCTGTATTTACAACATAACAATATAAATTTCCCTTCCAATGCTAAATATTTACCAAGTAACATTAGACCTCTAGAATTCCACTGCTCCCAATTCGGAATGAAAGGTCGACTATGGCCGCTAGGTCCAAAATATAAATAGCGTAATGATAATATTTACCGAGAAACCAACGTTCCTTTTACAACTTTGTTTGATATACATTTAAAGTCAGCACTTGTATGGAGATCAAAGGAATATTTAAGTGGCAACAAAACCCTTCACAAACACTGTCTGCTGAGGATCCCCCACTAAGAGAGCAAATAACGTTTAATGTTTTACTAATTTGCATAGAAGTGGAAGTTTTTTGGGAGGTTTATAAATATGGATTTTCTTTGCGGCAAGAATAATCCAGTGCACCTAACAGTTAGTTAAAGATGACGCAGTGTTAGGGCCTCGGTAGAACATGCATGGGAAGTTTTTATTGACAAAATCAAATAAAAGAGGACAATAACTGTGGTTTTATCACTGAATTGTTTTACGTTGTATTTATTCATATACATTTTTTTATCAAAATGAATTTATGTTGATATTGAAGAAACGTTTTATGTTAAAAGGTAAGCTAGGTACAAAAGTTTTCTAGTACAAACAAATTCAAAAGTGATAAAAAATTATGGAGTAACCTTTATTGAAAGGGGGGCCTACTTAATTGTTTTATTACTTCTTAAGATTAATATCAGAAACAGTTTTCCTTCTTAATAAACCATAAAGAAACACCATTTCCATAATCTATATATTTCATGATATTTTGGTTCCCCAGGTTTGAAATTTTTGAGTAGTGGAATAAACATAACGCCAACGTATTTATTCGTAGACAAGAATACTATGTGAACTGGTTAATCTCACAGCATTGGCGGGAACTTTCCGCATTCTATTGAAACACAACATTCACCTGCTCAACAAATTTGATCGCTTAAACAGATATTAGCATAACCGGTCTATTTAAATCTGAAACATCTTTTTTTAAGAATTACTATAGTTGTACGTTAGTTTTTACACGTAAAGTAGTATTAAAATTATGAAATATTAATTGTTGAACTAATTGTTACCATAGTAAATGTGTTATGGACAGCATGCATTAGATTTTGTGCAAAAATAAATTAACTTTAAAAAACAGCTTTCCCTTTCATTTAAGTTGATAAACTCAAAAGTTTAGTTATTAAGAGTAAAATAAATTAAAATTTTACCTAAAATTGCCGTATAAAATAGTTTAAGTACTAAAATGTAGGACTAAAAATAAGCCTATTTGTAAAAGGAAAGTTTTAATTAATAATCTGTATTGAGAATTCTCGTTTGAAACTCGCAGTCATCAGATGTAATGGTTGACACAAACTAAGCATTCACTCAAGCAAGCCCATGTACCTATATGTCTTCAGATCAACGCAGACACCTTTTTTTATGTGTAATGTTAATTTAATTTAACAAAATGAATACAATGGTAATCTTTCATAAGTCTCACAGACTGCTTAGCATTCCAAGCAACATCGGTTAATTGACTAAAATTTAAAGGTGGTTGACAGAAGAGATGAACCAAAAAAACCACTTCATGAATTGTGTTGTTTTGATTGCACACAGCCGAAACCTTTATTGCTTTTATACACTGCTAATATTGTTTCCATTGCGGTTATTAACATAATTAAACAATTTTTAATAAAAGAATTGATGTCTTTTTTTATTAGAACTTTTAATGTATTTCAGTGACTCCTAGTCATCTGTTCTGTATGAAGTCATGCTTTGTTAGAAAAAAACACTTCTAAAATAAAGTGTTTAAAAAGCAACTGTTATAAATAATTTTTAAGACTATTACTCCCAAAGTAGTAATGTAAAATTACCAGCTCGTATGAAACAGTGAAATAAAACAAAACAGAGAAAAAACTGCTTAGAAACAGTGATAATTGGGTCTTGACATCACAATCATAAGCATTGTAATCCAAGCACTTGTGTTGAGGACAGGGGTTTTACAACGAGATATACAATTTTCGGCAATTTTATTATTCGAACCATTTTTATTATTTAAGTTTTATTATTCTTAGTTTGTAATTTGTAGAACAATATTGTAGAACTTATTTGTAGAACAATATTCTGCGTTAAAATATATAAGAAAATACGGAACGATTTTATTTATCGTTCTACATTTATAATAATAAACATGTTACAAATATTCAATCTCTAATCAGCCTTGACACCTACGAATGTAAACCAATTCAAATTGATTTTACTTACGTAAAACAGCCTGAAGGTGTCAAAACCAACTCCAGTAGGCCTACAGACTCCGACCGGTTAATTAGTAAAATTTTAGTGCGATCGTCCGTTGACGCGTACGCGATGTGCCGTGGTACCAGCAATGTAAATACATGTATCATTTGTGTTCGTACTTTTAATTCTTGACAAACATTGAACAATGTGCGTATATGTTTAGCTTATAGGACCTTTTTAGCAGCTGAAGATAAGCAGTAATTTGCCCGAAACATGTTCTGCATGAATAAAAAGGATTTTTGACACCTTCAGGCTGTTTTACGTAAGTAAAATCAATTTGAATTGATGTTACAAATAATTATCTAAATGGTTATGTCATTAGCTTGATGAATTAATCTTGTTGATGGAGGGTTTTAAACTCCCAAGCTTTCATATTAGGGGAGTATTCAAATACTATATAATACAGATGTTATTTCAATGATCCTTTTAAGATACATTAGGGCCTATACAGCATTAAAAATGAATAAAAACAAGTATAACAAAATACAGGCCTACCCAAATAGACACACATTTCAAAATAAACAAATTTCTTTGTCTTGGGCCAAGCTTTTAGATGAGTACAAATAGTCGCTGACAAAATCATTCAATCTATTCAAAATTATTTCTAATAATTGAATTGCCGAACGTTCAATCGGTTGGGTATAACTCCATAGATAATTTTTTAATGTATTATATTTATTAATAATTGCAATTTTTCCAAACAAAGATGACATGATATTTCATTACGTTAAACTAGTTTTTCCTTAGTTGGCAAAGTCCGGTGTGATATTTTATGATAAAAAAGTGTTCAGCCTACGATTCGACCGTTGCTATAGAGTTTTTTATGCTGTTAAAATTGAAT
Source organism: Neoaliturus tenellus (assembly GCA_030545055.2). NCBI lineage: Eukaryota > Metazoa > Arthropoda > Insecta > Hemiptera > Cicadellidae > Neoaliturus > Neoaliturus tenellus. Next base: position 112,119,066 of record CM061536.1, on the reverse strand, counting down.
TTGGATTCCTGTATAATTGCTAAATATAATAAAAGTTTAAGGTTACTTCGGGTACAAGATATTGGAAAGAACTAAGACTTTTAACTACACAAAATCGGATCCACTAAAGGAAATCCGAAGTACTTATCGTACTGAAACCTGAAATTGAAATCAATCATATAAAATTTGTCATTGGAGGAAAATTAATCACTGATGCTCTTTAACAATGTCGGTGTCAAGAGGACAACATAACTAGGTTTTAGATCGTTCACTATCGAAAACTATACCAATCCACCGTTCACAGATATCCACTTAATGAAAATAATACTAAAATTTTCCTCTATCAACCTTGCCAAAGTAATTTTATCAATTTAAAATCTGAAATAAATAATTATACTTACCTACATCCCTAGTACGTAGTTTTTGAAGTGAACTTCCACCTGTGTTTTCCCTGTATTCACCTCTCCAACACCCCTCTGTGAGGGTAAATCTCCCTCCTCCGCGGGACATTTCCCTGGCCGGGGCGGCCCCGCCTCGCGGCTGCGCGCCGCGTCTCCGCCGCCGGGTCAATGGGAGCCGGCGCCGCACGCGTGTGCGTGTGCGGGCGTGCGAGCGTCAGCGCGTGTCACAACAATGCAGCAGGTGTTTTAACTAGATCACTGAGGCCATGGACAAAACCGCTACGGATACTCCGCATTCAAAAGCTATTTTCTCTCCTCTCAGCTACCAGACGACGACGACGACGACGCGATGTTTAACTTCATCCTATTGATATGTATGGAGACTCTTTGTTGCTTCCTTGCATAAGCGAACCTACTATTTGTCATATTATTGATGGATAAGTGATTCTTTATGAATTCTTATTAAAAATCTGATTTTTCGTTTCTGGAGCCAAAGACGAAGTTTGCATTTGGACTATAATTTTGTTGCCTAACGACAGTTACACTTTATTATGAGACAAGGCAATTGCTTAGTACCATTATGTAATGAATTCAAAACATTAAAAAAGGAAAAAAAACAAGAATCAAACAAATACCCCCGTCGCAGCTGACCTGCTTACTCAGCGAATTTCCAACAGGATTTTATATTGTTTCCTAACTTCCCCCATAAGAACGAGGATGTGGGTTTTAGTCCATGGGGTATGGTAAGTATATGTAGAAAAATTCCCTTCCCAGTGCACGTAAATACAAAATTGCATAAAATTTTTCGTATTTTTAATCTTTCCCCATAAGCCCCATGGATGTGAGTAGGTTGGTTTGCCGCCATATGGGTGCTTTAAGTAAATATAAGTTGAACCCTACCTAGTGAATGTACAAACCAAAATTAATAAAGTTATGTCAATAAATATGTAAGACATAGAGTTTTGTTAATCTTCCATAAGAATAAAATGGAAAATTTATTAATTTTTATATTTTATCCGTAACATGTTAAGTCAAATTATAATTTCAAATTACTAAATTGTTTTGTTTTTTTTAACTCATTTAAATGGTTTCTGTAAAAATTTTATGAAAAAGTAACATGGTCCCTGGGGCGTAATAACGTATTGTTGTAGGGGAATTCGCAAAAAATAAGAAAATATATCGAAGTAGTTAATAATAGAGCATTTAAAATCATTCAACCGCAATTTCCCCCTTTTAAATCCTCCAGACAGCGATTTCACTCAATTACTGTATTGGATTACAGACGAAGGAAATAAGTCACTCCGGAAAAATCCATGATTGGCTACGTTCTTACTTGGGAAATCGTTCCCAGGTAACGGAAATCATCTCAAACAATGAAATCTTTCGATCGGAAAAATCACCAGTTAAATTTGGGGTGCCCCAAGGATCAATTCTTGGGCCCCTACTCTTTCTGATCTATGTGAATGACTTGGATGGTGTTGTCCCTAACGATGAGCTTTTCATGTTTGCGGATGACACAACCATTCTGATCAGTCACATGGACAGAAAATTTGCCGAAATCGACGCAAACATCAAAATCAACAATGTTGCCCAATGTTTTCAGGAAAACAATCTCTCAGTCAACCCAAATAAAACAAACTTCATGCAAATTCAGACAGTTCAGAGTTCAAACCTCAGTCAAACTTTTCATCCAAACAACTTTATAGGCGATAACGATTTGAGTCACGCAGAGGTGGTTGACTTCCTTGGTGTCAGATTAGATTGTAATCTGACATGGGAGCATCAAATCGATAAAATTCATTAAAAAATTTCTTCTTCAATTTTCATTCTCAGAAATTTTGCAAGATTAGGGATCAAGAGTCTTTCCAAACTAGTTTACCATGGCCTCATTAAGACCCACCTCAGGTACTCTGTTATTCTCTGGGGGATGGCCAACAAAACGTCGGTCAATCGTTTTTTTGTTTTAGAGAAGAGGGCGGGGAGACTCATTGCTGGCCTCTAAGCTGGTGATCACTGCAGAGAGGCGTTCAAAAGATTCAAAATATTGACACTTCTCAGCCTTTACATTTTTGAAGTAGTTCTGTATGCTAAGGTCCACGGACATCCAACTGTCCGTGAACATTCACATAATACTAGATTTAAGAACAGATTTGCTATTTTCCATGTTACAAAAATGTTTGAAAAGCAACCTTTCTATGTTGGAAACAAAATATTAGATTCTCTTCCATCACATGTTACCAACAGCTGGTGGACTGAAGAGATTGCGGAACTCAGAAGAACATGTTTAAGAACTAGACGAGCCGCCACTAGAGCGAGAATTCCCGCAGACAGAGTTCGTAAGTCGGAGGCCTATAAAGCTGCGAGAAAATCTCTCCGCCAGGCGATCAACAGGAGCAAGGTGAATAGCTGGAGGAGACTTCGTGACGACGTTGATTCCGACCCGTGGGGCCTGGGTTACAAACTTGTAACACAGAAACTCGGCGCCCGCTCTCCACCTTCCATCATGGAGGGCGCCACCATGGGGAGGATCGTCGCTGCGTTGTTTCCTGAACATCCACAGCGACCGCCGGTTGACTTCGGACGGGTAGAGGACGTTCCACTTTTCACTTTCGAGGAGCTGGAAACCTCCGTTCTCTCCCTGAAGAGCAACAAGGCTCCTGGCCCGGATGGGATTCCCAGTGAGGCTTTAAAGAAAGTATTTTTAATCAACGCTGACTTGTTGTTGAGAATGTACAATGCCTGTTTGGTAGAAGGGGTGTTTCCGGCTCCCTGGAAAACAGCCAGGCTTGTACTGATCAGCAAGGGCAAAGGTGATCCCGAGCTGCCGTCGTCCCACAGGCCTCTCTGCATGTTGGACACGGCTGGGAAGCTGTTCGAGAAGCTGATCCGTTCCCGCCTGACTTCTGCCGTGGAAGCTGCCGGGGACTTATGCCCCCGTCAGTACGGCTTCAGAAAGGGACGGTCAACGATCGACGCTGTCACCGAAGTTCAGAGAGCTGTGGAGAGAGCCGAGAGCCACAACCATTTCTCCCGCCGAGTAGTGCTTCTTGTTACGCTTGATGTCAAGAATGCCTTCAACTCGGCGAGGTGGGTCGATATGTTGGATGCGCTTCGCAACACCTTTCGTATTCCTGCATATCTGTTGCGGCTCGTCGAGGATTATCTACGCTCTCGAAGCCTGATTTATGACACGAGGGACGGAACGCGGACGATGGAAGTCACTTCTGGTGCCGCACAAGGTTCAATACTCGGCCCGGATCTCTGGAACGTTGCCTATGACAGCCTCCTGAGGTCCGAGATGCCTGAGGAAACCACTTTGGTTGGGTACGCCGATGACGTCGCAGCTCTCATTGCTGCACGCAACGTTGAGCTGGCCCAACTGAAGTTGAACCGAGTTATGCGGGTGGTCAACAACTGGATGTCCGATCACGGTCTCTCACTTGCTCTCAGTAAGACGGAGATCGTGATTCTTACGAAAAAGAGGATCGACACCGTCGTCCCGTTTCGAGTGGGAAGGGAGGTGGTCACATCAACTCGTGCCGCCAAATACCTCGGGGTTATGGTGGACACCAAGTTAAGCTGGTGGGATCAGATCTTCGGTACGGCGGACAAGGCCGCTAAAGTAGTGACTTACCTTAGTAGGCTGATGGCCAATGTCGGGGGTCCCCGATCCAGCAGAAGACGTCTGTTGATGTCCGCGGTCCAGTCCGTGCTTCTTTACGGGGCAGAGGTGTGGGCAGGCGCTCTAGATAAGGAGTGCTACAGGTTGCGACTCGCCCGGGTTCAGCGTCAAGCTGCGCTCCGGGTGTGTTCCGCCTACCGGACAGTGTCCGAGCCTGCCGTCCTGGTGGTCGCCGGAGTCATCCCTGTCAAGCTCTTGGCAGGGGAGAGGAAAGCGATTTATCAGAGACAAGGCGAGATCGGCAAGGACACGGCAAGAACAGAAGAGCGCTCCCGAACCTACCAGCAGTGGCAACACAGCTGGGAGCACGACACCCGAGGACGATGGACTGCGCGACTTATCAAGCAGGTCCAACCATGGGTGGAACGGCGGCATGGGGGAGGTGGACTACTACCTGACCCAATATTTGACAGGTCACGGCTATTTTCGGTCGTACCTGAACCGTATGGGAAAGACCGGTTCACCGGACTGCATTTATTGCCCGGGTGTTCCCGACGATGCGGAACACAACATTCTTCCACTGTCCCCGTTGGGAAGGGCCCCGCCTGGAGGCCACACAAATCTTTGGTGGCATTTTCGGTGGACTCGGTCTGCCAAAAGATTTTGGAGGATGAGGGCAACTGGGATTGTTTGTCACAGTTCGTCCGGGGCATCCTCCTGGAAAAGAAACCGATCTGGACCGTGAAGTGGCCCAGATCCCTTGAATCGAGTGGCTGGATAAGGAGCGAGCCCCACGGGCGTAAGCCAAATTTAGGCCTAGCCTGACGTAATGTGACAAACAATTCCAGGTTAGATTCCTAAAGAGTAGAGGAGGTTTTTTAGTGGGTAAACTCGTTTTTAGGGGAGCCCCACACTACAGGCTGGCCACCTGTGTGCGTAATGCATTTTTCCGCCTCTCCCTCAAAAAAAAAAAAAAAAAAAAAAAAAAAAAAAAAAAAAAAAAATGTTACCAACAGCAATAGCATAAGTACATTTAAGAACCAACTCAAAGTTTTTGATTGTAAAATCTGTGTATGAGGTGGATGAATTATGTAAAATCTAAAGGTTAATCTCGTTTCAATGAATGATTAAAATTAAATAAGCAGAATTTATAATTCCGTCCTGACGTATCCAATGCCCTACACTACTGGGTCAACGGGACGAATAGGAAGCACTGTAAGCAGTCGGTTGCAGTAATTTACGAATAAAAAGACTACTTGTATACAAAACGCTTCATTATAGTTAAATCCTACTCTTTGCATGTTAACAGTAAAAAAGAGATGGTAACAATATCTATTTGTGTATTAAAAGCGCAAAGAACGTCATTGCCGCTCGAGAATTGCAGATGGCTGCAGGAACCGTCAGCCGAGAGCGAACAAAAACTTTTGAGAACAGCAATGACGATTTGTACTAAAAATACACACAAGATCGTTCTTAAACCATCATTGTATTTGTATCATTGTACTATCGTAAATTTGTTGTTGTATACATAATGTCATTAGGGTTAATTTTGATTTTTCTTTATGGCCACACTGATAACAATCAAATATAAAACCAAACTAAAAAACAGTGAGTTACGACAATGACCAGCAGCTGTGGCTTGGTTTGTAACAACAGCTGACCTTAAATTACTATTTGATATGTGTACGGTTTACAGGTGTGGAAATGTGATTATTACCTTGTAGTGGTAGGTAAATGAGATTTTTAACAAGCAACTAAATGCGGATTTCCAGATTCGTCAAACACAGTGATTTTTTTTTTTTTAATTTTTTTACGATAAAATAATTAAACTACGTTGTAAAACAATGCATCCACTCACTACGTAGCCTATACTAACTAGCGGAGGATGAGTTCAAAGTTTATTAATAGAAAAGATTTTCTTCTTACCTATAAAGTTGTCTTAATAAATTGTCAAGAGTTCGAGTATCAAACTAATGAAGAAGCTTCTAAAGGTATATTGAGTTTTAAGTAAAAGAATTGTACACTATAGCATGCGATAAAAAAATTTAGGTGATGTGTTTTTGTATTGTTTAGAATATACTTTGCGTTCGTGAAATAAAAAATTGTGCTAATCTTCCTGGTCGACTAAATTTGTGTTACATTATTGCATTAATAATAATCCTGAAGTAATTTCAGTAAATTACAGTAATTAAAAAAAACATTGATATGTTTGAATTTTAAATACATATTATGTACTCGTTTAGTACTAAAAGGTTTTTTTTGTAATTAGAACTCCTTTTAAAGTTTTATAGGGTCGTTAGTCAAGGCTTTTTTATAATTGTTGATGAAAATCAGACTTAAAATAAGGGCTCTGACCATAATTTTAATTTAAATTTCTTCGTCAGAATAACATTTTGATTGGGTTGAGCATTATAATCATCTGTTAATGTTCTCACATCTGGAGCACATCTGGTTTATACTTCTACAACATCTGTAATAGCTATAAATAACTATAATACACCCATTCTAGCAATGGTGGTTCAAATTAAAAGTTGCTCGATTTCGAACAACAAGTATAAATTAAGAAAGGTCCACTATAGTATTTAGACGTAATAGAAAAAGCATACTTTTCTTGTGTACTTTTCGACTAGCTCGGCCACAGCATACCTCAGTTTTAATTCGATGCGTCGCATTACCAGGTCTGGACTGCAAAGTTAGTAAAGAGGAGTGTTTAATTTATTGTTGTTATCCGTCTGGAAATGATAGGGATCTTCCCCCCCCCCCCTCTCACAACCACAACTAAAACAAGGCCGAGGTCACGCCGGTCACTCACTGCCCTGTGCTTCACATCGTCGCCTCGTCTTTTGCATACTTCATGTACAAGTGAGTGGTGATTTACTTCTTCATACTACTAGTTGTGAACAAGCAAAAGTAATAGCCAAACACGAATTTGGGATTTGCCGAGAACTGAGGAGGAAGCAATCAAGTTTTATTTCAAATGAACGAACTGTTTGGTCGAGCTGACTGAAAAGTGCCCATACTAACCCAACATCGTCAACAACATTTTTTATTCCGTGACTTCAAATTATATTATTAGAATTAGAAATTCATAATATAAGCTACATTTTTCTTAATAGGCATTTAAACAATATATGCAAACAACCATTATTTAAATATATTATTTGCTAGAATATACTTGAAGAAAACAATTATACATTGTTAAAACATTGTGCACCAGATGGGAGCGAAATCTTTGTGCTACTCCAGAGAATGTTGTTAAGTACATTAGGCGATCATTAATTCTAGAAACAAGTTGCAGCAAGATAAATTGGACCGTCGTCTGATGAATGAACTTGCATGTCCTCGTGTGTGATGAATTAATGTGATTAAGCTGAGTCTTACCCTTGTCGTTATAAATATCATTAGAGCACGGGCTTTTTCTTCAACTGGGGCTTTTTGATGTCAAGTATTACCTGAGACAGTATGATTGTAGGCCCTACTGTGTTTTGATAGCAGTGATAGATTTAAACATTCTTGTTTATATTCACACAAAAAATACAACATACACTTGAGATACACTTGTTCAAAGTATCTCAGTTATCTCAGTATTTCTTAAAAGTTTAAAGGACTGAATGTGTAAATCGAAACACTAGTAAGAAAAATAAAAAAAAATTTGTTAATATTTATTAATCCATTTGAAAGTTACACTAAATTAAAAGAGGGGTGATAATTTTGCTGGTTGATGGGATATGTGGGGTTATTATTTTATTTCCTTTTGTGAAGAGCAAAGCTCGTGTTTGAAAGAATATTTGCATTGACTAAGCCCTGACAATGTGATTTTTTATTATATTCATCAAAGTGTTTAGCTGTAATAAAGTAAGCTATTTTTTTTTTAAATATTGAAAATAATGTATTGTAATTTGTGTATAAAGATTGCTTTAACTTTCTAAGGGAAAAGGTTTTTTTGCAATAATGTGATACATTGTTTTTAAGTAAGTATAAATATCTTAAAAAAAGTAAAAAATTTATGTTAATGTTAAAAAAAATAAAACTAAGGACTATTAACTTAGAGTTTGCTGAGCCAAATAGCGAATGTTAAAATTGTGGACTACAGTTTAGATAATATTTTTCCTACATGAATTCAGTAGAGTAGAAGCCCCTTTACTGTTCATCAACGTTAGTTAATATCCTTGGGAGTATAATACATTCACTCCCTGTCTACAGTTGAGAATATTTTATGTACATTAGAAAAAGGCTTATGGACTAAGCCTTTAGGAGAAAAGTGCCAACGCAATAATCAAAGTGGCTCTCACCTAAGCCAGTAACGTTTCCTTTTGTTAAAATGGTCATAAAGTCCGTGTAGGTTTATCCATTAAAAGGTAATTATTATACCATAAAAGTATTTTCGTTGGTTTTTCGGATTTTTATTTTACGTTACAGCAGCTGTTAATTAATATTCTGTTATTAATAGCTGTTATTAATATTCGTCCTCCGTTACTGTCAACACCTTCTTGCTGAACCTCTTCAGGTATTGTTTAATGAATCCTTGAAGGAAGGAGTCTTTCCCCCATCACTGAAGAATGGATACATCATTCCATTGCCAAAATCTGGAGATCCAAGTGACGTGAAGAACTATCGTCCTATCACTATAACTTCTGCTATTAGTAAGATGTTTGAAGGACTTGTAATGGAGAGACTGAAACCGTATTTCTACAGGTTAATACATCCCTCTCAACACGGCTTTGTCCCTGGAAAATCCACTGTCTCGAATCTGCTTTTATTTCAAGAACTTGTTCTTGGAGCTTTTAGAAGACATAATCAGGTGGATACGATTTATATTGACATGGCAAAAGCCTTTGATAAGGTTGATCATGGTATTCTTCTGTCTAAGCTGGAAGGATATGGGGTTGTAAATCCATTGCTCTCTTGGATTGCGGATTATCTTTCCGACCGCAAACTGGTGGTAAAGATTGGTTCAGCAAAATCTCGCCAATTTGTGCAGTCCTCCGGTGTACCCCAAGGCTCAATTCTGGGTCCAATACTCTTTAATGTCTTCATCAATGACATTGTGAGCGAACCGGGATCAGATGTATTGCTGTTTGCCGATGATCTGAAGATTTTTGCTGAGATATCGACTGTGGACGACTGCAAGGCTTTGCAAGCGAGACTGGACATGATAAAGCAGTGGTGTGAAGTTAATAACATGTGTATAAATCCTAGTAAATGCTCCTTAGTAACTTACCATCGCATCAAATCGCCTATTCTTTTTTCATACAGCATCTTTGGCAATGAAATCCCCAGAGTCGAGAAGATCAAGGATCTAGGTGTTTTGTTTTGTCATGATTTGTCGTTTCATGGTCATATAGACAGTATATGCAAAAAATCTCACCAAATGCTTGGCTTTGTGACAAGAGTTACACGTGGCATTAATAGTCCTGTAGCTCTAAGAACACTCTACTACTCCCTTGTAAGGCAGATCTTGGAATATGCCAGCCCAATCTGGTCTCCCTACAATGTCGGCGCCAAAGACCGGTTGGAGGCTCTGCAGCGTCGTTTCACGCGCCTGGTCGGGGTCAGAAATGGTTACCATTACACTGAAGTACCTATGGAGGCTTTGTCAGCCGAACTCAATTTGCTACCCCTCGCTCTAAGAAGAGAAGTTGCTGACTTTATTCTGCTATACAAAATCCTTAATGGTCATCTTTGCTGTCCAGAACTTCTAGCAGAGATTGATTTCAAAATTCCGACAAGAACTACAAGATCCCAAGATCTTCTAAGTCCCAGGCACCACAGCACAGTTTTTGACTACTACACTCCGTTAGCCAGATTAGTTCGGATTGGAAACCGCATGGCCTTGGATTGCGACCTCTTCTGCGACAGCCTAAGTCACATAAGATGCCGTGCTGCCGCTCTTCTCCAGGAAGTTGTACAATGAACATTGCATGGGACAACGAGAACAAACTTCGAGCTGTCAACCGACAGTCGTGGGTCTATGTTACCAGGTTTCAAACAACAACTACTGCTGATGTTATTAAACAACACCTGGAATCAACTATTGGTAGTAAAAATTTCATCTGTGAGAAGCTTCCTACTAGACATGACTCTTATAACTCCTTCAAGATAGGTCTCTCTGAGGACTTGGAAAGTGAGGTTATGAAACCTGAGTTGTGGCCAGTAGGTATATTAATTGGTAAATTTTTCCCCCCAAGACTAGGGAAAACTAGTAATAATTCTGACGTTGACTCAATGAGGTCTAGGCCTAGGTCTGGGTCTTCTAGTGACTCTGATAATTTTTTAGTGGATTCAGTGACTCAACAAACCTCCAATTAAGTATGGATAATACACCAAACAAAGTAAGTAAGCCTATGTTTTTTCCAAAGTTTTGCGTGCTTTCTTTACTTTTTTTAAACATCCAGGGACTTAGTAATAAACTATCATTACTGGAAGATTTCTCTATACAGCAGAACTGTGACTTGATCTGTTTAACCGAACATTGGATAGCTTCGACAGGTATTGATTTCCAGTGTCTTAAAGGCTTTAACCTAGTTTCTAATTTCACAAGGAAATCATACAGTAGAGGTGGGACTCTTATTTATGCTCGCCAAAACTTTGAGTGTAGGCCTGTAGACTTAAGTGTTTATTGCCTCGAGAAACATATGGAAGCTTGTGCCACCATAATTGAAATGCACAAACTTATTGTGATTGCAGTCTACCGTACTCCGGACAGCAATGAATGGGTTTTCTTAGAAAACCTTGAAAAAATTTTGCTAAATGTACTTGCTAAATGGCCTAATTATAGAGTAATTGTCGGGGGCGATGTAAATGCGCAGTTCGACGTCACAACAAGAAAGAGGTCAGTCTCTGAGCTTCTCAATCTACTCAGACAGTTTGATATCTACTTCCACAATGACCAGCCAACCCGTGGAGATGCATGCCTCGACAACGTCTTTTCTAATATCAAGAAAGACAATTTAAGTTGTGTAACTGTGCCTTTTCATTTCTCTGATCATGATGGTCTTATTTTAAGAGTTGTTTTTGAGAGTTCATGCGAGCCTGATAAGATAAACACCTCTACTTTTAAGAGAATTTTCTCACCCCAAAATTTGGAAACTTTCAAATTCAAAATTAGGGTTTTCAATTGGCAGGAACAATTTGACCTTCGGAATTGGCAACTTCAAGGAAATCCAGGTAACTTTTTTGACATTTTTGTAGAAAGTTTGATGCATGTGTTTGAAGAGTGTTTTCCTCTTGTTAAGTCTCACCAAAAACCCAGAAGGGCTGGTAAGCACAACCATGCCTGGTTCTCAGAGGATCTTTACAGGCTCAAAGAACAGGTAAAAGTAGCTTATGATAATTTTAAGTTTTTTAAAACCCAACAATGTGAACTAGCCTATAAAAGTATCAAATGTAACTATAGAAGGGCAGTTAAGGAGGCCAAGCTTAATTTTAATGCTTTGACAATAGATAATTCGAACAATAAGTGTAAAACTGCTTGGGCTATTATCAGGCAGAATTCACAGTCCAATAGTAATACACCCAATGTCCCAATTCATCCTGACATGTTAAATAAATTTTTTATTGAATCTGTCACTGCTATCAAGGATAGTATTAAGAAACCCAATGTCACCTTTGATATTTTTCTCAATCATGTCCCAGTGAACCAGCACCTTTTTAACTTTACACCTGTATCCTGTCAAGATGTTTTGTCAATCATAGCAAAAATGAAAAACTCAAAAACCAAAGACATTTATGACTTTTCAAACTGGTTGGTTAAAAACATAGCGGACGATATTGTTTCACCCCTAACTTATTGTATAAACGTTTGTCTTCTGGAGGGAATTTTCCCAGAATGTTTCAAAATCTCAAAAATTTGTCCAATTTTCAAAAAAGGGGATAAAACTTGCCCAGGCAACTATCGGCCAATATGCCTAGTACCTGTTCTGTCCAAGGTACTGGAACATGTCATTTTCAATCAGGTCAGCGATTATTTTGAATCTCTTTCTCTTTTTAACAATCACCAATTTGGTTTTAGAAATGGACAGTCCACTGTGAATGCAATAGGTGCCATGGTTCAGGACATCTTAGAGGCCTTTGAAAATAGGAGTTTTGCCTGGGCTACCTTTATTGATTTAAGTAAGGCCTTTGATTGTGTCGACCATGGTATCTTGCTTCATAAGTTGGAATTTTATGGGATAAAAAACTCAGCTTTAAATCTTTTCCAAACTTATCTATCAAACCGAAGACAGGCGGTTTACACTGGGGGTGAATGGTCGAAAGTTCGCACAAGCAACTGTGGGGTCCCACAGGGCTCTGTCCTTGGGCCCCTCTTGTTCCTGATAGCGATAAATGACTTACCCTCTTGTTTGAACTCGAAGTCATATTTATATGCTGATGATACCACTCTGCTGTCTTGTAACGATAACTTCGTTGAGCTTGAGGGAGCTGCTAAACTCTCTCTTAAAGATGCTGCAGACTGGTTCTCAGCAAACAGTTTCATGCTCAATAATGAGAAGACACAGACTGTCATTTTTGGGCTTAGACAAATCCCGGAAGTGCAGGACACTAACCCAGTAAATGCAGTCAAATTCTTGGGAGTCTTCATGGACCAACAACTCACCTGGTATCATCACATTCAGCAATTATGTACCAAACTTAGCAGATTAACTTTTTTGTTCCGTAGACTTAGTGATGCAATCCCTGTTAATTACATTAAGACTGCTTACTTTGCTCTGTTTCAATCTGCTCTCAGCTATGGAATAATTTTCTGGGGCAATGGCTCTCACATAAAAGATGTACTTATAATTCAAAAAAAGGTCATCAGAATCATGGCAAAAGCAAATACCCAAGACCACTGCCGCCCACTTTTTATTAACCTTAAGATTTTAACTGTTGTTAATTTATATATATTTAATATCCTGTTAACTAGTTTTAAGAATTACAACTCTCACTGTGTTAGAGGCGACTTTCATAATTTTGACACTAGAAATAGAGGAAAAATTGATGTACCCTTTGTAAGATTAGAAAAGTCAAAGTCAAATTATAGAATGTTGGGATTAAAATGTTTAAATAAGTTGCCAATGGAAATCAAGCAGCAGCCTTTTAAAACCTTTAAAAGAAAAATATTGCAGTGGTTGCTTGATCACCCCTTCTATGACCTCAGGGAGTTTTTAGATACCCCTTCAAAGGACATCTTAATGTAAGTAGAGTTTGCATTTGTACTGATTTTTGTTCTGTTTGCTGTGTGTGTGTGTTTTTTTTTCTCAATTTTATGTGATTTTATTTATTTATTTTTACTTGATATGATCCAATTATGTCCTCACCGCCCACTGCCTACCTTCTTTATATCATTTTCTCTCGTAGGCCTAGTAGACTATATTTAGACAATTTAATGAAATGACTCAATGTATCTTTCAGAACATGTTGAAACTGTTGACGCACCAATGCATGTATTATGTCTTTTGGATTAATAAATGATTCTTGATTCTTGATTCTTGACTCTGCAACTATTTATTATTCACATAAGCAAAAATTCATTGTTAGCATGTACTTTTTTTGTTGCTTTTTGTATGTTTAATGGTAATTTGTATATGTATTGTAAATTTGGTATGTTGCATGGTAAATTTTGCATGTAATTATTTATTTTGCACTCACAGCATTCTTGCATTGTTCCACATGAATCTTTTTTTTATATGTGTTGCTGAAAACTGCCTAGCCTCTGCATGTATTTATTTTTACTTACTTGTATTGTATTGTATTTTGAACACACAATCATTCATATTGTATACTTGTGTAAACATGGCTGCTGCCGTTGGAAATAAATAAATAAATAAATAATTCTAATTTTACTGTTTCAGTCTTATTTACATATAGATTACTGCTGCATAATGATAGAAGATTAGATCTTTAGGGACAACATATATCTTTCATAAAATGTAGTTGCTTTTTTCAAGATTTTTCCTTTTTTTGTACCAAAAGCTTTAAGATCATCTGGATATAAAGGGTGGTTGATATAAGAGTGTCAGCTTATTTTAATTGGAAACCATAATTTTCAAGTTGAAATAATAATACGTCTTCCAACACTACTCGATATATTTACACGTATACTGTAATTGTTTACAAGACGGTAAATATATATAAAAGATCTTATAATGGCGATCGATTTCGACCAGTCACACCGGTCATCATCAGGCCCAATCAGAGACTGAGAGAATCAAGATGGCGTCCTTGCTTAAATACTATTGGTGCAGGAAGTTCCGGGAAACAAGATGGCGTCCATGCTTAAATCTTACTTGCTACCGGATGTTCGGGAATATATTCTGGTAGGTTCCGCCGGAATCGAAGTTAACTTGTTCGTTTATCAACTTGTTCCTGTTTTTACATTTTTCTTTAAATATATACAATTCTTCCCATGCGTTCATTAAGTTTCCTTTCTTACATGTCTTGACTATTTGCAGGTTTAGAAACACCTTTTAGAAAATGGCCACTCCCTAAAACCATAGGAGAAAACCTGCAAATAGTCAAGACACTATAACTTCTGCTATTAGTAAGGTGTTTGAAGGACTTGTAATGGAGAGACTGAAACCGTATTTCTACAGGTTAATACATCCCTCTCAACACGGCTTTGTCCCTGGAAAATCCACTGTCTCGAATCTGCTTTTATTTCAAGAACTTGTTCTTGGAGCTTTTAGAAGACATAATCAGGTGGATACGATTTATATTGACATGGCAAAAGCCTTTGATAAGGTTGATCATGGTATTCTTCTGTCTAAGCTGGAAGGATATGGGGTTGTAAATCCACTGCTCTCTTGGATTGCAGATTATCTTTCCGACCGCAAACTGGTGGTAAAGATTGGTTCAGCAAAATCTCGCCAATTTGTGCAGTCCTCCGGTGTACCCCAAGGCTCAATTCTGGGTCCAATACTCTTTAATGTCTTCATCAATGACATTGTGAGCGAACCGGGATCAGATGTATTGCTGTTTGCCGATGATCTGAAGATTTTTGCTGAGATATCGACTGTGGACGACTGCAAGGCTTTGCAAGCGAGACTGGACATGATAAAGCAGTGGTGTGAAGTTAATAACATGTGTATAAATCCTAGTAAATGCTCCTTAGTAACTTACCATCGCATCAAATCGCCTATTCTTTTTTCATACAGCATCTTTGGCAATGAAATCCCCAGAGTCGAGAAGATCAAGGATCTAGGTGTTTTGTTTTGTCATGATTTGTCGTTTCATGGTCATATAGACAGTATATGCAAAAAATCTCACCAAATGCTTGGCTTTGTGACAAGAGTTACACGTGGCATTAATAGTCCTGTAGCTCTAAGAACACTCTACTACTCCCTTGTAAGGCAGATCTTGGAATATGCCAGCCCAATCTGGTCTCCCTACAATGTCGGCGCCAAAGACCGGTTGGAGGCTCTGCAGCGTCGTTTCACGCGCCTGGTCGGGGTCAGAAATGGTTACCATTACACTGAAGTACCTATGGAGGCTTTGTCAGCCGAACTCAATTTGCTACCCCTCGCTCTAAGAAGAGAAGTTGCTGACTTTATTCTGCTATACAAAATCCTTAATGGTCATCTTTGCTGTCCAGAACTTCTAGCAGAGATTGATTTCAAAATTCCGACAAGAACTACAAGATCCCAAGATCTTCTAAGTCCCAGGCACCACAGCACAGTTTTTGACTACTACACTCCGTTAGCCAGATTAGTTCGGATTGGAAACCGCATGGCCTTGGATTGCGACCTCTTCTGCGACAGCCTAAGTCACATAAGATGCCGTGCTGCCGCTCTTCTCCAGGAAGTTGTACAATGAACATTGCATGGGACTCTGCAACTATTTATTATTCACATAAGCAAAAATTCATTGTTAGCATGTACTTTTTTTTTTATTTTTGTATGTTTAATGGTAATTTGTATATGTATTGTAAATTTGGTATGTTGCATGGTAAATTTTGCATGTAATTATTTATTTTGCACTCACAGCATTCTTGCATTGTTCCACATGAATCTTTTTTTTTTATATGTTGCTGAAAACTGCCTAGCCTCTGCATGTATTTATTTTTACTTACTTGTATTGTATTGTATTGTATTTTGAACACACAATCATTCATATTGTATACTTGTGTAAACATGGCTGCTATGACCTCAGGGAGTTTTTAGATACCCCTTCAAAGGACATCTTAATGTAAGTAGAGTTTGCATTTGTACTGATTTTTGTTCTGTTTGCTGTGTGTGTGTGTTTTTTTTTTCTCAATTTTATGTGATTTTATTTATTTATTTTTACTTGATATGATCCAATTATGTCCTCACCGCCCACTGCCTACCTTCTTTATATCATTTTCTCTCGTAGGCCTAGTAGACTATATTTAGACAATTTAATGAAATGACTCAATGTATCTTTCAGAACATGTTGAAACTGTTGACGCACCAATGCATGTATTATGTCTTTTGGATTAATAAATGATTCTTGATTCTTGACTCTGCAACTATTTATTATTCACATAAGCAAAAATTCATTGTTAGCATGTACTTTTTTTGTTGCTTTTTGTATGTTTAATGGTAATTTGTATATGTATTGTAAATTTGGTATGTTGCATGGTAAATTTTGCATGTAATTATTTATTTTGCACTCACAGCATTCTTGCATTGTTCCACATGAATCTTTTTTTTATATGTGTTGCTGAAAACTGCCTAGCCTCTGCATGTATTTATTTTTACTTACTTGTATTGTATTGTATTTTGAACACACAATCATTCATATTGTATACTTGTGTAAACATGGCTGCTGCCGTTGGAAATAAATAAATAAATAAATAATTCTAATTTTACTGTTTCAGTCTTATTTACATATAGATTACTGCTGCATAATGATAGAAGATTAGATCTTTAGGGACAACATATATCTTTCATAAAATGTAGTTGCTTTTTTCAAGATTTTTCCTTTTTTTGTACCAAAAGCTTTAAGATCATCTGGATATAAAGGGTGGTTGATATAAGAGTGTCAGCTTATTTTAATTGGAAACCATAATTTTCAAGTTGAAATAATAATACGTCTTCCAACACTACTCGATATATTTACACGTATACTGTAATTGTTTACAAGACGGTAAATATATATAAAAGATCTTATAATGGCGATCGATTTCGACCAGTCACACCGGTCATCATCAGGCCCAATCAGAGACTGAGAGAATCAAGATGGCGTCCTTGCTTAAATACTATTGGTGCAGGAAGTTCCGGGAAACAAGATGGCGTCCATGCTTAAATCTTACTTGCTACCGGATGTTCGGGAATATATTCTGGTAGGTTCCGCCGGAATCGAAGTTAACTTGTTCGTTTATCAACTTGTTCCTGTTTTTACATTTTTCTTTAAATATATACAATTCTTCCCATGCGTTCATTAAGTTTCCTTTCTTACATGTCTTGACTATTTGCAGGTTTAGAAACACCTTTTAGAAAATGGCCACTCCCTAAAACCATAGGAGAAAACCTGCAAATAGTCAAGACACTATAACTTCTGCTATTAGTAAGGTGTTTGAAGGACTTGTAATGGAGAGACTGAAACCGTATTTCTACAGGTTAATACATCCCTCTCAACACGGCTTTGTCCCTGGAAAATCCACTGTCTCGAATCTGCTTTTATTTCAAGAACTTGTTCTTGGAGCTTTTAGAAGACATAATCAGGTGGATACGATTTATATTGACATGGCAAAAGCCTTTGATAAGGTTGATCATGGTATTCTTCTGTCTAAGCTGGAAGGATATGGGGTTGTAAATCCACTGCTCTCTTGGATTGCAGATTATCTTTCCGACCGCAAACTGGTGGTAAAGATTGGTTCAGCAAAATCTCGCCAATTTGTGCAGTCCTCCGGTGTACCCCAAGGCTCAATTCTGGGTCCAATACTCTTTAATGTCTTCATCAATGACATTGTGAGCGAACCGGGATCAGATGTATTGCTGTTTGCCGATGATCTGAAGATTTTTGCTGAGATATCGACTGTGGACGACTGCAAGGCTTTGCAAGCGAGACTGGACATGATAAAGCAGTGGTGTGAAGTTAATAACATGTGTATAAATCCTAGTAAATGCTCCTTAGTAACTTACCATCGCATCAAATCGCCTATTCTTTTTTCATACAGCATCTTTGGCAATGAAATCCCCAGAGTCGAGAAGATCAAGGATCTAGGTGTTTTGTTTTGTCATGATTTGTCGTTTCATGGTCATATAGACAGTATATGCAAAAAATCTCACCAAATGCTTGGCTTTGTGACAAGAGTTACACGTGGCATTAATAGTCCTGTAGCTCTAAGAACACTCTACTACTCCCTTGTAAGGCAGATCTTGGAATATGCCAGCCCAATCTGGTCTCCCTACAATGTCGGCGCCAAAGACCGGTTGGAGGCTCTGCAGCGTCGTTTCACGCGCCTGGTCGGGGTCAGAAATGGTTACCATTACACTGAAGTACCTATGGAGGCTTTGTCAGCCGAACTCAATTTGCTACCCCTCGCTCTAAGAAGAGAAGTTGCTGACTTTATTCTGCTATACAAAATCCTTAATGGTCATCTTTGCTGTCCAGAACTTCTAGCAGAGATTGATTTCAAAATTCCGACAAGAACTACAAGATCCCAAGATCTTCTAAGTCCCAGGCACCACAGCACAGTTTTTGACTACTACACTCCGTTAGCCAGATTAGTTCGGATTGGAAACCGCATGGCCTTGGATTGCGACCTCTTCTGCGACAGCCTAAGTCACATAAGATGCCGTGCTGCCGCTCTTCTCCAGGAAGTTGTACAATGAACATTGCATGGGACTCTGCAACTATTTATTATTCACATAAGCAAAAATTCATTGTTAGCATGTACTTTTTTTTTATTTTTGTATGTTTAATGGTAATTTGTATATGTATTGTAAATTTGGTATGTTGCATGGTAAATTTTGCATGTAATTATTTATTTTGCACTCACAGCATTCTTGCATTGTTCCACATGAATCTTTTTTTTTTATATGTTGCTGAAAACTGCCTAGCCTCTGCATGTATTTATTTTTACTTACTTGTATTGTATTGTATTGTATTTTGAACACACAATCATTCATATTGTATACTTGTGTAAACATGGCTGCTGCCGTTGGAAATAAATAAATAAATAAATAAATAAATAAATAAATAAAGACATGTAAGAAAGGAAACTTAATGAACGCATGGGAAGAATTGTATATATTTAAAGAAAAATGTAAAAACAGGAACAAGTTGGTAAAGCGGCCTGAAATGGGCTGATCATGTAGAACAATTAAAATCCCGTTTATCCTCTAGCCTTTTTGTACTTAAAAATATCACAGTTTTTGGTAACAGGCAATTGTCTAAATTAGTGTACTTTGGGCTTTTCGAAGCTCACTTGAGGTATTCAATCATTTTATGGGGATCATCATCAGAAAATCACCTTCAATGTATTTTTAAACTCCAAAAGAGGGCAATCAGGTATATGTCGGGGCTTAGGCCAAGGGATCATTGCTCAGACGCATTCAAACACTTGAATTTGCTAACTGTACCTTCACTTTTTATTTTTGAAGCAATAAAAAATGCAAGAATTACAAATCAAACTAGCTACTCAGTAACACACAACTACAACACCAGATTTAGAAACAATAGACCCTCAGTTCAACACAATCTCAGAATTTTCGAACAGAAACCAAGCCATCAGGGCATCAGACTTTTCAATAAACTCCCTCAAGCTCTGAGAGAGATCCAGGACACAAAAAAATTTTGTGTCTCTTTGAACAAACTCCTGGTCCAGGAATGTTTCTATTCCCTGGACGATTTTCTGCAAAAAATTGGTAGGGTCATTTCTTCTCTTTTTTGACCATTGTCCCCATGGATGAATGTAAATATTCCTCCCCCTCCCCTCCTTGCGGTAATTTCCGAGTAGAATATTCAACTTTAAATATTGAATAATATGACTTTGATGACTGGTCCTATGCCGTCTTCTGCGGTCTACGGGACGACGAGGGATAAGTAAGTAAGTAAGTAAATAAACGAACAAGTGAACTTCGATTCCGGCGGAACCTACCAGAATATATTCCCGAACATCCGGTAGCCAGTAAGATTTAAGCATGGACGCCATCTTGTTTCCCGAAACTTCCTGCACCAATAGTATTTAAGCAAGGACGCCATCTTGATTCTCTCAGTCTCTGATTGGGCCTGATGATGACCGGTGTGACTGGTCAAAATCGATCGCCATTATAAGATCTTTTATATATATTTACAGTCTTGTAAACAATTACAGTATACGTGTAAATATATCGAGTAGTGTTGGAAGACGTATTATTATTTCAACCTGAATATCAGTACCAGCACGTATAATGCTAATCAAGAAGTTATTTAAACCATAATTTATATTAAAATAAGGTAAAGTATAACCCCAGTGGAATTAAATTAAACATTGCTTCTGCATTTTATGGCGATTTAATTATTTTATAAAATACTATAATGTTTCAATCGGCGGCCAACTCCAAAGTTTGAATCCGAATCCCTAATTTGTATGTATTAATTGGCAGTTTTTTTTTCTAAACTTACCGGTTAAAAAGATGCAGGCCATTGAAATTTATTTTCAGTTTCATAGGAATAACATGAGGCAAAATTTAATTGTTTATATCTCCGAAACCATTCCTTAAAATAAAAAATACTAAAGTATAACAATGTCTTAAAACTAACGTTTAAGAACATTTAATGTATAAATTTAACATTCACGAATAGATTAACTTATTCATAATATGTACTTAATTGGATGGATAGCAAAATCTATAACAAAAGACAACAGCAATCAAATTAGAAATAGAACAACGATAAAATAAAGTTAATTAATCAAAACCACAAACTTTAAAAATATATAGAAAAACAGGGATTAAGTACTTAAGTAACAACAGTATAGCGGTGCTAACCTAAACCATAATTTAAAAAAATCATAAAAAATGACCAATAAAATATTGTGAACCAAAATAAAAATAAAGTAAAAAACAAACAGAAAAAGTAAGATAATAAAACATACAAATGAATAATACACAAAATTTAAATACAATAAACTTCACAACACAAAACTACACTAACCCCCATCGGTAACCAGAAACATATTGAACATAGATGCCACCAGAGTTAAAATTTACCTGCTCTTTGATCAATTTATCCCTATTCCTATATTCTTCTTAAAAAAAAAAAAAAAAACTTCTTCCATGCACTGATTAGGTTGCCCTTCTTGCAACTCTGCAGCTCACTCAAATTTTCTTCAATGTTTCCCAATGAGTGACCATTTTCCATTAGAAGCTTGGCAACATTTGATCTTTCTGCCTTGTTATTACGCCAAGCCAAAACATGACTCTTATACATTTTTTTCAAAATTTACAATTTCACCTACATAAAATTATCACAATCATTACAACAAATCTTTTACAAACCAGATCCATCAAACATGTTACTGTTTTCCATTTTAGGGTGCAAGATTTTGCTCATCGTCTTTTGTGTTCTAAAGACTACAGACACACCATATTTTAAAATTCTGTTTGCAATCTTTTGTTTTCTCTCGCTTGTGTAGTCGAAAACGGTGTATTTCTTGTTACCTTCATCATCACCTGTCAAAGTAGTAATATTGCCCAAACGCTTCTGACTTCTAATCTTACTACTCATCTTCATACCCATTTTATTAATTACAGATGGATGTTAACCGTTAGCAGTTGCAATGGACTTGATTATTGTTATCTCCTTTTTCCTACTTTCTACATTCAAAGTTATCTTATAGGCTCTATACAACATGGAATGAAAAGACGCCATTTTGTGACTCTTTGGATAGACAGACTTATTATATATAGTGGTGTTTGTATGTGTCGGCTTCCTATAAATATCAAATTCAATATTGTCTTCACCTCTCCTTAAAGTATGGTCCAAAAGTCAATCTTCCCATCCTCTTCATATTCACATGTGAACATGAGGTTAGAGTGATGTTCATTAAATATCTTCCTTATGTCATCGACTTCACTTTCCCTAGACGTTTAAACATTATAAGTACAGCATCGACATATCTTACATACATATCCACCTCGTGATTTCTTTTGATCTTCTCGAGGATACATTCTTCATGGTACTGTAAAACACATCCGACATAATTGCTGACAAAGGACTTCCATAGCCAATCCATCGGTTTGTGCAAAAAGTCTATTGTTGAAACGGAAATAATTTTGTTTAAGCACTACATTAAGCACATTAGTTTTATTGTTCATTTTTCTTTAACCTAATGAATTGTTTTAACTTTATTGCTGTTCGAAAAAAGTAATTGATTTTCATTATAGTTAATACATTTTGCTATTTAATTACGATTTCCTTAGGAAGCAATCTCAGATACGAAAAACTATCAAACTCCTGAATTGTATATGTTTTTTTATTTCTAAACTATAAATTCAGAAAAAATATTGAATACATTTTCAAAATCAATGTTGGTGTATGAATTTATAATTTCTTGGTGGTTTCACAAATCACAAATCATCCCATCATAGGAGCTTGGAAGCTTATCAATAAAAATAGGCCTAGTAAAACAGACGACCCGAGTGACAACATGGTCATCAAGATCAACGACACAGTTACTAGTAACCCTAAAATCATAGCCAGCAACTTCAACAATTTTTTTATCAGTATAGCCTCTACAGTCAATCAAACTTCTGAAGAAAAATCATGGTCTGGTTTTCCAAAAACAAACCCAAGATCCTTATCCTCTTTTGGTTCGGTAACAGCTGATATTGTGAAAAAAACCATAACCAAGTTCATATCCAAGAGCTCAGCAGGACACGACGGTATTACTACAAAAATCTTGAAAGTCTGTGTTAACGAAATCGCTGATCCGTTAGCAAATATTATCAACAAGTCCTTTGAGGATGCAATTTTTCCGGATGAAGGAAAATTAGCTATAGTCAAACCTCTCTTTAAGAAAGGTGACAGGAAAGATGTGAAAAATTATCGGCCCATTTCATTGTTACCTGCAGTCACCAAGGTAATAGAAAAAATCGCCTGTGAAAAACTTGTTAATTTTTTAGAATCCTCTAATTACTTTTTTACTCAACAATACGGCTTCAGAAAGAAAAAATCCACCAAACTTACTTTAGTAAATTTTGTTAATAAATGCATTGACCTCATTGAAAATAAAGAGACTGTAGCAGGAACGTTTATAGATTTAACAAAGGCGTTTGACTGTGTCGACCCCTTCATATTAACTGAAAAGTTGGCAGCAGCAGGCTTAAGTGGTAATGCTCTTAAATGGATGAGATATCCTATATTAATGACAGGAAACAAAGAACCTCAATCACCTTCAAAAGCTCCTCTGGTGCTATCAATAAACACCTTTCCGACATTGAGGAGGTCACAAGAGGCGTGCCCCAGGGCTCGATACTAGGGCCTATACTGTTTCTCGTCTACATTAATGACATTGGTGACCATGTTAACCATAACAACCTCTTCAACTTCGCAGATGACACCACTTTGTTGACTTCTGGCAAAAACTTGGAGGATCTTCAACTTACAACTTTCCTAAATTTGAACAGCATTTCACAATACTTTTCCGACATCAAACTATCCATAAACCAAACCAAAACAAAGTTTATTCATTTTAAAACTTCACAATTGGACAGAAAGAGGCCCTCTTTTGGTATTAATCTGATGTTGGATGAAGATCTTGTCGATGAGGATACAAAAGCAACCTGCCTAGGTGTAACCCTAGATAACCACATCAACTGGGATATTCAAGTCGAACAAGTTTTTTCTAAACTTTCTACTAATTTATTTGTTATCAGAAGCCTGGTAAATCTGCTAAGCATTGATTTTCTAAAAATGGCATATTTTAGCCTATTTGAAAGCCATGTTAGGTACTCTGTCATTTTATGGGGAGGATCCAGTAAGAAAAACCTAGATAAGATCTTTAAAATTCAAAAAAGAGCCATAAGGTGCATTGCCAAACAGCCAGCTAGGACTTCTTGTCAACCACTCTTTAAAAAACTGCAAATCTTAACAGTCCCCTCTTTGTACATCTTGGAGTCAGTTCTTTACGTCAAAAGTCAAAATATCTCTCACCAGCCTCAACATAATTACAATACTAGACATAGAAACAGGTTCGCAACTGCTCACAGATTGGCTTTAACTGAAACAAAACCCGAATATATGGGTCTCAAACTTCTTGACAACCTACCGGAATCAATAAAAAATATAACAAGCTTCAACAAATTCAAGAATAGCCTAACTTCTTTCTTAATGGACCAATGCTATTATAGCCTACCAAATATTTGAAGATGCCTCAAGCCATTACAATAGTGGAATGAGATTGACACGCCACATGCTTCCCTGCGGAGTCAACGTGGTTCAAAGGATAAGTAAGTAAGTAAGTATAATTTATAAATTAATTTGGATTAGGTGAAATTGAATAAAACATTCATAACAAAATCATTTGATGGTTTACATAGACATAATTTATAAAACAACGAAGTATTTCAATTATAAGAAACATCTCGTACAGAAATATAATAAGTCTGTAACACAAGTGCTGGTGTATATAATTTGTTGAGTTCACATTAGTAAACTCCAACAAGAAAGCCAATTATTTCAACTTCGCATCGGATTTATATTCCCATCTCATTTTGAGGCCTTGACAATTATTGCGTTCCTGAAATTTGTTGATTAGTCTCTTATTATACTTTTTTTAAACTTTCTGTTAGAAATATCCACTATTCATAGTGGACTGTTTAAAGTGAGTACTGGGTGTTTAAATAGTATTTAAAACTTCTTCACATTGTTTTATAAAATTCCACTATCATAAAAACTAGAGCTAAATATTATAACATTTGCACAAAAATATTAAAAAGAAACTCCTCAACTTTTTCAAATCCCCTCCACCTCCTCAAACGTCACCGACAACACAGATGACTACATCCATTTTAGTAATTCAAAAAGTTATATTCTTCGCACTATGTAGCATAAAAATTGTTATGTTATTTTGAGGCATACATATTAATTTTTTGATAAATTAAAATTATATTTTTGCGTTAACTAAATAAATTATTGTAAAAAAATAATAAATAAAATAAAACAAAAAAACACCACTCCACAGGAAGATTATGAGATAGTTAGATTTAATTCCACTTTTTTAGTAACTGTTTTTTTTTGTTTTTTTTTTAGAAGTTATAAAATGCTTTTACGCATACAGGATTCCAACCTGTGGTGTAAAATCAATCGTGTAGACTTCAAACCAAATAATCCATTCTCACTTTTGGACACTAGCCTGGGATAGCTTAGCGAATTAATTCAGAACTAAATCTGAGTGATTTATGGTCCGTCGGGCAACACTGTGAAGGTTTTGTGCAGGAGCGCTTTCGTCGTCTCGACATTCTCAACTGCAACTCAGAACTAATTCAGAACTATGCCTACTTTGGCTTTCTACCTTTAGGGGTTCGTCACTCCAATGAGATTAATACTCCAATTCGGGTGTTCGTTTTTTCAAAGATTTAGACAACCCTGCCTAAATTGGTCTTCTGGGATTGGGGGCCCTTTTAGACGAAATGTTACAAGGAACCCCAGTTGTCCTCATCTTCTAGCATGTTCTTGCAGAAAGAGTTCACCGACAGCACTCCAAGATGTTGTGTGGTCTCCAAGCGTAGCCGTTCCCAGCGTGGACAACGGAAGAATGTGTGTTCCGCGTCATCCAAAAAGCCCGGACAATGAAAGCAGTCAGGTGAACTGTTCTTGTATATAGTGTGAAGATACGACCGAACATGCTCCGATAAAAATTGGGTCAGGAAGTAGTCCACCTCATCATGCCACCGTTCCACACAGGGTTAGAATTGATTGATAAGCTCGCAGTCCATCCACCGTGACTCTTCCACTCCCAACTCCCCTACTATGTCCGGTAGGTTCACTGACGTTAATGAGTTCTTGTCTGGCCCTTGTTTACCTTAACTTTTCTCTGATTTAAATCATCACATTCCTCTCATGTACCTGGCCTGGACCTTTGTAGTTGTAAGTGATAAAATCACTTTCAAAATATTCAACAGGTTGGGTATCATGTGTTAAAAGCTCACCCAAAAGCATCGACCGTGTTGAGTTGTCAGCGTGGTGACGTTGAAATATAATAAACTGTTCAAATGACTATGAGCATTTTTGCGAAAGTGATCTATTCACAAAGATATTTTTTACCATAGTCTAATATATATCTTATATTGCAAACTTTTCAAAATAAATATTCTTATAAAATATAATACGTAGAAGTCACCATAATATGTTGTTAAATTGAAGCAGGCAAGATTATAGTACGTTAATTTAGTAATGTGTGACATTATCAGTGTAATTCTTGATATCAACCATTATCATTATGATTTTGTTGTTAGGAAAATTTATTACAGTAATAAAAAGTGTTTAAGAATATTATTATTTTATTTTACATTATAAATAGTGCACTTTTAAAAAGATAACAAAATAAATATATATTTTCTTCCCCTTTATATCATCATTTTGTTATATTATCCAGTTAGATTTAGCTCCAAATTAAATTAATTGTATTGTTAAAGGGTTCAATTTAGTTTACTTATTTTTCACCAAAGAGTGCTTCAACACTAATTTATTAAAGATGTAATTTGAGAATATCATTAGCACAATATTTAACATCTGAAAATGGCCACTTTGACGAGCTCTTAACAATAGCTTTGAAGTTAATTTTACAGTGTCACACTTTATTAAAATAAAGAATTATTTTTCTCAGTGGACAAAAATATTGTGTATTAACACAGTTACGCAAGTAACTATTATCATTAAAGTTAGTAAAAAAAAAAATCAAAACAGTTTACACATTAGTTTACTAGTTTACATTTACAGCAACCTGCAGTAATATATAGTTAACATATATATTACTGCTTGAATATTGTTAAAAGTTCTATAGGAAAAATTCTATGTTTAATATTTTTCAATGTTTTCCTTATTAAAATCTTTTAGTAATAATATTTTATATTTATTTAGATGTAGTATATTTTTATACAAATAAATACAAAATCTTCTTTCGGCCTCTTTTTTACGAAAATGAAAACAATTTTTCACAAAAAAGAACCAGGTGGATGAAACCCATGCTTAGGGTGTGTAAACGAAAGAGTGAATCGGTGATGTAGATTGTAATAAGAAATACATTGGGTTCACCAATAGAAATTATTTCGACAGGTTTAAAGAACATAATGATGTAAAAGCAAAATAACCTTTCACCAAAGGTTGCCTAGTATTAAAAAGGGCAATGAAATAAATTTTGACAACTCCTTATAAGAGTTAAAAAGTGTAATGATGGTAGAAAAGTTAAATGTAGGAACACTATTTTATTTATAACAATACAGTATAATAACGTACTGCAAGGAGAGTTTATGAAGAGAAAAGAAGATTTAACGGATAAAATCAATTTCTAAATATAAAACAGTTTGGGTAATTGTAATGAACCAAACAGCATTCAGTCAGCTGATAACCAAGGAAGTGACATATCTTGAACCTTGAGACCCTTCCACAATCAGTAGGCCTACGGTGACCGGCTGGTGAACTGTGACATGTCTGTGATATCGCTAGTGTGCATATATCGGTATTTTAATTATATGTTTGTGGGTTTTAAATGTAATATTTGTGACTTTTTGTGTTATTTATTTATTGAAAAATTTGACAAACATCAAAGTATGGACTTCATTGTAGTGGTCTGAATATTAGTTGCCGCTGAAGATGGGTAGTAATTTCACCTGAAACATGTTCGGAATGATAATACTTTACCAACAATTTAATACCTACAGGTATCTACTTTAGTAGATTTTACTAATATTAATAAAGTATCAAGGCGGAAAATTAATTATAAATGAACAAATAATCGGGTATATAGCACAAATGTGGAGACGGCCCAATGTGTTCTTGTACAAGGTACCCTTAGCTGTGCGTGTAGGATCAATCTACAACATTAATGCATTTTATAATTAGACCTTAAAACCCCCAGTTACCGTCTGAATATGGTGTGAAGGGAGCATTGCATTGTAATGTAATTTTTCCTATTCTAAGAAAATGCCAAAACAAATAAATAAAAATTAAAAAAATTTCACAAAATTAGTTTGAAGGCTCAATTTTTATAAATAAATTGAAATACTACACAAATGCTTAGAGAAACAAATTTAATTTTGTGAAAATTATAGCAATAAAAGAAAGTCGTCTTAGTTACACCACTTATGTCTAGAAACTTCTGAACAACTCTAGCTGAAAATTGTTGGGAGGTAGCTTAGTACCAGGAAGAACACATGAGATCCAGAATCCTCCATAGGGTTCCGCCCAATCGTCTTCAAAGTTACAATGTTAATCTCATGTAGCAAAATTTTTGTATTGGAATATATGATTGCATTTAGAAATATTAATTAAATACACAGCTATTCTCATTCAAATTATTCAGGGAAGATTGGATATTTTTAAACCAGAGTATATCGTAGACTTGTAATGAGTGAGCGTAGCGAACTAGATAACCTGATGGCGAGTGAGCGTGGTGAACGAGCTCTCCTGAAGGACAAAATATTTGCCAGGTTGGCATTGCAAAGCATGCCGGGTATGCTAGTAGTATATACAATCAAATAATTAAGGCATGCATAGCAACAAACTTAATTAAATAACTAAATAATCAGTGAATATTGTAGACGTTGGTTGTTCTCAGGTATCGTATCTTCTACGGCTCAGTGAGTTTTACTGGTTATGTTTAATCAATTAACGTTTAAGCATAGGCCTACCCTTGCACTTTGTGTGATGTAATTAATCTCTTCCTTTTTTGCGGTAACTAACTAATTTAATCAAACATATCAGTTAACTATTAGACAAACCTCTTCGTAATATTCTCCAAGCATGTTATTAATTAATTTGTTTTTCTGCATTATACTTATTATGTTGTCTAAAATAACTGTAATGATTGAGGGCCATCCTAACACAATAAATTACTGATTGTGCTGTTGTTGGAGTTGTATAAATCCTTCAACGTTTCGAAACTGATGATTCTCTCCATCAATGGAGAATAGAAAGGAAAACTCATTTATTATTCACTACCTTTGACATGAAAAGTTTCCCAAAGACTACATTAGCATTACAACAATGAACTTCTGACTGTCTGTTCGGTTGGCTTCTTCTTTGTCCATCCCCTCTTTAATAAAATATACATTTGGAAGACTCATTTTTACAAAATATAAGTAAATTTATCTTAAATAAATGCCACTACAAGATTTAATGTACATTATTCATGTAGAGGATATGTACATAATGTACCTGGTTATATAAAAAAATGTTTTAATAATCTTTGCAACTTTTAAAACTTTATTTTAAGGTTATATTATTTGAAAATTTTTGGTTTTTATGAATAAGTAAACAGAAGAAGGCTACATTTCCTATACTAGAAAGGAAATGGAAAATATAATTTAATTGTTTAATATTAGAAATTCAATAAAAAATTAATTAAATTCAATATTTACTTTGGTATTAATCTATCACAATTTTATCCTTTGAAAGACTGTGACAAAAAATAATTGGTTAAAATATAATCCTTAAAAAATAATAAAAAATTTATAATAGCAATCTTTATTCCCCAAAACAAATGTAAATAACGTTTCAAATGTATAATACTATGATATAAATACTTGGACATTTTACATTCACCTTTTTACACTCCAGGTTCGCCTGGCGTATTTTTACTAACTTTGTTATGTTCTAGGTATTTCTTCCACCTGAAGATGGGATCAGATTCCAGATCCCGAAACGACGTGAATTTTGTTTACTAATCAGTGATGGAAAATGTCCACAACAATTTACTAAACAATAACATTACCTCACCATCGCCAACAATGAACTATAAACAAAAGACGCTCTATAAGGTAATCCTGTGTAGTTTTGCCGTATCCCACTCCCTTTACCTTTAAAAGGGGTGTCCTTTAAAAATGTATAAACTCTTTCGCTAAAATTGTGATATTGTAATATTGTTTATTTACTTTTAGAGCAGATATGTGTCTGACATTTAGTACATATTATGACCTTAACTAGGCCTGACTATAGTAAAGGCCAGTGGATAGTTTCAATCAAAGTTATGTCCAAAAAGTTAAAAAACCACGAAATCCTTAACATTTTTTCTTGTTTGTAATTTACTTTAATCTGCCAAATATACTGCAATATCAATTTGAGTTTTGCCATAGTTACGTTCTCTTTTATACGTCCTACAAGTTTGGTCCTATGCAACTTTCCCGTATCTCACCCCTTTCACCCTTTAAAAGGGGAGTACTTTCAAAATTTTTAAATCTTTAAAAAAAAAAACTTAAAGTATTATAAACTATTAAACTATTTTAACAAGTTTTTTTACCATACTGGCACATAGATGTCTGAAATTCAGTACATTTTATGGCCTCAACCACTTATTTCTATAGTAGTAGCTATTTTCCGATTTAATTCAAAGTTAAGTCCAAAAACATTGTAAAAACATGAAATCTTACACATTTTTTCATGTAAAGTGTTTGTAACTTACTTTATTTGATTGAATATACTGCCATATAGATATATGCTTTGCCAGTGTTACTTTTTATTTTAGAATCTATGAAAATCTAGTCTTATGAAATTTTGCTGTATCTCACCCTCTTTACCCGTAAATAAGGCGTACCTTCTAAATTTCAAAATTATTTCACCGAAAATGGCGCTATAATAATATTTTAATCTACTAATATGATCCTTAGATTCCTGAAATTCAGTGCATATATTATTACTTCTACTATTGCAACTATTTAATCAAAGTTTAGTCAATATCATAGTTTAGTAATAATCATATTTGTTTTACTTATGGGTAGGGATTTTAACCCTAAGACCAAGCCCTATGTTAAGGCAACATTTGAAATTTACACTGTATTTTTTCAAAAGCATGAGACTTTTATAAATTAGGGGAACCAACTAGGGGGCATGGGGTGGACCCGTAGGCGAGTAAGAATATACAATCAAAATCTAACAGCCAGTAAATAAGCAAGGCTGACAGGATTAGACAGACAGGTGTGCGTTTTACCAATTCACAAGAGCGAGGCTGCGAGGTGGCGTGTTTTCATTTGGCTTACCAGTAGAGAGCTTTCTCAGCAGAAACTAAGCTTTCCGACTACTTTGAGTAAAGTTCAGGTTCTCGAAGGTTTTCATCCATCTTTGTATCATGGAGTTCGTCTGCTACATCTCTGACGGCAGTGTTAGTCATCCCACTGTAAAGATCTTCGCACTCTAGGCTCTATCCTTGTATGTACTCTCTCACAAAACCTCTTGAAATGCAAGCTTTAGCGGAAGACATAACAAGTCTCATGAACCGGTCGTAGTTTTTGTTTTTAGAAGGAATGAATAAATAAAACTACTCCCATTCAGCTTTATTAAATTTCCACCTAGACCAAGAAAAAGATTTTACTAGTATAATTTGTATTCCCAATGGTATCAGTGAAGGCTTATGCCGAGAGTGAGGAAATGAATCTAGAGCCCTCCTGCAAGTTGGTGTGGGTATTCCCAACAGTTTACTAGAAAAAAAGCACAAGATTGCTCACGAAACCATCGGGCTGAATTAAAGGTGTGTCTGTATTGGTATTGAATATTAAGAAAAAGTAATTTTTAACCCAACTTGAGAGTGGTGTCATTGTCTGGTGTTAGATTAAACCATATTAGTAGCCCAAAATATGATATAAATTATCGTTGTTACCTTGGGTTTTAAAGTTAGTTCTAGTGATTAATTTAACAGGGCTGACCAAGGTATAATGTTTTAACTAGTACACAATATAAACAGTCCATAATATGATTTTTTACTATCACATAATTAATTATGTGATAATAAATAATTATCTTACGGAATAAATAACCCTTGCATTCTTATAGCTAAATCTAGTAGTGTATATATAAACTTGAACACAAATTCAATTTGTTTCAGATAGTTTTAAATTGAACGCTATAATATTCCTTGTGGATATAGTGTTATTTTTCTGAGAACCACAATATATTTCCTGATATAGAAGTGGATGAGCATGTTCACAACATGAGGAGATAAGGGAATACAGACTACGTGGCTGGCATGGAATGTGAATGGTGAATGAAATATATAGTTGTATCTAGCCTACATGTGTTTTTGGACTGAGCATTGTACATTTAGTACGTTACATTTAGAGATATTCCAAATTTTAAGGATAAAAAAGTAATTTGTAATAAAAACTATGTATTGCCTTTGATTGTGTACGTCCCTTGGCCTCATTGACAAAAAGCGGGCAATGGCGTAAGTTTTAAATTTAAAACTATTTAGACTAAGATTGCACTATACAAGTTTGAGCATCTATTCAATATTAAAATTTACCATTTTGACCCAGTAGTAATCGTTAAAATTTCTTATACAAACGGTGTAAATAAACAAGTGATTTATTAGTTCATCATGACTAAATTTTAACATTCATTTCAGTTCCGTTTTTGATCTGGTTTATCTTTTAGTTAATTAAATATATGGGATTTAAAATCTAGATTGAAATTTTTCCGTTTTACTCAAATTCGTTACGCAAAACGCCCCAAGTGTTATATAGATAATGCTCTATTTTACATTATAAGAGCCGTTAAGTTAAACATTTTATGACAATATATATTTTTAATATAATATTATTTGGTCTTTTAAAGGAAATGGAGATTATTTATCGTGCTAAGCTTTTCCAGTACTGATTGAATAATTCAATCATTAATTATTTTCAAAACATTTTCAATGAACTAAAATCTTCAATAATTTTGTAATTACGGTTTGTAAGTTTAATGTTCCTCGAACATTTTCCAGTTCTTGGTTGGACAATGAACACCGCGACATGGTCAATATTGATTCTTCAGATTGGATCTTGTTGATGGACACCCAATCATACGCGTCCACGACTAAAACAAATGTTGTGATACCAAAATTATTGTCTATTCTGTTTTATAATACGAAGTTAAATTCATGGAAGAAAATAAGTCGAATTAAGTTTTTCTTTAGTTTGCTGATACCCTAAATTAGTGATGTATGTCTTTGCCATAAATATATTTTATTTAATCTATTCTTTTCCAGACATATTAAACAATTTTAGGCTTTGTTTGGACATATCATAGGCTTGAGAGAAAATTATAAGTACCTATATTAAAAAAAAAAAAAAACACAAGAGTATGAAGTATAAACCGATTTTGATTTTTATTTAGATACTTATACAAATAATTGCATTGATACAGATGTTTTAGACATGAAAAAATACAAATATAAGAAACATATTATTATTAACATATTTAAATTACGTTTTTGCAAACACCTTTTTTCTTTTATTGTATTCTATTTTTATAGAATTATATTTCATTTTTACAAATTTTGTTGGAGGTTTTGATTATATATTTTATGGTAGGAGTAATGCTAAGAAATGATTCGCAAACATTGATATTTTTATTTGTACATTTGTTTTATAAACTTAACTAAATGAAAGTCGTACTTTATCCCTCACCTGAGTTCTTCAGCAGCAAATTGTGAAAAATATTTTTCTCGAACCTTACACCGTATATCATATTGTAATTAAAAGAAAAGTTCCCTAATATTCTTATTTCTTAATTTATTGATTTACGATATCATGCATGGAGCCACTTCTAGTTTCTATAGTAGAAAGCTACAACCCATCACATTAAAATATATTAAAAAAATAAGTTTGGTCTTTATGTTAAGGCGTTTGATTGAAATCTATAAGTAAGTTTGTCATACATTAATAAAATAGTTTGTATCAAATTTAGGTAAGGAGGGTACACATCGAAAGAAATTCAAAACTAATGAACTAATTAACAGGGACTTCATAAAAATAAGCTGTCTAACACACGAAGATGCTGTCAGTAACAAACTGCCACAATTCTCTTTCATATTAACTTAATTTAACCACTATTACCAACTTAAATCAGTGCTTAGCCACACTTCATCATTATTGATTGTTTAGGAGTATATATATTTTTTAAGGTTATTACTATTTTGTTGTAGAGTCCCACAATACAGATTTGCAATATGTTTGCGTAAACATTATTACACGTAGAAAATAACAACCAATATAAAACACTAACAATGATAATATCTTTATAGAATAAAACTTCATATTCCACAAAACCATATTTTAAGTGATTTAGTTGTATTTATAAATACAATTTCGCCTTTTAGTTTTCACTCAACTGAGCAAGTTTGAACACTTTCGTAGAGGCATCAAAGCGGAAGACCTATGGAAGACTGAGAATTTATTCATGCAAATAAATCGAACGTGGTTCGGCACGGCTGATTCTGAGAAAAATGTCAACCACTGAAAAAAAGTTTCACCTTTGTTTTAAAGAAGAGTTTTGGAAGGTTCAGTGTGAAGGTAGTCTAAAAAATCTAATATTTTATGATCAAAAATATTTTATATTCTATATATTTCTATTTAATAGTCTAATATTTTATATTTTATAATATAAAATTTTATATTTTATAATAGTGCGTGGTTCAATTTATTGCTCCATATTCATGCATAAAATATGATTTTATTGTTATATGTACAAAAATAATGGTTGAAAGTAGAAAAATGGTATACCAACTAAACCTAGCTATTGCTTTGTAAAAGAAAGTATCAAATATTAATATAACCCATGTTCAAGTTTAACCTTCAAATAATTTTGTTAGGATGCTCTTTATTATGTAAAGCTCTTTAATCTTATATTCAGAACAGAGGGTCATTGTTGTAATGAATAGTCCATATCTTACATAGAAAGTATTGGAAACAATTTCATTTTAGGTTGAGGTTATGCAATAAAGGTCCTGAGTTTGCGGTGGTTTATGTAAATACCCCCGTCGTAGCAGACCTGCGTACTCAGAAAATTCCCAATGGAATTTTGGTATATTTTCTATTTCCACATAAAATTCATGGGGATGAGAGTATGTAGGTTTGCCGCCATATGGGTTTTGTTGGTAAATATAAGTTAAACCCTACCTAGTAAATGTACATACAAAATTTTATCAGGTTACGGTATTCTTTTGATTTTCCCCATAAGCCCCATAGGTGTGAGTACGTAGGTTTGCCGCCATATGGGTTTTGTAAGCAAATATAAGTTAAACGCTTCCTAATAAATATACGTACACAATTTTATCAAGATATGTCAATAAATAAGCAAGAACGAAGGTTTTGTTGATTTCCCTTAAGAATAACATGGAAAACATAGTTTTTGGATTTTCACCATAATCAATTAAAATAGGTAAAAAATTCGAAATACTACATTGTTTGTTTTTAAGCTTTTTTAAATGGTTTAGGTTAAATAGTTGAATTTTATAAATGAAAGTAAATAAGAAAAGATTAATGGAGTATTTATTTATTACTAGTGATGTAGTACTGATGATTATGTATTGGAGTAATTGAAACGGCTCATTTCCTTCTGATACTTCATCAAATTTCCTAAATCATTTATTTTACAGGTTTTTATTGTTGTTTTTGTCGATTACTGTTTATCATTTTATGATTCATTAGAAAGGTTTCAAACTCTCCCTCAAGAAATACACTGAAACCATCAGGACAAAGGCTTAATAGCACTTAAGGGAGTTGGCTTGTGAATAAAACTAATGAAATCTGGCAAAAGATAATTGAAGATATATTATCCAGGGTGATTGATATAAGTGTGCCAGCTGTTTTACTTGAAAACCGTAAGTGATATTGAAAAAAGTTAAATGGTAACCCTAGTGGACATTTGGTTTTGCATTTTATGGTGATTTAAATTTTTTCAAAAAGTCCGCCATTTTTTGAATATAACATATGTCACTTTATTTGAATATAAAATGTCCCAAAAGCACCTAACAATCAAGAGGGTAATCACCATATCAGCTGTAAAATTTACTCACATCCCAGAATTCGGGCCAAAAAGTTTCAACGCTTGTTCCGCTATGAGGTACATTTATTAGATTAAAACTTAGCTTTTTACAAAGCTGACTCACAGCTAAGTTTTGGTGGAGTGTAAACTCAGTTAACTGAACCAAAGAAAAATAAAATAAGAAATTTATTTGGGGACACTATCCTTTACTGACACTCTTAACAAATAATGATTTTGAAACACCACGTGACAAAAGTAACGGAAATTAAACAAAAATTTGTATTTATCATAAACATGTGCTGATTACATAATGCGAACTAAAGAACTCAAAATTTTTTATTTGATGCACGTTTACCATTTATATCCCATTAACTTACACCCCACCCATCTACGTGTTGTTTCCTTATCTCAAAGCCTCCGTTAAGGCCGGGAAGCCCATTAACTCTTAATGTACAATTGTTATCAATGTGAAAGTTTTTCCCAGTAAAGTGTTATTTTTCATTGTTATCTCATGATTTTATACATGGGGTCCTGGAACTCTCTATAACCCTTTTGTATATTTGTTGTATCGAGAAGTGTATGTTTTACAATTCAACCATGTGTCTCCGCTGTATAGTTTTACGTTTGTCCGTCTGTAGGTAATTTTGTTAAATATACGATATCACTTGAGGTATTAAATTAGAATTTTATATTACTGTTAATGTTTATGAAGCCCGTTTTTCATATGTATTTTATCATGTGTATCAATCCCAGTTTCAAAATGGGTCTATGTTACATTTTCAAAATTTGACATCAAATAAATGTGCTATATGTTAATAGTATTTAAAATTCAAACCTTAATTGTACAATTATAAACATCAAGTTTCACCAACTCTCAACATATTTTTATGGGAAATTTATTTGTCCTAATAAAAGCATTCAAATGCTTAGTAATTGCAAACAGCGTCTTTCCCTAGGAATATTTAAATTTCTAAGATACTTATGAAAAGGCTGAAACGTGGCATTTGCGATTAGACCAGGGACATTGTCATTTGAACTGAATCTTGTCAATTTAACAAAAAAAAATATGCTCACATGCTCCGTTTTCATCCTGTAATTTCTAATGTACCGAATTGGTCATTTATCCAATTAGAACATTATTAATATGCATACAAGTAAAATAAAGATGTTGCTAGCATCTAAACGAAGAACTAAATATTACGAACAGTCCTTTCAATAGATTTCTTTCGGACAAAAAGTCGTTTTAAGTTTATTTATTTTATAAAAATTAAAATTATATTAAAAATTAACCTGGCCACACAAAAAGCACAAAACATTTTTGACATGAATTTTTACTTAATCTGTGACTGCTTTCAATATTTTTCGTCGGACATTTGCAAATATCCCCATTTTTGTATAAAGCTCTTCGTCAAATATATAATTATTCGTTGTTAATCTGATTAGTTATGATAAATATATTGTATAAATGTATGAAAGAAATGTAGGATGTATGAAACAATGAAATTTAAAAGTCATGACATATTGAAATTTGTAACAACTTGACAACTTCGTGCAACTCGAGACAAATTGCATTCACCATTGCGAATGTGGCGTTCTTAAAGTAATGCATACTCACGTTAAAAACCCCCAATTGTTTGGTGATGAAAGATTCATGGTAGATAAATTGGTTCATTAATATAGCAAACTGTGTTCAAAATAACCAATTTATTATTAGTAAAAATGTGTATAGAAAAAATTTAATTTAACCGTCCACTTTGAAAATATGGTGCATCTCAAGATTTCATTAATGCAAAACTTACCCACGTCTTATGGTGATAAATGATTAAGTAAAGAAATTTATATTTAGTCAAACGCTTTGTTTACGTAATACACGTAAAAAAGAATCGTAGAAGTGAGTGTACAATTAATATCCATTATTAATCTATTTAGTTCAACATTTATTTTACAGAAATACCCACTGTTTAATAGAGTTGAACACGATGTGATGGAGTACTTCGGTATTGAAATTATTGAATTAATGCATCCGAGCTTTAGACTAAACCATGTACGGTACACAATGGTTCAAATTACTTTATATTCAACAATACTTTTAATACATATTGAAAAAAACTTTGAAAATATACTTTGTATTATATTTGACTTAATTGAAACTATTCAAATTTATTATTAGCAGATTTATAAGTAGAAGATACACGAGGAATTACACGAGGAGTAGCTCAGGTTCATGAGAATATCCCAAGAGATGTCACAAGTATAAGTTAATTAATTACAGTAATATAACATATTCGGCTTTTCCAATTTACTTTAGCGCTATATCTATAATACAAAATCTAGAAGTAATCTTGGGTAGGAAACAGTTTAATGTTGGTGACTACAATGTTAAGATAGGTGGCAAAAACAATGCATGCGTTTTACAAACTAATGATGTTTATAAGCACATTCGTATGTTGAGAAGTCAATATTAACCATTGATACTCTGTCACTTCGTCTCACGTTCTACCTTGACACGTAAGCCTCTTTTCACCCTTCCAATGGCCATTTCCCCTCTTCTGAGCTTGTTGTACGGAATCGTTTCTTTGATCTCTATCCATTTCTCTTTCCAGCACACAAGGCAAAGAAAGTTACAGGCCTCCTTTGAAATCACCCATTAGATTGTTTTCCGGTTTGGAGCAATAATTGGCTTGGCACGTTCTATTTCAAAAGTAAAATATCCCCTTCACAGTAGACCTGCGTACTGAGCGAATTTCCGACAAAATGAGGTTTTATTTTTATTTTCCCCGCAAATGCCATGGGAACGAGGATGTAAATAGTCTGTCATGGGGTTGATGTAAATAAATATAGGACACCTTTCCAGTGCAGGTGCATGGTAAATTGTATCAAATTCTAGCATTTATTATTTTCCTTATACAACTTGTGGGTAGGTTTGGAATAATATAGGTATTGTATGCAAATATAAAATACACTCTACGTAATGAATGTACCAACAAAATTTTATAAAGTTGTGTCAATAAATTTGAGATAGAGGGATTTGTTGATTTCGAATAAAAATAATATGGAAAACGTATTTTTATTTTCTTTGTTATCTGTTAACCTAGGTTAAAAATACAAAATTGTTTGTTTTTGAGTTTTTTTTGTGTTTGAAGATAAAATTCTTAAATTTTAAAAATTTTGGTTAAAATAATGCCAAAACCCCATTTTGACCTTTTTGAAACCCCATAAAACCCCGTGCCCATGCGTTCAGATCATGCTGGTTTTCGAACTTAACTTGATGAACGTTGTCCTATACCTCTGTACCATTTTAGGGACCTCAGAAGTAAAAAGTATCATGGTTGCAGGAATAGGGCTTAGGACGTAAATCCCTACCAGGGAATATCACATCCACAAGCCATCGCTTATAACTATCCACAATTCGTGACCTCCAAGTAGCTGGATTACAGGATGTCGCCACCCAGTTCTTATTAGAACCGGAAAGGCCGGACCACGGTGTTATTAAACCAGGAGTCCTTTGTTAAGGTAAATTTTCGGCCAAGGTTTGGTGTTGGAATTTTCCCTTTGCACAATTGAATCTAATGTGACCTAACAAATAATCTTTTATCTTGTATTGAAGGCTTAACGTACCTTCCGAAGGATGGGGGTGGTCTGAATATCAAATTGTACACGGTAAACATAGAAATTGGTCTTTTGTATTATATTAAAAAAGCCACTCACGCGTTATCTTCCAAAGACCATTATATTATTTTCAAGTGTATTGGGATATAAAATATTATACGAAAAAAGAGTACCTACGGCGCTATTTGTCGTTATTAATGCACTTTTAGAACCAACATATTGCGATATAAAACAAGTACTTTGTTTTATTCTACAAACCATAATATGTTTTCTTCGAACATGACTATTGTATTTTGTCGTCTATATTGTATGATCAGTGAATGTTGAATGTTTTCTTGCAAAACTATTGTAGACAAGAATGGAAATTTCATTCATATTTAATACCATTATTGTTGTCGATTTGACATTATTAAAAGAATTAAGCGGCAAAATTTATGATGGCAGTTTCTCTATTACCTTGCAGACGTCAGTAACATGTACATTCTTTTAGAAAAATTAAGATTTTTTAAATTATTTTAAGAAAATTTAATCCAAAAAGAATAATTAGCAAGATTTTCTTCTTTTTAGATATACAATCATGCCCAACTCCCGTTTGTGTACATAAAAAAGTTGTAAAATGTCGGGGTTTTACAAAATTCTGGAACAAAGTTGCTATTTGTTTACTGTATCTCCGAAACCATTCAGTAAAAATATACCTGAAAATAAAAATGTCTCAAAATGAAGATTTAAAAATATTTCATTCATAAAAATTCTCATTTATGCATAAATGATTTTTCTTCTAATATGGAAAGTAATAAATTTTGATAATAAATGGATGTAATTATGAAAAAAATGTTCTTAAAAAGTCATTTTAAGACATATTTTTGTTAAGTATTTTGATTTATTTTACTAAATGGTTTATGGAGATACAGACAATGAAAGTTTGCCGAATGATATTCCTACGGGACTAAACCTAATAATAATAATTATCGTATGGCATTTAGTGGAGGGAGATCAGCAATTAACTGATAGTTCTCTTCGCCTGAAATGCCTGCACTTTTTTGTTTTCTATGCAGGTGGACCAACGGTTTAACGTGACTTCCGAACCACGGGAGCGGCCTAACGATCTTTTTGTACCCGAGCCCGCTGGGTGATAACCCAGAGCTCTACCACTGAGCTACGGCCGCTGCCAACTAAAGCTAATTTAAAACGCCAACAGCTCCCTAACCTAAAATTTTGGTTTTGAGAACGTTTTATAACTATAAAATATTACTTAAAATGTGTTGAAAAAGTAAAAAAATTATTCTAATACTATTTATTACGATATATTCTTACTTAAACAACGTTCAGGGTGTTAAAAACCCTGGCTGATGGTTGGTGTTACATAAATCACACAACACCGTTTACGTTTAAATATCTTGAAGGGTACGTTCCATATGTTTTCAGATACAGAGCAATATGAGCATCAATTAAAATAACATATAATATGAGCATTCTTCAATTTTCTTCAAATGTTCAAATAGGTGGAAATTATCTTTCCCGACTTTTGTAGCCAAGCGATAATACAGGAAAAATTGCAGTAATAACCTTCACGCAGATGTATGACTAAGGGAAAGTTTATTTTATGATGCCAAGAATAGCTGTACAAAAAAGCTTATCATTACTCATCGACGGCCATTGAGTGTAGTCTAATCTTCCAATCACTTTACCGTCATCGTACAGAGAATATTATCATATCAATATCAAAATACCAACCTCAATCATTAGATCTTCAAGTCTAAGAGACCAATATAACTACCAAATATATTGTATTTGTGGCTTAAATGAATAAAATAAACAAATCTTTAACCTCAGACATATTTTTAAATGGGAGACATATTTTTCAATTACTCGCGTTTTTCTTTTAAAACAAGGAAAAATATTTGGTATTCATTTAAAAAATTTCAGAAAACAGAATAATAATCGAAATGTGATTATTATACAAAAGTCTTGGGCACTTACCCTTTAAAAAATCAAAATATTTAAATAATTACTATAGGCTATTTAATGTAATTTAAGTAATACTTAAAATCTGGTAGCTATAATATTAACATACAGTTCTGTGGATGATTAGCTACATACATAACAGCTATCATTATACAGTTTACAGGTTTATCAATTATAGTTTTAGACTGGATATCAAAAACATAACAAATTGCTTTGAATTTTAAAACATAATTTAGTTGTTTCTGGATCTTAAACTTAAATAAGTCATATTTATTTATGAATAAATGCTTTTTTTGGGATTTTATAAAGGCCTATTAATTTTTTGTTATTATTTTACCAACAGTTCGATGGCACTGTGGCCATCTTAATCAGAGTAAGATTCGATGGCCACAGTGCCATCGAAACTGTAGAGTAAAAAAAGAATAATAATAAGCCTTAATAAAATAAAAATAAAAACATTTTATTTATAAATAATTTTGTTAGTTGGCAGGATATAAATCTTAATAGTAACGGTTTTTTTTCAAACGGAATTATATTTATTGTATCACATTGAATTGTTTATTGAACAACAGACAGTTATATTCGTAAATTAAAACACCCTACTCCAAGTTATTTTGTAATTTTCAAAGACATAAAGTTTTTTAATATTCCCTAGAGGCACATGGCTCGAACATTTTAATACTTTATTACTTATCTGCAGATACATTTTGAAAGCTGCGTTAAAAACTCAGCTAATCCCATGGGATTGCTGTCAGTTGGGAAACAGAGTGGTTTTCAGAGTGCGAATATTACAAATTTTCACCTTATTGAAGATACATGAATAAACTAGCTAACCATTAATTACACGCAACATCCCAGGAGCTTCATATTAAAATAGTTTAAATAACGGGTGTCTCACATGAGGTAAAATATCTCAAAGTGAATACTATGGATTAACAGTTTGATAGTTTGTTCTAAAATCTTTAAATAATACTATTTCCCACTGAATAGTTATAAATATTTGCAAATGAATAGTTACAAATAGTTTATCGTTTTATAAATAAAAGGTTGTTTTAAAAACTAGGGGTCGATTTTTTGAACATGGAAATTACTTATACAAACAGACGTCATATTATAAATTATTTGAAAGGTCTATTCATTATACACTTTCATTTATTTTTCAACAGCTATTGCCCTACTTACGGATCATAGCATATAACAATAGGAAAAGACGGCTTACAAAATAAAACACTGTCTCATGCCAAGCAAATAATTTAGAATTTATAGACTAGGACAGTCCAATAATAATAACGATGAGAAACATAAAAAAACAGCACAGATTTATACAGTAGAAAAACAAATAACAACATGCTAAGTATAATTATCCATTCCAGGAATAAATATACATATAGAGATGATAATATATGATGAAATACAAGCATAACAATGATATCAGGCTAATTAATAATACATGTCTAAGTAAATATAGAGGCAAAGATAATAATACGTGCTGAATTACAAGTGCTAGTACAACAGGCAATGAATTAACAAGCAAATTGAGAAAATGCAAACCAGGCAGCAAAATATTGCCAATTAAATGGTAGGAGTGTAAAATATAAATAAAACAGAGTGGATGCATACATTGGCTCGAAAAACAAATTGCAGAGACGTCTTTTGAAGATGATGGGAGGGAGTTCAAAGAAATTAATTACCAGTAAAATATCTCTTCCAGTCCTTAACAGCCTAGAAATCCCTTGATTTATGGCTTGGTTTGTGGGCTGGAACTTCACATTGAAGGCAACCCGAGATCTATTAATACGATGGATCACAGCAAGATCGACTTACTTCGTCAGCACTAGACAATGCATGTTTCCATTTACCAGTTTGTGGCGGAAAACGATATAAGTGGACTTCGAACAAAGTAACCGTAAGTCGAATGCCTATTTGAGAGCCTCAACAGAAACATCACGTAAACGGTACCCAAGTTTAAGACCAAAAAGCTGGACAGGGCAAACCTGGATTGAATTCGGTTGAGCATATCGATGTGTACAGCTTGATGTGGAGACCGAACAATAAAATAATATTCAAGGGATAGGTGTACCAACGACTTAAATTGTATGACACGAGTCAATGGAGAACTAAAGTTGCGACTATATCGGAGAATGA
Organism: Neoaliturus tenellus; assembly: GCA_030545055.2. Lineage (NCBI taxonomy): Eukaryota > Metazoa > Arthropoda > Insecta > Hemiptera > Cicadellidae > Neoaliturus > Neoaliturus tenellus. The sequence continues at coordinate 112,075,458 of CM061536.1, read as the reverse complement.
AACCAACCAATGAAACAACTCTGTTGGTGATATGGATGAGATGCTCAGTAGAGCAAAGGCTGATGTGAACATATGCTCCCCCCCCCCCCGTGGGAATTTTCGACATATACATTTTTGTGTTTGTATTGACATGTACTTTATGGTTTTAGGTGTTTGCCACTTAAAAATTACAGCATATCCCGAAAAATACGAAAAAACCATGAAAAATATAAAATCTACTATCATCATTAAAATGATTCAGTTTCAAAAATCTTTTGACCGAAAATACTAACAGTTTTCTTGGCCAATTTTATTAATTAATGGGTCGTTATAAAGCTCTCTACTTAAATATTTCCAAATAATTATGAATTTTTTTTAGATTTATGGTGAAAAAGTGAAATAACTAGTTTTATATACAGTGTGGTTGAAAAGTCCCGGAACGGTGAAATATATTTTTTACAAATATAGATAAAGTTTCAAGACTTGGTATATCAATAATGGCCATAAATGTCTACTCTTTTAAGGCATTAACACTTTTTTACCCCTTAAGGGGGATGGCCCATGAGGAGTCAGACAAAATTCTTAAATAGCAGCATAGGTCGTGTTTGGTATCAAATTAAAGGTCCCAATTAGTAGAGTACAATGCCGCAAACCCGACGTTAAAAGGTTGGGTATAAAGAAAGTTATTGCATTTTAAAGTTTTACTCATATATTTTAATGGAAACTTTGTTTGCCTGCCATTTCCGTTTCGATCATCCTTTTGAAGTCTAGTTTGCGGCATTGTACTCTGCTATGTGAGACCTTTAATTTGATACCAAACTCGACCTATGCTGCTGATTAAAAATTTTGTCTGACTCCTCGTAGGCCGTCTTTTCTTGGTTTTCTGGAATATGCTGTAATTTAAAAAAGGCAAACAACCGAATTCTTAATCTAGTAGGCAATACCAACAAAAAAAAGTATAAGTCATAAATTCCCACGGGGGGGGAGGGTTTCATATTGTCGGCCCATGGTCTATAAGAGTCGGTGTGGAAATTACACCAAGATCCTTCAACTTTGTCAGCGTAGACAGTTTATCACCATTGTTGAAGTAGGCGTGGTGATATGAAACTATGTCTCGAGTGAAAGACATTGAAAGACAATTAGATACATTAAGCTCCATAGTGTTGAGGGGTTTATGGTTTTCTGGTGGTCAGTCTAATAATTTGATGAAATTACTTTCTTGAATATTTGGTATCATCAGGGAAGAGAAGGAATTCAGCGTTGATGACAGTTTTGATGTAATTAATGAACATTTTAAAGAGCAGTGGCCCCAGATGGGAACCCTGGGGCACTCCTGATGTCATATGGAACAGGTGGGAGTAAACACCTTCATTTCTCACGTGTTAATGAGAACAGAAATAAGTTATCTTCATTAGAATGAAAATATCGAAAATTTTTATTCAAAGTTTCGCTTAAAGTTTATGGAAAACCCTGTAAATCTTATGATTTTCGTCATAATGTTCCCTGACTCAGAAATAACCTAAGCTTTGCAATGATATGTCACGATCATATGGGGTAAATGTGGTGAAGGACAACATTTATTAAAAAGCTTAAATGTTACAAAATATTTATTTTTGAAGATGCCTACATAAACAAAAAATATTATTTAAACACATGTCATTTTGTATGTCATCCTAAAGACATGAACAGCTTTGTAATTCACACTAATACCGTATCTCTTTTGGTTTTGTAGAAATAATGCAAGAGAACAATTTATTTTTATATATTATTTTTATGTAAATTTTCCAGGATATGAAAGTTTGTCTCCAATTACCATAAACGCCATTAAATTAACAAGCAAGTGTAAGAGTAAAGGGCATTTTTACGTCACTACTACAAAATCAAAAAAAAAAAAAAAAAAAAAAAAAAATACGGCATTAGTGTAAGTAACAAAGTTGCTCAGTTCAACAATGTTTTAATATAATATACAAAGTAAAATCTGTTTGCAAAAAAAATAATAAATAATTTCATCTATGTAAAAATGGCTAAAAATTATAAAGTTTAGAAAATTTACTTTTTAAATAAATGTGGTCGTGTGACATTTCATTGCAAATCTCAGATTGTAATAAATATTTGCATTGAATAGAACTTTCTAATAATATACAATATGATATATGATTGTATTCAAAAATTCCAAAATTCGAAACTATGGCACCCAGTTTTTAGGACAAATGCATATCGATTTTGGCTCGACACATCCATAAAAAACCACTTTAGAAATGAGATGGATTAAAATACGTTTTCAAACAAATAAGCAGTAACTTTTCAGCCAGAACAAATCCAAACTCCTGAACTCGGCCCCGTCGTAAATCTCGTATGAAATGTCCCCTGCAGATGTTGTCATAACCTCTCCTACGCTGTAAGGATCATATATGCGTAAAAATATATACCTAAATCAACTCATTACTGCAATAATCGAACATGATATAAACGTCGGTTTTACTATTACTTGTGACAGATAAAGAGTATCATTCACGAAAATCATTATTTTCCAAAATATTAATAACCTGTAAGTAAGGTTTAAACTGAAAATAAACTACTAGTAGAATTGCGATGAATGAGGAATAGCAATAAATGAATATTACCATTTTATAAATTATATCATCAATTTATTAATATAAAAATTACCATCCGTCATGATGAAAAAATTTGGTATTATGCATAGTTTTTGCTTCAATGCGATCTTTACAATAAAGTAGTTTATAATAAATTAAAGGGCAAGGGGTCAATGGAAACATTCTTCAAAGACGCATTTTAGATTAAATGGCTCGTGAGTGGCAATGTTCAAAGACTTCATTCTATCAGTTACCTCCACCTATTCTTGTCTCTAATTGTATTTGGCATTCGTCCTGAGAAAATTCATGACATAATCTTGCTTTTTGTATTATTTACGATTTTCTGTGATTTATTATAGCCTGAACTGTATGGTTTCACGTTTACTTCCCATTCCTCTTAATCAGTATCTTGGAATATGTATTGTTTCACTTTTACATTTTGTATAAAGGTTGAATTTTGTACAAAGTTAAACATTTTAACCAAAATAAACAATAGCTATAATAATAGTTATATAGTTGTGCTCAAAGTGCTCGGTAACAGACACTATAATAGGTGCTCATAAGATTTGGTACGTTTTGTAGCTGTAGAAAATAATCAGGTTTTTGGATTTTATAAGTGTTGAAATAGGCTTAATTAAGTTAGCATGTTGTTGCAAACACTTTAATATAACATTTTCAATACTACCTTGTAGCAAATATAACTCGTATGAATAGTATTTAGTTAAATATTTTAAAATACCAGTGATGAAAATAATCATTATAAAATTGAAAGTTTTTGTAATATAACAGTCAATGTTGAATTGTATTTGGTAATTTAAAGAATAATCTTCAAAAATATCAATTATTTTTAAGCTAAAAATAAACCACAAACAGAAATAATTTAATAACTCATAATTTAGTATGAAATGATGTTATCTTACGTTAGTATAAAATATTTTTTGATGATTAAAAACACAATATAGAGTAATTTTTAGTTTTTTTTTTATGAATGTTACAGAGCTTATAGGCTAATTATAGTAATAAAAGTAGGTACACAGTAAGATTCTTATATAACGATTTAATTGCATTATTTTTAGGAGATGTCGTAGCTAAATATGTATAAAACCTCAATAAGTTCCCACATATTTGACGCTTTTCTGGTCACATTCGATGCTTATAATTTTGACCACAAATACCTTAAACAATATACAGTCTGACCTTTCACTGACAAAATATGTTTAAGAATTCCTATATTACACGGTCATGTAGTGGACGGTATAAATTAATGTGATATGTATTTTTAAAGGTCAATGTAAATTCTCGTATACGATAAATCCAGAATATATTGTTTAAATATTTCAAAATGCTTTGTTTATAGAGTCATATACCGCATGATATATTTTTGAAGTTTATATGGGAGTAAGTAAATAACCTTTACGCATTTTAATATGTGGTTATTTATTAATAATTGCTGTGCTATTGAATATTTTTCAATATATGTTATATTAAATTAAAATAATTGAACAGTTTCAGTTTTCTTCGTTGTGTTTTCTAAAATGTATAAAACAATTAAAACCAGTGATTTTTCAATACTTTCAGACTACTATTATTTTATAATGTTATTCTACTTTGCTGCCCAATATTATGATACTTATGAGCAAGTGTAATGAATAATTGTTTATTTTAAAAATTCAATAATTAGCTTTGTCATTAGAATAGCAAAACATCAAGCAAAGGCCGTAGAACTAAAGCACAGATACTAACAAAAGGTCAAGTGTCTAACAGGAATTTTCAATGGCAATTACAACTTCCCATACGAATGGGTAATTATTGTCCTTTCATTGTACCAATTACCAATGGTAAGCGCTAGGCACCCCTTCAATAGCGTACAGGGACTTATTAGCTTCCATTTCAATTTGGGACTTGCACATAGCATGTCTTTCACAATATGTTTGGTTTTCTGTAACACGATGTTGTAGCACTATAGTCGAGCATCAGCCCATTCATGTTTTAGTTCATATTATGTTGAGCTTTGACTATTCAATAGGATGTAAATCCTCCTGCTTTTAAACAAATATTTGTTGTGTCTGTTAGATATTATATATTATCTAAGTCTGTTATATATTATCTAACACAGGATAGAAAGACTTTTTGTGCCATACGCAACAATTAATGGTGTCTTACATTAAAAGTAAAGTCATAGTTTGGTTTTGCAAGGCTAAAATGTGACTAAAAATGTCCTAAAATGGCAAAACCAAAGTGATCCTTTGCAAATTTTGTCTTACAGCTGGGTATTATTCTGATATCCAATCCGTTCATTCATTTAAGTCCTTTTTGGAAATCCACTCTTCACTGTTTTAGTATCTTTTCTTGACGGTGGACCTTTTTCAAATTGCGAATACTTTTTACACTTTCTCTGATGCACAATCTTGTGGCCTAAGGAGAGTCTGTTCGTGAAGATAGACATTTTTATATTCTCTCTTTGAATTTTTTATGTTAATAGGTACATATAAGCAAATTATTTAACCATCAATAACAAGTTTGAATTGATCTGGCAAGAGATAACATAGTTATTGCGATGTTTCTGTTAAAATAACCTTAATTTGTATTGATTATAAAGCAATATCATTGTATTTATGCAAACCAATCGCAAAGATCAAATATTTTGATGTGAGCAATAACCTCCTGAATTCATGTAACGTTTTTTCATGTAAAACCTCGTATAATATAAACTCCAGCAGTGTTTAAATGGTTTCACTAAACAATATAAATTATCAAACTTAGTATCATCGTTTCTACAATCCAACCTATTAAAGTAATCCTGTTTTTATGGAAAAACAAACAGACAGATGGATTATTATTAGTATTATAAAGAAAAGTAATAAGAAACATATTTTTTCGTTTAAGGTTCTTTTCGTTCTCCAATAATATTATCGCAGAATACTTTGTTGTTACTTGTCTGTCATGTTTTACTTTTGTAAAATGAAGTTTTTCCGTAAGTAAAAAATAAAAAAATAAATATAAAAACAAGTGTACGATGGTTTGGAATTAAAATTAATGAAAAAGTCTAAAAGTCAAAATGAAATCTGAAATGTTTAACGAGGAACGAGGTTCTGTAAAGAACACGAAACTAGTAGCAAACATTAAAAATATTTCAATATGAGATTAAACAAAAGAGAATAACGTTTCAAGGCCAGTAAACAGTTTCCGGTATCATTTTAGGGAAAACTACGTCTCTTAAATAAAATATTACATACAAAACTGTCCTTATTATAAATAAAACTGTGTGTAAAATATATAGTACTTCTGTAACTATTGACTATTTTAGTTGACATGTCAATATTGACTCAGTATATGCAATTTTAAATAATTTCATCTTTCAAACAGAAGTTATTCAAAATTGAATTTAACAACATTATTAGTTACTAAATTAAAAAAATATAAACAATTATAACTATGATATTGGAATATATTTATTCCATAGAAGATGAATATATTTTTATGTTAGGATGATTACTCTAAAAATCCAATTACTCAGATTTTATATTTAATTCAGGTGATTTTTGTTCAATAAAAGAAATAATGACGCAACCACTTTTGTATCAACAATTTTAAGTCGGCACCTTGATAAGTAAGCCTCTTTCATACTTTCTGCTTTTTCTTTCATTCGAGATTTTTAAACAATTTTAAACTCTTTTTGGTACTAAAATTTTATTCTATTTGAATTTACTGCAATGCTCATATAGCCATAATAACGATATGATTGTTTTGTTTGTACTAAAGTCTCAATGTCTTTAAAAATAATTCAAAAGTATTATATTGCTTTTCAGATGAGGATGTAAAATAATATAAAATATTTATTATATAACAAAACAAAACAATTTAAACAACTAATAATGATTATTTAACAATTTCAAAGTTCTAATTTTTCTTAACTTGTTTGCATTAAATAATTGAAGTTAAAAATCGAGCGACAAAATCAATGTTAAATAAATATGTGTGACTTGCTTTCATTCTTTACAAGTAAAGACTTTATTGGTACGTTTGGGAAACAATATCAATATATATTAAATTTCAAGTTGAGACTGAGTTCTTAAAACCAATCAAGTGGTGGTTAAAACATCCTCTAATATATGTTAGTCTTTTATATAAATTAAGGATGTTAATAGTCTTATCATAGTGTGAGGTACGCGATTTATGTTTGATAAGAATTAATAGGGAAAATGTCATATAAAACTATAAGTCAAAGTCTTGCCTTCACGCTCAGCTGTTCGATTTCTAACGTTATTACCTATTGATTGAAAATAATGTCAAGACCCAGTTGATAAGTGTTATAAACGACATGTAGGGTTATGAGTTTCCTGCTTTATTATCCTTAAAGTTTTATAGATTCCATATATCTTAACTGTACGATAGTGATCAAGTGTTTTAGGTTCATCAATATATTTTACCAAGACATAAAACACTTTTTCTACGGACATTAAAAAAAAAAAAAAAAACACCATATAATAGAAGAATCACTGACAAATTTGGCTTTTAAAAGCTTTCATATTTTTTCCAGGAAAACAAGTTTAAGAAATTAGAAAATAAACATGTGTTCAAGTTTATGGACACTTCGCTTTTAAAATTATCCACAAACTAATTTTACTTCGTTCCCTTAAACTGTCTGGTAAAACACATGAGGTATTCATTTGAAATTTAGCATGAGAATAACATTTCTATTTAAATTATATTCAATATGATTCAACAGTAAACTTATTAATTTATTGACGCAAAATCCTATTTTACATATAATATTTATTGTGTGTGTACAACATGTTTTTAGTGTAATTAACAGTTAGTTCACACTTTGAAGCTGAGTTCCTAGAATTATAAATAGTGAATACAGAAATAATAGTAATAAAATATTCATAATATTCATAATAGACAAAAAAGTGCAAGTGATAATATTTAACGAAACAATAATAAATAAGTAACATTATAACAAGATCACAAAGAAATAACAACTTATATATATTTGAGTAATGTCGAGTAATATTTGCTTTTATTTTAAAATCCAAGTATTGGTATCTTTATTGTTTTAAACTTGATAGCTTACGGGACAAAAATAAAAAAATATCATTTAAAAGATGAAAGACTTATTTGATATTATAGCTACTCATGAATTTAGAAAAAAAACTATTTTTGGGAAAAAATTCATATATTTCGGGCTTTCTTCTGAGCGAATCTTCGGTCACTAACCTAGTTAACAAATGCATTGTTAATTAGGTTAGAGACTGAAAATGAGCTTGGATAGAAGCCCAAAATATATCAATTTTTTACAAAAATTGTTTTTCAAAATTCATGATTAGCTAGAATATCAAATAATTAATACTTACCATGGAGAAAAATACGTAAGGAATTTAGATGAAAAAGTACCAACAGCGATTTAATGATTTAATGGATCATAAATCAATGGACTTTGCCTAAATTGGGTCAATGTCCCAACCATCTGTAGGCTTCAATCCCCATCATGGCCGACTAGGCACTTTGAGTTGCAAAACAGGCTTAGATGAGATCATGGTATCGGGGATCAGCCTTAATAGATGCTGATGCGAGCCAACCGGGATATTCTACTTAACAGTAATGGTGCAATACAAAGGCACTTTATACAGTATATACTACTTGTTTCTTTTTAAAACAATAATTTAAAACATTCCAATTTAAAGATTTAACTAAAAACAAATAAATTGATTGTGTTTTACATCAATAAACATTGCATTATGTAATTATAAAATATTATATGTTTAGACTTTCAAACAAAATAATAAACAAATTATATATATGCTTTACATTGATACCCAATGAAAAAGTAGTTTTTCAGTTCAATAGTATCATTAAACGTTGATATTTTAAATAAATGAAAGAAGATTATATACATTAAGAAGACACATTAATGTGATAAATATATTTTTATATAAAATTTGGTCAAAAGGTTGTTTATTCGCAATTTACTAAGGTAAAGTAAAATAGCTGCTTGTGTGAGTATAAGTATAAGGAAATAAATCGTCATACATAAAACTAAATCATAGTCTTCTCCTGAAATATTTTTATTTAACAAACAATTTTTAATACAAATTTTTTTTTAAATAATATAAACTTTTGTTTGTATCAAGATTTTATTTAAAGATAATTAGTTTATAAGTATAGGAAATTATCTACAATAAGTGTACTAAAATACTCGAGGTACAAGAGGAATTAAGGTAACTATAAATTTAGGCATTTAAGGACACACCAATTAATTGCTAACACAATTGCAATAAGTTATAAAGTGCGCCGTTTTGTATATGATAGGCTATTCGGGTAAAGTGAATCCTACAAACTAAAATTTTACATTAATTTAAAAGAAATACTTATAGCTAGATGAGTTTATGTTGGTAGGATGTAAGATTTTAGCTTCCGATCATTATACCATGTTTTTTCTGGTTTCCTAATGCAAGTAGTATAATAAAAAACAGTTTAATATATTTAATCCATGAACAATATTGGAAAATATTATTGTTCTTATTTCTTATTTTAACACTAGGACTCTTTTTATAATTATTTATAGGTTTTTTAATATGTTTAACCTGATAATACATCTAAAAAATCTTAAATGATAAACAATTTTAATATAGTAAAAACTGTATAAATTGTTTCACATTGGGCTTTTATTTTTCTAGGTATTATAAGAATATTAGTTTAGTGGCAAATTGATTGGGATGGTTCCAATATTAATTGTTTTTCTAACTAATTCATGTTTTTTAAGCGTCGGTTTTTTTACATTTGTATATATTGTTTATATTATTTTATAATATGCATATGTAAGACTATATTCTAAAGTGTGGTGTAAAATTAAATAAAGAATGTTGAAAGTATTTAGTACTATTGTTTAGTAAGATATTTAGTATTGAAATACTCGTATTGGATCACCACAATATTAATTACTTTTAATATTAATTTTTGTTCAGTAATTTTTCATACGCTATATTTTCAGAAACATGTCGTTCGGAAGGTCTATTTACTATATTATTAAACACATACGTCTTTAGAACCTACACAATATGATATAATTTTATGTTCAGCCAGTCTGTTCAGTCTGGTCCTATAGAAAATAGACCCCCTATTCAGACTCTGATGAAAGCCATTGAAGAACCGGAACCTAAATGTAACTTAAGTGGTTATAAAAGAAAATATATATGATTGATAGATTTAAAAAGTAAAAAGTAATCGATCTAAAATAAATCGATTTTAAATATATTTATTTACCAATATATTATGCTTATTAGTCTACAAATATTATTGTAGGGGCTTTAAATTAAAATTGAATAAGGTTAGATTCATTACAATTTACAAAATGATTTTGAAAATAATGTTAAAAACACATAACTCGCTTGAGGATTGAAGAAGTCACTCTAAAGTTTTATAAGCTTCTTTGTGAACCTAAAATTTAAAGTGTTCAAATTTGTCAACAGTATCACATATACTCAATGATATTATATTGTAAGAGTCAGCAAAACTGCTAAAACTGCAAAACTGTTTAAATGCATATGAAAACTGAGTAGATGATTTTATTTTTGTTTTTTTTCCTGCCTTTAATGTAATTTAAAACTTGAACAAGTGAATCAATAATTCAACAGGATAAAATATATTTTCTAAAGGTATCAATAGCAAAGGTAGTAAAGTTTTTTTTGTACTCAAAATAGAGGCGTTTATTTGGCATAAAACTTGGTTAAGATTGCAAACTATGTTGTACAGCCAACTATCCCAGCAATCTATTCTATTTTACACTACAGAGCCTGTGCCTACTAATCTTCAACTCTGTTTATGTTTCAGTGAAAAAAGATAAAAACTGTTATAAAATATCTAAACACCAATCTTTTTTTGCATTTAAGATATTTACAGACTTTGACAAATATTGGCATAATCGAATGTATGAGCTCTTTATTTATAATGACAAAAACTAACTTTTTAGATAGCTACTTAACAAGTAACTGAATCGTTATTTATTTATAATTTTTACATATATTGTTTTTATATTTTTGCAGTATGATGAATATTTTTCGTCACTTTAAACGGACGTTTGTTTTCTATGCTTGATAAAAATCTTCCTTGCTTTCTGTGACACGCTTATCTCCAATAGGCATCTAATGGTGACATATGGGCTTTATAACATAACTGGAAAAATTTACATTTGGTTTGTTTTAATAACCTGACTAATATACCTTGTTTACTATTTGAATAATTTAATAAATTATTTATTTCATTATCTATACAAGTTATGGTTCATTCAAAGAAATGAGAACGGTAAAACCGATTTATATTGCGTAAATAAGTACAAATTAAATTATGTGGCTCACAATGCGTAACAGATATCCGAATAATTTGCTAGGGCTATATGTTAATACATGGTAAAAATGCTGAGTTCTAAGTAAGTAATGAACCGTTATTAATAACTATGTGTCAACTTAATGTGAAAAATAATAAAGTTAAGACCTGTTACCCTTTAAATTATCAGGCAAAACTAATTCTTATACAGGGTGGAATGAAGTTAGTGTTTAATATTTTAAGGGAACAAAATAGACACAAAATGTTATAAAACTGTGTATTTATAACTTTCATTAAAAAAAATGTGGACAATAAAGGTATTTTTTTCCAAATTCATTACTTTTATTGGAAAATTTAAATTTTTCTTAGAAAACAGGACCTTGTGTTTATGATCTAATAACATTTTTTAATTCTACAAAAGATTTTCAATAAGAATAACAAGATAAATTATGAGTTCAACTCAGTTATTTATTTGTAATTTTAGTTTCGGATGATAACAAAATATTTTTTTGGAAAAAATTCTTAATCTTCTAAAACATTCAATGAACTGTATCGATTTGATCATGGGAGGTGTCAAATATTGTTAAAAACTTCAGTATTCAAAATTATGTTAACTAAACAGGCTTAATCCAAATTTTAAGTAATTTGTTATCAGTAGTGCAAAAGTAAGGCTGCTGGCTCACTTCAAGGTCACCTGAGCGATGACGTCATCGAGGTCAATGACCCCACCGATGACGTCATCGATGACGTCATCGATGACGCAATCGATGACGTCATCACCAATGACGTCACATCCATGACGTCACACCCATGACGTCACAGAAATGACGTGCGGATGACGTCATTACCCCTTACATCACCAAAATGACGTCATCGATGTCACAAAGGTCAAGGTCACGCCGAAACCTAAAATTTTTCGGCACTTTTGCGGTTTCTCGCACTACGCTCCGAGTTTTAGTCCGGTTCCCATGACCTTGACGACTTGGAGCGAATTTGCGATGAGAAACAGCAAAAGTGCCGAGGAAACTTGAAGTTTGCAACGTGACTCTGCCTAAACCGTCATGTGACACCGCTCGGGTGACCTTGAACTAGCCCAGCTGCCTTACTTTAGACCAGTACTAAAACCGCGATGTGCACCCTACGACAGACACCGAGCGACTGACTGTCCGGCTCTGTGTACTCTAGGTATATCGGCTTGAGAGACTAAGACTCTAAACTGTCAGGAATGGGAGTAACTAACTGAATTTCGCAAGGAAAAGTCATTTCATCCAATATTTTAAACAAATCCTCATCAGTAAAACTGACATTAGTCCGTTTTGTATAAAACTTAGGGTGTCCGCGCAATAGTTTGCGCCACTTAGCTAAAGTCGAAACCCTCTTAACTTTGAGTGGTGGACAGTGAGCAACTAATAAAGCCTTAACACGACTAAGTTTCTTACCCAAAGTGTCCCGCGACATGGCGTCTCCTCACAAAAGTCCACACAATACTGAGAGACTGCTTGTAGTGCACGAGTCAAGGGAAAAGAGGTGGGGGAAACAGCAGGAGTGGGGGAAGGTCACAGTGGTGGGGGAAGGTGAGGCTTAACGCTGGAGTATCGCATCACTTCACCATGAGCTGTCCTACAGTCAACACACTGTTCTCTTGGCCCGAGTTGGCACTAGAAGAAACATTTCTGTACAGCTTAGGCTGTGAGAGCCGAGGAAGCAAAGTCAAAGTGGAAATTGTGTTAAACTCCAAGATAAAGAGTCTCCTAAATAAACTAATCGTATCCCTGCAATCTCCTATAACTTTAGAGAAATACCACTATATTAAGCGACACCTTATACTTTGGCAAAACGAAGCGGAAATGGAAAAGATTACAGTAAAATTAATTTAACTCAAAACTTGGACTGGACAGTCATGGCGATACCATGTGGCGTGCAAACGCCACCCTAAACATTACAAGTTAGGTTATTGAGCACCTCTGGTACGATAACCGATGTGCTAGAGTTAAAGTGTGATGACCTTGAGTCAAAACACTGAAATACTACAAGTCGATATCGTCCCAGAGTTAAAGTGTAGTGACCTACATTCAGAACTTGTAAAATTACTTACATATAGAGAGCTATGGAACAGCGAGACGCACCGCATGGAAGCCGGAGACATACTGGCGAAGCGGTGTTGTGCAGCCTAGGGACCCAGTTGTGGTGGGGGTACAGCCAACACTTAGAGTACAAGTGTCGTGGGTGACCTTGACCCACTTAACTTACCTGACCCCCCCCCCCCCACCGACAAAAGTGCGAACCCCCCCCCCCCCCCGGCAAAAAGTGCGAACCCCCCCCCCCCCGGCAAAAAGTGCGAACCCCCCCCCCGACAAAAAGTGCGAACCCCCCCCCCCCCCGGCAAAAAGTGCGAACCCCCCCCCCCCGGCAAAAAGTGCGAACCCCCCCCCCGGCAAAAAGTGCGAACCCCCCCCCCCCGACAAAAAGTGCGAACCCCCCCCCCCAACCCCCACCCCCACCCCCTCCCCCACCCCTGATATCCTGGGTGTGGCAGCCCCGGCGGGGATATAAGGGGGTCCAGCCAGAGCCGGCTCGCAGTCCGCTCCCGCGCGTTGAACGTGAACGACCGGGACGGACCGCCATAGGCATCACTAAACATTGAATGGCGCCTTCAGTGTTTAGCGAAGTCTACTCTAACTTTAAGACTTGTATTAGTTGTAAGATATTGCGCTTGCGTTTGGGTATTGCGAATTGCTTTATATGAGAGTGTTTTACTTATACCCTATGTCTCCTGTGTCTTTTATCCTTTGTGTCTTGTTTGTTATGTGTTTAATGTGTATGTGCTTGTTCCAGCATTGACTACGTTGAGCTCAATTGTGTGTTGTAAGTGTGTTATTTGTTTCTAAAGTGTATACGCTTGTTTTAGCAATCCCCCCTTGAGCTTTTTCAATGCTCAAAGTAAATTGTAAAGTCAGGGAACGGGAGTAGGCCCCCGTGTAAAGCCACTTTTAATAATTGGTAGGCTCCTCTCATGCATGCTTCAATGCGGCTGAGAACTCTCATGCATGCTTCAATGCGGCTGAGAAATAGGAGTTGGTCCGTTTGTACGCCTATATGGGGGTAATGAGCCGATGGCCTCTGCACTCGGACCGAGGACGTAAGCCACTAGGGTGTCCTCAGTTAGTTTCCCTTCTGGAAACTCAAAATTATGTAAATGAATCTTTGTTAGCTATTTGTGTTTTTAGTCCCCAAGGCCCCCGAACATTCGTGGTTCGCCATGGATGTACGGGGGCCAAAATTTTTTAATGTCCGTGTGGCCTTGACCCACAAAGACTTGTAAAAATTCAATGCATTGTAAATTAAAAATATTAAAGATAGGTTACGGGAGTAGGCCCCCGTGTAAAGCCTATTTTAATTATCGGTAGGCTCCTGCCAGGCATGCAAAAGGTTGCGGATGGCATTTGGGAGCATGTCCGTTTGTACGCTGGCATGCAAAAGGTTGCGGCGGCCTCTGCACTCGGACGAGGACGTAAGCCACTAGGGTGTCCTCAGTTTGTTTGTTTCCTTCTGGAAACACAAAATTATGTAAATGAATCTTTGTTAGCTACTGAAAAGACAATGCAGTAAATGTTTACAAGTCTTGCGTGGCGAAGGGTACACGACATTGGATGTTGCCTTGTTGTCATAGTTGGGTCTCTTCGGAGGCTACAGCGATGACAACCTAAGTGCCTCACACCCCCAAAGGGGGTGTGGGGCTTATTTTTTTAAAGTTTTTTTGTGACCTTGACCTAAATATGTAAAATCTTTCAAAGTGTTTAACAGTCAGGTCTTATTAACACAGTTAATACATTAATGTCTGTTAAAAAATATAACAGTTAGGTATTTGTAACCCACAATTTTGGAGTTGTTTATAGTTGGGTCCCTTGGGAGGCTTCAGCTATGGTAACATAAATGTCTCAAGTGGGGCTTATTTTTTTAAAAAGTGCAAACCCCCCCCCCCCCCCCCGGGTACCTTGGGCGTGGTCACCCGGTGGGGATATAAGGCGGCCGGGTTGCACGCATTTCTCATTTTAGCTCCAGCGCTTATGCTGACCGGTTCTTAAAATGTATCGTCGTATACCTTATGATCCTTCGTACTATAATCTGTTTGGTATTAATAGTATTACAGACAATGAGCAGAAATTGTATAAAAAATTTTGTTGTTTACTTGATAGAACGCACAAACTACCACCAAATACTTTCACCTACAAGCTACCCCTGATAGACAAGGATGATGTAAGCAAACTAACAACAATTCAAGTGAAATTTCTCGAAGAAAAAATCCTTGTTTGTGTAAGAGAAGTGTTTCATAATGAATATTCAAAAAGATTGGCCTTCGACTTTATTAAGGAACATGCAGGACGTGAAAAAGAACAGTACCCAGGATTATATTATTTATATCTTTTTGAGAATGGAGCAAGTGTAACGGTAGAAATAAGTATCAAACTAATGTAATTCTCCCAACCAAGTGTTAAACTAGGACTTGAACTTGGACTTGATTGAGGTTTTTTGTAGAACAGAGCGGGGGATAGATCACTTTGCGGCAATGGACTAGCATGCTGCTTAGTGGTTTATCCCCCGCTCAAAGGGTATTTTTACGCGACCTTGACCCACATAAATGCATAGTTGGTGGGGGTATAAAAAAGGGCAAACCAATTGGATGGATACACCACTTCTATACCATGGCTCTATTGCAGTGCTCTATCCCCGCTAAAAATAATAATTCCAAGTGACCTTGTTCCACATAAACTTGCTCAAACAGACATCTTTCAAAATATTTGTACAAAGTAGTGGATGTAGACCAAACATTATTGGTTTATCAAGCCTGTTGAAGAATATATTGAAAATGGGTGTTTAAAAGCCAAATTTACTAAATGATTGATAAACCGGATGTATATGACGTCACCTTCCCCCACCCTTCAACCTCGGGTATAAAGGGACCCGGTTGAGCGCGCTGCTCATTATTGCTTGGACATTCACCGAGTGCACACTCAAAGCCAAACTTGTTCAAAAATGGCTCTTTGCGATATTTGTGGTGAGTTTTTCCAAGATGAAGATATCTTTGTTTTACACCGAGAATTGCATCATGAAGAAAACAGAAAAGAAGAGATTGTTGTAAGTGAAGAAGACTTGGATGCGTTTGATCGGTTATTGGAAAACTACCAGAAACAGATGGACGACTGTGATAGCTATCTACAGTTACACCGAGAATTGCATCGTGAAGAGGACAGAAAAGAAGAGATTGTAGTAAGTGAAGAAGACTTGGATGCGATTGATCGGTTTTTGGAAAAACCCCAGAAGCAGAAGGACTGGGCTAGCTATTTACAGTTAATGCAAAGAAGAAGACCAAGTGTTATTCAATTTGCCGGAGCTGGACCATCTACAGCTGGAGGATTTATTGAAAAGGAAATGGAAGAAAAAAAAAGTGGAAGATGTAAAACAACTGCGTACCCAAGAAGAGGATATGGAAGAAGAGGATACAGAAGAAGTGGAAGAAATAAGACAACTGCGCACCACAGCCTTGCCAGGACCAGTTGTAACTCATTTCAAAATTAATAATGTGCAATTGGAATTGGAAAACTTTATAACCCAAGCTAAAAATTTAGTTGTAAAAACATTGATGGAAGAATTGGCAAGATTGAACTTTATTAAATTTGGATTGGTGTTGGAGGCTATGTTTACTAATACCAATGGTGAAAACTCACCGAGAGCATT
Source organism: Neoaliturus tenellus (assembly GCA_030545055.2). Lineage (NCBI taxonomy): Eukaryota > Metazoa > Arthropoda > Insecta > Hemiptera > Cicadellidae > Neoaliturus > Neoaliturus tenellus. The sequence continues at coordinate 112,058,824 of CM061536.1, read as the reverse complement.
CATTGCTAAAAACCGAACCCTTACAACCACATCTGATATCAACGAAATTTTAGAAGATTGTTTGAATGAACTGCTAATTAAACTCCAAGAACACGAAGGAAGAGGATCTGGCTGGACGCTATCATCGATTGAAGGTATGGATGTGAGGGTTCACAAGCATGGATATGGTATGAGGGGTAGCAGCTTTATCCCTCTACCAAAGAAAATTAAAGACACCAACTCTTGCAGAAATGTTACAAACGGGGATAATGAATGTTTTAAGTATGCGATGCTAACTAAGTATGTAAAACATAATCCTTGTAGAGTTGGTAGGGAATATTATGAAAACGAACACCGTTACAACTTCCGAGGAATGTCGTATCCTGTGAGTCTTAATCAAATTGCAAAATTTGAGAAACAAAATCCAGGTGTTTCTGTTAACGTGTTCGGCTTAGATGATTCGAACAATGTGTATCCTCTACGAGTTGGAAAAGTGGAGCAAAGAAACCATACTGATTTATTATTGATAACTAAAGGCGAAATTTCACATTATGTGTGGATAAAAGATTTTGAAGCATTGGTTGTACGACAATTAACGAAAAATAAAATTAGAGTGACAATGTGTAAGAGATGCTTTTGTTTTACGAATAAAGATTTGAGACGTGGAGGATCGGAGTGGTTGAAGGAACACCAAAGACTTTGTAATGACAACTATGAAGTGAAGATTAGTCTGCCGCCGCCATCTCGAGCGTTTATCCAATTCAACAAAACAGTTCACCAATATCGGATTCCAGTAGCCGTCTACGCAGATTTCGAATCCACGTTAGTACCACAGGAGCTTCCGGATGGTGAGGTGACTAGAAGAACCAAATATCAACTGCATCAACCTAACAGTTTTTGCTTATTGGTGAAATCGACTTTGCCTGAAGAACAGTTGCAAGACTATGGCTTAACATCCACTCCGATACTCTACCGTGGGGAAGAAGCCGCTAAGCATTTCGTAGACCAGTTGTATGACATTGCTGAAAAGGTGCAACGCTTATTCGGTAATGTTTTACCTATGGAACCTTTGAATCAAAATCAACAAGAAGAATACAATTTGGCAACAAGATGTTATTTATGCAAGAAGAGCTTCAGTGAAGAAAATCAAAAAGTAAGAGATCACGATCACCTGACAGGGTTATACAGAGGAGCTGCTTGTAATTCATGCAATATAAATTACAAACTGCCAAACTTTATCCCTGTCGTGTTACACAATCTTAGCGGCTATGACTCCCACTTCATTATCCCAGAGTTAGGACGAGATGATGGAAAAATCGAAGTATTAGCTGAAACATTGGAGAAGTACATCAGTTTCTCAAAAACAGTAGGTAAAATTAAACTTCGCTTCGTAGACTCTTATAGATTTATGTCATCTAGTTTGAGCAAATTGTCTGAGAACCTAAGAAGAGAAGATCTAAAAGAAACCAGCAAAATTGTACCTGAAGATAAATTGGACCTAGTATTACGGAAAGGAGTTTTCCCCTATGATTATATAACATCTACAGAAAAGTTTGAAGAAACCAGTCTGCCACCGATTGAAGCCTTCAACAGCAAATTAAACGAAAGTGAAATCTCCGTTGAAGACTACAATCATGCTTGTAATGTTTGGAACCAACTAAACATTCAAACCTTAAGGGAATATTATGACTTCTATATGAAATTGGACGTAACTCTGCTGTGCGATGTGATGGAAGAATTTCGAAACACCTGCTTCTCCGCCTATGGACTGGACCCTCTACACTCGTACACATCTCCAGGATTAGCATGGCAAGCTATGCTAAAGTCAACCAACTGTCGATTGGAACTTCTAACAGATATTGATATGGTGCTCATGATAGAATCTGGTGTACGGGGCGGTTTGACACAAGCTGTAACACGTCATGTCAAAGCTAACAACAAGTACATCCCAGGCTTCGACGAGAGACAACCATCGGTCTACCTTGGTTACTTTGACGCAAACAACCTTTATGGTTGGGCAATGTCAAATCCGCTTCCCTACGCTGACTTCAAATGGATCGACCCGGCCACCATCGGTGACATCTCACAGATTCCAAAGAATGGTCCAAAAGGCTATATTTTGGACTGTGATTTCGAATATCCGGAGCACCTTCATGACCATCACTACGACTTGCCTCTCCTAGCCAAGACTGAAGTTTCACCGACAGGAAGATGGCCGAAATTGATGATGACGTTGGAGAATAAAGATCGGTATGTGGCTCACTACTGGGTAGTTCAACAAGCTCTTGAATTGGGTCTACGTGTGGTGAGAATTCATAGAGCAATTGAATTCACCCAGTCTTGTTGGTTGAAACCATATATTGATTCCAACACTACAAGAAGAGCAGCAGCAACATCAGCATTTGAAAAGGACTTTTACAAATTGATGAACAACGCCATCTTCGGGAAGACCTTAGAAAACAAAAGAAAACACAAGATTGTAAAATTAGTAAGTGATCCTAAGAAATTGGAAAAATTAGTGCAAAAACCAAATTTTGGAACATCTATGATTATAAACGAAGATCTAGTTGCCGTAAGTATGAAGAAAACAACAATAGTGATGGATCGTCCGTTATACATTGGAATGTCGATTTTGGATATAAGTAAAACTCTAATGTATGATTTCCATTACAACAAAATGGTTAAACACTACGGAAGAGACAACATTGGAGTTGCATACATGGATACCGACGCGTTTATCTACTGGATAAAGACTTTGGACATGTATGAAGACCTAACGAGTTTCCCATACAAAAACGAATTTGACTTCTCTGACTATCCGAAGAACCATCCAAATTACAACGAAAAGAATAAAAAAGTAATCGGAAAATTTAAAGATGAAGCAAATGGAATGCCTTTAGAAGAAATAGTGGCACTGATGGCAAAATTGTATTCATTTAAAATGTACAACGAGAACAACACACCCACAGTCAAGAAAGCAAAAGGAGTCAAAACATCGTACTTGAAGAAACATGTGACATTTGACCATTACAAGACCTGCTTGTTTGAAGATTCTACAATGTCTGCAACGTTCAACACTATCAGAAGCTTTAAACATGAGGTCTACAGTGTCACTGAAGTTAAAAGAGCACTGTCAGCTCGAGATGATAAAAGGCATATTATGCCGGATAAAATTCACACTCTTCCTTTTGGACACTACTCTCTAAACCCTATCGACTAGTAACCTATTCTTCGCCCCTCTACAACTTCGACCTTATTCCTTTCTCCTTCCGTAAAAAAATGGGGAACACGGCAAGTCAAACGCCGTGTTCCCCATTTTTTTACACAAGTTTGGATGACCTTGACCTATATAAATGATGTGAATCTTTAAGACAACATTCATTGTGATTATACATGTGATACATGAAACATTCAAACCTGCAATATGAAGGATTTGAAGCAAGAAATTGTCAACGAACTTCATAAACCTGCAAGAAGAAAGTTTCCACGAAGAAATACAGTGATAAAAGGAATAAATGATTTATATCAAGCGGATTTAATCGAAATGATTCCTTATAGTAAACAAAATAGAGGATTTAAATACATATTGACTATTATTAATTGTTTTTCAAAAATGGCAGATGCTTTACCACTAAAAGATAAAAGTGGCAAAAGTGTTACAAAAGCAATGGAAACAGCTATACAAAGAGACAAACATACTATAAAACATTTACAAACTGATGATGGAAAAGAATATTTTAATAAGGAATTTGCAAATTTAATGAAAAAACACAACATTAACCATTACTCAACCAATTCAGAGGTAAAAGCATCAATAATTGAAAGATTTAACAGAACTTTAAAAGGTGCGATGTATAAGATGTTTTCCAACAGAGGATCACACGTATGGATTGATGTGTTACCAAAACTTATAAGCGATTACAATAACAAGTTTCATAGAACTATCGGTATGAAACCAAGCCAGGTGACTAATAAAAATGAAAAACTTGTATTAAAACGTATAAAAATGAATACTAAACCAAAAGTTGAAAAACTAAAGCCTAAAAGGTTTAATGTTGGTGATAAAGTGCGAATAAGCAAATACAAAGGTGTATTCAGTAAAAGATATCTTCCGAACTGGACAAATGAGGTATTTACCGTATTTAAGGTGCAACCTACAGTACCAGAAACTTACATTTTAAAAGATAATAAAGGACAATTGCTTGAAGGAGGTTTTTATGGACATGAAATGTTAAAATCAACAGTAGGTGATGTATATCTAGTAGAAAAGGTGTTGCAACGCAAAAAAGATAAGGTTAAAGTACGATGGTTAGGATTTAATAAGACGGAAGATTCTTGGATACCTAAAAAGGATCTAATATAATGATAGAGCATCATTTTGGGTTGAACCATTACAAAGGATGGAGATAATACCGCAAAAAGACAATTTTACTATTAATAATATAGATGAACTCACAGTGGATGGTTCTCAATTCAATACTGGGAAACACGGTGTTTTGTTACCAAACACGGTGCGTTGTCTGGTTACCGGTCCTTCCAATTGTGGAAAAACAAATGTAGTATTCAATTTGATTACAAACCCTAAAGGCTTACGTTTTAATAATTTATATGTATTTTCAAAGTCACTACAACAACCGAAATATCAGTTATTGGAACAAATACTCAATAATGTACCTGAAGTTAAATATTTTAAATTTAACGCGAGCGAGAGTGTCATGCAACCGCAAGAGGCTAAACCATTCTCAGTATTCATATTTGACGATGTATCTTGTGAAAATCAAAATACAATAAGGAATTACTTCGCCATGGGTCGACATAACAACATAGATAGCATTTATATTGGTCAAACTTACAGCAAAATACCGAAACAGCTCATTAGAGACAATGCAAATATGTTAATTGTATTTAAACAGGATGAAACCAACCTAAAACACATATATTATGACCATGTAAGTGCGGATATGCCATTTGAACGATTTAAAGAGTTGTGTGGAAAGGCTTGGGCTGAAAAGTATGGGTTTTTAACAATTATGAAGGAACAACCGCTAAACAATGGTCGATACAGGATAGGATTTGATAAATTTATACTAATACACTGATCATGATGTAAAACATTCATTGTTGTACAACACGTCTTGCTACAAACATGGTTAACCAAGAAAAGTTAATAAAGGAAATAAAATCACTTAGTGATTCTATTCGAGATAAAAACAGAGCATTAAAATTAGGTATTAGCGAAAGGGAGAAATTTCTTGAATCTACTTTTAAACCTATTACTGAACCCTTGAAACAATTAAACAAAAAATTTGCTAAACCCGTTTTGGAAGGAGATGCAATTGCACCTATTACAAAGTTTGAAAGAGAAAATGTAAAATCAGAAGATTTTAGTGATGAAGACCTGGAATCCTCTACATATAGTGGTTTTACCGGTGAAGAACCTGAAAGAGAGCTAGAATCACCAGACTATAGTGGTATAAGAGAATTATATGAAGTAAAAGCTAAAAGAGGACATGAAGATGTATCAACTGCTAGTGAAGAGGAAAAAGAAGAAGAAGCAAGGGAAGGTCCGTCAAACATAAGCTTGTTGGGTGAAAACATTCATAACAAAGGACCTTTAGGAAGGAAATACATGATAAAAATGTTAGCTGGAATAAATCCTAATAAAAACTACCATAGTTATGGAGTAAGATTAACAGAAGAAGGTTTAATGGTTGGTAATAGCCCGGTAAACATTGATGAAGATGATAATATTATTGTTGGTAATCAAAGATATAAGGGCACAAGAGGATTATTTGAATTATTATTTGAAAAAAAGCCTTTAGAATTGTTAGTTAAAGAAGAAGATATGGAAGCATATAAACAGATTTTGGAACACACCAATGCATACAGGAGGAAGTATTTAGCTGACCAGCCAGTTTTTAGATCTAGGTCTTTAAAATATAGAGTATTTGTATCCAAGTTAATACCAACAACGAGAAGACAACCAATGCCGATAATGCCAAGAAAACCTGTAAAACGAAGGTTTGTGTCATCCACTTTGGATATAAGTGCTCCAGAACCAAGAAAAAGAAACAAATCTGTTACAGGTACAGGTTTAATGAAGAAACTATATAACACAAATGTGATTTATTACAATAATATCAATAAATTGGTGGATAGAATGAAACTAATACATGAAGCTAAAGAAGCGGGTCATACTGGATTGGAAAACGAATGGGTGGCTTTAGTGGATGAACTCCGAAACCGTGGGGTAATCTCATAAAAATGCGTTACTCCCTAGATTACTATTCAGTTGCACCATGAGTGTCGACAAGTTCGGACGTTACTCCTCGGATGGGTTATATTACGCAAATAATTTAAAAAGAGTTGCTGGTTTACCACAAACACCTGATGGAGATTATGATATAACTAATAAAAGGTTAAAAAACATAAAAGATCCCACAGATGAAAACGATGCAATAAATTTAAAAGTATTAAAAGAAAATATATCACCAACATTAAGACTACAGAAAAACACATATGACGCAGGTAATCATAGAATTGTCAATGTTGGTAAGCCAAATCAAAACGCTGATGCAATAAACAAAGGTTATTTATCATCAGAATTAAAAAATACGCTAAAATTCAATGGAAAAACGTATACTGCTGAAAATAAACGTATATCCAACGTAGATGATCCTAAAGATGCAAAAGACAGCGTAAATAGACGCTATTTACATTCATTAATACCTGAAAAGACAAAAGATGGTTTTTCTTTTTATAAATTTGTTATTAACGATATAGGTTATCCGAAAAATGAAAATGATGCTGTAAATTTAAAATATATAAAAGATCATTGTATTACACGTGATGTAGGAGTTATTGATTGTCTAGGTAATTGTTTAGCGAATGTTAAAGATGGTTCGGCACCATCAGATGGTGCAACAGTGGGTCAAATGATGGAAACCTTAAAACAAGAAACAACCTCTTTTGTAAAACAAGATCAAGTAGTATCAAAGCAAGGGGATGAATTTGTTCAAGGTAATGAAAAATTTAATTTATTAACATACAAAAATAATGCTTGGGATTGCATGGGTAAAGGGTTATCAAATATGGGATGGGGTTATGAAAAACATGATGCAGCTGCTTTATCACAAACCGTACATCTAGATCCAGATCATTCTTTTAGATTTTTTACATGTAAAAATAAAGTAATAAAAAACTTGCATAATGGAAGAGATCCAAATGATGCTGCAACTGTAGGACAAACATTACAATATGACAGTGCAAATAAAGAGTTTATTTATAATAAGCAAAGATTTAAATTAATGGATGTAAATGATTATCAAAATATATTAATTGCAGATCCAAATTCATTTAGCGGATTTAGAAAATTGTCTGGTGAACAATTTATTCATAAAAATCATGTGTTTCGAAATGAATCAGACGGAGCATTAGTTAGTGGAAATTTTAAATATTTTAAATGTCCCGGGAGCGATGAAAATGTAACTGATAAAGACTAAGAATTTGTATAAAAACTGATATGGGTTAGAAATCGAGACTAATATTATAAAAATGGGTTACACTCTAGAATGTTATTCAGTTGCACCATGAGTGTTGACAAGTTCGGACGATATTCCTCGGATGGATTATATTACTTTAATACTTTAAAAAGAGGTGCTGGCTTACCACAAACACCTGATGGAGATTATGATATTAGTAATAAACGGTTAAAAAACATTAATGATCCCACAGATGAAAATGATGCAATAAATTTAAAAGTATTAAAAAAAGAGATATTACCAACACTGAAACTAGACAAAAACACATATAACGCGGGTAATCATAGAATTTCCAACGTCGGTAAGCCAAATCAAAACGCTGATGCAATAAACAGAGGTTATTTATCATCGGAATTGAAAAATACGTTAAAATTCGATGGAAAAACGTATAATGCTGAAAATCGACGTATATCTAACGTAGCAGACCCTGTAGATGAAAAAGACAGCATAAATAGACGCTATTTACATTCTATAATACCTGAAAAGACAAAAAAAGGATTTCTTTTTATAAATTTGTTATTAACGATATAGGTTATCCAAAAAATGAAAATGATGCTGTAAATTTAAAATACATCAAAGATCATTGTATTACACGTGATGTAGGAGTTATTGACTGTCTTGGTAATTGTTTAGCGAATGTAAAAGATGGTTTTGCACCATCAGATGGTGCAACGGTGGGTCAAATGAAGGAAACTTTAAAACAAGAAACCTCCGGTTTTGTGAAACAAAACCAAGTAGTAACACGTCAAGGAGATGTATTTGTACAAGGAAATAAAAAGTTTACTTTGCTTGAAGAAAACAATTATGTTTGGGATGGTAAAGGAAAGTTATTGACAAATTTAGGTATTGGTGAAAAGCCTGGTGATGCTGTTACTTATGAACAGATAATACAATTAGAGCCAACTGGAAAAAAATGGTGGAATTGTGATAACAAACGATTAACAAATGTTGCAGACCCTGATTATGCCAATAACGCTGTAACTGTTAATTTTCTTGTTAAAGTAATAGGTAATTTATTATTTGATATGCATAATTATATTGCAGCAGGACAACATAAACCTATTGACGAAAAAATGAGAAATACATGGATTAAACAAGAAATTCTTTATAAATATTTTTTTAATCATAACACACAAAAGTTTAGATCATCAGATTGGGGTGATTTTGATATTTAATTAAATAACACCATATATTACATCATTTATGTGCAACCTGTCATAGAGGTAACACATGGGTTACGCTTTTCGAATATAAAAGACAATCATGGCGTTTCATTACACCAGTCCATATCGAGACACTATACGGAAAGGAGGCGGTATCACGTCCACAGCGGTTTCTCTGTTAAGTAAAGCTTTAAATCGTATTCCAGTAGGATCTATCGTAAACAGAGCAATAGACGCTTTACCATACGAATTTCACATACCGGGAGGTTATCAGTATTGCGGACCAGGAACTAAATTGAAAAAACGACTGGAAAGAGGTGATCCAGGCATAAATAAGTTAGATCAGGCTTGTAAAGAACACGATATCGCATATTCCACGTTTACCGATTCAAAAAATAGGTCAATCGCTGATAAAAAGCTAGCGAATATAGCTTGGCAACGAGTAAAGTCTAGTGACGCTAGTATTGCGGAAAAAGCAGCAGCTTTAGCGGTAACAGCAGGTATGAAGGCTAAAACAGCGGTAGGAGGTGGAAAAAGGAGGGGTAAGAATAAAAAAGGATCAACCAAGAGAAAACATGGTGGTAATATTAGACTAAAAAGACGTTCTCCGAGGAAAAATAATAAAAAACCGACAATATGGTCAATGGTAAAAAACGGGGCTGGTCTATACCTAAGACCGTATCGTGCATATTAAATAAAAGAAATCAATTGGTTATACCACATAAAGCGTTGACTAATGTTGAATTATTTAAATATATTTCCTGTTTAAAAATACCATTTTTCCGCGGAGTATTTATGAAAGACAGTTTACCAAAGAAAATATGGAAAAATGAGACTGGAATCGTAAATTTGGATAATACTGAAGGGTCCGGCACCCATTGGGTGTGTTATAAGAAACTAAATAGTAATGTATATTATTTTGATAGTTTTGGAAATTTGCCACCACCTAAAGAACTTGAACATTACTTTAAATCTGCTAAAAACATATATTACAACTATAAAAGAGAACAACCTGATAATACTTCAATATGCGGCCATTTATGTTTGGAATTCCTAGCTAAAAGTATCAGTCACTATTGAGATGTCTTCCTATACGGTATCATTAACAGGAAAATCGTCCACTTTACGAAGTATCCTTTTTCCAGCGTTACGCTTGCAAAAAGGAAGATTTTGGGAGGCAGCACTGTTGGATTTTACAACTTACAACTCTATTCCCAATGTTACGGAAGGTAAAAATAACTTATTACATTATTATAAAGGAAAAGATGCCAGTGGGAAGTTTACAGACTTGGAAGTTTGCACTCTACCCACAGGTTCTTATGAAATTGATCATATTAATGAATTTTTGCAAAATAAAATGGGAAAAGACAATATAACGCTAAAAGGTAATAACAATACAATGAAAGCTGAGCTTACTTCAAAATATTATATAGATTTCAGTAAGTCAGACTCAATTGGTGATTTATTAGGATTTCCCAAAGATGGAGCGATTTTAGAACCAAATAAAACACATTCCGGTAAACAAACTGTAACAATATTAAAAGTCAATAGTATAGACATAACTTGTAATATTATACAAGGAGCTTACAGAGATGGAGCAAATACTCATATAATACATACTTTTTACCCCAGTGTACCACCTGGATTTAAAATTGTTGAAAAGCCGCAAAACCTGGTATATCTACCTTTGAACACCACTTTCATTTCAGACATCGTGTTGAACGTATTGGATCAAGACGGTAACTTGATAGATTTCCGAGAAGAGCCTATTACGGTTAGATTACATTTAAAATCAACACTTTAATACAAAACCATGGGTTTAACATTTAAAAGCGAACAACCTACGGGAATCCGTATTAGTAGCTCTTCAGCTGTGGAGGAGTTAACACGCGAGAACATTCGTTTCTTAGAGAGAATTGGATTAAAAGTAACCGATAATGGATATACTGGATATAGCTCAGGGTCCAACATTCGACGAAACCCTATGGGAAAAAGAATATCACACCCACAACCCTTACACTTCATCAAAATTAAACAATAACGATGAAATTCGTATTCCCATACAAAATCAAGACATTTACACACTACCATGTGAAAGTTACTTGTATATTGAAGGAAAAGTTACTAAAAAGGACGGTACTACTACTGGTACAACAGTTCCATTTATAAATAATCCCATGGCTTTCCTGTTTGATGAAATTAGATATGAAATATCAGGTGTAACAGTTGATTCTACTAAAAAAGTAGGTATTGCAACAACTTTAAAGGGATTAACATCTATATCACCTAATGAAACCAATTTAATACAACCTGCAGGATGGGTTTTACCTGCAAAAGACACAATCACTCCAGATACAAATGGAAATTTTGATTTTCATATTCCGTTACGTTTGTTGCTTGGTTTTGCTGAAGATTATAGGAAAATAATATTAAACGTTAAACAAGAATTAGTTTTGTTGAGATCTTCAAACGATAAAGATATTATTAAAGCTCCAGACGGTACAACAGATGCAACTTTAGAATGGAAATTAACATTAGACAAAATTGTATGGAGAGTTCCACATGTAAAATTAGCTGACGAGCATAGAATGCTACTATTAAGAAAGTTAAAGGCTGATCGTGATATTGTAATTCCTTTTAGAAGTTGGGAATTTCATGAACATCCCAGCTTGCCAACTACGGATCGACACACTTGGACAGTTAAAACATCTAATTATGTGGAACGAGCCAGGTATATTATATTTGGTTTACAAACAGGCAGAAGAGACACCATCACCAAACATGCAGGCCAATTTGATCATTGCAACTTGAAAAATATTAAAGTTTATTTAAATTCACAATTTTTTCCATACGATAATTTAAATGTGTCATTCGCTAATAAAAAGTACAGCATATTGTACGATATGTATGCAAGATTCCAAAGTTCATATTATGGTAAAACGAATGCACCTTTACTATCACCAGAAAAATACTTAGATGGTTACCCTATAGTTGTAATCGATTGTTCTAAACAAAATGAATCGGTAAAATCATCAAGTGTAGATATAAAAATAGAAATGGAATTCAACGCGCCTATATCGGCTAATACAACTGCATACTGTTTAATTCTACATGATAAAATCGTAACATACACACCTTTAACTGGAATTGTTAAAAATGTATTGTAAAAAACCGGTTTTGTTACATTCCAATGCATTCCGCGAGTATAAAAGCAGAGTGTTCAGGTCGCTCCTCATCAGTTTGTTGCCTGTTCTTGTATGGGTAGCATCTTATTCAATATGGCTTCTCCTAGTGGTACACAAGAAAATGTAGTAGATATTGAGAAGGAGATATCCGACTTTTTAGATCTTCAAGGTCAACCGGAGGGAGATGAACACAACGCTTGCGGACAACTCCACGGCAGTAATAATGTTGAGGAAAAAGGTAAAAGAAGAAAGAATGCACAGAAGAAGAAAAGGGATACTGAAGATAATATTTCTCCTAACATATTGAGTGAGGTATTCTTGCGAATATTTTATCCAATCTCATCCAGTTTGGACAAAAGTGTTTTAATCGGTGTTATGAAATCGACGGATTATTCACCTACTGTAATTTTGACTCATGGACCCAAAATGATTTTGTTCACCGATAGTGCTTGGGAATCTTTTATGAAGCACTTGCATCTGCTAGAATGCTATTTAACTAGTAACATGTATGGAAGAAAGACAAGAGTAGGACTTTTGGATTCAAATGTGGAAATTGATATTATAAAGAATCGTGGTGACCATCAATTGCGGTTTAGAGACACAACAAGACATGATAACAAGATTCAACTTAATCGAGAAGAGTTTTTTATTCTAACCTGTGCAACTGAACCAATAACAAGATACTTGAGACAACTAGTGTTTTCAAGTTCTATTATTAAAGATTATTTGGAAGACACTTTGGACAAACAACCGGACGCACCTATATTGTACGGACCTGTGGATACTTCTATATTTAATAGGGTTCCTCATGAAGTACAAATGTGGAGACAGTTGGAAAAATACGCTCAACTACATAAGAAATCAGTAAAACAGGAAGAAGAGGAAGAAGGAGGAGAAGAATCAAGTGTTAGTGATGAAAATGAAAACAAGGAGAATGTAAAGATGGAAACTTAGATGACAATGGTTGGTTTTTAAAACAATATCAAACACTTTGTGGGGTTAGGCCTACCGGGGACGGTGCCCACGTTAAATATACACCAACGCGCCAACAACTGTACGGCCAGGTATAAAAGTCGTACCTACCGTGGTGTGGAAATCAGTTGACCTTTGGACTTCGTCATGAGCAGACGAGTGATCTTCGCAATGGACAAGGAAGAAGAACAAGTAAAGTCCAAACCTGGTATAATTGAGTTCCAAGCGTTTCGGGGTAATGATGATAGATTTATCATAAAAGAACTTGTGTTTTTCGATATCAATACAAGTGTTCCATATACATTTTTGTTCAAACCACCATGTTCTTATTCATCATTAACTAGCAAAGCCGCTACTACCAACAGGTGGATTTCAAAATATTTCCATCATATCGATTGGTATGATGGTTTTGCAAGTTACAGGACTTATATAACATCATGCATCAGTTTTCAAACAGGTTTACCAATATTTATACAAAAGGACTGGAAAAGAAGAGATGGATCGAAGAATTTACTCATGTTCCGGTTAATGATGTGGACTTGGATAAAAACTACAAGTATACGATGGAAAATGTTTGTATTTGTACTAAAAGTCCAGAACATGAAAAAGATAGACATTGCGCTTTAAAAAACGCCTATAAACTCGCATCTTACCTTCAAAGTGGGGGAGTGGGGAGTGGTGGGGGTGACGTGGGTTATATAAGTGAGGAGCAGACCGGGACCTGGCATGAGTATTACTCGAGATTCCGAGACGACAACATCTCCCAGCAAGAAGACGAAGAAGAAGACAATCTTTAACTCAACCATGGCATCTCACCAGTTCCTGCAAACTTTGGTTGAGCAGTTCAATGCTCACTCCAAATCTACCATACTACCCGTCAAGAAGTGTTCCGAACTTAAAGACGAGAAGCACTACATTATCCACGCCATGAAGAAGATGGAGACTTCAGTTGGAGAGGCCATTTGCTGCAGTCTTAGCGAGGCACCGTTCACTCCGGGGGATGAGCCCAAGTTCCAAGTCTACCTGCCGAAACGGTTCGTCCATCTCCTCCAGAACGAGGATCTGCGCTCCATCCAACCCGGCTGTCTCTACCTGGTTTCCCACGGTTGCACGGGTAGCAATTCCACCGAGTTGACCATCCACATCGCCGACAAGCAGCAGTGTTAGATTTTAATTTTACTGTTGTACATATGTTATTGTAATGTTTTATAAATAAATAAACCATAAAAGACAAAAAATGCAACATATCAATATGTGAAGTTTGTCACATATTGATATGTTGCATTTTTTTTTTAAACTTCGCGGGTGACCTTGACCTTTGACCTTTGCATTTCACAGTTACCCCCACCACCAAGCTAAAGGTTAAACCTGCTTCGATGCAAACACCCCCACCACTTTTTATAGTACCCCCAAGCGCTGTGCCTCAGCTTCATTTCAACTCCGACGGTCAACCGTACAACATCAAGATGTCTCTCAATGTAAGTTGTGCTAGTTACGAGGAGGTAACCATTAAGACTCAGCAGGAGCTGAACGACTTGTACAAGGAGTTGCAGCTGATGGTGGCGCGAGGCTACCGTATAAATGTGCAAGTCTACGCTTGCAATATACGCAATCTCCGACACCCAAAAGAAGAGTCTGAACATTACTCTTCTCCAGCGACTTCATCACCGGCGTCCATGAAGACTGAAGCGAGCCAGACTTTGGATTATTTCAGCTGACTAGCAGTTGTCTTCCTTCTTCTTACCATTGTAGAATATGTTTATTTATTTGTTATATTAAAGATGTAAAAGAGAAAAAAACACCTATCTTGTTACTGACATATGTGCTCAGTAACAAGATAGGATTTTTTAAAACACAATTTGGATGACCTTGAAACTTCCCCCACCACTTTTTCATAGTACCCCCAAGCGCTGTGCCTCAGCCTCATTTCAACTCCAACGGTCAACCGTACAACATCAAGATGTCTCTCAATGTAAGTTGTGCTAGTTACGAGGAGGTAACCATTAAGACTCAGCAGGAGCTGAACAATTTGTACAAGGAGTCTGAAAAGGAGGTTGTCAACAAAACCGATGATCAACAATTGTGGGACTCCTCTATTACAGAAAAGGAATTACATGCAGCCGTCGAAGCTGTCGAGGAAAAGGAAAAGAACCTCAGGCAGCTCTGGTTGGCTCAGATGGATATTTGCGGATCTGTGCCGCGTGATGATTTTGAACTTCAATGTCAGATGGCGATTACCCAGCAACTAGAAGAAGCCGAAAAGGAGCTAAAGAGTGGAGGTACTATCCGGGCGGAGGTGAAAACTGAGAAACAGGAAGAATATAACGAATATGGTGATTAAACGTACTGTTGATCCCAATCCTTTTAGTTTTAAGTGGTTATGTTATAAGTAAATAGAAAAAGTTTCCTTTTTTAAAAAACTCCATTTGGATGACCTTGAAATTTCCCCCACTACTCTGTAATACCAGCATTGCTCGCTGCACCAAGCATCATTCCTCCTCCAACAACCATGGCGGACACACCTGCTTGCAATGCCATGTCTTCCACCGAAGATGTACCCAATACGAATTGGAAATTGACAATCGACAACGTGCATTATTTAGAAACCATCTGCGATTGGATGAAGTCTATTCTCCTCGACAACCCGGGAATAAAGCTCAAGGTCACTTTAGATTATGATTGGTCTGAAGTTATACTGCAGCAAGACGATCAACAATCACTGGAGTATTTGTCAAATTTACCATCGTCAACCATATATACTACAAATGAGGTGGAAAGGGAAGAAGAGGAGCATGAGGTTTAGAGTTTCTTATTTTTTTAAAACCCAATTTGGATGACCTTGAGATTTCCCCCACCACTTCCCATATACCTAGAGTGCGCAGGGCTGGACAGTCAGTCGCTCGGTGTCCGTCGTAGGGTGCACATCGCGGTTGCTACTCCAATTCCTGACAATTTGGGGTAGTTCAAAGTCACCACACTTCTACAACTTCAAGGTCATCACACTTTAACTCTGGGACTGCATCAACTTGTATTATTTCTGTGTTTTGACTCAAGGTCATCTCACTTAAACTCTGGGATGGTATCAACTTGTAGTATTTCTATGTTTTGACTCAAGGTCATCACACTTTAACTCTGGGGCAATATCGACTTGTAGTACTTCAGTATTTTAGCTCAAGGTCACCACACTTTAACTCTGAGACTGCATCAACTTGTATTATTTCTGTGTTTTGACTCAAGGTCATCACACTTTAACTCTGGGACGGTATCAACTTGTAGTATTTCTATGTTTTAACTCAAGGTCATCACACTTTAGCATGTAACTTTAAGGTAGCACCGAAACGGTGCTACCCGGCTTGACATTTTCAAGTTTCCCAAGGTTATCACAATTTCACCCACCACTTCCCATATACCTAGAGTGCGCGGGGCCGGACAGTCAGTCGCTCGGTGTCTGTCGTAGGGTGCACATCGCGGTTTTAGTACTGGTCTAAAGTAAGGCAGCTGGGCTAGTTCAAGGTCACCCGAGCGGTGTCACATGACGGTTTAGGCAAAGTCACGTTGCAAACTTCAAGTTTCCTCGGCACTTTTGCTGTTTCTCATCGCAAATTCGCTCCAAGTCGTCAAGGTCATGGGAACCGGACTAAAACTCGGAGCGTAGTGCGAGAAACCGCAAAAGTGCCGAAAAATTTTAGGTTTCGGCGTGACCTTGACCTTTGTGACATCGATGACGTCATTTTGGTGATGTAAGGGGTGATGACGTCATCCGCACGTCATTTCTGTGACGTCATGGGTGTGACGTCATGGATGTGACGTCATTGGTGATGACGTCATCGATTGCGTCATCGATGACGTCATCGATGACGTCATCGGTGGGGTCATTGACCTCGATGACGTCATCGCTCAGGTGACCTTGAAGTGAGCCAGCAGCCTTACTTTTGCACTACTGTTATCTTTATTGATAAAACACAATTTTATGAACAATAAATAATTTAATTTAAGAGTGTAAATACATTTTTATATTCTCCTAAAAATTTTCTATAAATAAATAAATAATGGTTGAGTTCAAAGGGCTGGACAACAACTTGAAGATGACTAAGGAGGAAGATTCTCAAAATTATAAAACCCTACTTCTTGATTTGGACTTTTTACTATGTAAAGTATTTTAAGAATTGAAACGTCTACCTAAGGGTAATGAATGCACAAATCAAACATTAGTATTTGTAAAATTATTTTAATAAAAGAACATTTTGGGCAGTTTATCAGCATTTTATTTCGCACTTTGGGTACAGTTTCATATAAAGCCTACGTTTCTACCGAATGAAAATATCGATTGATACGATCGATACATCGCATTGGATCGATCAATGCGATTGATATATCGTATCGGATCGATCAATAAGATTGATATTTCGCATCGGGTCAAAATTTCCAATTATATATATTTCATCATATAGGTACCTATGTTTACACATCAAAATTCACAATTAGTTGTATTGTTGCTAAAAAGTACAATAGTTAAAATGTTGATCAAAATCTAAACCTAAATCCCTCAAAACATGTATTAGTCAATGTAAATTATATAATGGTTGATTTTTTTAACATCAAAACTGAACACTATCACTACTATATCTATTTTCATTTTCATCCTCTCACCAGTGCACCACACTGATCACACATCATTTTCTTTAGTACGGTATCAGTTCATTATCTTTTAAAAAGCTATCACATTGCTCATATCTATGACCCAATTATCTATTATAAGCTTTCTATTATAAATAAGTTATTGAAAGTTCTCTTAAACTAGGCTAATCACATTAACTAAACTATCAATACTGAATATGAAATCAAGTAGTAAAATCTAGGTTTAAATGTTGAACAAACAATAATATTTAGTAAATAAAAATATAAAAAAAATCTAAAAAAATAAATGTTTAAAATATTTCATCTAATGCAATATATCGATATTTCATTCGATGTGACGTATCGATATTTCATCCGATGAGATATATCGATAGTATTGATCGATATTTTCATTTGGTAGAAATGTTGGCGCTATATGAAACTGCACTTTGGTTGAAGTGTGAGAAAATGTGAATTTTCAAAAGTCAGTACTCTATGATGTCTCAAGAAAATTTATTGCAATATCTTAGGAAATACATACAGTAGGATAATGTAAGAAGGCCTACTTGTTGTAATCCAAATGTAGCTATAAAATGTTTAACTTCATGTCGCGGGCATTTATTATACTTTATAAGCCATAAATATCTAAATATCAATCAAAATAAAAGCATAAAAACGGGACTTCAAGATTAAAACTATGGGAATTCTTCTCCTTACCTCTAAGTGCTGCGTTCTAAGTTTGATCATTATTAATTTGTTTATAGAAAATTGTATGGAGAATACAAAAATGTACTTACGATATTAAAAGTCAATATTCACAATAAAAGTACCGAATTTTTAAAAATAAGAAAAAATACCTCTGTTTGCTACAATTGTTTGAATAAAAAAAATTAAATACACAGTTTTATTACATTTTGTGTCTATTTTGTTCATTTAAAATATTAAACACTAACTTCATTCCGCCCTGTATAAGAATTAGTTTGGCCTGATTATTTAAAGGGTCGCATTTCTTAACTTTTTTATTTCACAATTATTTGACACATAATTATAGAGAACGGTTCATTACTTACATAGAACTCAGCATTTTTACCATGTATTAACATATAGGCGTAGCAAATTATTCGGATATTTGTTACGAATTGTGAGCCGCATAATTTAATTCTTACTTATTTACGCAATATGAATCCGTTCTACCATTCTCCTTTCTTTGAATGAACCATAACTTGTATGGATAATTAAATATTAAAATCTAAATTATTCGAATTGTAAGCTAAGGTAAATTAGTCAGGTTAATAAAACAAACCAAATGTAAATTTGGCCAGTTATGTTATTAGGCCCAAATGACACAATTTGATAAACGCCGGAGGTAAGCGTTTTTCACAGAAAGCAAGGAAGATTATTATAGAGCATAGAAAACAAATTTTCGTTCGAAGTGACGAAAAATATTCATCATACTGCAAAAATATAAGAATAATGTTGTTAAAAATATAAATAAACTACTGTGCAGTTACTTTTTAATAGCTTTCATGAAAAGTTCAATTTTGTCAAAGTAAATAAAGAGCTCATAGTTTTAAAATTTATAACACTAACCTCATTCCACCCTGTATAGGACTATATAGAATAGGACTATATAGAATAGGACTGTATAGAACTATATGTACTACACATATAGTTAGATGTATATAAAGAACGATTATAAATAAATTTTCAATGGTTTATGCCACCCTATGGCTTAAGGTATATCTCATAAAATACCAATTGCAAATAGATGGAATGGAGCGGAGAGAGAGAGGAATAAATATTGTTATTTCCATGAGTTTGCTTCGGCAATTAAAATCTGTAATACGACTCGGCCATTATTGTGTTCCAGCAGTGCCAATTACTAACGTCGAGGATTACCCAGCAACACCTCTTAATAATCATACAGCAGGGACTGAAATGTGTCCTATTCCACCACCTGGCATCATAAATTCACACAAGAATAGCGGCAACAATGAAAAATCAGTTTTCTTCTATCAAGGGATCCTTGGTAACGAACGATACCATAAGTGCCCTAATAAATTTAATGTTTTTCTGTTTCTCACACGGTACTCAAATAATCATCTGTAACATTTTAGCTTACAAATAGGTATGTCAGAACTTCTAAGGCTATTTTTAATGGAAATTGCATGCAAGCAGGCCGCTGATTCAGGGGTAGAAAAAGGGTATTCCATTGATATATATGAAAGAAATGAGCTAAACAACCGAACCCAATAACTTGAGAGAATTAAAAACTGAATCCTGTGCTAAATCACTTTTCTTCACTGATGTCTGTGTGTGACTTAATATCCTTCACTGTCGTTTAAGATTTCTATACGATATTTTTTTTCGTTCCAATATCTAACAATAATTTAGGGAGAGGTTTTTTTACAGTTCGAAAGAGTTAGTCATTTTCTATTTATAAAAATGATTACGGTTCAGTTTTTGAAGAAACTTTTCTTTGGACAGGCAAAATATATGCAGCTTTTTCTGTGTTTTTGGGTTTTAACGGTGAGAGTTGTGATAGTTGAGGATTCTATAATGAGTTAAGGTTTTACGGATGTTACTGGACTAAATAATGACATTGGTAAAATGGTAGTTTTTCCACACAGTTTTATCACCACTCAGAAATTAAATTTTCTTGCAAAGAAAATGAACCTTGAATACTGAATAATAAGAAGAAAATGAATAATAAAAAGAAAATTAATGCATAGGTATTGTAAAGTTGAATTTATTAATTATTACAACACATCAATTGTACTTAATATTCTATATTTTAGCTGCCGTTTAAAACTGTGTGAGATTTTTTTAGTGTTGTAAAATTATTTAAGTTTTATAAAATATTTTCCATTGATTCATAGTATTATTGAGTGATATATATATATAAAATAATTCATTAAAGATGTAAAATACATATTAATACCTATAATACCTATAGCATAAACATAGGTTAAATAGTTTTTATTTTATAGTATAGGATTAGTTTGCCGATCACTTCTTCGAAAGTTAAAAAAATTCATAGGGTGTAGAGGCGACAGTGCAGAATACCTCCGAATGACTGAGTATTTTTGCAAAATAAAGAAGCCAATACAAATTAAATGTGGGCCATTGTTTTTATTTATTTTTTTTATGTGTGAGCCTTGGTCAAGAACGAGAAAAGTCATATTGTTTATTATGTTTTACACTTTGTTAGGAAATCATACATAGGCCTACTTTTAATTCGTTACTCTTAAAGTGGTTAGGATTACTTTAATAACATTATCCATCGTGTGTACAATTACTATAACTGACACAGTACGTAAGCCATTTTGCAAAATAATTTTCACAACCTTTCAAATTACCTTTATTACATACTACAATTTCATCCACTGTATCATATTTATCTTGAATAAAAAACCTTTCATCCACTGTATCATATTTATCTTAAATAAAAACAAACCTCATTTTGAGTAAGTTGTATGACAAAGGTTCTGAACTCTACTGATGAGTAAATTTATACAGAATTTGTAAAAATAATGCAAAAGCGGTTAAGGATAAAACACGATACTAGACAAAGGTGTCAAAGTTGTTTCGATGTGAGATTCCGGGAAAGAGAATAATGTTTCACGCTCAGTGAACCGTGGCCAGTCGTACTTCGGTGAATTCTGAGTCTGTTAAATAATAATTTGATATAATACAACCTCATTATACCTTACAATATAAGTATTTTTAAGTATTGTTAAAGTATTGTTAAGTATTGTTAGAGATGGTTTAGCTTTAAATAATTTAACTACTAATACAATACAGTTTTCCTGTAACATTGATTAAAAGAGCAAAATGTTCTGAAAACAAATTACTGTTTTAATAAAATAGTTTCCTTATATTTTAAAAAAGACGTTCTTTTCTCTTATTTTTACTAGATATTTAGAAATCCAGAATAAGGGTTATTCAAATGTAGCCTATGGAGATAAGTATAATTAAACGTCTTTAAATTATTGAAAAAAATAATAGCACAACTTTTTCAAATCATTTTAGTTTATTCTAAAAAGGTAACGTTTTCTGAAGCAATTTAGAGTCGGCTATCATCGCTACTAGTTTTAAGTCAAATATTATCAAATGATCCAACTTGAACCCATAGGAAATATTAATCTTTCTCTATGGACAAGTTCGGATTAACATAACAGATCTCAATAGAATATGGCCAAGAAACTTTATTAGAATTGCATGTAATAAAAAATGGTAGAAAAATATATTCTCCAATTTTGGTTTATAACTAAATTATTTATGGTAAATTATTGATGTTTCTATGGTACACGAATATAGGAGTGTGTGACCAAGACCTGAATATAATTCGTCAACTACAGTTGCAATTATCATCAAAAAATGATATGTCTAGTAATATCATAAAGAGGTACATTATTTATTTATTTATTTATTGTTTCAACGGATATCTCCATTTTACAAAGGTATGATTACAAATTCAGACTCTTAATGAAAAATTTGAATGCAGATTATGTTACAATGGTGACAAGAGTGGTATCAATAAAGTTAGAGTGTGCTATAGTAATAATATTATAGGTGACAATGTGCAGTGAAAAACAATGTACAATGAATAACAATAATTCGATAAATAACGATCAATAAACACGTTCAACAATAACAATAGATGACATGTGCAAACGATAACGATGATGCTATTTTAACAATAAATAACATTGATAACTATAACGATAAATGACATATATAGCTCTCATAACAATAAATAACAAACACAACGTGGCATGATTTATTTGACATCAACGCATGATAATAATGTTCACAGCAACTGATGAAACTGGAAGAGGGTTAGGCCAGCCGAGACAAGTTGGAGGTGATCTCCTTCCTGAAAGTGTAGATGCTTCCATCGAAGATGTCAGAAAAAGAAGAGGACAGGTTCCCAAGTCTGTGGAGGCGGGCTATTGGGCTGTTGGCATCGTAGTTTGAAGAGTGATGTCGCCTGACAAAGACGTCGTTAGACCTAGTCTGGGAGGGAACTCTGAAGTCAATTCTTCCAAGGAGCGATGGACAGTCAGCGAGACCATTGACCAATTTGAAGAGAAATGAGAGGTCAGAAACAGCCCTGCGAACGCTTAAGGTGGTGATGTTAAGCAGTCTTGTTACATCCTCCATGGACACATCAAGGTAATTGTAGCCAAGGCGGGCACCGACTAATCTTATAAATCTTCTCTGGACCCTCTCAACTTCATCAAAAAGGAATTTCTGGTGTGGTGACCAAGCCACAGAAGCGTATTCCAGTTTTTGTCGGACAAGGGCTGTGTAAAGGGTTCTTAGAACAGGGATGCTGGAGATACCTCTAGTGTAACGGGTAATGAACCCCAAGGACCTGTAGGCACCGCTGCAAATATTGGCGATATGTGCTTCGGGGTTTAAATTGGGAGAAAGAGTGACACCCAAATCCCTGATGACATCCGGTCTGGATAGTTCTTCATTATTAATAGAATATGAGTAGTGTGTTTTGGTTACTTCTGGACCGGAAGTCGTGCCATCTGCCCGAGCAGCTGCTCGAGCAGATGGCGTCAGATGCTGGGGTGCAGATGGCGAGAGCATATGCCCTGAATTTGAAGTAGAATTGGGCATGAATTAAGAGTTAATTTAAAACTGAAATTTAACAGTTATAACTGGGGCTTGGAAAGTATGTCAAGGTCATCCAGAGTAAGTTTTAAAAAAGCCTATCCAACTACCACCAGAAATAGTTGAAAGTTGAACTAGTTGGTGATAGTGGGATAGGTTGAAGTAACTTTTGAATTTTATTTGTGAACATACAATTAATGTGCAACAGCAGAGTTTAAACAAGTTGAACTTTTGTGATGAACTACAGAGTTGTAAATGCAAACACCAACGACGATGAGAAGGTAAACGCAGAGTCCCCAGATGATGTATTTGAAAAGCTTGAACAAACGTAACATTTCGAATTGGTTTTCCCGTTCCATTTCCAATCGTTTAATTTCCAATTTCAATTTATCCTCTTCCATTCTAGTTATGAAGGGAACTTCATCCATCATATCCATCATGATTGTGTTAGTGTTTGAAATTTTAAAACAAGTGATGTTGATAGTTCAGAAGTCGAAGACGGAATGAGAAGTGAAAGGGAGAAATGTTAGTTAAATAAAGAAGTGGTGGGGGAAGGATGAATTACAAAGAAGTGGTGGGGGAAATATGTTGCTCTTCATTATTACCATCAGTAGTGTCAGATGGTGCAGGAGTTAGATTTAGTAAACTGTCTTCGTCCAAATTTTCAACCTTATCACAAATAGGACAATCGTATGTTATTTCCAAATTCATTTTGATGGTTGTAAAATTATCTACAAGTTCTTGTAAAATATTAAAAATGTCTTGTAACTCTTCTTTAGAGTTTATTTCAAAACTAGAATTCATTCGGGCCAATGAAGAGTTGTTCATTATTGGAGAGTCGGTGATGGAATGAGGATCGGCGCATAGGGAGGGGGCTTATATAATGGTGACCTTGAGCAGGCGTCTAGGGAGGGGGGCTGTCTAGGGAGGGGGCTTTTATATAGGGAACTTTGAGCTTATGATTGAATAAAACGTTTAGTTCTTCTTCTCCATCTTTTAATTCAATTATTTGAACCGAAGTAGTTGTTTCATCTTCTTCACTTGATGAAGAAAACAATTCACCAGGATTTAAATATTGAACTACAATTCTGAACCATCTTATAGGATATTCGTCAATGACAGAAAGTAAGTTTTGAAACAATTCTTCCATCTCCTCCCTGTCAGTTATTATATGTTCAAATTTGATAAATTTGTTTTCCATGTTGTTAGTTAGAGTGTTGGAAGTGGAATGATTTAATATTATATAAAAATTAGAACTAGTGGTGGGGGAAATCTCAAGGTCATCCAAATGAAGTTTTAAAAAAGAGTGTAAAACTGAAATTACACATTTGATGGTTCTACAGGATCAGAATACCAATCTGACCTGTATTTACATCTTTTTATCATATGTGTACAAAAATCATCTTGATGAGAATTGGTGCGTTGACAATGAGCAAGATCGAGAGGGTGAAATTTGAAACATCTTTGAGGACAACATGTATGAAAATATCTTGATTTGTAAAGTTTCAAAGTTCGCAATTCCGGTGGCGGTAGTTGTTTTGTTTTGCATTTGCAGTAACAAGATCCGAAGAATTCGCATTTAGTACAAGCTAACCCATCCACCATCATTGGCCCTAAATCTGTACATTGTTGTTCACAACAGTAAAGAGGTTTGTACTTGTATTTTTGCTCTTCCATGTTGACGCTGCGGAGTCCAGTGAAAGAATAAGAGTGTATAGTGTTAAATAGCGAGTTTTATGTACTGTGAAAAGTGGTGGGGGTAATTTCAAGGTCATCCAAATGGAGTTTTAAAAAATTATACCTTACAAGTGTAAGGATTATTAAAATTTAGGAAGTTTGTTTCTCTTT
This sequence comes from Neoaliturus tenellus, assembly GCA_030545055.2. Taxonomy (NCBI): domain Eukaryota; kingdom Metazoa; phylum Arthropoda; class Insecta; order Hemiptera; family Cicadellidae; genus Neoaliturus; species Neoaliturus tenellus. The sequence continues at coordinate 112,033,891 of CM061536.1, read as the reverse complement.
TTTTTCTTCAGACTTTTTATCTCTCTCAGCTTTAGCCATAGCAACTAGTTCTTCTATTGATAGTGGATGTACTTCAGGAAATTTTAAAATTAATTTAGCTTGGTATCCTTCTTTAGCTAATACATCTATATCTTTAGTCATTTGTTCAACAGTGTTGTAATCTTTTCCATAGATTTTTCCATCAAGTTGAATCATCATTCTGTACAACATTTTCTTAAATAGGTCTTGTCGTGGTGAGAGCTAAGAAGCGAATGATTATTTATACAAGTATCACATCCTTTTTTATTAACTCACATTGATCATGTGATTCTTTAGTTGTAGCTTTGTCTGTCAAAAGTTATTCAACATTGGTAATACTTTTGGAACTTGATGTTATGTTGACCAGTTGGCGATGAAGAAGTTGTAGGTTGTGTAGAAATAAATATTTCATCATCGCAATATTTTGTTTTAGTGAACATCCTTGTATTAGTAGCACTAACATCAACAGTTAAGTGATAACCACCGGTAAGTAAAACTCGCATTTCGTTGGTTAAATCTTCGAGTTGTTCAAAAGTTGTTATGGTGTTAGTATCGTAAGATGCACACTTGACCTTTAGGGACATGTTGCAGTTTTATATTCAGGGATTAAGAGCGAGATGTGTACGGTATGAAAGGTAGCAGTAGACTGATGAATTTTGCAAGTACATTTCCCCTTTTATAATTATACAGAATTGGGTCAAGGTCATCCTGTGGAATTTTTAAAAAAAGCAACATATTGTAATGTACAAACACATTACAATATGTTGCTTTTTTTATTTTTATTTTTTGTTTTGTTTTATATCATATTTATTGAAAAAACAAATACAAAGAAATATTTACAATGTTATGTACAAATTAATCAGTAGTAGGTGTTACATGAATTGTAAGTTCAGTAGAGTTGTTTCCACTGGGTCCATGTGATACCAAATAGAGTGCGCCGGGTTGAATTATACGAAGATCTTCATTTTGAAGTAGTTGTACGAAGCGCTTTGGTAAGAAGATCTGAAATTTTGCTTCATCACCAATTGTATAAGGTGCCTCGCTCAAAGTGCAATTTATAGCATCACCTACTGAAGTTTCCATTTTCTTAATAGTATGAATGATGTAGTGTTTTTCTTCTTTTAGTTCAGAACATTTCTTTGTAGGTAGAATTGATGATTTAGAATGAGCGTTGAACTGATCAACTAAACTTTGAAGTAAGTTCTGTGATGCCATATTGATGTTGTTGTTTATCTTCTTGTTAATAAGAATGTCCGTCGGAGATGTTGTCTCTTCGGAGGTTTGAGTAATACTCATGCTGTGTCATGGTAGCGCTCTCACTTTTATAATCGACACTACCCCCACCACTGACACTACCCCCACCAGTTTGTTGAAGGAAATTATTCAAGCGGTAGGCATTCTTTAAAGCGCACTGCGACCTTCGATGTTTAAAACTTTTTGATGAAATACAAAGTTCGTTGAAGTAGCATTGGAAATCTTTATCAATTATTGCATTAATCACTTCGTTGCTTGTAAATGATTGTATCCAATTTGCTTTTTCCAATCCCCTTGTGTAGATAATTTTAAACTCTTTGCAATAATGATTCATAATGTGCGGCATCATGTTATAATTAATGAAACCTTCATCCCATCTTAAGTTGTGAAAATGTTTGTTCAACCATTTGTTTGTAACTTTCGCTTTAGTTGTTAGTCTATTAAATGGTACTGGAGGTTTGAACAAATAATGATAAACTACTGATGTGTTCATGTCCAAGATTACTAATTCTTTAATAATAAAATTACCATCATTTCCTCGGAAAGCTTGAAATTCAATTATACCTCTTTTAACTTCCATTATATGTGGCGCATTAGAAAACGAAACCCGTTTATTCATGATGAAGTCTTACTAACAACTGACTTAAAAATTGAATGAGCCGATGTTTATAACAGACAGGATTGTTCTTCTTCTTTCACTTCTTGTGCCACTTCATCAATATTAAAATTGGTGTGATAGTTGTTTAATTGTCTCCACATTTCAACTTCTTGAGGTATTCTATTAAAGATTGAAGTATCCACGGGACCGTATAAAATTGGAACAAAAGGTTTTTTGTCCAATGTATCAATTAGATAGTCTTTAATTATTGCACTTGAAAATATTAGTTGTTTCAAATATCTGGTGACGGGACCGGTAGTACAACTTAAAGTGTAAAATTCTTCTTTAGTGAAATATAATTTAACATTATGTGTAGTTAAATCTCTGAAGCGAACAATTTGTCCTCCACGATGTTTTACTATATCAACTTCAATATTTGATTCCAATAAACTTAATCTTGTTCTTCTTCCAAATGTGTTGTTACTTAAATAGCACTCCAAAAGATGTAAATGTTTCATGAGAGATTCCCAAGTAGTTTCACTGAAAGTAACCATTTTGTTTCCATGATTTAAAATAACAATTGGTGAATAATCCATTGATTTTAAAATTCCAACTGATATACTTTTTGTCATGCATGAAGAAATTGGGTAGATAATCCGAAGAAATACTTCTGTTAAAATATTGGTTGTAATGTTAACTTCAACCTTCTTCCTTTTTACTTCTTTTTCAGCTTTTTCTTCTTCTCTCTTCTTATGTTTGTTGAATTTTAGGAACTCGTCCATTTCTCGTTCAACTTGTTTTTCTATATCTGAACTATTATCATCCATTGGAGGTGTATTTTCTTCTCCGTTAGTAGAATTCATCTTGCGAATGATGTTTCCCATACGACGGTTGAAGATAGAATGAAGTTTCTACTAATTATTTTCTCGCTTTTATATTTTTCGTAAATCCTTGAAATTTATACAATTACATAATTGTTTGTTTTCAACTTGTCTTTCACAAATGAAATTCTAACCTCAAAAATTAAAGCAGATAATTCTAACCTCAAAAATTTGCAGTTGTTGTACAATTCTTCTTAAAGTACATTCTTCACAATTCCGGTCAGCGGTGTGTAAGTAACTATTTTATCATGTAGAATTAGACAGTATGCCGAAGTTCCATCCGCTACTGGTTCTTCAAATTCCATTTCAATTTTTATATCCACACTTGATGATTTTACCGATTCATTTTGTTTTGAACAATCGATTACAATTATTGGAGCCTTGGAATAATACTGGTCAGGTGATAATAGTGGTGTATTAGTCTTTCCATAATATGATGATTGAAATCTTGCATACATATCGTATAAAATGGAAAAACGTTTATTGCTGAACATGACATTCAAATTGTCATAGGGAAAGAATTGAGAGTTTAGGAAAACTTTACAATTCTTTATTTTACAGTGATCAAATTGACCAGCATTTGCAGTGATAACATCTTTTCGCTTAGTTTGAAAACCGAGTATTATGTACCTTGCTCGTTCCAAGTAAGTTGATGTCTTGACGGTCCATGTTTGTCGTTCTGTCTGAGGTAGTGTAGGGTATTCATGAAATTCCCAACTTCGGAATGGCATCACAATATCACGGTCAGATTTCAACTTTCTCAATAATAGGATTCTATGTTCATCAGCCAATCTTACATGAGGTACTCTCCAAACAACTTTATCCAACTGTAGTTGCCATTCCAGTTTATCTTCCGTAGTTGCAGGGTCTGCAAGTATCAAGTCCTTATTAGTTGAAGATCTGAGTAATACTAATTCTTGTTTGACATTTATTATTACCCGTTTGTAATCTTCAGCGAATCCCAAAAGCAATCGTAAAGGTACATGAAAATCAAAGTGACCGTTGGAAGCTGGTGTTATAGTGTCTTTATCGGGGGCAACCCATCCGGCAGTGACTATTGAATTCTTCTCATGCGGTGTTAATGATGTTAATCCTTTCAATGTCGTTGTTAAACCAACCTTTTTTGTTGAATCAACCGTCACCCCTGATATTTCATATCTTATTTCATCAAAAAGATATGCCATCGGGTTATTTATAAAAGGAACTGTTGAAGCAGTTTTTCCATCCAATTTTAATACCCGTCCTTCGATGTACAAGTAACTTTCACACGGTAAAGTGTAAATATCTTGTTGTTGAATGGGGATCCTTATTTCATCGTTATTGTTTAATTTTGATGAAGTGTAAGGGTTGTGCGTGTGATATTCCTTTTCCCATAGTGTTTCGTCGAACGTTGGTCCTTGAGATATATCCAGGATATCCATCGCTGTTAAGTTTCAATCCAATCTTCTGTAGAAAACGAATGTTTTCCGATGTTAACTCTTCCAATGTCGAGGAGCTACTGAGCTCCCGACTCTTCCGTTGCGGTTTAAATGATAATCCCATGTTGACTTTTATGTTGCTGCTCTGATGTGTATCCGTATAGTAATTGTTTCTCCTCTAAAGTCAACACTATGACCGTCTTGATCCAATATGTTCAGTACGATGTCTGAAATGAAACTGGTGTTTAACGGTAGGTATATCAAGTTTTGTGGCTTCTCAACAATTTTAAAACCGGGAGCTACTGTTGGATAAAATGTATGTAAAATATGTTGATTAACTCCATCTCTATACGATCCGTGTATAATGTTGCACGTGACATCAATACTATTTACTTTCAATATTGTTACAGTTGAATCACCTGAATGAGTAGTTCCAGGAGTTAAGATTTTCTTTTTTGTATCTGTAAATCCAAGTAAACTGCCAATCGACTGTTCCAAGCTGACATCAATATAATATTTTGAAGTTATTTCTGCTTTTAAAGTATTATTGTTTCCTTTAACGGTGATATTGTCTTCTCCGAGTTGTTTCTGTAATAATTGGTTTATATCATCAATTTCATAAGCTCCAGTAGGAAATGTAATTATTTTCAATTCTGAGTATTTTCCTGCAGCATCCTTAGTTTCATAATAATGTAGTAAATTGTTTTTTCCTTCTGTAACATTAGGAATTGAATTGTAGGTAGTCAAATCAAGTAATGCCGCTTCCCATAATCTTTCCTTGGATAGACGCAATGCTGGGAACAGCGTACTTTTCAATGTGGATGAATTTCCACTCAGTGACACTGTATACGATGACATCTTAAAGCTGACTGACACTTTTCGCTAGAAACTCCAAACATAAATGCCCACATATTTCAGTATTGTTAGGTTGTTCTCTTTTGTAATTGTAAAAAATGTTTTTGGAGTTTCGAAAATAATGTTGCAGTTATTTTGGCGGTGGTAGATTGCCAAAACTGTCAAAGTAGTAAATGGTTTGTCCGAGTTTTTTATAGCATACCCAATGAGTGCCTGGACCATAGGTGGAATCCAAATTTACTATTCCAGTTTCATTTTTCCATATTTTAGTTGGTAATGCATCTTTCATAAAAACTCCTCGAAAGAATGGTATTTTCAAACATTTTACATAATCATTTAACTGATGATTTGTTAAGGCTTTATTTGGAATTATCAATTGATTCTTCTTATTTAGTACACACGGTATGGTCTTAGGTATAAACCTGCTCCGTTTTTTACCATTTGCCAAACAGAAGTCTTCTTTACACTTGCCTTATGAGTTCTACGACGTCCTTTTTTAATGTTTCCACCTCTTTTGGGAGCGCCTCTCTTTGCAGGTCTTCCTCTGCGACGTCTTCCACCACCTAACTTTGCTTTTGTCTTCATGGCTGTAGTTACTGCCCAAGCTGCTGCTTTTTCTGCAATATTTGCGTCACTTGATTTTACTCTTTGCCAAGCTTTTTCCGCTAGAATTTTATCTGCTATTGATCTATTTGTTGAATCTTTATACTTTGAATATGCTATATCGTGTTCTTTGCAAGCTTGATCTAATTTATTAATTCCAGGATCTCCTCTTGCTAAACGTTTTGCCAACTTAGTTCCAGGTCCACAATATTGATAACCTCCGGGCAGATGTAATTCGTATGGTAAAGCGTCTATCGTTCGATTTACAACAGCACCAACTGGAATCCGTCTGAGCAGGGATAATGCAGCTGATGTTATACCACGTCCTCTCTTGCCGCTGTCTTGACGATGACTGAGCGATACGGTCTTCATTATGTTGTCTTATATAACAGGTGTGTTTACTCCACGAGATACTTTACATGAATGAATAACTTGTGCAAAATCTTTTATATTTAAAGACTTAGTTATTCAAATTAATTATATACTGATTTATGATTCTATTTTTAATCCAAGCTTCTCGTTCATCGGGTTGAATCACCACATGATTCGTTGTACTAGCTATATGATTGTGGGTATCAATAAGTAAATTACCCACTATTCTTATTAAACAATCTAAAGTTACAGCATCTTTCGGATGTTGAGGATCTTGTAACTGCATAATACGTTTATCATTACATGTGTAAGCGGTTAAATCACTTTTTGATGTTGTTATGACTTGTCCAATAGTAGCAGCATCATTTGAATCTTCACCTGGTAAAATATTAATTATTTTCTTCATCTTTGCATCATATTTGGTCCCAAAGTGTTTATCCCAAGTTATTGTTTGTTTCATTGTAACACAATCATTTGCTTCGTAACCAGGATAAATATCTTTTATTCTTCTATTACGACCATTGTATGTACCTAATGTACCACCAGTAGCAATTAATGTTTGCACCATTAGAGGTACATCTGTATCTTTTATACCAAATCTTCCATTTGTTATTGTTTTACGTCCTGCATCCCATTCATCATTATTTCCTTGCATTAAATTAAACTTTTCATTTCCATGTATAAATTTATCTCCCCGCTTTAACACGGCATCTTCATGTTTTACAAAATTGGATGTTTCCTTTTTTAATTCTTTAGATAATTGTTCTATAGTAACAGCATCTTTTGGTTGAGAACCAAACTTTACATTTGTCAATGTTTTACCATGACAATCGATTTCATTAACATCTTGTAAAATACAGTTGTCCTTGATGTATTTTAGGTTTACAGCATCACCGTCTTCCTTTGGGTATCCAATGTCATTTATAATAAATTTATAAAAAGAATATCCATGTTCAGTTTTTTCCGGTATTATAGAATGTAAATATTCTTTATTAACTGAATCTTTATCATTTTTGGGATTTCCCACGTTGGTTATTCTATAATTTCCAGCATCATATGTTTGTCCATCTTTTAAGTTGTTACCCCATTGCAATTTTAAAGTATTTAAAAGTTCAGATGATAAGTACTCTTTAGTAATTGCATCAGAACCTTCAGTTGGTTTACCAACATTAATTAATCTATGTGATTTAACATCGTAAGTATTCTTATGTAATTTTAATGATGTTGAAGTAGCTTCTTTTACTGTCTTCAAATTTGCTCCATCAGTATCTTCTTCTGGATCTTTAACTAGTTTTAAACGTTTATTACTTATGCTATAGTCACCTTCAGGTGTTTGCGGTAATCCACTTCTTTTTCTGTCTTCTCCAACTTGCACTCCTAAAGCGGAGTACCGTCCGAACTTGTCGACGCTCATGTTAGAACTGATACGTCTTATGCTTGCACCTCTTTTATATCCATGGACAATTATACGACTATACCGCGATTCCTAAGTTCATCAACTAGAGCCACCCATTCATTATTCAAACCTGTATGACCGGCTTCCATGGCTTCATGCAATAGTCTCATTCTATCAACCAATTTATTGATATCATTGTAGTAAATCACATTCGTATTGTATAGATTTTTCATCAATCCTTTACCAGATGTTGAAGTATCTCCTTTACTCTTTTTACCATGTTGTTCAAGAAGTGATAAATCCATAAGTGATAAAGATTTTCTTTTCAGTGGTTGTCTCACCGCTGGTGCAGTACGTAATGTTGGCAATTTTCGTGGAGGAAACAACTTTTTTATAACGATGTTATATTTTGTTGCACGTGAACGATTAATCATTGCATCCTTTGAGTAGTTTCTTTTATGAGCGTTAGTATTTTGTAGAATCTCCTTAAAAACACTTAAATCTTTGGATGAATATCTTAGTGGTATGTTTTTAAAAATTAATTCATATAATCCTTTTGTTCCTTTATATCTATGCTCACCAATAATGATGTAATCGTCTTGTGTTATTTCAAGCTTTGAATCGCCAATCTTCAATTCATTCCCATCAATTCTTGCTCCGTATACGTGTGATCTACTCAAATTCGGGTTTGATTTCATGTCATGTAGCATTTTCATTATATATTTTCTTCCAAGAGGTCCATGTTGTAATATATCGCTACTCAATTGAGTTAAATTTGGAATAGATTGTTCTGCTTCTGGTATTGGCTGTTCTTCTTCCTTTTCAACAATTGGTTCTTCTTCTTCTTTTGTTTCTTCTTGCTCACTAGCACTTGTATATGAATCATCATCTTCTTCTTTTTTTAATGCTTGTACTTCTTGTTTAGAAACTGGTAGTAAAACATCTCCTTCATAATGAGGTTTACCAATAGTTTCTGATATCTGTTTTAAAGGTTCCGTAATAGGTTTAAATGTAGTCTCTAGAAATTCTTCTCTTTCACTTAAACCCATCCTCAATGCACGATTCTTCATCCTAATAGAATCACTGAGTGATTTTATTTCTTTCAATAGTTTTTCTTGATTCACCATGTTTACACTGTGAAGTTCAACGTGTAACTAGATGTAGCATCGGTAGTTCAACGCATAAATACAAATTTATCCAACCCTATACGATATCTACCATTTTTAATATCTTCTTCCTTCATAATAACGAGAAAGCTATATTTCTCATTCCATGCTTTGCCACACATCTCTTTAAATTTTTCAAATGGCATATCCGCATTTACATGATCATTATATATATGCTTTAAATTTGTTTCATCTTGCTTGAAGATGATCAACATATTTGCATTGTCTCTTATAAGTTGTTTTGGAATTTTACTGTATGTTTGACCAATATAAATGCTATCAATATTATGATGTCTTCCCATAGCAAAATAATTCCTTATTGTGTCATGATTTTCACAAGAAACATCGTCAAATATAAAAATAGAAAATGGTTTTGCTTCATTCGGTTGCATAATTGTTTCACTGGCATTAAACTTGTAAAAATTCACTTCAGGTACACTTGCAAGTACTTTATCCAATAATTGATATTTTGGTTGTTGCAATGATTTTGAAAAAATGTATATATTATTAAAACGCAATCCTTTAGGATTAGTTATAAGGTTAAAAACAACATTAGTTTTTCCACAATTTGAAGGACCAGTTATTAGACATCTTATCGTATTTGGTAGTAATTCACCATGTTTTCCATGATTTAACTTATCATTGTCAACTGTCAATTCATCAATGTTATTGATATTAAATCGATCTTTTTGTTGTACAATCTCCATCTTGTATAAAGGTTAAACACACAATGAGCTATTAAACAACTATACTAAGTCTTTTGAAGGAATCCAAGAGTCTTCACTTTTATCAAACCCTAACCACCGGACTTTAACCATATCCTTTTTCCTTTGTAAAATCTTCTCGACAAGATATACATCACCAACTGTTGATTTCAACAATTCGTGTCCATAGAATCCACCTTGAAGTAATTCACCCTTGTTATCCTTTAATAAATAGGTTTCAGGTATAGTTGGTTGCACTTTATAAATTGTAAATACTTCATTAGTCCAATTTGGTAGATATCTTTTACTAAATACACCTTTGTATTTGCTTATACGAACTTTATCGTTGACCTTGAACTTCTTTGGTTGCAATTTTTCTAATTTCGGTGTTGTATTATTTTTAATGCGTTGTAATACAATTTTGGCATTAGCACTATTTACCTGGATAGGTTTCATTCCAATGGTACGATGATATTTGTTGTTATACTCTTTTATAAGTTGTGGTAATATGTCATACCACACGTATGATCCTCGTTTTGAAAATTGTTTATACATCGCACTTTTTAATGTTCTATTGAATCTTTCAATTATTGAAGCTTTAACTTCAGAATTTGTAGAATAATGATTTATTTGATATTTCTCCATCAAAGCTCCAAAGTCTTTATTAAAATATTCTTTTCCATCATCGGTCTGTAGATGTTTAATTTTAAATTTATTTCTTTGTATTGTGGTTTCCATAGCTTTTGTAACACTTTTACCAGTCTTATCCTTCAATGGTAAAGCATCAGCTATTTTAGTAAAACAGTCTATAATTGTTAAAATATATTTAAATCCTTTATTTAATTTACTGTGCGGTATCATTTCAATGAGATCAGCTTGATAAAGATCATTCATTCCTTTAATGATTGTACTTCTTCTTGGAAATCTTCTTCTTGCTGGTTTATGTAGTTCATTTACAATCTTGTCCTTCACACTTTCCATCTTCAGATGTTTCTTGTACACTGCTTGTAAAAATACTGACCCATAGAATAGTTAATTCTCATTTATATAGTTTGAATATAGGTCAAGGCCATTTCATATTAGTGTAAAAAAGAGGGAACATGGCATTGGGCTTGCCATGTCCCCTCTTCTTTACGGAAAGGAAAAAGGAAGAAGGTAGAGGACGAAGAATAGGTTTACTGGTCGATAGGGTTCAGGGAGTAGTGGCCGAATGGTAAAGTATTAATTTTATCTTCTAAAATATGGCGCTTGTCATCTTTGTAGCTTAATGCCCACTTTGTTTGTTTGACACTAAAAAGTTGATGATTATAACTTCTAATAGTGTTGAACGTTGCAGTTGTTTCAACATTTTCAAACAAACATCTTTTATAATGTTCAAACTGTACATTCTTCTTCAGGAAAGAAGTTTTTATTCCTTTGGCTTTTTTTGTGACTTGATGTTCATTCCTTTCATTTATGTACAGTTGAAATGAATACAGTTTGGACATTAATGCTACAATTTCCATCATCGGCACACCATTTGTTTCATCTTTAAATTTTCCCAATACTTTCTTGTTTTTGTCGTAGTCGTAATTTGGATGATCCTTAGGATAATCGGAAAAGTCGAAATCATCTTTATATATAAAGGTGCGTAGATCTTCATACATGTCATTTGTTTTAATCCAGTAAATGAGTGCATCCGTATCCATATATGCAATACCAATGTTCTCTCTTCCATAATAGTTAACCATCTTCTTATAATGAAACTCATACATATGTGTTTTTGAAATATCCAAGATTGACATTCCAAGATACAAAGGACGATCCATTTCAACTGACTTCTTGTTCATGGAAATAACAACTAGATTTTCATTAATAATTACAGATGAACCAAAGTTTGGTTGTTGCACTAATTTCTGTAATTTTACTGGATCAGTTACCAATTTGATATCCTTATGTTTCCTTTTGTTTTCCAAAGTCTTGCCAAACATTGCGTTGTTCATTAATTTGAAAAAATCTTTTTGAAAACTTGATGTAGCGGCGGCTCTTCTTCTTGTGTTGTTGTCGATGTAAGGTTTTAACCAACAAGATTGAGAAAATTGTAGTACTCGATTAATTTTTGTAATTCTCAGTCCTAAGTCTAAAGCCTGTTGTATCATCCAGTAGTGTCCAACATATCGAGACTTGTCGGTTAAAGTCATCAATAATTTTGGCCATCTTCCAGTAGGGGAAATTTCAGTCTTCGGAAGAAGTGGTAAATCATAATGTTGATCATGAAGATGTTCAGGATATTCAAAATCCACATCAAAAATGTAACCAGTTTCACCATGCTTCGGTATATCCATTATGTTTCCAATCGATTCTGGATCTATCCATTTAAAATTATCATATGGAAGGGGATTTGACATTGCCCATCCGTATAAGTTATTTGCATCAAAATAACCCAGGAATGTTGTTGGTTTTGATGCATCATAATCGGGCAGATACTTGTTGTTCGCCTTAAAATGTCGTGTAACGCTTTGCGTCAATCCCCCTCGAACTCCTGACTCTAACATTAAAACCATATCTATATCAGTAAGAAGTTGTATTTTACAATTTGTTTCTTTCAACATGGCTTGCCATGCTAATCCAGGTGAAGTGTACGAATGAAGAGGGTCCAATCCATAAGCTGCAAAACACGTATTTCTAAATTCTTCCATTATATCACATAATAAAGTTACATCTAATTTAACATAAAAATCTGAATATTCTCCTAATGTTCTAAATCCTAATTCGTTCCATACTTTACATGCATGATCATAGTCCTCTTGAGATATGTCCATGTCGTAAAGTTTACTTTTAAATTCTTCTTTAGCCGGAAGTGATGTTTCATTAAATTTTTCTAAACTGTCCATGTAATCATATGGAAACACACCTTTCCGAAGTACCAAATCCAGTTTGTCGTTATTTACAATTTTCTTTGTTTCGATTAAATCTTGTTTCCTTAAATTTTCTGAAAGTTTGGACAAACTCGACGGCATAAATCTGTAGGAGTCTAAGAATCTTAATTTCATGTTTCCAACTTCTTTGGAAAAACTGATGAACTTCTCTGAAGTTTCAGCTAATACATCAATTTTACCATCGTCTCTTCCTAATTCGGGTATTATGAAATGAGCATCGTACCCACTGAGGTTATGCAGAACCACAGGAATAAATAGTGGTAAACGATAGCTCAAGTTGCATTTATTACAAGCAGCACCCCTGTAATAACCAGTGAGGTGATCGTGATCTTTAACTTTATAATTCTCAATAGTAAAATCATTTTTGCACAAGAAACATCGAGTTGCATTTTCATGTTGAATTTCTTCTTCTTCCTCCATCATTTTCATTGGTACAATATTTGTATATAATCTTTGTACATTTCCAGCTATTGAATATAAGTGATCAAGAAATATTTTTTCTACATTTTCACCACGATATACTAGAGGTTCTGAAGTTAATCCATATCTGTTTAAATGTTCTTCTGATAATGTCGATTTCACCATTAAACAAAAACTGTTTGGTTTGTGCATTTGATACTTGACACTTTTTCTAGCTTCACAATTTTCATCTTGAACAGGAACAAGTGTTGATTCAAAGTCCGCATACACAACGAAAGGGATACGGTATTGATAATGAACCTTTTCAAATTTAACGAATGCTCTGTTTTCCGCAGGTAAATTAATCTTTGCTTCATAATTATTGTTACATAGTCTTTTGTGCTCTTGTAACCATTCTCTTCCTTCTCTTCCTTCTCGTTGAAAATTAAAACATCTCTTGCAAATTATTTTTTTGTTTCGATTTTTTGAAAGTTGCTTGTTAACAAGACGATCAAATTGCTTTATGTACACATAGTGAGACACATCTTCTCGCGTTAGTAGTAGTAAATCCGTATGATCTGGTAGCTCTTCTTTTGCAATACGTAAAGGATACACTTTGTTTGAACTATCTAATGCAAAAACATTGATAGACGTACCAGGATTTTTCTTCTCAAATTTTGATATATCTTTCAGTGATACAGGATAAGTGATTCCTTGAAAATTGTATCTAAATCTTTGATTTTCATATTCTTGGTCAGGTCTATTCGCATTATGTGGTACAAATTTAGTTGTCATTGCATAACGAAAACATTCATTGTCTTCATTTTTAACATTAATACAAGATTTTGTATCTTCAATTCTTTTTGGCAGAGGAATGTAACTTGATCCCATTAGTCCATATCCATGTTTGTGAACTCTTATATCTAATACTTCAATACTTGTAAGACTCCATCCGGATCCTCTTCCTTCGTGTTCCTGAATTTTTGTTAATATTTCTTCTATACAGTTCTCTACTATTGAATCAATGTTTGAACTTTCCATAATGGTTCGGTTTTTTGTTATGAATCCTCTTGGTGATAATTCTTCTTGTACATTTATAAACATAGCTTCTAGTAGTAAACCAAATTTAAGAAAGTTCAATCTTTTTAATTCTTCTTTTAAAGTTTTACTTACAATTGGTTTTGCTTCTCTAATAAATTCTTCTAGCTTCAAGTTTTCATTTTGAATCTTATGATGCATTACTACTTTACCAGGTAATGCAAATACTTGTAGATTTGGTAAAGTAGTTGAAGATGTTGCTGTTATTTCATATTGTTCTTCTTGTTCTTCTTGTTCTTCTTGTTCTTCTTGTTGTTCTTGTTCTTCTTGTTGTTCTTGTTGTTCTTGTTTTTCTTCTGGGTTGTTGTGAATTAGTTCTTTATGACAGTCTAATAGAATTTCATCGTGAAACGATTCCGAACATTTATCGCAACGATACATGTTGAGATGTTTACTCTTCGAAATTTCACCAAGAAATGAAGTGGGCTCTCACGTTCCTCCTATTATAATGGTTCCCCCACCACTATTTCATCCTCTTCACTATCCTAGAAAATCAAACATTTTCAACAAAATATTAACCTTCTACAAACTAATTGTTCATTCGTGTTCTTTATTCCCATTGGAGTTTTAGTATATACTTCTTTATATTCAAACTTTAACAAACTTTCTTTTAACATCTGTTAGGACAGATGTTATGGGACAGATGTTAAAAGAACAAATGTTGGAGAGGAAATGGCTAGAGCACAGGCACTTGGTTAAACTAAATTTGCGCATAAATTAACTAGAGTTGAACTGAAAATTCGCATAAATTAAAAGTTAGTTCAAAACTAAAATTCGACAGTGTTAAAAAACTCTAACAGTTGAATAAAAATAAACATTAATTCAAAACTGAAATTCAACAGTGTTAACCAAATTCTAACAGTCAAACAAATAGGTCAAGGTAATCCAATTTAACGCGAGAACGAGGAATAGAGCACTAAGTGGCATGTTAGTCCATTACCACAAATTGATCTATTCCTCGCTCTCTATTCTACATCTACTTTTTTCAGTTTACTTATTTATATTAAAATGTTCAAATTTTACTATGTAGAATGTCCATTCTTTCTCTTCAACTCTTCGATTGTTTTTAGCAATTGTAACAAATATTCGTTAGTTTTCACCAAAGTCTTTAGTTTGCTACATCCAATTTCAATGGAAGGTATTATAAGTTGTAATTTTATAAGTTCAATCTTTTCTTTCTTGCGAATTTCTTTCTTTATTATATTATTCCTTATTTTTGCTGAAGATTTAAACTCCATGTTGTTTCTGCTAAAGCCACAATAATAATAAAAGTCTCTTGAAACAACCTGCATTTATACACATTCCCCCACCACTTTATAATCCCCACTCCTTTCCCCTTCTTCTTTATATGTGGAAGGAAGTATTATAATTAGATTCCTAATATTTCTTTTCCTTCTTCACTACGTGGGGGAAGGGTAATTTGTTATTACACTAGTTGTGCAAGAAAATAGCCGCCAGTGTCCACACCTTGTTCGTAGCACTCCATCATAGATTGTGCCCACTGCAACATGCGGTCTCTGTCATTTGGTGTGACAAGGAAAGAATGACTATCACCATACAATATAAAAGAGTCAATTCGTACATAACATCCTGAGTCCAACCATTTATTAGCTTCAGCCATAAACTTTTCTATTGTATCAAATGGAAATTGTGGATCAATTGCTATGACTTTACGTTCTTCACTAAGTTCAACAGTATAATCATCATCGTCCTCATCATCTTCACTTTCACTGTCGTTACTTAAAGTGTCTTCAGATTGTTCAAAAACATCAGAAATTTCAGAAAAATTAAAATTTTCATTCAGATGAGGAGGCATTTTGAAGCAAGAAATATTGTAAACAGCAGAGACGAAACGACAAGAGCGGCGTGTAGAAGAAAAATGAAGGGGTGACCAACGCTCGCTCCGCTTTTATAATAGTATGCAAATGAGGGATAAGTGCTGACCATGACCAGTCATCGACCCAAAGGAGTGGGGGAAGTACTTTTCTTACTACTTGGATGGAAGTAGGTTAGTAGGTCACGAGACTTAGAGTGTTAAAAAATAATGGGGGAGAAACACAACGCTATAACGCGTTGTGTTTCTCCCCCAGTATTTTTTTAAGCAATAATTTGGAAAAAGCTATGTGAATTTACTTGCTACGCCCCCACCTTGTAATACCATCCAGTTTGTGTCTGAGGAGATAGTCTTTAGAGTCTAACTCATAAACTGATTTCTCTTTGCGCAAGGATTCAATCACTTTAATATTATATCTTACGCCGTTACAAGTTGCCAAAATGTGTTTGTTGTCAATAACACTTTCAAAAAAATAGACACAACCTCTCTTAAGCCTATTTCCTTTCACACCAATAATTTTGGATTGGTATTCAACAGTGGGGGTTTCTGTCACTTGTGGTTCAGAAATGTGTTTTACGACATGTACACGGCAAAAACTTTCGTTTTTTACACATTTCCTCCCACAAGGTGATCCTTTCTTAATTCCCCTAGTAAGCATTTCAGGGCAAGTAGTGGGACGGCTAAATGCCCTACGACGCTCTTCTTGTAATAATTGAAATTGCTCTGAAGGAGCGGGTTTAGGAGTAGGTTTAGGAGTAAGTTTAGGAGCTGGTTTAGAAGCTGGTTTAGGAGCTGATTTAGGAGATGATTTAGTAGCAGGTTGAGAGGAATCAGTTTTGTGATAGGTATGATCTTCAGGTGTACTAAGTGGTGGGGTAGGAGGCAATGGTGATAGTGGGATAATAGGTGTGCTAAGACGATGAACAATGGTTTCAACGGAAGGGGTATTAGGATGGTGGTGAACTGGCTTCTGCGGTGGCGGCATAGTAGTTGATGGTGGTGCGGAGTCCTTTGAAGGCGAAGGCGGTGAAAAAATACTACGAAGTCTAGAAGTGTTGGTTGGCGGAAGAATAGCTCCAGAAGTTGAAGGTTGAGATGCAAGTCGATTCTTGTAGCAATCAGGAAGGTTTTTGAGGCGAAGAGTTTTCTTAGGTGCAGGAACAGCCGTAGTAGAAATAGAAGTCGAAGTAGAAGTTAAAGTAGAAGTTGTAGTTGGCAGAGATAACATGGTTGTGGCTCCAAGTTCGCAGCGTAACGTCTGTAATCAGAATGAAATGTTAGCTGCAGTCGGTGCGTCTTTTATAACAATATGCAAATGAGAGGGGTAGCAGCTGGCCGAGACTGATTATTGACCTGGTAGGTGGGGGAAAAGGGGAAAGAGAAGGTATTTATTTAAAATAATTCGCATAACTTTTGACTAAAATAAGATAACCAAATTCTTCTTTTACCAAAATGTTTGTCTTACATAGACCTTTTCAATGATGTATCGCTTGTCCAAATCCGTCAATCCATTATCAAGTTATAGCCATTTTAATTTTTCAGGTCATGACCGGTCGTTCACCCGTAGTGGGGGAAGGAGTGGGGGTAGGAGTGGGGGAAGGGGGGGGGGAATCGACTCCATTTTTTCGGGGGGGGGAGGGGGGGGGGAGGGGGGGGGGGGGTCATTGACCCTTCCGAAAGTGGGTCAAGGTCATTCAAGATTTATAATGATCCAAGGTGATGGGAACAGTAATACTGTTCCCACCACCCTGTTTGCCTAGCGGTTCCCACTCCCAACCCACTAGTTACGTTCTGCAAGGGAGGTCCCTGGGCCGTCCGCATCAAAGCGTAACGTCCCGTCCGCATCAAAGCGTAACCATTAATTTCAGGGAAACTGGAACAGCAGGGAGGCCCTGGTCCGTCCGCATCAAAGCGTAACGTCCCGTCCGCATCAAAGCGTAACCATTAATTTCAGGGAAACTGGAACAGCTAATGCAGAAACGCAGATCTAACACCCACCCAAACTAATCCCACCCATCATATTCCTAAACAAAATGCAAAAAACCTAGTCCGCAATTTGCGGATGTCCCACCCCTTCTAAGTGAAGTTCAACTGAACTTCTGAATTTACAGTTAATCTACCCCCTAACATCTAGCTGAAAGGCAAAACAACAACATAAATTATTAATATCAACACTTAAAACTAACAACACATCATTATTAAAAACCAAATAATTCAACACAACCAAATACCATCATTATTCTTAAAATTAATACACCTTAATGCTAAACACCTCTTAAAATTAATACACCTTAATGCTAAACCCAACTTATAACTAACATCGCAATGCGCAAATTATTTCTTAAATTAAATACAACTTAAAACTAAACACACACACACACGCACACACATACTACATTGTATTAAAAAACGCAACGTAGTAGAAGAAGTTCAAATATATATAGGCCTACTATATATTTGAAACCTCTTGCTGAGTCGCCAACAACCTTTCGCTATGAAAGTTTGTTGACGACTGACGCTAAGATCAGGCTCGTATTGCTCCTCGGATTCTCGAGTAGTGGGGGAAGTTGTTTCACTCCAGTACAGTGTTCAATCCAGTCCAGTTCGCAGCAGTGTAAAAGGAAGGCAAAGGAGTGGGGAGCGGCGCATGCGCAACAACACAAAACCAAGGTTTGAGGTTAGAATTATCCATGTGCAGTAGCGCTAAAGTGAGTAATACAGGACTAAGCGCATGCGCATAGCATGGACTGATTCCGGTCCGGAGAACTCGTTGTATGCGCAGCAGGTTTGAGGTTAGAATTATCCATGGCAGCTGCCATGTTTGGTCTGGTTTCACCACATAGAGTCAGCAACCGGTGGTGACCGGTCATTGGCCTAGAAGGAGTAGGGAAAGGTGGTGACCGGCCATTGACCCAGAGGAGTAGGGGAAGGAGTGGGGGAAGGGGGGGGGGGCTCCATTTTTTCGGGGGGGGGAGGGGGGGAGGGGGGGGGGAGGGGGAGGGGGGGGGTCATTGACCTTTCCGGTCGGTCATTGACCCCAAGGAGTAGGGATAGACACAGAACCCTACTTCTCTTACTACTCAGGTGAAAGTCGGTCAACCAGTCATTTGCTTGCCATCTGCCGCCATCTGGCTGGAGTTATTGCCTCTATAAAGGTGGGTAGTTTATCGCGCTACAAACATTCATTGCCTCGCATCCGCTCGGTCATCATCTCTCGTTAGTTTTATGTTATGACTACTTCACTTACTAGGTTTGAGGTTAGAATTATCCATGGAATAGCCTTCGTAAATTCTAACCTATAAAATTACTACTCTGGCGTTCTGTTTCAATTTCTTTTACACTTCATTTTATATCTCAGTCTTCTTTTAACTTCTGAACTTAACACATCGGTTATAATGACTGCACAATGTTTAAAATTAAAGCTTTTGCGAACACAACACATATTACAAAGTACTTCTAAACCTTCAATTTCAAAGTGTAGAACTAATTTAAATAGAGTTAGGAAGAAGTACAGTTTTAACCCATTATACTCTTCAAAGACTTCGCAGGTTAATGTTGATGATAGTGTTATTTACAACATTTTGCATTCTATGTTACAATTCAACAACTTTGAACTTGTTACACCTATCGACTGTGTTTAACAAGTTTTTTTATTTTACCCCTACTATTCCTCATATAAGCGCTGTCACCACAATTCCTACTTCATGCTCCTCTATTCTCTTCAGCTGAGCTAAGATTTGAGGTTAGAATTATCCATGGCGGCCGCCATGTCTAGTTCAATTTTACCACATAGTGTCGGCAACCGGTTATTGGTCTAAAGGAGTGGGGGAAGGGGTGGTGGGGGGAGGTTGCCGTTTTATAAGCCCTCTCCCTAGGCGGCATTTCTCATTCGATCGCCAACTTTCATACGATAAACACCTCTCCCATGGCACGAATCAATTATCCCGCTATCACCAACTACTTCAACTTAAAACTATTTCTAGTAATAGTTGGATAGAATTTTTTAAAACTTACTCTGGATGACCTTGACATATTTTCCAGATTCCAATTATAAGTTTCAATTTCAATTTTGAACTAACTCTTAATTTTTGTTCAACTGTTAGAGTTTCGTTAACACCAACGAATTTCAATTTTAAACTAACTTTTAATTTTATGCGCAAATTCACTTCACCCTAACGCCAACACTATCGCCATCTCCACCCCGACCTATATGGCATAAAATATAACTACAGCATCTCATATATACACTCTAACCCCCACCGGAAGCTATGTGACATAGCAGCTGGCGCCAGCTGCTCGAGCAGCTGCTCGGGCAGATGGCACGACTTCCGGTCCAGAAGTAACCAAAACACACTACTAATATGGAAAGGATAGAGTTGATGTTTTCCTGTGAAAAGTCATTGCCATGCACTTCTTTATATTAAAGTTCATCTTGTTATCGTGGCACCAATTGCAAAGACGATCTATATTATCTTGTAACCGAAGACAATCATCCTCCTTGGTGATCTCATAAAAAACCTTGATATCATCAGCAAAGAGTAGGCAGTCGACATCAAGAACCAGAGGGAGATCATCAATGAAAACATTGAAGAGATATGGTCCTAGATGAGAACCCTGGGGCACCCCTTTAGTGGCAAAAAACTCGGATGAGTAACAGGATCCAAATTTGACCATGAGTGTACGCCCTGAAAGGTAGGAAGCAATCCACCTCAAAATGGAATCCGCTAGACCAAGATTCTCCAGTTTCTTGACAAGAATGTGGTGGTTGACAGAGTCAAACGCCTTACTAAAATCTAGATATATAGCGTCAAGCTGATTACTCCTCCTGAATGCATAAAAAATATGGCTCTCAAACGTAACCAGGTTGGAAATAGTAGATTTCCCTGATAAAAATCCATGCTGCTCAGGTTGAAGACGGCTTACAATGAAGTCCTTAATAATGCCAAGCACAAGATCCTCAAACACCTTAGCCAAAGTAGAGAGAATGGAGATAGGCCTGTAGTTTTTTGTATCCTCAGTTGACCCAGACTTGTGGATTGGGACAATATAAGCTCTTTTGAAGGAACTTGGGAAAACTCCATGGGACAAAGATTTATTGAAGATTGAGCATAACGGACCAGTCAATAGAGTCCTACAGTGCCTTACAACAATAGGGGGAATTTCGTCTGGTCCCCAACCCTTAGTGGTATTCAAGTTTTCGAGTTTCTTTAATATATCTTGTTCAGATAACACCAGTGGACAGCGTGAACCAAGAAAATCCAGTTTGGGAGTTGTTGCTTGAGTGACGTCGACTGATGATCCGTCGTAAACCGAAGAAAAAAACTCCTTGAACAAGTTACACATATCCTGTGGGGTCTTCGCAATTGATCCTCTATACTGCAAGAAGTTGGGAAGAGACGATGACTTCCGGATGGAGTTGACATGATTCCAAAAAAATCTGAGTTTATGAGGGATGCCATTTTCCACTCTACTTATGTAATGGGCATATGCCTGTTTAGATAATAGCTTACATTTAGCCCTTGCTTTTGCAAAACGTAGATAGTTGGCTTGAGTAGGACGTTGCTTGAAGGTTTTGTGAAGCGTTTTCTTGACAATCACATGATGTTTTAATTCAGGGGTAAACCAACGGGGGAAAGGGGAGTGACCAGTTATTAATTTATGCTAATTTATTAATAATGCAGGGGAGTGACCTGCATTATTAAACCTAATACACACCCGTAGCATGATGAGCTCATTATAGTACACTTTATAAGATAAGTCACATAAAATAACAGGCTCTAGACCAACGAGAGCTCGGAATTGAAGCAAATTGTTATATTTTTATAATAGTTATCACATAAATAACGCAATACACACATCAAATGACTGCTTTATTACGATTCATGCTTAAGTTTTGTTAATGTTCACTCAAGTCAGTGAGATCTAAAGTGATTGAGAACGGGTTGTGATTGGGTCAAGCTACTTTTTGGATGAGCACCTGCCTAAACCTTAAATTGTTGATATGTTTATTAGTTTGTTTTAAAATGCATCACAAAATTCAAGCCTTTAAAATATTTAACGTTTGAATTTACAACCATAGCAGGACAGTTGTTTGTATTTAATTACTATGTAGGGCTGGTTTGAAATGTTTGTTTTCATATTTACGGAGAGGGTTGTTTTGTAGTTTGCCCTGCATTAGGCTAAAATACATTATGCATGAAATATTGCATATTTGTTTGTTTTAAATTATTTGTATGAGGTTTAATATCGTGTTCAGATCTAAATAGTAATGTGTTATGACTTTCGTTAGGTGGTTGGAAAGAAAATAAAGTGTTAAGAAAAATGACGTAATACAGATGTAAAATTAATGTGATTTTATGTTTAACTTTATTATTGCAAGTCGTTTCATGATGAACCTGAGAATGGTAAACCAAGTATTAGTTTAATCACATTTAAATGCTAAATGTATGTTTTTAACTAACATATTGACAACTTTTGAGTTCCAGAAATAGTAGAGTGAACCATCTCTTGTATTTTAGTGTGGTATCTTTGTCATTAACTACCACATATATTATTAAAGTGATGCTCTCAACATACTTTGGTCCTCTAACAATGTAATCATATAACAATGTTTAACGTCCCATTCATGTATCGGCAGTGTAATGTTCTAACAAGGTGTCATGTGAGGTTGTATATGACACCACCGTAAAGCCGGAAATGGGCACCAAAGTATAATGCGTAGAGGAGTTATGTCAATTGATACATCCAATAAAGCATTTCATGAGCGATTCGGATTAAATAAATTGATTAAGAATGCAGGAAAATAAATGTATTATAGATTTTTTTTTCTCTTTGTATGAAAAATATGCAAATCATTCTTGCGGACGGTGATTGGGGTTCGTCTAGGCCATACCCACTAAACCCATATCTTACGAAGGCTTTGTTTAACCCAGAACCGTTTATCAAATCACTTTGGGAGGGGAGGACCCCTTGTTTAGTAACACCGTGGTTGGGCCTTGACGGTTTTAATAAGACAAGACTGTAGTCTTCGTCTTTTCTTCTTTTTAGTCTTCGCTTTTTGGAGGTTGCCTTGCTTAGCTTTTTTTTAAGATGAACCTAAAATGTCGAACGCTTTGGAACATATTCAACTGCATCTTCTGACTTAACTGACTTAAGTTCACTGCAGAGGAAGCAGTGGCCCTCTTTGCCACAAGTTTTATGTTCTTGTCTTACTCCCCACATTTGTAGCAGAGAGCGTACCAATCCTTTCTAAGCATTCACTAAGCATTCACTGTAACGGTGCCCATGATCCAGGCACTCAAAGCACCTAAAAATAACAATGTTCCCTAATATGTAATGCCAATCCGGGAAATCTCATCTGGAGATGCCAAGTTTAAGAATCCTGCCTCTTCCTCCAAAAGGTCGAATACCACCATTTTTATTGCCAGCCTGTAACAATTTGTATTGTTGATTGGCCCAATAAAATCATTGTATCAATCATTGTATCAGCTACTGTGACCCAAAAGGGACACTCCCAGGACCCTACAGCACATACCGGTCCACCCCTTATTAGTCGCTTCTTACGACTAGCATAAAATACTGCATTGCCCATTCTAACCCAGAGCCGGCACGTAGTACCAATGCAATGTTACTTATGCAACATAAGGTGCATAAAAATTACTTGGTGCAAATACTGATTTACTTGGAGAATTATAATCTATATAATCCTCCAAGTAAATTAGTATAAAATAAATTAGGCATTTTTTGTCTTTAAATTATTTTTACGAACTATATAAAAATTAGACAAAACTGACTAAAAAAATCAATTGGATTTTAAACTTTTACAACAGCTATTGTTGATTCACATAATTTGAAGTAGGTTGTTGTTCGCCCTTTACCAAACATTGTAAAGCAATGGCAATAAAAACTACAAAAAAAATATTTTTTTAAGAGAAGTTTGATTTTTTAATACTATTTATAAGTGTCCTTTAACCATCATTCATTATTAACATTGCAAGCATGTTAATAAAACATACTTACAGCCTATTATCCTCAAAATAAAGAATTGAACAATTCAAGACAAGTAAATAGGTTATTGGTTGTAGCTTAAGATCCAATAAAAACAGATAAATTAACAAGAAACAAAATAAAGTTTCAAAGCCGACCATAAACTATTTTTATTATACTTAGGTAAATGTTTGTGCGAAATTTGAAGTAAATGTTTATTTTTTACTTTAGAATTACATTATGAACATATTTCATAGCATCCAACGACACAAAAATAACTTGTTATATATTATTCGTACTTATCACTTTTAAAAACTGTCTTTTTTATTTCCCTTTTAAAAGTTACAATTTTTTGTTTGTATTTTTACCAATGTAGTAAACGATTTCATTGTACAATATTAAAAACACGTTTAAACATACCACGTTGGTTTAGTCAACAGGGTACAATCTTAAGGGTCAATGTTGACGGACCTAAGTGTTTACCACCCTTGTCGTCAACACAAATGAAGCTGTTTTAGGACGATTTATCGAATAATGTCCAGGAGACGATGAGAACACTTAAACTTAAACAATTTCAGAAGATATCAAGACCGTCCATCTTGTGATTTATTTCAAAGAGACTTCTTTCGAATGAATGTTATGATAATTTATGTTCTTATTTTAAATACAATCTATTTTAAGTTATTTTTATTCATTATTTATTATTATTTATTTATTTACTCTTAATGAGTAACCAAGAGTAAATAAATTTACATATCTTATAAATAAAGTATACATGGAAGAAAATGTTATTGGAAAGTAAAAGTGCAGTCACCAATTTTGTAATGCAACGCCTTTAGTAAGATTATTGGAAAAATATAAGTATAAAATATATTTTTTATAAATTGTAATTAAATTGTTCATTTATTGTTTCTAAAGGATTGATGAGTTACTTTTAATGTTATTCATACAATTAAAACATTGAAGCAGAACGCACACTCTACTGGAGCACGGCTGTTTTGGTTAAATGGAACATCCAGCTGGATTTAACATAGAAAGCCAGGTTGAAGAGGGAGAAATCTAATTGAGAAAACGCCGTTGTACGTTCTTCTAATTGTAATCTATAATTTTATTTCTATTGTAGGATTCATTTATATTAGTTATGTATATTCAAAATAAGATATATATATATATATATATATATATATATATATATATATATATATATATATATATTTGACATTCATTTTCCTTGTTTATGACTAGTCATAAAAACCGAACAAAATATAAAAGTTGTTTCACCATATATTAAAATACTTAAACAAAACCAGATTTACCATTTACTTATTTTAAAGTGAATTAATTTTGACCTCTTCCTGATATTATTTATTTTCCTAAACTATTATACACTAGAAATAAGGGTATTATTACTTATACCTGTGGTACATTTTGAAGTAGGCCTATTAGTTTTAAAAACCTATTAAAAGTTATATCATCATGAAATTTGTACGGGCACTTGATACGTTAAGCAATAAATATAATAATAAACTGTCCTCATAAAAAATTGTTCTACTTGTGTAAACATAATTATTCATGTAATATGATTTAACTAAAAAAACAAAGTCCAGAGTTGTTTAATAATGATTGTTCAATAATGATTGAATGCAAAATTTATAATTTAGACAAATTTTAAATTGGTCACTGGGTGAAAGGTCATCTTTCACCCCGGTAAGAGAAAGCGAATTAGACGATATACTTCCTTATTAACCTTTTATGAATATACTTTAACCATATTTCATTTTTTTACCCTACTATTCTTTGCATGCCACTTCAATTTACTTCTACTGATTTGGCCGAAAAGTCCCTTTACACTTTCAGTACGACTCAGGATTTTTTTTCGCATCCATGTTTGGGTAATGATCAGCGGTAAAGATAAAGAGCACCATAACATAAAAAAACATAAACACATCAAAAGATCACTAGAACATAACATCTAGAACATAAAACATATAACTTCCTCCTAAGAGTCCTCCTTATTTGCGTCGTCGACGATGTCCATTTTTAAATTTGAGCGTATTGCTTGTTTGCGCAACATGGCGGACAACAGGAGTTTCAGCGGAGCGTTTAGCTGTCACTGAGTGGGTAAAGCATGACCAAATATCAGAATAACTTAATATAACAGTATTCTTTGGAAGCTAGCTTCCTAAGATTTGAATTATTAGCTGATGTTTTATGTCGTTTCTCATATGGCCTCTCATTGAAAGGATTTGGGATTCTCCTGTTAAATAATCTGTTCTTCTGGAATAAGGAAATTCTTCTGTTTTTTCCATTGTTTTTTCACTTGTGTTGTCTACCCATGTATTGCCATACTTACGCTTCCCACTTTGAAACTTCTGGTATCCACATTGCCCAAAGAAGCAGTACGCAAAAAAGACATCATTGACTGCGTACGAAAGGAGAACTCATCGCAGGGTAGTAGAGGGTTGATAGTGGTAGAATAAGCTTCTTATAGTAACTCTTAAATCTACCATTGTGTTTAAACCCCGTATTTAATATTAATAAGGCCTTTGACGTACTAGAAGCTATTGTAATCGTACTTTTATGCCACCCTGTTATCATGTTTTATATCGTATATATGAATTTTGAACATTTAACAAAAAATATCTTGTCAAAACTTTTTTCTTTCATACTATACAGAACATGTAACATAGGGAAAATGATGATGTTAATAAAAACGAAGTGGTTTTAAAAAGAGATGATATGACGGAAATTGCCCTCCGCCATCTGGCAAAATCTCGTTTATGTCGGAAGTCATTATAAAATTTATTGCACTATTACTGAAGTTCAATTTATTGAATAAGATTCAACCTTCTCACTTATAATTTAATTAATACATTTTACAACATATACAAATTCAATATATGAACAATAAAAAAAAATTTCAATTAAGATAAATCGAGTGTTGCAATTTATCCAAATTTTATGTTGCAGATGCAACATCAAAAATTTGGGATATCTAAAAATTAATTACCCAGATCTTATTCCATTACCTCACACTATAATTATAGGTTAATAGAATAAAAACAGCAAAGCGTGTCTTTATGATTTCATTGTCAAGTGATAAGTGTTTATATATTCTTTAAATTGAATCATATGTTGAAAAAAACCAAGGTCCAACTCAGTCTTAGTCGTAAATCTTGTATGTTACGTCTCGTGCAGATGTCGCAGTAATATTTACCATGCAGAAGGGAGGGTATATGGAACAGACATATTAGCACAAAAAATAAGATGGTATTTACATTTAAACAGAAAGAAATTGTCTGATACTGAAATAGTTTTATAATTATGATTAAATATATATATATATATATATATTAAAATAATTTCATTAAAGGACTATAATATTATTCATATTGGAGAATTTGCCCCTGAACTGGTAAAACTAAAATATGGTTTAGGTTACCTTCGTCTCCGGTTCAATTGTGGTCGCTGACTATGACCTAGGTTTAGACACCAATTGTGTCATGTTCACGTAGACGTCAGGTGAAGTTGGACTATAATAGTTTTAGAGCAGGTCGCGGTTATATATACCACATAAAATTTTTATATGCGGTTGAAGAATTAATCATTACTTTAACACACAATACCAGATGTTAAGGGGAAACTAGTTTTGTCACAAAATACAGGTGTTGTTATAAAATACATATTAGCAGTGTGACGACTATTTATATCTGAGATCTTTGAAAATATAGGTAAGGTAATATACCACCATAAGTTACAGGACCAGTGTTAGACCTTTAGTAGCAGATTTTCTAACACCATTATAACCTACTGCTGGGGAAGGTTGGGTAAATCCGTCAAGGCTTACATGACGTTATAAACGTTATTTGAAACACACATTAAGCTTCCCATAAAAATTAATTTTTATTTATTTTTTTCTGCTACAATAGTGGACATATAATAACTAATGTAAACTCTGATATGATTATATTAACATATTTATCAAATTTAACGGATATACTAAGCAAACCATTTTACTTGTTATTGTGTTCATCACCTTATAGGCTATTGGCGTACGACAGAATTCACTAAATTGTAAAAAATAAGACTTAACAATGCAAAATTTTCGTGGCATTTTTCATAAAACATAGAGGTATAGCGACTATTTATGGTAGTTGCATTAGTCGAATTTTCCTCAGGGGCAATCACTATTCAAGTAATGACATAAGAATTGCCGAATTGGCTTCGAAATGATATTACGATTATTTATGGTGAAAATAATTATTTCATATTAAGCATACTACATAAATACGATTAAAAGCAGTTTTATATTTTATTATTTACATTTCATGTACTGCAAAGTATAAAAACTTTTTTTGGAAAGCTCTTACCTTTGGGTTTGAGGTTAACGATAGTTTATGTTTAACCTGCAGAATCAGATTTTCGTCTTTATTCAATTATACAGGGAGGAAAAGTCTAGAAACGGTATCATATCTTTAACATTATTTAACCAACAAAACCGAAACTTTGAACACTGATTTTGAGTCTCCAATTCTACCTCCCAAAATAATTATTGATGTTGAACTTTAAATGGGGAACGTTTTACTAGGAGTCGGAAAAAAATCTTAAATGTAAGCATAGAACAAGATGTACATCATGTTTAAAGTCCAAATAAATAAGGAACAATCCCGCAAACCCAATCTTAAAAGGACGACCTAGTCAAAAATGGCAGGTGATCAAAGTATGCTTTGAATCATATTGCGAAAAAATTTAAATAACTCCCAATTCACTTGGGCTTTTTAGGTCAGGTTTGTAGCAAATCGCTCGGAATGCAGAGAACTTTAAAGTTATGTACAGTATTATAGATACCATGGAAGTTCTTTCCAAGACTTCTTTTATGGGATTTCCTTAATGGAAGTCGCAAGGAAAAGTGTGTCATTGTACAGCTTCATAGATTTAGCATGATATTGCTTGAAATTGGTTTCAGATTTGCTGTTTGGAGAAGTTATACCAATACCCATTATTGCCCATGGCAAAATTTTCATTTTCAAATTTATTTCTTAAAAATATTATTTTATAATGGACTTTGCTCAATATTAAATTTCATTTTCGCTCATAATGGATGATATTTTTTTACCATTTTCGTATAATTACAGTAATATCAATACAAGTTACTTTACCAAACAACATAGTGGATACATTTAATCATAATTGTGTAACAAATCATCTGTAATCGATAATGAAATACTTTACCAAATGTAACGTATACCTCAAAATGTGTTATCGAAAGAAATTCTGAAGTTTTTTTTATTTATTTTAATGCGTTGAGGAAAGGAAAATGATAATTCAGTATTCTGACTACCAGTTGCATATTTAACTATTCACACCGTATAAAATGTCATTGTGCAAAATACATACCTGAAAATCGTGGTTGAAAAGAAGTTTCGTAGTTGTTTGTGGTTATAAAATAAATTTAATTGTTTACTTTCTTGTTATCTGAAATAGCAATGACAAAAATAAAATAAATAAATTAAATAAATAAAAAATAAATAGAAAAATAAAATAAATAAAGAAATAAAATAAAATAACTACTATTGTAGTACATATATTGAAATTCAATGACAAACTTAAAACTATTGTAAACAACAACAACAGTGGCAATGTTGTATTTTTTTGCAATTTTACTTTAAACCATTGTTGTTAACCTGTTAAACCCTTCTAAAAAGTATTGTGAATCATTATCATCCGTGGCTCTCTAATGAATATTTCTGTAATAGAAAAGTATTTTACAGCTTAAGCCCGGTAAATTAAGTGGATAAATGGAGATTTATGTCTCATAACTACCTCAAAATATTGTCTGTTGAGTAATTAACCACTACAATAAGTCATAAAACTGATGCAAGAGATAGCATAATTTATATACTTACGTTCAAGAAATTACATTTTTTTATTTTCATGTCAAAACTCAAATTATAAAGTTAAAATGTGTTGTTCAAACCGAAAACAATAAAAAGATTCTGTTGTGACATTCAAAGGAAATCCGTCATTCCGCTCTATATTCATGTACAATATAATTTGCAAAAGTTTATCTTTAAATTGAGATCTAATAATACTAAATTATATACAACCGCCGAAACTTCTTGTTGTGATTTCTTGGATGAAAATGAACAAAGAATATCATGAGGAAAATTTGTACTATAATTCTTCGTTAAGCCGCTAGCCTAAATTTTGTTTCTTACACTTAATAATTTTTATTTTCATAAGGGATGAGTTTATTAAATTTAGATTTTGAATAAACCTTTATCACACTAATGTTCATTTTCAGGTGAAAAGTAATTTTTTTCCTATGTGATTTTTTTTAATGTTGCTCATTTTAAGTTTTTAAACACAAATAACTCAAAACCTGGTGGTAAAATCGTGTGTTATATTCAGTTTTAACAAATGACTTCTTAAGTATTTTACAGCTATGCACAAACTAAAGCTCACTTCTATATGCGCGTCTTGGGTTAGCTGCAAATCTTCTAGGCGGCTTTCTTCATTAGTTTTTTATTATATATATATTTTTTCAAAACCGGTTTTTTTAGATTACATTTCCTGAGTAATGGACAACACTGCATTTTTTATTCTCTCTTTTTATTTTCAGATTTTGTAAACTCTGAACTGGAGGATACCTTAAAAAAATCTTTAAAACTCCTCATACATAAATCAATCCAGAGAGGTCAAGTGTCGTGAACGAGGTAGCAATTTAGTCTGGCCAACACGATTTCATTTTGTAGTGCATTATAAGTAAACTGAATTATGGTCGATCAGCTTAGCTTAGGTATTAACGAATTAATTCGAGAAATTTTGATTGAATTCACTTGAAAGGCTAGATATGTAAGATGCATGTGGCTATAATAATGTCCATACACCATTGTTATGAAATCAGAGCAAGATTTTGTGGACACCTGGTGATTTATCTCATGTATTTTAAAAGAATTTTACTATAGTATTTACAACTGTAGGAATTATCTTCTTCAGTGCTAAAAAAATACAATATTGCCATCTACGGTATCACAAAGAAGTATTTTTTCAATAAAAATAACCTTTGGTTTACAGAAATTGACAAAAACAGTTCTGAAGAACTCCTTTTCTATCAAAATCGTTACAAGATACAGAGGTTTCATTTGGTATTTCAACTTAGACATTACGAAATATTTTTGCAGGTTGGGTTAAAACTCTACATCGTCCTATCAAGCCCATATGTAAGACATTATTATGCAAAGTCCTTATTATTATTATCAAAAACTATATACAAGCATCAAGAATTTTACTTTGGCACACATAAACCACGTTATTTTGTAATTTTTTAATTTAATATTTTAGTACGTATCATGAAAAAGATATATATATACATATAAGATATATATATATATGTGTGTGTGTGTGTGTGTGTGTGTGTGTGTGTGTGTGTGTGTATTAGATATTAGATATTTTTTACATACTACATGGTACTTGAATACGTTGAACCCTAAACGTTACTTAAATATTTCTAATCATAGATTTATTTTTTTAATTGGGAAGGTATAAAAAAACCTTCTTATACATTGAAATTTTAGGATAAAACTAAAATAATGAGCTGAAGAAGATAAGTGCTAATTTTCGTTTAATACAATAATCGTTTTCAAGCAAATAGATGAGAAAGGATGAAACTTTAAAACATAGTAAACAGTTGATGTAAACAAACAATTTTTTGGTTTGACGAATAAATTTTTATAAAACATGTGATTTTGATATTTTGATAATCATCTATGATTTTGATAATCGTATATTTAACGATTTTATAAATCAAAAACACTAATTGAAAAGTGATAAATTGTTAGCATTACACATTAACTTTACAGTTTAACTATACTGCAACGAATATAATAAGGTTTACTTTATGTAGAAAAAACTCTATATTAAGTAATAGATATTTAAATAACTGTTTTTTTTTTGTTTTTTTTTTTTTAATTGAAAACAACATTAATTAAAATTTTTTACTTAATATAAAATAACTATAGATATTTATATTTTTTAAATACACGATGTAAAAAAATATATTTCGCGTAAAGAACAAAAAACATTGATAACATCAATTTAAAGGAACAAGCCAAGTGTCTTTGGTGGAGTTATTCTTTGTCTTCCGTCAATTTGAAAGTATTCAAGTCGTTTGACTGTAAGATTGATGTACCTTGTTGTTTTAACATTGGCAGTTAGGAAAAGTGTTGTTCTTTCCACCTTAAATTCCAAGTCCTCTTTTTCGAAATTTTTAGTTTACTGGCATTTCATACCAGTCGATTAACTAATTTGAAAATTAAAATTATGGTTCTTTATTCAGGCAAGTATTATTTAGGGACAAATATCCACAATAGTATATTTCACCACTAGTCCGGAAAGTGACCCATTTCTGGGCGAGATAGTGTTTTACGTGCGAGGCGAAGCCGAGCGTGGAAAACACTATCGATCCTGGAAATGGGCTTTCCAGACGAGTTGTGAACGATACTTTTCATCACGACGCAATTATTAATAAATGTGGAAGTTTTAAAGGAGGATTATTTTTGTAAATTCTTTGCCATTGGACAAAGTAAACAAAGCTGGAATTCAAAATTTAATTTGTTTTAAACCCAGCTGATTGTTGCTGTACGGAAAAGTTTGTTTACCTTGGACGGAAAGTAATGTTTACAAACATTACTTTCCGTACAGGTCAGTAAAATCAGCTGACGGTGACAGTTTGGGAAATGACTACTTTCCAAGGTCTCAGCTGTACGGCAAGTTGTCACTTTCGTATACGGAGTGATGAAAATCTTTTTATTTAGCCAACCTTTGCTTCGAGCACAAGCTAGTTTCATGTAAGTTTTGTTTTAAATTGCACTCTTGGTAAAATTATTTCTTTTTAGTTTTTTTTTTTAGTTTAGTTAGGTTTTAAAGATTTTTAACGAGTAGAAAAGCTCGTGTAACATTATTTATATTTATGTTAATTCAAGATTAATTTGTTACAACCTAATAATTTGTATTATTTATGTTTTAACTGTGAACGATCATACATAGATATTACTAACATTTTGTTATTTATTATTTAAAAATTACTCGTTCTTAAAGATAAAATATGCTTTTAATTGCATTGTATAAAATAATTTCAAATAGTTTCTGTAATACCGTATTAAATAACCATTAGATATTTACAATAAACCTTAATTTAAGGTTTTTATTTATTATGTACTTATGTATATTACAACACGTAATATGTAAATCCTGAGATAATTCAATAAAAGTCTCAGAGTGGTAAAATTGTTTTTTAGAATTTTTTAAACAACTTACGAAATTAAGTTTTTGTGATTATAGTTAAAGCATGAAAAATATTCTTTAGAGTAACAGTCGACATTCCACACTTCTAGGTGATGGTTTCCAGGGAAATCTTGGAAAGGATGACCGTTCACAATGTTCCTTAAAATCGTATTTTCTAAATTTTAACATCCAATAACTTTTGACACATGATTTGCTTTAATGATAGGTTGGTAGTATATTCCTCTGCATTCAATGATCTTTGATTTACGTCTTTGTTCTCTATCGATGAAGAACTTTACATGTAAGCTAAGCGAACTTCATATGCTCAAATCCGAGATTGTAAAGACTTTCCCATTTTACTGTCCCTTTAAGCCTCTAAGCGTTAAATGAAAAAATATACTTCATTATCCTTTTTTATGTAAAAAGATCTCAAAATTAAAAATTGGCACGTTGAAAACATTTTTAAGACTTTTAGAACAGCTGGTCTTATGATAAATATACAATTACTATCCAATGTATATGATCTATACAATTTAGAATATATAATATAGGAAACAATAAAAATTTATATCAATTGACTGAAAAGCAATGTCATTGGTACAAAATCTATGGTTATGTTTTATGGTAAAGGTAAAAACGCCCTCAAAACTGCCATGCAATACGGCCTGATTATGAAGTTATTTAAAATCATAAACTAGGCAACAAATCAAGTAATTAGTAAACATATTAGGGTACTTCAATTATAATTGTTAATGAACTCCATAACACGAGTTCATGCTATTAATTATTAGGTTTGATAAAAATAAAATTATAAACTAACCAAAAATGACACATTTAATAAATCATCATTTTCCACAACTGTTTGATATTTTTGTTAAAATTGCATCCAAATGGTTTGTAAAAATATGAACACGTTTCTTATTTGCATTGCTAACTGTCATTATTATTCTAGATTAAAGTTAAGTATGCTGTACATTTCTATCCCGATTAAAGATAAAAGCATATGGATAAAAAATAATAACATAAAAAATGGTAATATATAAACGAAAATAACAAATAAATCAGTTAACCAAAATATAATATACTCGTATGTACATATTTAAGCATTTTACCATTACTTGAAAAAACTCGAAAGATAACCTAATAAAGGAATGTGTGGGGAAGGCTTGAAGAACTATTTTACACTCACCCTGTAAGCCGGTCGATACAAACTGCCTCTGCGACAATAACATAAATTCTCTGTTGGACCCAAACCTGCTAAGATAGCCGCACCTTGTAAAGTCCAATGGGCTTATTTATACCAAGGGTGCAAATGGGATTTCCACCTGACTGTTATGCGACTTCACCTTAAACTTTACCGATACTTGCACTGGACCTTAGTGTATTGGCTCTGTGTTGCCAGATTGCGTTCTTCATCTTCAAATGAGTTTTCCTCAACCAACAATTACTAA
Organism: Neoaliturus tenellus; assembly: GCA_030545055.2. Taxonomy (NCBI): domain Eukaryota; kingdom Metazoa; phylum Arthropoda; class Insecta; order Hemiptera; family Cicadellidae; genus Neoaliturus; species Neoaliturus tenellus. The sequence goes on along the minus strand of CM061536.1, from coordinate 111,999,655 downwards.
TATTCGCTGTATGTTATTGTGTAATCCAGTGATGAACCGTATGGCTATGATAGAAGTAATAATAGCTCAGATTATGCATTTGAATATTTATCTGTTGAAGTTGTGTTAAAAGTGCCATAGTGTTGATTGTCCTGATTAAACTTATAAGATTTTAGGAATTGTTAAAGTACTATATTTATCTAATTAAGTTAATTAATTATGTAATTTTGTAATTGACACCTGTCAGGAGTAGTTAATTTTTCTTACTTTTAACCTTGAAATTGAAAATTAAAAATATCGTAATCAATCATTTTATTCCAGGATACTTCTGCAGACGAAAAAATCCTTTGGTAGATGAAATTAAAAGTTTTGTAGTGATTTTATTATATTTTATTATATCAATATTATATCAATATTATCAATATTATATCAATATTATATCAATATTATCAATATTATATCAATATTATATCAATATTATCAATATTATATCAATATTATCAATATTATCAATATTATATCAATATTATCAATATTATATCAATATTATCAATATTATATCAATATTATCAATATCTTTTGAGAAATTTCTTGATAACTGCAAATATACTTGTTGTTGCTTTATTAATATTTATTAAATATTTATTAATATTTATTAAAGGGGAGACAGAGAATATGATTGTCCTTATGGCTTTGTGATGTACAGGCTAAAGTTGCATGTAATTTTGATTATTTTAAAAAAATCAACTGATTTTCATTCAAACATATTGAGTGTTACACCTGAGAATATTTAAAAAATGAAATATCGATAGCAGAACGATTCTTTTGAATGTGAATTTGAATTGAATGACCTCATCAATAGTAAACAAGTTCTTAAATATTTAAGAATATTTAAATGTTAAATTACCACGCATCTATATGTTTAAAATCGCGGGCACGAAATTAGGCGGGGAATAATTTTGCCACATTGTCAAAATGAGCCGGTGGTTATTGATTTAATCATACGGTTTACACTTATTCATTGTTTTTATTTGTTTTATCAGATGAAACGGATTTTTATTATTTTATGTATTGTACGCTCAAAATATGGACGAGCAGTGATGCCAGTTTGTGCCAATTTACCAAAGTACGCAATTTTCGACAATCTCTCACATTTTTGGTCCCAAGTGACAAAATCGCGTTTACAGTCACCCGCCTGATTTCGCGGCCACTACTGTAAATAGATAGTTGCTATTTCCTACTTCACCAGTACAATGGCCACTATAGTTGTAACATCAGTAAAAGTATAAAACCATTTTCCTTAAATTTAAAATCTGTAGTTGTTTGTCTATTGTTTGTGATTTCTATGTGCGTAGTTTTACTTCAGTGTCCTAAAAAAAATAAATATTTAGAAATAACGTTTTATATCATAGGATAAAAAATACTGCCGCCATCTTGTTCTCCTCCTAGAATACTAGGCATTTCAAGGGGTAAACTTTTATTATTTAGCACACCTAATTTTATTAATTTTACACCTTTTATTATTCAACAAACCTAAATGTACAGAAAACCCTCAAAACCCGCGTTATGGGAATTTTTCCAAGATTTGGTGATTTTTCTATAACTTTCTTCAAACAAGATGGAAAAACTAATTTTCACGCTTCAATAATATTTATAAAATGTCAGCTTTAAGAAGTCCTAGGAAGTATTTAAATTGTTTAGGGTGAGTGAAGGCTCGCCAACTAAAAGTATTGAAAAAGGAATTTTCTCACGAAGTTTTGTTGAAAGAAGTATTCAACCACCCTTCGTTCTCCTTTCTAATATGAATGACATTGGGATTATATTACTTTGTTAGAATTTTTTGTCGTGTGGGATTTAAAAGTGTGAATTAAATTATTCATTAAAAGAAATTTTAAGACTATGAATTAAAGGGGGTTATTAATAGACTATGAATTAAAGGGAGGATACTAACCCTTAATCATTAGTTTTTATGTCAGTCATACTAATTAACGGCAATTTTTCTGAAAAATCTCAATTTATTTTTTGTTAAATGTTGCCTATTTGATTAGTTCATATTTTAGCTTTTATGATATCCTAAATACCATGTAATAATGCAAGTAAGGGTTGGTTTTTGAATCAAAGATAATCACCAAAATTAATAATAATTCAATTTTTACTTGATATGTGCATTACATCTGAATACTACATATTATGTATAGTCTGCATGAAATATGATTAGTTTAGGTTAATCGTGTAACATAATATTGTATTTTTTAAACTTAATATATATTAATATACAAAAAAACGTGTATATATTTTTTTTACATTAGAGGAAGTAACAGGTTTCCACAAAGTCTTACCCCAATTTTATAGCTTTGCTCCACGCATACCATTTTAGCCACACGCATCTTACTTTCCAAGGGAATTCGGCATGATGGAAGTAACCAATGAGATCACTTTATTAAAAATCAATCCATATGACAACATATAGCGTGATACATCGTATGATTCTGGACAGCAACAACTTCTGAACCAAATTATTGAATGTTAGATTAAACCTTGTTGAAATATAATTATGGCTATGAATATTACAAATAATATGTATGAATATATTACACTTATAATGCAATTACAAAAACTAATAGTGATGGCCCTACTTAATTGCCACTTTGCTTATCACGATTTTCTCTGTTTCTTCTCTGATTTGTCAAATATTTAATTTATTCTTCAACTAAGAACTCCCAAGTTCTTATTTTACAACTTCTAAAAGACAAAATAATAAATGTAATAACGTACATTGCCCAGGAAATAATAACTAAAACAGAAAAACTATTCTTAATAAAACAGTGGCCTAGAAGATTTACAGGTTACCCGAGGTGCACACATAGAAGTGTATTGAGTTTGTGCATGGCTGAAAAAGTTTAGGAAGTCATTTGATAAAACTGTAAATAAAACGTTCTCTTAGCACAAATTATTTCGTACTATTCTTTTTTTTATCAGGGTAAGACTTAATGAACACCCGGTATACGCATTATTAGATTTTATTAAGTCAATACAAACGATTAAAATTCCATTTGTAAAAACATTTTTTAGGTATTTTATTTTGGGAATAGAAGATTGCGCTCATGAAATTCGGATGCATTTGCAAGTAATAAAACAGATAAAAATAGATTTAAAAATAAAAGATTTTAATATATATAATTTGTTGTTACTACTATGTTTCCTCTTTAGAGCTTTTATTATATGTTAAATTTACTTTCACCCTTGTCGAATTTAGACTTATTACAACGATTTAAGTAATTCCGAATGTTATACGTTTTGGATTAAATTATTTTTTGTTATAATTTATTTTCACCTCATTTACAAAACACTAAGTGGGATTAGACTAAGCAAAATATCAATACACAATTAAATTAATATTAAGATGTATTGAGTCAAGCGCCAATCAGTCATCTTGCATTGGGTCAAAGTTAAATGTAAAACTATTTACTTGCCAGAAAAAGTTATATGGTATGTAAAAATTAATCAAATTTAATTACGTAAAAAAGTCTTCTACAAGGATATAAAAATCATTAATAACATGCAAGTGTTTTAAAGTGGAATAATGCAGGATCCTTGAGGTACATCATTAAAAGAATAGTTTATAACTGAATGTTCTAACAGGATCTTGGTTGTGAGAAATAAAATTTTAAACACTTTTTTTATTAGCATGATACGTGTTGTTTGTAATCAGCAATGAAAAACAAACGTCTACAACACTCAAAAATATATTGACACTTATACTGCAAAGAATACAGACGGTGAATATATCAAAAGATGGAAAATGGCAATCGATTTCGACCGGACACACCGATTATCATCAGGCCCAAAGAGAGAATCTAATAAATTTTACTTTAAATTAAAATGCTCTATTTATCTTATACAGTAACCATGTTTAATAACTTCTATGTTAACACAATATAAAAAAATAATTTTTAAATGTATATACCACTTTAACCTATGAAGATGAAGGAGATAAAATACAAATATATATTTCCTTGATTGAATATAACTTTATATTATAAAGGATTATTATGGGAAATCTAATTTTTCATATTGAAACGTAAGTCAAAGCGTCACCTGAAAGAGGCATTCAGTTCAATATTGGCTATTTCCAGGAATCAGAGGTTTACGTTTTAAGGAGCTTTACATCAGTTCAACCAGTTTGTAAGCTACATATACCTTAATCTTTGACACAACCTGTTATCAAAAATAACACTTATTATTATTTATTATTTCAGTAAATTATAATTAACTTTAGAAAAATGTAAATGGAAACATTGACGTTATCCCTTTATTTTATTTTTTATTGTTTTTGCAAAAAAAAAACTATTATTTCTCCGTTAGTATCTTTCCGATCTAAGTAATCGGTTTGTTTAATTGTTGGATTTAAAAATAATAGTGATACATATTCTTATATTTTATATTTCACAAACAACAACGACAGTAACTACCACAATATTAAACACTGTATTATGAGTAATATTTTAATTACTTATCACAAATTTTCAAGATTTCTGGAGAAAATAAAGTAAAACTAATTCAGGAATATTTTTAGTAAATTGTACAGAGAAATGTGTGTCTTCACACTGAAGATACAAGACGTTGAAGTTGTTCTTTGCCTTTTGTCAATTCAAGATGCCCCAAAAGAGCAGAAGATTGATGTGTTTTGCTGATTCGAGGTTAACAGTTCAACTATTTTTCAAACTTAAATATAATTGTATGCATGTCCATGTAAAGCGTTTCGGTTGAACGCAGTTTATACATAAATTGAAAACCATTTTACATAATCCGACAATAAAGTAATAACAAAATTACAAGATAAATTTAAAATAATTTTAAAATTTTAGTAAATATTAAAAATAGTCATATGAAATCTAATGAGTTTTTTTAACATTTTGGTAATAACACGAATTTGTCCTGGAATATTTTTACAAAAAATTATTCAAAATAAATTTTGATTTTATTTTACAAAAATAAATGTTTGAATTTCATATTGATTATTTTAATGAAAGAGGAAGGCCACAGTTCAATAAAGTAAATCTTGAAATTAAGGAACCAAAATCTGTTAAAAATGTTTGTTCTTGTTCTTGTTTTCATTTCCTTATTCAGATCTTACATTTTTTATGCTAAACTTTGTTTTGCACGATGCGTTAAGAGCTATAAATAATTAATTATTTTCTACATTAAAATAAGTTTATATGTTTTACTTTTTGAACGCAAACTTTATCTAAACTATGAAACCACCTATGAACATGTGTGGTTTATTACAATTTAGTGTTAAAAATTGTAATTAAAAATGAATTAATTTAAATTATTAAAAGTAATACTATAAGTGTACATATGCATGCATGTAGTGTACTATGCATGTTTATATGATTATGAATGTTTATTAAGAATATAACTAAGCAAATAACACAAGTGAAATTGAATTTAATAACAAAAGAAGTTGTAAAAATGAGAAATCAGCTGTTAAGCGTAGAATTAAATGCCACATGCTGCAGATTCATAATCAGTTTCAACATAAGTGTACCATAGTGCATTACCCGTAATATATTTCATTGAAACATTATGAAAGGCGAGTGAGCGAAGCGAACAAGTAATATGAAGGTAAGACAGAGGAGTGATAAGAGTAAAACTTAAATGAAACAATTATTTTTGCGATTTCCATTAAAAGCACAGGAATGACTAATAATATTACTATAGTTGTATAAGTTTACCAAATGTTTGGCCCCCAGATATTATACATTAAACTCATTTAATCCATTCTAGGATTTTGCCATGTACATTTATCAATATTAACCTGGCTTAAACCTTTAGGTTGTTGAAAATTTTACCTGAGTTTCGGGCAGTTATTCGCATCACTTATGCACCGTTATCACAAATTCTCTTGGATAAATGATGCTATGAACTAATACTAATAATCAATCAAAGCTTTCGGGTACAGTCTAATCCCGATAACTTGAAATCGGGGTTTATGATTTTTCTTCGAGTTATGTATATATTGAATTAAGGATGTTTACATAGAGGTATTTTTTTTTTATTCGATTTACAGAGGTTATGATAGTACAGTGCTATGACAGCAGACTAACACTGTATCGGATGTGTCACTAACTCGTTGTTACCTTTGATACTTAGTTTATACTTACAGAGGTATGTAGAGAAACCTTCCAGGTACAGAGGTAAAATTATACTTTCGGGGGTAAAGGGAAATTCAATTCCAATTCAACTTATCTACTGGATATCGAGTTATAAAACGAAATTTCTTTGAAATATAGCGGTAAAAAATCACCATAAATATATTTCAAGTTATATCTGTTTATTCAAATTAGCCGGATTTTTCTATGTAATGGAAATATTTTTTATAAACATTGAGGATTTTGAGTTTGTAAGACTTAGTTGAGAGTAGTATATTACATTGATGTTAGTTGCAATGAAAAGTTTTGAAAGTATGAAATTTATTTAAAAATTGACAAATAGTGTTACCACACATACACAATTATTTTAATGTGTTTAATGTTTGTATTAGTCTATGGAAGTTTTAAGTGCGTTAGCCCTTGTTTATACAAAATTGAACAATTCTTAGTTACCTGTACAACATATCGATATAAATATACCATATAATTGTATTTGTGAGAGCACTTTAATATTTATTATATTATTGATATTATTATTTTTTACCATTTAACTTCTGTAATCATCATAAGAAAAGGTATATTTTGCATAAATAGGAAAATATATTTCTAGTTACTGAAAATACAAATTCAAATTTAATTAAATAAGATTTTGAATTTTGTTTGAACCTAAAATATAAAGAATATTGCTTCAAAGACAGGTATTAATTTTGTATTGGCAGAAACCCATTTTCAATGCTAGTCTATAATAACAAATATTTAAATAAGTTGTAAGTTTACGTTTCAAGCTCCATATGAAAATAATTTATTCATGTTCAATAATTGAAAAACAGTTTTACTTTAATTTTAATTAACTCTCAGAGTGAAGAGTGTCATAGACCTAGTATGAGGGGATTATGTAAATAGAATAGATAGGTGTTTTTAACCATTAAAAACTGTATTTTTGTGTTACTAAAGCTGGCCTTTTTAGTTAACTCGCAAAGTATTGTTGAACAAAGCCTATAATTTAGAATTACATGTAAAATTGCGTTTTACTACTCAAGTATATTTATTATTACACTCATTTTAAACATTTTTTATATTAAAATTGTATTTTAATTCTTAATATTATTACTTTTTTTATTTGTCTGTTAAAGAAACTTGTTACGTGAGTAAATAGTTAAACAAAAGATAAAATGAAAATTTACCCTCTATTCGAACGACAGATTACTTATGCTTTATTTGTCGTAAAACTATATAATAAAATATTTTCAATCAGTATTTAACGGCTAAAGTCTAATTTATGTAAACCATGTTCCGTATTGATTTACGTAGCTACTTATTGAAAAAAACATGGCTAATTACGTAAAAAAGGAATGTTACAAGCTCCAGGGCCAGCAAAGAGTACAGATCTTAGGACGGTAACTAGGTTACTGCTAAATTTAACTATAAACTTTAATTACTGTTTGACAATTTGTCTCTATTTAAAGTCATTTAGTTTAACTTTTTAATAGCGAGGTAACTGGAGTTCTTAAATTTTAGTAAGTCAATAGGCAATAGATAATGCATTTGCCTTTTCATTCTTAAATTCCTTGAAACTAAAATAAAATAAACAGCAACCTCTAGAAATTCAACTCTTTCAACTTTTCAGATGAAAGATAATAACAAATTATATTTTTTTTTTCATTTTTAGCGGACTTGAAAGTAAGACAAAATTTTAAAACGATTGTTTGACCTTTATATTCATGAGTATGTTTTTAGGGCATCAACTTTGCGAATTGACCTGAGCCTGGTAGCTAGGTCAACTGCGCGAAAGGCTCCAAGGGACGACCAGATACATGTTTTTATCTGCGTGAAGTGGTGAGTCCATTTCACTACTATCTATGAGACAGCATAGGGTTTTAATGTTTACAAATTATATAATTTTACACTGACATGAAACGAAAAACTAAATTATGCTCATTAATTATCTTTTTTTACTTATTTCCTGTGAAAAGCTAAGTAGGTCGCTCGGCAAACTGTCAATTGCCTTCCTCTTGACACTTTTGATAAATTTGTTGACGGGAAATGAGTTAACCCGATGAAGTGGAGGGGCTTCATGGTTATGTTCATTTCCATGGCGGAGGATACATTATGCTATTTTAATTTAAATATATTTTCCATACAGACGATATATTATAATACTCTGGCGGTTTCCGAAATCTTTGAAACCTGTAGAGTATCCGGCCTTTATTATTAAATTGGATACTTTTTCACTAGTAAATTTCACAGTGGAAAAAATATGTCCAAAATCATTACGCTATTTTTAACCAAAAATGTAAGCATTTAGAACACTAACAAAAACTTACGTTTACGTTTTTGTAAGTGTTCTACAACAAAATGGCGGCTAACGGATTGACAAAACATTTAGACCATTATTTATGTTATGTTTTTTATGGTCTCGATGCAAGCAACAAATATGCAAAAAGGTTCCATAGAGTTCCAATTCATAAATTTTTTATACTTTAAAGCCTAGATATAATACCCATTTTTATCAATTTAATAATGAGGATTGGCTATAATATCATAGCTATGAGTTAAAATATTTTACGCAAATCTCCACTGTAAAAGAAAAAAAACTCTATTGCTATTTCAATAAAAACTGCTTATATATTTTACTCAACCTTCATTTTCTGATTCAATGAGTTTTAATCCTTAATTTAAAAACCTTTAATGTAATCAATTTAAGTTGATAATATCAATGTAAATTTGTTATATGAATATGTGCTAGAATTTTCAAGTTCACCAATCCATGTTGTGTAAAGACTTATCACTGATCCCCACAAGAAACTCTCGGGGATCGCCAGGACAAGGGATTAGCAGACCTCTAGGGGACCTGTGCTTGCACAGCGGCAGGGCTTGAGTAGCATTATGTATTAAACCCGCTGATACATTCCGTAGTGATGCATACCACGTAAATAATAGATTGACTAAAATGGTAGACGTTTCCTCAGTTAGTGTTACTATTGACTTTTCCATTAACGAATAATTTAAAATGCATTACAATAATATATATATATATATTCAGATAAAATAACATTTCGTAGTATATCGTTCTATTTAGCATTGTTAGGTAAATAATAGTTTTATTGTTTAATAGTTTCAATATTGATATCAACTCAGTTAAATGTAGTAAGGTTCTTTATACAAGGATAACGCTTATGTGTGTTTTATGTAAAGTAATTTATGTGATGAGTTTGATTACATGGCTGACAAAGGTACATGGACATAACATAGAGGTTTGTTGCTCCTTGTAACTAATTTTAATAGTATAAGTAAGCTAATTTTCATTTCCTTACCCCAGTACATTATCGCTTACATTGTTATATCTGTACACGATGATGAAGTGTTCAAAATCAATAATAGTTAAAGGCACTGATTTTTTTTTTTACTTCCTAATAATATCCAAAGAAACATTTAATTTGTATCGTCTCAATAATAATCATCATACAATTTAAAATTAAAACCACCAATATTTTATAATATTTTTTTGTTTTTTTTACAAAAAAAAAATTATAAAAAATATTGGTGGTTTTAATTTTTAATTGTATTCTCGATCCAATATTACAGCTCTTACATTATTAAATAATCATCATGTTATTTTACTCGGTATGGTTTATGTCTTTTACATTCTTTATAATAATATATACGAATGTAAAAAAAAAAAAAAATCCAAACAAAACAGTAAAATTTAATTTTGTGTATTTTATTATATTCAGAAATTGACTGTAACTTCTAGTAAGTTGTATCATAATATATTTAAACTTACACATATGACAACAATATGAAATAAATTTTTTGAAACAAATTTTGTTTGTAATTATAGTTAGAAGAGTGACAAATCTTATAAAGTTTGCTATATTTGGGATACCTACAAATCACAGAATGAATAAATTTAGGTCTCTTATAATGAATTGGGATTCTTTATTGAAGAAACTTTAACATAACATAAAAAATAGAATATTTAAAAAGAGATTATTTGCAGGGAAAGTTCTGAAACTTGTTTAAGTTTGTTGACTGATTGAAAGATTTTGTAATTTCTTGCGATAATAATCATGGTTATATCACAAATTTATACAGGGTAATTCACGACGAAGTGTAGAAATTTCTGGAGCTGATTCAACTCATTAAAATAGACAAAAAAAAGGTTATATACAAATATGTCAAATAATTATTCGTTTAGCTACTAACCACCATTTTTTTTATGTAATAATGTTTATTTCCGTAACAGATTGATGGATTTACTTCATATTTAGCTTGGACCTTTTTTGGACCTTTATTGAAGGATATGACATGAAATTTCTTGGTGTAAAGCTTCATACAGTTATGTTGAAACCAAGCATTAATATAATTCAAGCACACTTGGAGATATCTACAATCTTCAATATAAGCAACAAAGGTGTAGATCTTAATATCATCAGAAAACAGTATACATTCTGTGTTAAGGTGTATGACCATGTTATTAATAAAGATGCAGAAGAGAAAGGGTCCTAAATGTGATCCTTGAGTAACACCTGATGTTGCATGAAAAGGTCTCGAGAAGGTACCAGAATGTTTGACAATGGGCGTGCGGTCTGTGAGGTAAGATTGGAGCCAGCATAAGAGATTACAGAGGAATCCATTGGCCTGAAGCTTTGTAACCAGATAACAATGACTCGCACTATCAAACGCTTTGGAAAAGTCCAGGTATATGCTATCAACCTGGTTGCCGCCACGAAGAGAAGATCGAATGAAGTTGTCATAGAGAACAAGGTTTGAAGTGGTCGATCTACCATGAGTGAATCCATGTTGTTCAGGGTGTAGGAAACTTTTACAGCTAAAGCTGATGCGGTTCAGAATTAAGGATTCAAAAACCTAACCCAGAGCCGACTGAATAACTATCGGTCTATAATTCTTCACATCAGCGACATCCGATGACTTGTGTATTGGAACCACAAAGCTGGTTTTGAGACGTTCAGGAAATATGCCAAGCATCAATAGATTATTGAACAGAAATGTTACTTGCGGAGCCAGTAATGCACTGCAGCCACGAGGTACTATTGGAGGGAAATTGTCAGGCCTAGCAACCTTGCATGGATCCAGAGATGATAGTTTCAAATTGACTGGACTTTTAATGATTGTACAAATTTAATAATTGTTACAAAATGTAATGAGGAGGAGAGCCAGCATCAACAGTAAAAACGGAAGAAAAGTGGTTGAAAAAGAGATTGCAGATTCACCTTGGATACGAATCATAGACGTCATCTAAATGAAATGAGCTGGTTGATTTTGGAGAGCCTTTTAAACAGTTAACAAAACTCCAAAATGATTTCACATTCTGTAGTATCATGTTATTGACACTTGCAACGTAATTAAATATGGCGCTATCCAGAAGGCTCGGAAAGCGAGGGGTAGGGGTCTCCCCTACGTCAAATGACGTCATCATTGACAGAGTGTTAACAAAGTTTTCCTTCTTTATTTACAAGTGGTAGGCCTGTGTTAGTTATGCCACTTTGACTATTTTAGGAAGGTAATGGGATGACACAAGATACTTGAACTCGCGGGTTACCAAGCTATGAGATTCCACGGAGCAGTCGTGTCAGAGTTACGAAAAATCACCTAAATCTATTCAAATCAGTGAGTACTATCTTTAAGATCCAAACAAGTCAGCCATCATGGAGAAAAAACACAGTGTTGGTGTGATCGTAGTTGAGTACATGTAACTCTAATGACTTAAGTTTTGTAGGTTGGGATAGTTTTAAATTCACTCTAGGATTTTAACTATTCATTTAATTCGTATATTTTTTTAATACGTTTTATTCAAAGTTTAATTGGTTATAAATTTAAACGTCATGGTTAAGAAACAGTTCTACATAAAATATAAAAATGAGAATTGGTAAGAGGAGATATTGTGAAAGGTTTTCCTGGAACTCGTCCAAGTTAGTTAACATCTTCTAGTAATTTATAGTTTCGTTTTATTTTAACCATTAAGTTCCAATTTCTCTAAAACATTATTTGTTTTTCTCTCAAAATTACATTAAAAAGGTTTTTGTTAACTATATTATTTAATTTATGGAGAAATATGCAAAGTAATTAAATTAAAATTAAAAATGCAATTAATTTTTAAAATATATATACATTTTTTTTTATTAGTTTATGTTTAAGTATTTGTTTTATATTTATGAAACATCAAACCTTTATTATTTTATGTTTTTATAAACAAAAGCCTTTGCAAATTTATTGTAAACAATTTCAATTGGACAAGTAAAATATTTCTTAAACCTTTACCTAGTCTCTTTAGGATAAAAATGAAGCAAATATATTGTTTATGAACATGAATCATTGGATAGCTTCTAAAAGACAAAATACAAGATTGAAACGAAATAAAAGTGTATCAGTTAATTATTTTATGTTGATTCATATTTTAGCAATTTTTATTCATACGATATATAATATTTAGTAATAAAGTTTATGTTGGTTGATTATAACGGCATTTTTTTAACTCTATTTAGATAGCACGGTACGTCAGATCTATAATGACGTTTAAACTTATCATTTACTTACGATCATAGAGAATAGGTCGCAGTTTATTAATTAATCATCTAATGTTTATAATGACCTTGGGTTATTTCCTTAAGCTCATTGGATAGTTTTTGTTGTAGTCGGTTTATCATATAACAAATTATAGTGTACGTTTCTTAAATAAAAAAAAAATGTTTATAAAATGATTTTAACAGTTGATACAATATAATAAAAGTACTTAAAAAGTTCTTATAATTTACAAAGTACAATATGCAGTCTAATAATGTATCAAATGACATATTTTAAGGGCCTAGTCAGAAACGATCGTATCGTATATCGTTTCTAATAATGTGTCATGTGAGATAGTTTACGACAATGGCAAACTGTCGGAAATCGGTCATAAATTACAACATGTGGAGAAATAACAACCAATAAAAAATCTCCCTTCAAACGTGCAAGTGTGCTTTACTGGAATCATACTAAGAAAATAAAATGTGACACTCATATAAATTGTACATTAGTAACATGTAACACTATAGGTTCATCCAGGTTTTTTGTTATTGATTTTTTTTACAAATTGCTAACCTGTACGATTTTTTTTCAAGGGAAATTGTAAAATTTTCTACTTAGTCTAACTGTTTAATTAGTAAGGGGGGTAGAATTTTGAATTTTAGGTATACATGTAAGTTTATTACCCAAATAACACAGTTTATAGGTTATGATATAAAATGATTGTTTTTTTTTATTTAATCAAAAAAGATCTTGTCATAATACATGTTTATTTTTCACCTTGATATATTTGGTTCATTGTCATTTTACATAACAAAATAGTAATTATAATGTTAACGGTGGATAAGGAGGCAACGGCCGAACCGCTGAGGACTCTGCCTTAAGAGTCATCTTCACCGCTGTGCCAGAAGCCCATTGTTGCGCAGTCGGCAATGTTAACCATACGGCTTTTAATGCAAAACATAGCATTGCATTCCCCTGTTTCGGACGCCGTTTTTCAACCGATTTTCTTTAAACTTGGTAAGTGTTTGGTTGAATAGTTATACTACGTCGCTCATACCTCGGAATTTTCAAAATTTAACAAATATTACTAAGGAAAATTGAGTTACTTTGCGATGCCTCAAAGAGTAACATTAGTTAAATTTTCAAAATTCAGAGGTATGAGCGACATAGTCATAACTATTCACCTAAACACTTACCAAGTTTAAAGAAAATCGGTTGAAAAACGGCTTCCGAAACAGGGGAATGCAATACCATGTTTTTCATTAAAAGCCGTATGGTTAACGTTGCCGACTGCGCAACAATGGGCTACTGTCAAACCTGGCAAAGGGATGAAAATGACTCTTAAACGAGCACTTTGCTAAAGTCCCAGGAATCGCGGGATGCTAAAGGAAGATAAAAGGTTGGAAATGGGGCAGAAATCAGCCGCTTGACCACTCCCGTGCTCCTGTGACAACTGTTCAAGATCAACCCGGTGGTCTGCTCTACCATATGAGTGGCCATACACCGACTGTATCATTCATGTTCCTCGTATAGAGGTTTCCACGCCTTCTAGATAACATCAACTATGCTGTCTAGAACATTAATGGATGATGAGGGAAGGGAAGTTTTTAAGGACAGCCAAAAGACTTACTACATGCTTTGACAACTTCGTTTGCTGCACCCAACGTCAAATTCGCAACTGGTCTAAACTAAAACAGTTTATGCCAGTAAGGTAGCTTACAGGCATAACCCAGTAAGCTACCTTGCCTAATAATTGTGATTATTTACTTATATATTAATTGTGTTGCAAATTCTATTTTTTTCTAGTAAACTTTAGAGTGAAATAACACATAACAGCTAAATTCTCTGTCTACAGCCAAACATCATGGATTAGGTCAATTTTAAACTTACAAGGAACGAATTCATAAGGAACTAACAATGATTTTATGTATTAATTATTTTAATAACAATAAATATATATTGGAAAAACAACTTCAAATAAGTATGTGTTAGGCCTAAATTAACCACACTTAAAAACAACAAAAAATGTATTTTATGTTTTGAAGCAAAGTAAATATTTGATGAACGAATAAAAAATCATTGATACAAGGTTTAACCTGGGGCCATGGAGTTTGTTCAAGAATAAACTTGCACGAAGAGTGATGAAAATGTCTCCTTTGAAAAACATTCAAACGATTCTTTTTATGACTTTTATGTTATAAAAAGCAAAATATCATTAAAGATTTATTTAAGATCTATCGTGTTTTACTAATTTAAATTGTGAATCATTATAGAACTGAACCTAGCATAATTTGAAAAAAGAGTTGAAACAATAAAATTAAACACAGCGTCCATGACCTTAATAAATAAATATTTTGTATACGCGATTAAAACCCATTGTAATGTATGACTTAGGACACAATTTAACTTGATTAACAAACTATTAAATAATCACATTGTTAAACTGTAAGGGTGGATGTATAGTATAGGCGACCTTTATGCAACTGTAAAACTAACAGTTTTATAAACTTCATATTTATTTTTATTTTTTATTTTTAAGATATCTCAATAATATGTGAAAATTCATGAATTTAACTTTAAATATTCTATATTCATTACATTATGATTTACCCAAAAAAGTTAGTGAATTTTAAGTACATTTTAGTGTACTATGCAAAAAAAAAAAAAAAAAAAAAAAAAAAAAAAAAAAAAAAAAAAAAAAACTTGAAATTTAGATTTAATTAAGATGTAGTTACTTAGGAATATATAAAGGCGAAACTTCGTTTTCCGTCTCCACTGTTATTATCAATGTGGAAATTTTGATATTGCGATTGAAATTGAGTGATGAAAACAATCGAATCAACAACGATACAGTACTGAGAAAATATATGTATCATAATAATAATAATCTAACCTAACAGTGTAACCTGTTGAGATGTGATCTCAACAATAAAAAAATTACCTAATTCGTTTATGGTTTACCAAAACGTAATCGTTATAGCACATTAATAATGGTTAAAATAATAAAAATTGATCTTGAGAGTTGGCTTCGTGTTTTTAAAAATGTTACGTCCAAAAGTGTGGGTCATTTCAAGATAAGATTGATAAAACACACAGTTTATTTCCTTGAACATTTGAGCTTAAACTAGGAAAACAATCTTTAAAAAGATAAATGAATCAACTCAACGTCAATGCAAAATTGTTATCTTTGTGGACAATGGTTTCGCCCCTTTAATATAGATAGGGGCATCTTCAGCACGTTCTTGAGGTTAAAAAATTTGTAAATTAAAAGTTCTTGTCGATATTAACACACAAATACGTATACCACATAATGACAAAACACTTAAATAAAACATTGGATAAAAACCGGCCGGTATAACCTAACTTTCCTAGACTACACGCACGGGCTGATACATAAAAGTTACATCTTTTTTTAAATCTTAAATTGATGAACCTATATATTATCTTACTTAAATAAAAATCATTAATAATATCCAACACAAATAATATTTGCAAATACAAATAAGGTTTTAAGTTTTTACAAGTCGACTTTTCTATATATTTTTAACATGTGTTTTATGTAATTAAGGGTTATACAAATAGGCCTATCTTATAAAATTTCATGTGTTACATTAAATAAAAATTACAATACAGTTTACCTTATACGGGTCATACAATAATGTCTTTCCACAAACTCCTTACATTAACTTATTAACTGATTGGTTTGATTTCCTGGCCTAAATCAATGTATTACAGAACCCAATAAGTAGGGACATCCCATGTTAAAAAATTTTAGTTTTGCCCCCGAAAACCAGAGGAAAATAAAGCGCTGATGCTAGGATTACTTCTCCTTACTGTCACAAGAAGCGCTCTTTCTACCTCTCAAATGTCAAAATGAGCATATTTGTTTACAAAAAATCAAAACAATAACAAACTTGTGTAAAATTATTCTAGTCATCTGTTTCCATCTAACCAATCAGCATAATCCTTAACATCTTGGTGGTGCTACCTGTGTTTCAGGGGCGGCGTTCTCACTTCCCCATAAGGATGTCCCTACTTATTCGGTTCTGTATACATTGCCTAAATGCATAAACATCGATGACATCAATATTTCAACAGTTCTCTTATTGCCCGGAAACACAATTTTAATTTGTTTAACATTCACAACTTTCACCAATTGTCCATAGCATTATTTTTATTAGAATTTCCGATGACATAATATAAATGTTAACGAAGAAAATAAAGATCTAACCAATCCAAGTTCGTTTTGTATATGGTAACAGTAGTACGCAAATAAGTGTCAAAAATAAATTCTGGCTCTGTACGAATAATTGTCCAAACCATTCATATTAAATGTCGGTCAATGTTAACCACAACTAGAAATTTGTTCACATAATTAAGTCTATCTAAAATAATATTTATTTATGCCTACAACAAAAAATAACTATAATTTACGATTATCTATAGATAATATGAAACGGATATTTTTCTTTATGATTGTAGGATTCTTACCTAAAAAATTACATTTCGTAAAACAGTTGTCTTGGAACCAGACAGTATTATATTAAACTTTAACCCAAGCTGCAAAAGGACTGACTGAGGCTCAACCTGCTCCGAGTTGACGTTCATTCGATTGTCTTTGTCACCTGTTGCTTTGCCTCCTATCCCTACGTCTTTTGTGAATTGCATGAAAATTAAATTACCCACTTACAAGGCTATTAAAAAACTCATTTCATTAAAACCCCGAATTATGTCACCACGTTGAAGTTAAAAGATTTACCGATATCAGCTTATTTTTTTTAATTCATTATAATACAATACACTTATTTTTCCATTATTACGCATTTTTTAGAATGATAAGAGTAACTGATATTTAGCTTTAATTTTATATTTTTACATCTATAAATAGTGATAACTTGTGACTTGTAGGGGCAAAATCCCCTAATCATAATATCTTATAATTAATAACTTGTCAGTAATATAACATAGAAATGTGGCAATGAGAAAAAACACGAGGATGCTCAGCACCCATATCAGAGTTAGTATACTTTTAATAGTGTTCACCATATCAGTTTACTGTCTTGTTTGTTCATGAGTTGAATGAATATTTTCGGTCCTGTAAAATGCTGTTATATTTACCGTCATTAAATCAATAAAGCACCTCAAAGTAGATTTTAACACACTATCAATAATCAGCTCTCCTAATCAAAATACGTGTTTTCGTGTAAACATAGCAACCTTTATTTCAATCGTCATTATTTTCATGGAGAATATTTTTTGTTAATTCTCATTTTACAGTAAAATTTTGGATAGTTGCTTTGTCTGTGGGCGACTTTCTTTAATTTAAACTCCCTCCTATCAATTCTGCAATCTCTGTAAATGGCCAGTTTATTTTTTTTATTATTTTTTTTTCTAGGGAAAGTTTGGTTACTGAATGCCAACACTTTGTTGACTGCCCCACTTTAAAATTTATTTAAGTTTCTTCTTCTCCCAAAGTGATCATTTGACTCTCCTTTTAAAATCAGCGTTCACGTCTCGATTGGCAAACCAGTCAATTTTTAAGTTCTTTTGTTACCATTTTCAGTCAACTTGTAATAGTTTGTTAGGTTAGAAACGCACTTGGTTGCCAATAAACGCCACAAAACGTGTCATTATATAGTAGTATTACTACTCTAGTTGGTTATTAATAGATCACCTTTACGCATTGTGATCATCTGGTTCACATTTTCAAATTAAGCCAGAACATAGGTTTTAATGTACATAAAGCAGACGTTCGAATTCTCATGCTTTTCTTATAAAGGACATTTTACGTTATTTTTCCTTTCCTGGTAATTTTATGGATACGCCGATATTTTTCATAATGCATGGGACCAAGACCTTTACTTTGAGACCCCTCCTATCTTCCAGCTATTTGTAATATGCTTACAATTTTACTCAATCAATTTCGCGTTCAGAATTACATATATAGATTTTTGGGCGCTGGGGCTTTTCACAGGTCACAAAGAGTGACATCACGCGTTATTATGAAAATATGTGGAATCAACGAATCGATAAGAAAAAAATGACAGACAGTGATGAAACATCACATGACATAGCCTCAATTACGTCATCAGCATAATGTCATTGACGATGACTGACTACGTCACAAATTTAAAGGTCAGCGAGAGGCTTAAAATTATTTGAAATTTTAGCAGTTTTTCAACTAGTGATTGAAATTTACATTTTATTCATGACCTTGGAGACTTTGAAAAATTCAAAGAACAACTCTAAAAGTTCCAATAATATTTAAGTATGATGTAATCTTATGTCTGTTGGTAGGAATTATAATCATAAAAAATCAAAGTAAATTCAAGAAAAATATTTTGAAACAATAAGTTTAATAAATAACCTATTATCAACCAGATGTAGGTAATATTTAAGTAAATTGTCGGTAAATAAGGCCCTGATAGTGAGTAAAGCTATTTAGTTTTGGCGACACTTAACTGACCAATCAATAGTCACCACTTTTATTACCATTACTTCAAAGTCCTTAGATGTAGGCATAACTATTCCTATAGCAGAAAAACCACCCTAACTTCCTCCACTATCAACCGATTAGTCGGATCAGTCGAGAGCTCCAGACCAATCAAAGTCTCGTGTCATCTCGTTGTTGTGTAGTCAACATCACAATCAGCTAGGGACGCTTCTATCAGTCTCATTACGTACAACACTTGACTCATGCACCAGATTACCTCACTAACTACCTCCACAATCAACCGATTAGTCGGATCAGTCGAGAGCTCCAGACCAATCAAAGTCTCGTATCATCTCGTTGTTGTGTAGTCAACATCACAATCAGCTAGGGACGCTTCTATCAGTCTCATTACGTACAACACTTGACTCATGCACCAGATTACCTCACTAACTGCCTCCACAATCAACCGATTAGTCGGATCAGTCGAGAGCTCCAGACCAATCAAAGTCTCGTGTCATCTCGTTGTTGTGTAGTCAACATCACAATCAGCTAGGGACGCTTCTATCAGTCTCATTAGTAGTATAGAACCGTCACTCCTGCATCATGAGGGGTATGAGGGGTATGAATTTCCTAACAGTCCTACAGGCCTATTTTTAACCGGTTTTTGGTGATTTTTTGCCTACATTTTGGCAATTTTACAGCGTTTTTGGCAATTTTACAGCGTTTTCCAGGATTTCCAAGGCATAAAAAATTGATAGAGAAGAGTGAGGGGTATGAGGGGTATGAATTTCTTAACAGTCCTGTGGACCTATTTTTAACCGGTTTTCAGTGATTTTTGCCTGTATTTTGGCAGTTTTACAGCTTTTTCAGGAATTCGGAGGCATAAAAACCTGATAGAGGAGGGTGACTGCGCCATGAGGGGGTATGAACTTCCTAACAGTCCTACGTAAGGAATAGTCCCGTATAAGGACTATGGTATTTAGATAGTCCCGCGTGAGGACTAGACCTGCCTGATATTGTATTTAAATGGTCCTACACAAGGACTAGTCCCGCGTACTATTGTATTTAAATAGTCCCGCGTAAGGACTATTGTATTCAGATAGTCCCGTGCAAGGACTATTGTATTTAGATAGTCCCGCGTGAGGACTAGTCCTGTGCAAGGACTATTGAATTTAAATAGTCCGGCGTAGGGACTATTGTATTTTAATGGTCCTGCATGCTATTAAATATAGATAGTCCGGTGTAGGGACTAGTCCGACATAGGGACCATTATATTTTTAGTCCGTTGTGGTGATTTTCAACTCATAAAAGAAATTTCCACTAATATACAACACTTGCTGTGTTAGCGGGTGTTTCAGCATGAGAGGATAGAGATAAGAGATAACAGACGGACGTCGACTGACCTCGAGATTGGCGATAAGAGTTTGTTTGGTAATTAGGTTGCTGATAACGGACCGGCGCGGCGCCAGACTCCGTCATTAGTGATAAGAATTTTAATGAGACTTTTTGTTAATTATATCGCCGACTTATCAATCTTGAATGGTTTTAACAGGGTGATGCAATTTGGACTTTGCCAAATCAGCCATAGAACTTTAGATATAAAAGAGGCCAGTGTTCAAGCAATATTCAGTTTGCTTCGAGATCTGTCTCAATAGTGGTGAGTAATATTTTAGATAATACCTCTGTTAGTTATTAAATTAATAGTCAAAATTATCATAGAATATTTTCATACAATAATAATAAAATAAGCGTTTTGAGTTATCTTATCAAAGCCCCTGACCCAAATGTCATGTTTGTATTATAACGTGTTTTCACTCAATCAAAATTGTTGTTGTTGTTTCATCGACTTGTATGATTTTCACTTAAAATCAATTAGTTTAATATATATTTTAAATATTTGGAGTTTAGCTGTTTTGTCAATTTTTTATTTATAGCTGTTTATTAAAAACCATAATATAATATTTTTCACTAGTACCCATTAAATTTTTTATTCTGATCAGTTTTTTATTTTTCTCTTGTAGATCGCATAAGAAGATGGCAATTAAAATTAATTGCAATTTCTGCGGGAAGCTTATATCAAAATCAAATATGACATATCATGTCAAAGTTTGTCCTAAAAACCCAAATAAGGACTTGAGCTCCCGTTACATGAAAAAGTCTTGTGATAAATGTAAAAAATCTATTTCAAGTAATCATTTTAGTAGACATTACAAAACATGTCAATATACTACCAATCAACCTTCCACTTCAACACCTCAAAATAATGAACCACAACCAACACCCAGCACCAGTGGAGCTCAAAATTTGAAACCCTCAATCCAAAAGAAAGCAAGTTATGAATATAAAACCAAATGTCCGAAATGTGAAAAACTTGTAAGAAAATCTAATATGAGTTACCATTTAAAAACACACGAAGAATCAGCTTTGGTTAGCCGTGGTGGAATCGTTGATGAAAATGATGGACCCACTCCAGCAAAAAGACCTCGTCTGGATGAAAATCATGTTAAAAATAAATCTGTTTTTGAAACTTTGCAGGGGGTTATATTTTTAACGATGGCGACAATTTGCAATTTGGTGAAAGGGCCTATCGGTGGTGGCAATACCTTTACACCGAAAGATTCTGAAGTCGAATTAGTGAGATCGGCTTTCGGGGGAGTCGTCAACTTTTATTGCATTGAAAACATTCACGCTATCAAAGACCCGATCATATTTTTGGACGCATATAAAAATATTATCATTAGGAAGATAAAAGAATGGTTGGGTGAATTTGAATTGAAGGTCCGATTTAACTTCCGAATTGATTTCAAGAGGAAAGAACAAGTAGAGGAATTCAACTTTAAAACGAAATATTCTGTGATCGATTTGAGTACCGATATTTCAGGTTTCTACGATTTTGCTAAGGAAAAGTTACTCAACGAAATGGAAGAATTTCAAGCGAAAGGATCCGGTTGGTCTTTATTCAGTATAAGCGATTTGGAAATTCAAGTATGCCGCTATAACCCCCTCAGAGCATCTAGTTATATTCCTCTACCCAAAGATATTGCGAATAGAAAAGCTATTATTAATGTAAGAAATGATGATGAAAAATGTTTTCTTTGGTCTATTTTATCTGCATTACACCCTGTTGGACGTACTGATAATCCTGAACGAGTCAGTAAATACAAACAGTACGAACACGAGTTTGATGAAGCTTTGAAAGATATAACGTTCCCCGTACAGGTTCAGAAAAATATTATAATGAAATTTGAAAAACGGTCTGGCGTGTCAGTAAATATATATGCTTGTGATTTAAATAAAAACTCTGAAAATTATGATAAGTTTGAGGACTATCCCGGTGCAGGAAAAAAATCGAAAAATGCTAAGAAAAGTGACATCTACGTTTTGTATGTAACGAAAAATGAAATCCCCAACAGACATGTCAATCTGCTGTATTTGAAAAATGAAAACGGCAACTCACATTATTGTTGGATAAAAAGCATGAGTAGATTAATTGGTAAGCAACTGAAAAAGAGAGGTCATAAATCATTCCACTGCAATCGTTGTCTCCAATATTTTGGAACTGAAGCTTTGTTAAAAACCCACAAAGAAACCTGCAACGAGCCAGAACAACAGGATGTTCATGATTTGGATACAATCTTTATATGCAACAGATGTCTCAACGGATTCGATGATGAATTGAAATTAGAAAAACACAGGGAATACTGCAATGAACACAATGCTGTTAGAATCGTCATGCCTAAGGCGATTAAAATTAAAGATGATTACATCAGCCCGACAATACAGTTCAAGCACAAATACAGAAAAATGAAAGTGCCCTACGTAGCGTATGCTGATTTCGAATGCATCTTGACACCAGTGGACGACCAGCGGGGGATCAACACCAAGAAATATCAAGCCCATCAAGCGGCCAGTTTTTCATTGTACGTTGTGAATGCGTCAGACGACTATGACATTCCCTTCGATTTGTACTATGAATATTTGGGCGCCGATGCAGCACAGGTCTTCATAGATGGACTCGTAGATGTTTCAAAGAAAATAGCTCAACTCTACAGTCGTGAAGCAGCGAAGCCCATGACTTTGACTGCTGCCGAAAAGGCGGAAGCCAGGTTTACTTCGGTTTGCCACATTTGTGGAAAAGTGTTTGATGAAAAAACTGGAAAAGCCGTTCTCGATCACGATCATTTGACTGGGAAATTCAGAGGGGTAGCCCACAATTCATGCAATTTGAATTTCAAAAAGCCCCATTTCCTGCCGGTCTTCATCCATAATCTGAGCAATTATGACGGCCATTTATTTATAAAAATGCTTGGAGCTGATAAGAAAGATATCGTTGTCTTGGCCACCACCGAAGAACGTTACATATCTTTCGAAGTGAAAATTGAAAACGGGGTGAACTTGAGATTCTTGGACTCGTTCAGATTCATGGCTTCCAGTTTAGACAGTCTGGCCAAAAATCTCACCAAACATCAATTCAAACACACTTCGAAATTCTTCTCGGATGACAAACTGGATCTGGTTATTCGCAAGGGGATTTACCCGTATGATTATATGGACGGTATGGAGAGATTTGGAGAGACGTCTTTGCCTTCAAAAGAATCGTTCTACAACAAATTGAACAATTCAAACGTCAGCGATGAAGATTACAAACACGCGTGTGATGTATGGGAAAAGTTTTCCATCCAAACGATGGGGGAGTACACTCTGCTGTACAATAAAACAGACACCCTACTGCTGGCGGACGTAATGGAAAATTTCCGTAAAGTGTGTTTGAAAACGTATAAACTGGATCCAGCGTGGTATTACACCTCACCCGGTCTGGCCTGGGACGCCATGTTGAAGAAAACTGAAGTAAGCCTCGATATGCTGACGGACCCCGACATGGAACTGATGATCTCGAAAGGCATTCGCGGTGGTATCTCTCAGTGCTGCCACAGATACGCCAAAGCCAATAACCCGTACATGCACGATTATGACGCTGGAAAACCGAATGATTACCTTATCTATCTGGATGTAAACAACCTCTATGGTTGGGCGATGATGGAGTACCAACCCCAGAGAAAATTCGAGTGGTGCACAGACTCTGAACTGGACCAGATAATGTGTAAACTCACAAACGGTCAATTCATCAGTAACAAGTCCGACACCGGTTACATCCTCGAAGTAGACCTCGAATATCCTCAACATCTGCACGACCACCATAGAGACCTACCTCTAGCCCCAGAGAACCAATGTCCGCCGGGATCCAATCAGAGGAAACTCTTAACAACGCTGTACAACAAAGAGAAATACATCGTACACTATAGGAATCTCCAACTCTATCTGTCTTTAGGAATGGTTCTGAAGAAAATATATAGGGCCATAAAATTCCAACAGTCAGCGTGGTTGAGTGAATATATTAAATTAAACACGGACATGAGAACCAAAGCGACGAACGACTTTGAAAAAGATTTCTACAAGTTGATGAACAACTCGGTGTTCGGCAAGACGATGGAGAATATCAGAAAACACGTCAATATCAAACTGGCCACTCACGAACAGCAGTTGCAAAAGCTAGTGGCGAAACCCAATTTTAAATCCTTGACAATATTCTCCGAGCACTTGACTGCTGTCCATATGGAAAAGACCTATTTGTATTTCAACAAACCCATTTATGTCGGTATGAGCATTTTGGACATCTCCAAAATAGCGATTTACGATTTCCATTATAACGTCATGAAACCAAAGTATGGGGACAACATCAGAGTCCACTATGGAGACACCGACTCACTGGTCTATGGCGTGAGGACTGAAGATGTATACGAGGACATGAAAAGCATGATCGACTATTTTGACACCAGTGATTACAAAGCGGATAACGTTTACGGCATGCCGCGAGTCAACAAGAAAGTCATCGGAAAATGGAAAGACGAACTGGCCGGAGATGTCATGAGGGAGTTCGTCGGGCTGCGATCGAAGATGTACGCATATGACTCGGAAGGAAACAAATCTGGCAAAAAGGCGAAAGGCGTGACGAAATCCGTTGTCAAGAAGGAGTTGAAGCTTGAAGACTACAAATCGTGTTTGTTCAACGAAACGGAAGAATACAAGACGATGAACACCATCCGGAGCAAAGGGCACAACATTTATTCCATATCACAATATAAAAAAGCGCTGTCCGCTAAGGATGACAAGAGGTACATCTGTGAAGACGGACTGACGACACTGCCCTGGGGACATTTTCGGATACCCGTCAGTATGGATGTTGATGAAGATTTCGATCTGGACTGATTACAACGGATTTTTTAAAGACCTGTTTCATTGATGAAAATAGTGTGTTTAATTGTTTTTCTCAACGATAAAAAATAAAATTCAAAACTCATTTATTTTTGTAAATCAGCTGTGATGGAAATTGCATCACAACTGATGATTACATCAAAATTTAATACATTTTTTTTAATCAGCTGTGATGGAAATTGCATCACAACTGATGATTTCATCAAAATTTAATATTTTTTTAATCAGCTGTGATGGAAATTGCATCACAACTGATGATTACATCAAAATTTAATATTGATCAAAATTTTTAATCTCCTGGTTTTCGCCCATTGGAGTGATTGGTGTCTACCTCCAATTGGGACTTTTTATGCCTCAAAAAGTACTCTGTTGAAGGTGGGAACTTTGACGTAGTAACAGAGCTTTGTAACCAATATCCACCGACACCAATATGCTATCCGATCCCCCTCGGATTTTGATCGTACAAATTATACAAACGTAAATCCCGTCAATATTTTTCATTTACTAGAATTGTAGAAATGTATTAGAAAACTAAATCATCATCTGTACATATTCCTTTTTAACGTCATAAGTGAACATGGTCTGTGATACCACGATGACGTAGGCCGTAGTGCCTTTATCAGCTACCGGACCGGAAACGGCGTTTGTAAAATCCAATTCGATTTGGATATCGTTTCTTTTTCTCTCGGTCGAAAACGGATGGAGATGTGTGTCTATCACCATCACCGGGTATTTGTTGATGAAATCGTTTATATTGAGATATACATCATCGTTTTTGAACATGACTTGTCTCATCGAACAGTAGCTGTCGTATAGCAGCCTGTACTTTTTATCCGTGATATTCAAATTTTGCTGCTCCTGCGGGTACCGTTGTCCGTTTATTTTCACGTGGAAATTCTTTATGTTTACACTGTCGAACTGGCCGGGGTCTTTAGTCTGATCATTTTTACGACTCGTCTGTAAACCGATTATCACAAAGACCGGATTGAGTATGTTCCGGTAGAGATTCGTTATATCGAACGTGTAATTGGAGCCTATCACACCGAACTTTTCAATACAATCCCAGCGGAAATATTCATATACCAATTCGCCTTTTTCGCTCAATTTCTTAAGCCCATCGATGAGCACGGCCTTCATGGAGGGGTCGTAATCCACGAGGGGGACTTTCAACACGAAGCTGCTAATTTTTATTTTTCCCTCCGCTGCGTCAACAGCATTGGCGCCGGAACCTTCAGTCCAGCGGTAGATGGCATCATCGTCTTCTGCGCGGGTGAACGTTATTTCAAATCCACCCTTGTACATGGGATACTTTAGACTGTCAAAAAATCCCAAACCCAGGTGGGCCAGCGTTCCCAGTGCTTCGAACTTGCCGCCGCCCTTGTCGTAAACCGATTTGAATCCGCTGCTGTAGTACGTGTTTTCCTCCGATCTGCTGTACGTGGTCAACCCTTTGATGGTGCTCGTGATTCCGACTTTATCCACGGAATCGATGACTTGGTTGTGTTTTTTCAATTCAATACTCTTGAACAAATAAGCCGCAAAATTGTCCACAAGTTTGATGGGGTCCGTGCTGGCGTAACTAGCACCATTGGATTTCTTGACAACCTCCCCTTGGATGTGAAACAATATCCTGTTGTTGTAAAACGAATCACCGTGGTCCAGTTTGAATGTGGTGAAATTATTGGGTGAATTAAAGTGCAAGTCCGATACCGGTAGAACCGTGACGTATTCGCATCTCGCTATCTTATCCGATGCCTCTTCGTAGTATTTCTCCATTCCTAATATAGTTTTTTGGGTTTCCGATTTCCAATAAAAAATGTGAAAATTGTAGCGGAAAGCAATAAAAAATAAAAAACACCGAATTCCTGATCGCTTAATGAAATCGACTACTTGAACAGTTTTACGTTTTTATACATGTTCAAACGTCTCAACCCGAGATTTCGAAAAACCCTTTTATCTACACCTTCAACATTTTTTATTACATCCAAACATCGCTCTACGTAGTCGAGACCCTTCGGCTGAGAAACCAGTTTTTCCATCTTATCGTGTATGAAGTTTACGATGGCGATTTTTTCATTGTGAAAAGCGTTATTGCCGGCCTCCTCTTCGGCGCGAATAAACTTTAATCTTTCAATCAATTTATCATCATCATCGATGTATTTGTACTCGACAGGGGCGTGTGAATCTATCAACAATCCGCTGCCCGATGACTGTTTAAATTCTTTCCAGATCTCACTGATCAAATTCACCCATTTCCAAGACTGACTGGACCTGGGACGTTTCAACTTTGGATCGTTGTTCTGAAAAATCGCATCGGATTTTATCAGTATATCCTTGTAATTATTAAAGTCCTGGGCTGTGAAAGCGCCCGCACTTATAAGTTTTTCTCTCGTCGTACCCTCGCCCGGAGACGATACTCTGATTTCCGCTTTCGTCAACAGACTCCACAATCCCGGTGTGCCGGCATATTTATCTCCGGTGCTGTCTAATATAATATCATCATTTTCAATCGTAATAGTCTTCGATCCGATGGCCAGTTTGTTCAAGTTGAAATCGTAGCGAATACCGAAAGATCTATCGTTGCTGGTAGCGAGATGTTGTTTGGCGATATCACCAATATCTTGTCTTTCAGTGAATTCGCGGATTGAAAGGTTTATCCTGCCTTCGTCTGGCGATTCTATTTCCGACGGTAAAGGATCGATGTGTGGTGATTCTCCGGGTGGAGGTGATTCTCCGGGTGGAGGTTCGAGCACATCTTCATCTTCACGAGGTAAAGGCACCTTCCGGGCCGCCATCAATTCTCGACCCGGTGTACTGAAAGCGCGGGGTCTAAAAATGTCTTTTTTTCGTTGTATAGTTTTAGACACGGACAGACGTTGCGGTGGGGTCTTTTTATCGGAACCTTGCTCCTTGATCGCTTTGACGACCGGTTCCTGTCGCTTTTCAATCTCACGTTTTTCTTCAACTTCACGAATCTTTACTGCTTGGGATTCACTGACCAATTGGTTTTGCAATTTATCCAATTTTTTAGCCTCCTGCACAGTTAAAGGTTGATGTGCAGATATCGGTATGAAAGGAATTTTGGGTGCGTATTGCTCACGTATCGGCGGATGTTTACGAAACAATTCCGCTCGCTCTTTCACTTGTTCTTTTCGGATTTCCTCATTTTCCGCGACCCATTTATCTTGTAGTTTTTCAATTTTTTTACCCTCCTCCGCAGTCATCTCGTCGGGCCACATTTTGTCGGCCAACTTGTGTTTTTTAACTAACGTCTTGACAATCTCTTTATCGCTTTTCCTCTTCATCGTACTAATATAGGTGGTTGGGTTTTTAGTAGCAAATTTTATATTGGATAATCGAAATACAAAAGTGACGAATATTTTCACAAAAATTTTGAATCGAATAAAAAAACGTCCGACAACGTTTTGATTAAAAAAATAACGTTTACACATCGATTTTTGAAAAACGTTCGCGGACGTTATTTATTAAAAACAGCGTCTAGACATCGATTTTGAAAAACGCTCGAGGACGTTATTTATTAAAAACAGCGTTTAGAAATCGATTTTCGAAAAACGTTCGCGGACGTTAGTTATTAAAAACAGCGTCTAGACATCGATTTTCAAAAACGTTCGCGGACGTTATTTATTAAAAACATTGTCTAGACATCGATTTTCGAAAAACGTTCGCGGACGTTATTTATTGAAAACATTTTTCATATTGCACATGTATTTTCCACACCGCGCTTTTTTCGTCATATTTACCGTGAGAAACCCATAAGGTTCATTCCAACACTTGTTGCATATATTTTCAAATTCACCGAAAGTCATGTCCGAACCCACGAAATCGTCGTAAATCCGTTTGGTGTAATGTTTATTCTGTTTGAAGACACAAAGGAAATTTATATTATTCCGTATGACCTGCATGTCCACTTTGCCGTAACTCTGGCTCAGGTAGACGCACGAAATCTTTTTATGCCTGCCTCTGATAAAATAGTCTTTAATACCTTTTTGTTCTTCCATGAGACAATCGTCAAATATCACAAGTGAGTTATTCTTGCACTCGTCCACCGCCGGCAGTTCATCGCAATTGTTGAAGAAATACGCGATTCTCTTTTTATACTTTTTCTCCGCGTCCGCATAGGTTTTTCTCAGCTCAACATAAGCCGGCTGTTCTATGGATTTACTGAATACGTAAAGGTTTTTAAATATAATACCGTTTTTATTGTAAATGAAATTTAGCAGTAAATTGGTTTTGCCGCTGCCTGAAGAACCCACTATGAGACATCGCAATGGGCTGGGCAACAGGTTGTCTTCGAATGTGTCTTTGTAATATGAAACTATATCCATCACTATGTGGGTGAAATGACCTCTTGACATTCAGTAAAAAATGAAAGCGGAGAAATGATTTCAAAATATAATTCTTTTTCAAATTGACGACATTGGAATTATTCACAAAACACACATATCTTTCATTACATTTTTTACAGCTCTGATAAAATCAAAATCACCGTAAACCGATATACAATTCGTTTTTCGGTCGTGATCATATCGGACGCCCACTTCATCCATCATTTTTAAAATCTTGTTAATCAAGTTACCGTCGGGGATATATTCGACTTCATAACAATAATCGAACTCGCCAGTCACAATTTGCTCCTTATCAAAATATTTACTTTGTATATCAATGTACTTGTATTGCTTTACGTCGTCTTCGTTTTTACGTGCTTTGAGAATAGACAACACGTGATGGATTCTATTACTCTTCACCAGCGCTTTCAACCTCTTATTATCGTCTATCAGATTTTGTAATCCATAATGATCTTTTCGTAACGTTGGCAACAGTTCCTCTAACATCCATTCTTTAAACTCTTCATTTTTATTTTTACTCGCTCCCAATAGAGAACAAACACCCGAGTCGTCTATATATGCAGTATCAGGATGTTCATCGGCGAAACGGAAAAAGTTGTCGTGTTCTTTTTACTCTAAATATTTAATAATATGCTTTTTGCTAATATTGTCATAAATGGCTTTCCTAGGCCTCCTATATCCAAGTATTTTAGATACATCATTTCCTCTAAACCAGAATTTATTATCAGCATCGAATATAATGGTAATTTCATCTTTTCCAAAACTAAAACTATTATTCACAATGTCTATTTCATTATTCATTTTGTCTAATATATAAATTGACATTTTTAATGTTGTTTTTTATTGTTGAAAAGATGGTGAAAAAATGTATTTACCATTATTATTTTTTGCATATTTAAATTTACTATTAATAGTCCCCACGCCGGACTATCTAATTAAAAATGCAATTCAATAGTCCCCACTCCGGACTATCTAAATTCAATAGTCCTCATGCCGGACTATCTGAAATTCAATAGTCCCAGCACAGGGCTATCTGAAATTCAATAGTCCCCATGCAGGACTATCTGAAATTCAATAGTCCCCACTCAGGACTATCTGAAATTCAATAGTCCCCACTCAGGACTATCTGAAATTCAATAGTCCCCACGCAGGACTATCTGAAATTCAATAGTCCTCATGCAGGACTATCTGAATTCAATAGTCCCCACGTGGGACTATCTCATACAATAGTCCCCATGCAGGACTATCTAAAATACAATAGTCCCCATGCAGGACTATCTGAAATTCAATAGTCCTCACGCAGGACTATCTGAAATTCAATAGTCCCCTTGCCGGACTATCTGAAATTCAATAGTCCCCAAGCAGGACTATCTAAAATTCAATAGTCCCCATACCGGACTATCTTTAAAAATAAATACAATAGTCCCAGCATAGGACTATCTGAATAATACCTAAAACATTGTACGTTGTAATTCTTTCTTGTAGAACCCTCCAATTATATCTTCACCAGTTTCATCCGCAATCTTATAAGTCGTGGGTCTCGTGTTTAAAACTTGCTTGATTACAAAAATCTCGGACGTCCAGTTCTGTTTGTATTTATTCGTAAAAACATCTTTTTTCGCTGTAATGCGGACTCTGTCTCCCACATCGAATTTTGCCTTTTTACGGGGTATTCTATTTTCCAATTCGTTGTACATTTTCAATAAAGCCTGCTCGTTGCCTTTATTCACATCCGCGGGCCTCATTTTTATAGTATGGTGGAAATCGTGTTTGTTGTATTCGTCGGTCAATTCTTGCAATATGTCGTGCCACTTGTGCGAATTTCTAACTTGGAATTTTACTTTCAACTTCTCATTTAACGTTCTATGATATCTTTCGATTATTGCGGATTTCTCCTCACTCTCGGTGTGGTACAATTTAATGTTGTGTTTTTTCAACAACTTGTTAAAATGCGTATTTTTAAACTCTGTCCCTTTATCGGTGTGTAAGAGTTTAGGCGGTGAATGACCGTCATTTTTGGCCCGGGCAATTATTTTTTCAAAAGCTGATGACACATCCGGACCATCTTTTTTCTTCAAGGGCTCTGACCAAACGAACTTACTGAACGTGTCGATCACATTTAAAATGTATTTATACCACTTGTTTTCCCTAGCATATTCTTTCAAAATCAACAGATCGGCCGCCCACAAATCATCGATACCTTTCGTGACGATTCGGCGTTTTATGAACTTTTTCACGACGGGTCTGTGCAGCTCTTTAGCTTCCAAAACTTCCGGCGGGTCTTTGATAAACGAATTTCTCTTACTGCCGCATATCGCACAATTTGATGTCGCAAGCCACCTTTTATTTCTCGTTTTGACAGTTTTGACATCCGTGGATGGTGTGTTTGTTTTACACTTTCTGCAATGCAATTCCATGTCTAATAATGCGCAGCTACTTTTCAAGTCAAATAAAATATTTGCAAATGCAAAGTCGTTTAAATAAATTGTACATTTGCGTGGATTGTGTGTTATATGTATAGGATAAGAAACGAGATGCAGCACAGACATAAAATCCAGTTGACCAAGGGTCAAAAGAACAAGTTGCGTGTCGCTTATAAAAAGCAGAAACTCGCTATTTTAACTTTGAACAGAGATCAGTTGACGAACGGGAATGTCGAGGTGATGTTGACGGACGAACAACATAAACAAGTGTTGAGAGCCATGAAACACAATAAAGGCTTGAGATTGATATTGAGCCATTCGCAGTTGAAGAACAACATTGAAGGGGGTCTACTGAAAGAGATTCTGGAGTTGGCGGAAACGAGTATCCCCTATTTCAAGAAATTCGCTTCACCCCTGATCAAAGACAAAGTCGCACCAGCTATAAAAGATAAATTCGTTCCGTGGCTGAAAAAGATGATTGACGACGAGTTGGATACAATTATGGAAAAAGATCCGTCAGGTGCCGGATTAAGACAAATGATAAACAACCGACTCAATGCGGCTTTGAACGATGTACGGGTAAAAAAAAATTAATTCCGTTGACGTTGAGCGATCTGGAAGTCTGGGCCAATAAATTGAAATTGAAGAATTTTCGCGGTGTTTTCAGACGAGAGCTTTTACCTGATGTACCTTGGAAAAACGAGTGCGGTATAATCAATCTCGGTGATCTGGACACACCCGGAACACATTGGACGTGTTATTATAAAAATGGTAAAAATGTAATTTATTTCGATTCTTATGGAAATGCGCCACCACCTTTGGAATTGGACAAGTACATGAGAAGTTTTGACATTCGCTATAATTCGGACCGATTTCAAGATTATGGTGATCCGCCAATCTGCGGGCATCTTTGTTTAGAAGTTTTAAGGCAGTTTTCAAATGGAAAAACATATGATGAAGTCAGAGACGATTTAAATAAAAATAAATACGCTTGGCTCGGGTGGTTCAATTGAGTCACTTTTTTATGATGCCCCCGTCAATAAATTGTTTATAACATTTTTATTTTTTTGATAATTTATTACCACCCGAAAATCTGTTTTCCTAATATAGAAATGTCAACGTTTAGATCATCGAGTCAAACTAACCAGTCAGAAGCATGGAACCTCCTCTCAACGGAGCCCAGAGAACCCAAAGGGGTTTTGACTGACAAATTCATCATGAGGTTCGATCGGTATTTAAACTGGGATCTGCTCTCTTCCCATTATGATTTTCCAATCGAGATGTTGCGGATGTACCCGCACAGAGTGAATTGGTCCAAGCTGTTGAGGCGTATTAAATTTTCGGAAGAATTCCTAAGAGAGATGGTCCCCCATTTCGATGAATGTTGGGGTATCCTGTGCAAATATCAAACGCTGTCTGAAAAGTTTATTCACGATTTTGCAGTTAAAATTGATTGGAATTACGTGTTGTTGTATCAAAATGTAACTAGCAGATTTTTGGACGAACACAAAATGTATTTTGATGATTCCTAGTTGAGTGGCTCAGAGATATTCAAAATAAAAACCTGAATTCGCATGGATCGACCGGTTTGAATAAATGGTATTTAATGTTCGCGGGATGAATAAAAACTAGTTGCTGTTTATTTTTTTTATATAAAACCATTAAGATGTAAAACATTTTTCCCTATCATAGAAATGACGACTTTTAGACTATCAGGTAAGACTTCACAACTGACCTTAAACTTGGAACATCCCATTCACTTGGATGCTGAGTACAAGTTGGCACTCACCGGACTTTTCTGCGAATACAACTTTTATAATTTATTTGAGGGTTGTAGTGTTTTGTTTGACGGTGGAACGAAAATCGGTTTCGGTAAAGGTTTTTGGACATTTGATGCCATACAGAAACACATACAAAAAGGTGTGGATCCGCTGTTGCGCGGTAAAACAGATGATAAAAAGAATAAAGTCACGGTGGTTTCAATACTGAAAACTACGGGGTACCGGGTGAAAATCACTTCACCTATAAAATTTCACATGGAAAATCCGCTGCGGCGTTTGCTGGGTTTTGATGAAATTGATACCCCCGAATACTTGGACACGTACAATGCGAAAAAACCGCACAACATAAGACCATGGGACATGATTGAAGTCCACTGTGATATCGTGGAAAATTGTTTTGTCAATCATGACGAACATTGGCACAAACACAAAGAGTCTTCGGTGTTGTATAGTTTCTTTCCATATGGTGAATTTGGTAATAAAATTGCTGTGATGCCACGGCCGCCGCTTTACGTGTCGTTGAAAAAAGGATTGAATAAAATCCAACAAATCAACATTTACATTACAGACCAAAATAACAATTTATTGCAGATGTTCGATTCGAATGTGCATATTTATTTGGAGTTGATTCGGGTGTAGTATTTTTTAATTTATTGAAAATCGGTTGTTTCTATTTTTTATTTGACGCCGCAAAACGTTATTCCTTGTATAGGTAAAAATGAACGGTCCTAACTTTAATGATTTACTGAAGGAAATCAATGGAAAGTCTTACATCAGGGTGGGTGACCTGGAAGTCGGTAAAAAATATTTTGTGGAAAATATGGATAAAATCTCTTCATCATACGGTATGAGAATATTAGTCACATGCGATGATGTGAAATTCTATCTTCCCGAAAGCTGGAATGACAGGTTGACGAATAACTGTATCAAACAACTGTTGAATTATAAGGGGAAACTCTATGTGCTGTACAACGGTAAAATAACACTCTCAGATAATAAATTCAAGCACAGTATCGAGTTTAAAGTTGACGAATAAAAACATTTTTTAAAAAACATAATTTAAATATATTTTTGAAAATACCCCGTTTAATTTATTTGTTGTGGAAATCCGTTATGCATGCATTAGGAATCAATAATGGCTGAAAGCTACGGTTATTATTGCTTGACTGAAAACGCATTTGAACCGTACAACGGGTCACCGGATGCAGCCGGATTGGATCTCAGAAGCGCGTATGATTATGTTGTACCAAAACGCGGTCAACAGTTGATAAAAACTGACTTGACTTTTAAATTCCCAGATGGGTGCTACGGGAGGATAGCGCCAAGATCTGGCTTGGCTTTAAAACATAGTATAAGTGTAAACGCCGGTGTCATAGACCGGGACTATACGGGGAATGTTGGTGTTATCTTGATGAACAATTCTGATACCGATTTTCATGTGAGTCGTGGAGATAGGATTGCGCAGATCATCTGCGAGATGTACAAAAAGCCGCCGTGTATCAGGTTGGACAAAGTCGAACAGACTGAACGTAAAGACGGCGGATTCGGAAGCACTGGGATTAATTAATAAATATCATGTTGTACGTTATTTTTTCTATTTAAATGTTAATCATTAATATCTTGGAAATGTGTTTGAAATTTATTTTTTTCTGACC
Organism: Neoaliturus tenellus; assembly: GCA_030545055.2. Classification (NCBI taxonomy): domain Eukaryota; kingdom Metazoa; phylum Arthropoda; class Insecta; order Hemiptera; family Cicadellidae; genus Neoaliturus; species Neoaliturus tenellus. Next base: position 111,964,061 of record CM061536.1, on the reverse strand, counting down.
CCCCAATAATTTGTTGAAATCAAAAGTTGATTAAACATATAGTAGTTGTAAACATCATGGATTTGAAAAATAGAGATTGGTTCACTGATGAAGATAAATACGTGATATCCGTTTTAAAAAATTGCAAACCTGGAAAACTGGAACGCTGGATGAGGGGTCTACCTAAAGCGGTGAAATGGAAAATAATACATAGCAAGCTGGGTTACGTTCCAAAAGCTATTGTTTACAAGCCTAAAGAATTTAGATCGCTAACAGCTAAAGAAAAGTTTGCGGTTCGAGAAATGGAGGATGCCAAGATAATATACTGCTATGATTGCGGGTTCGATCGCATAGTTCAACTAGAAGCGAATGATGAAGCTGTTGAGTTACCTGATAAGTGTTTTAAATCGCTGTGTTTCCTATGTCACAAGTCAGCATTTAAAGTCACAAGATGCGGACGTGATCTGTTGGCGGATCCCGATTATGAAGATGAAATGTCAGATGGTGACGAAAATGTTTGTATATTGTCTGAGATACCCTTTCACGACTATCCAGGTCATGTGGGAATTTTAGATCAGCTGGGGTACTTGCAGTATTCTGATGAAGAAGACGATGGTTGAAAACTTATTTGTTCTAATCGCTATTATTTTTTTATTGCTTTTGTACCGTGAAAACCCCCACACTAAACTATAAATATAATAGTCCTTAATAGTCCCTATGCCGGACTATCTAAATACAATAGTCCCTGCGCCGGACGATTTAAATAAACAGCCCCCACGCCGGACTATTTAAATGTAATAGTCCCCACCCAGGACTATTTAAATTCAATAGGCCTTGCACAGGACTAGTCCTAACGCGGGACTATCTAAATACAATAGTCCTTGCGCAGGACTATCTGAATACAATAGTCCCCAGGCGGGACTAGTCCTCGCACGGGACTATCTAAATACAATAGTCCTTATATGGGACTAGTCCTTACGTAGGACTGTTAGGGAATTCATACCCCCTCACGGCGCAGTCACCCTCCTCTATCAATTATGCCTCGAAATCCTGAAAAAGCTGTAAAACTGCCAAAATACAGGCAAAAATCACTGAAAACCGGTTAAAAATAGGTCCACAGGACTGTTAAGAAATTCATACCCCTCATACCCCTCACTCTTCTCTATCAATTTTTTATGCCTTGGAAATCCTGGAAAACGCTGTAAAATTGCCAAAAACGCTGTAAAATTGCCAAAATGTAGGCAAAAAATCACCAAAAACCGGTTAAAAATAGGCCTGTAGGACTGTTAGGAAATTCATACCCCTCATACCCCTCATGATGCAGGAGTGACGGTTCTATACTACTCTCATTACGTACAACACTTGACTCATGCACCAGATTACCTCACTAACTGCCTCCACAATCAACCGATTAGTCGGATCAGTCGAGAGCTCCAGACCAATCAAAGTCTCGTATCATCTCGTTGTTGTGTAGTCAACATCACAATCAGCTAGGGACGCTTCTATCAGTCTCATTACGTACAACACTTGACTCATGCACCAGATTACCTCACTAACTGCCTCCACAATCAACCGATTAGTCGGATCAGTCGAGAGCTCCAGACCAATCAAAGTCTCGTGTCATCTCGTTGTTGTGTAGTCAACATCACAATCAGCTAGGGACGCTTCTATCAGTCTCATTACGTACAACACTTGACTCATGCACCAGATTACCTCACTAACTGCCTCCACAATCAACCGATTAGTCGGATCAGTCGAGAGCTCCAGACCAATCAAAGTCTCGTGTCATCTCGTTGTTGTGTAGTCAACATCACAATCAGCTAGGGACGCTTCTATCAGTCTCATTACGTACAACACTTGACTCATGCACCAGATTACCTCACTAACTGCCTCCACAATCAACCGATTAGTCGGATCAGTCGAGAGCTCCAGACCAATCAAAGTCTCGTGTCATCTCGTTGTTGTGTAGTCAACATCACAATCAGCTAGGGACGCTTCTATCAGTCTCATTACGTACAACACTTGACTCATGCACCAGATTACCTCACTAACTGCCTCCACAATCAACCGATTAGTCGGATCAGTCGAGAGCTCCAGACCAATCAAAGTCTCGTGTCATCTCGTTGTTGTGTAGTCAACATCACAATCAGCTAGGGACGCTTCTATCAGTCTCATTACGTACAACACTTGACTCATGCACCAGATTACCTCACTAACTGCCTCCACAATCAACCGATTAGTCGGATCAGTCGAGAGCTCCAGACCAATCAAAGTCTCGTGTCATCTCGTTGTTGTGTAGTCAACATCACAATCAGCTAGGGACGCTTCTATCAGTCTCATTACGTACAACACTTGACTCATGCACCAGATTACCTCACTAACTGCCTCCACAATCAACCGATTAGTCGGATCAGTCGAGAGCTCCAGACCAATCAAAGTCTCGTGTCATCTCGTTGTTGTGTAGTCAACATCACAATCAGCTAGGGACGCTTCTATCAGTCTCATTACGTACAACACTTGACTCATGCACCAGATTACCTCACTAACTGCCTCCACAATCAACCGATTAGTCGGATCAGTCGAGAGCTCCAGACCAATCAAAGTCTCGTGTCATCTCGTTGTTGTGTAGTCAACATCACAATCAGCTAGGGACGCTTCTATCAGTCTCATTACGTACAACACTTGACTCATGCACCAGATTACCTCATTAACTGCCTCCACAATCAACCGATTAGTCGGATCAGTCGAGAGCTCCAGACCAATCAAAGTCTCGTATCATCTCGTTGTTGTGTAGTCAACATCACAATCAGCTAGGGACGCTTCTATCAGTCTCATTACGTACAACACTTGACTCATGCACCAGATTACCTCACTAACTGCCTCCACAATCAACCGATTAGTCGGATCAGTCGAGAGCTCCAGACCAATCAAAGTCTCGTGTCACCTCGTTGTTGTGTAGTCATTATCACAGTCAGCTAGGGACGCTTCTATCAGTCTCATTACGTACAACACTTGACTCATGCACCAGATTACCTCACTAACTGCCTCCACAATCAACCGATTAGTCGAATCAGTCGAGACCTCCAGACCAATCAAAGTCTCGTGTCATCTCGTTGTTGTGTAGTCAACATCACAATCAGCTAGGGGCGTTTCTATCAGTCTCATTACGTACAACACTTGACTCATGCACCAGATTACCTCACTAAATGCCTCCACAATCAACCGATTAGTCGGATCAGTCGAGAGCTCCAGACCAATCAAAGTCTCGTGTCATCTCGTTGTTGTGTAGTCAACATCACAATCAGCTAGGGACGCTTCTATCAGTCTCATTACGTACAACACTTGACTCATGCACCAGATTACCTCATTAAATGCCTCCACAATCAACCGATTAGTCGGATCAGTCGAGAGCTCCAGACCAATCAAAGTCTCGTGTCATCTCGTTGTTGTGTAGTCAACATCACAATCAGCTAGGGGCGTTTCTATCAGTCTCATTACGTACAACACTTGACTCATGCACCAGATTACCTCACTAAATGCCTCCACAATCAACCGATTAGTCGGATCAGTCGAGAGCTCCAGACCAATCAAAGTCTCGTGTCATCTCGTTGTTGTGTAGTCATCATCACAATCAGCTAGAGACGCTGCTATCAGTCTCATTACGTACAACACTTGACTCATGCACCAGATTACCTCACTAACTGCCTCCACAATCAACCGATTAGTCGGATCAGTCGAGAGCTCCAGACCAATCAAAGTCTCGTGTCATCTCGTTGTTGTGTAGTCAACATCACAATCAGCTAGGGACGCTTCTATCAGTCTCATTACGTACAACACTTGACTCATGCACCAGATTACCTCACTAACTACCTCCACAATCAACCGATTAGTCGGATCAGTCGAGAGCTCCAGACCAATCAAAGTCTCGTATCATCTCGTTGTTGTGTAGTCAACATCACAATCAGCTAGGGACGCTTCTATCAGTCTCATTACGTACAACACTTGACTCATGCACCAGATTACCTCACTAACTGCCTCCACAATCAACCGATTAGTCGGATCAGTCGAGAGCTCCAGACCAATCAAAGTCTCGTGTCATCTTGTTGTTGTGTAGTCAACATCACAATCAGCTAGGGACGCTTCTATCAGTCTCATTACGTACAACACTTGACTCATGCACCAGATTACCTCACTAACTGCCTCCACAATCAACCGATTAGTCGGATCAGTCGAGAGCTCCAGACCAATCAAAGTCTCGTGTCATCTCGTTGTTGTGTAGTCAACATCACAATCAGCTAGGGACGCTTCTATCAGTCTCATTACGTACAACACTTGACTCATGCACCAGATTACCTCACTAACTGCCTCCACAATCAACCGATTAGTCGGATCAGTCGAGAGCTCCAGACCAATCAAAGTCTCGTGTCATCTCGTTGTTGTGTAGTCAACATCACAATCAGCTAGGGACGCTTCTATCAGTCTCATTACGTACAACACTTGACTCATGCACCAGATTACCTCACTAACTGCCTCCACAATCAACCGATTAGTCGGATCAGTCGAGAGCTCCAGACCAATCAAAGTCTCGTGTCATCTCGTTGTTGTGTAGTCAACATCACAATCAGCTAGGGACGCTTCTATCAGTCTCATTACGTACAACACTTGACTCATGCACCAGATTACCTCACTAACTGCCTCCACAATCAACCGAATAGTCGGATCAGTCGAGAGCTCCAGACCAATCAAAGTCTCGTGTCATCTCGTTGTTGTGTAGTCAACATCACAATCAGCTAGGGACGCTTCTATCAGTCTCATTACGTACAACACTTGACTCATGCACCAGATTACCTCACTAACTGCCTCCACAATCAACCGATTAGTCGGATCAGTCGAGAGCTCCAGACCAATCAAAGTCTCGTGTCATCTCGTTGTTGTGTAGTCAACATCACAATCAGCTAGGGACGCTTCTATCAGTCTCATTACGTACAACACTTGACTCATGCACCAGATTACCTCACTAACTGCCTCCACAATCAACCGATTAGTCGGATCAGTCGAGAGCTCCAGACCAATCAAAGTCTCGTGTCATCTTGTTGTTGTGTAGTCAACATCACAATCAGCTAGGGACGCTTCTATCAGTCTCATTACGTACAACACTTGACTCATGCACCAGATTACCTCACTAACTGCCTCCACAATCAACCGATTAGTCGGATCAGTCGAGAGCTCCAGACCAATCAAAGTCTCGTGTCATCTCGTTGTTGTGTAGTCAACATCACAATCAGCTAGGGACGCTTCTATCAGTCTCATTACGTACAACACTTGACTCATGCACCAGATTACCTCACTAACTGCCTCCACAATCAACCGATTAGTCGGATCAGTCGAGAGCTCCAGACCAATCAAAGTCTCGTGTCATCTCGTTGTTGTGTAGTCAACATCACAATCAGCTAGGGACGCTTCTATCAGTCTCATTACGTACAACACTTGACTCATGCACCAGATTACCTCACTAACTGCCTCCACAATCAACCGATTAGTCGGATCAGTCGAGAGCTCCAGACCAATCAAAGTCTCGTGTCATCTCGTTGTTGTGTAGTCAACATCACAATCAGCTAGGGACGCTTCTATCAGTCTCATTACGTACAACACTTGACTCATGCACCAGATTACCTCACTAACTGCCTCCACAATCAACCGATTAGTCGGATCAGTCGAGAGCTCCAGACCAATCAAAGTCTCGTGTCATCTCGTTGTTGTGTAGTCAACATCACAATCAGCTAGGGACGCTTCTATCAGTCTCATTACGTACAACACTTGACTCATGCACCAGATTACCTCACTAACTGCCTCCACAATCAACCGATTAGTCGGATCAGTCGAGAGCTCCAGACCAATCAAAGTCTCGTGTCATCTCGTTGTTGTGTAGTCAACATCACAATCAGCTAGGGACGCTTCTATCAGTCTCATTACGTACAACACTTGACTCATGCACCAGATTACCTCACTAACTGCCTCCACAATCAACCGATTAGTCGGATCAGTCGAGAGCTCCAGACCAATCAAAGTCTCGTGTCATCTCGTTGTTGTGTAGTCAACATCACAATCAGCTAGGGACGCTTCTATCAGTCTCATTACGTACAACACTTGACTCATGCACCAGATTACCTCACTAACTGCCTCCACAATCAACCGATTAGTCGGATCAGTCGAGAGCTCCAGACCAATCAAAGTCTCGTGTCATCTCGTTGTTGTGTAGTCAACATCACAATCAGCTAGGGACGCTTCTATCAGTCTCATTACGTACAACACTTGACTCATGCACCAGATTACCTCATTAACTGCCTCCACAATCAACCGATTAGTCGGATCAGTCGAGAGCTCCAGACCAATCAAAGTCTCGTATCATCTCGTTGTTGTGTAGTCAACATCACAATCAGCTAGGGACGCTTCTATCAGTCTCATTACGTACAACACTTGACTCATGCACCAGATTACCTCACTAACTGCCTCCACAATCAACCGATTAGTCGGATCAGTCGAGAGCTCCAGACCAATCAAAGTCTCGTGTCACCTCGTTGTTGTGTAGTCATTATCACAATCAGCTAGGGACGCTTCTATCAGTCTCATTACGTACAACACTTGACTCATGCACCAGATTACCTCACTAACTGCCTCCACAATCAACCGATTAGTCGAATCAGTCGAGACCTCCAGACCAATCAAAGTCTCGTGTCATCTCGTTGTTGTGTAGTCAACATCACAATCAGCTAGGGGCGTTTCTATCAGTCTCATTACGTACAACACTTGACTCATGCACCAGATTACCTCACTAAATGCCTCCACAATCAACCGATTAGTCGGATCAGTCGAGAGCTCCAGACCAATCAAAGTCTCGTGTCATCTCGTTGTTGTGTAGTCAACATCACAATCAGCTAGGGACGCTTCTATCAGTCTCATTACGTACAACACTTGACTCATGCACCAGATTACCTCATTAAATGCCTCCACAATCAACCGATTAGTCGGATCAGTCGAGAGCTCCAGACCAATCAAAGTCTCGTGTCATCTCGTTGTTGTGTAGTCAACATCACAATCAGCTAGGGGCGTTTCTATCAGTCTCATTACGTACAACACTTGACTCATGCACCAGATTACCTCACTAAATGCCTCCACAATCAACCGATTAGTCGGATCAGTCGAGAGCTCCAGACCAATCAAAGTCTCGTGTCATCTCGTTGTTGTGTAGTCATCATCACAATCAGCTAGGGACGCTGCTATCAGTCTCATTACGTACAACACTTGACTCATGCACCAGATTACCTCACTAACTGCCTCCACAATCAACCGATTAGTCGGATCAGTCGAGAGCTCCAGACCAATCAAAGTCTCGTGTCATCTCGTTGTTGTGTAGTCAACATCACAATCAGCTAGGGACGCTTCTATCAGTCTCATTACGTACAACACTTGACTCATGCACCAGATTACCTCACTAACTACCTCCACAATCAACCGATTAGTCGGATCAGTCGAGAGCTCCAGACCAATCAAAGTCTCGTATCATCTCGTTGTTGTGTAGTCAACATCACAATCAGCTAGGGACGCTTCTATCAGTCTCATTACGTACAACACTTGACTCATGCACCAGATTACCTCACTAACTGCCTCCACAATCAACCGATAAGTCGGATCAGTCGAGAGCTCCAGACCAATCAAAGTCTCGTGTCATCTTGTTGTTGTGTAGTCAACATCACAATCAGCTAGGGACGCTTTTATCAGTCTCATTACGTACAACACTTGACTCATGCACCAGATTACCTCACTAACTGCCTCCACAATCAACCGATTAGTCGGATCAGTTGAGAGCTCCAGACCAATCAAAGTCTCGTGTCATCTCGTTGTTGTGTAGTCAACATCACAATCAGCTAGGGACGCTTATATCAGTCTCATTACGTACAACACTTGACTCATGCACCAGATTACCTCACTAACTGCCTCCACAATCAACCGATTAGTCGGATCAGTCGAGAGCTCCAGACCAATCAAAGTCTCGTGTCATCTCGTTGTTGTGTAGTCAACATCACAATCAGCTAGGGACGCTTCTATCAGTCTCATTACGTACAACACTTGACTCATGCACCAGATTACCTCACTAACTGCCTCCACAATCAACCGATTAGTCGGATCAGTCGAGAGCTCCAGACCAATCAAAGTCTCGTGTCATCTCGTTGTTGTGTAGTCAACATCACAATCAGCTAGGGACGCTTCTATCAGTCTCATTACGTACAACACTTGACTCATGCACCAGATTACCTCACTAACTGCCTCCACAATCAACCGATTAGTCGGATCAGTCGAGAGCTCCAGACCAATCAAAGTCTCGTGTCATCTCGTTGTTGTGTAGTCAACATCACAATCAGCTAGGGACGCTTCTATCAGTCTCATTACGTACAACACTTGACTCATGCACCAGATTACCTCACTAACTGCCTCCACAATCAACCGATTAGTCGGATCAGTCGAGAGCTCCAGACCAATCAAAGTCTCGTGTCATCTCGTTGTTGTGTAGTCAACATCACAATCAGCTAGGGGCGTTTCTATCAGTCTCATTACGTACAACACTTGACTCATGCACCAGATTACCTCACTAAATGCCTCCACAATCAACCGATTAGTCGGATCAGTCGAGAGCTCCAGACCAATCAAAGTCTCGTGTCATCTCGTTGTTGTGTAGTCAACATCACAATCAGCTAGGGACGCTTCTATCAGTCTCATTACGTACAACACTTGACTCATGCACCAGATTACCTCATTAAATGCCTCCACAATCAACCGATTAGTCGGATCAGTCGAGAGCTCCAAACCAATCAAAGTCTCGTGTCATCTCGTTGTTGTGTAGTCAACATCACAATCAGCTAGGGGCGCTTCTATAAGTCTCATTACGTACAACACTTGACTCATGCACCAGATTACCTCACTAACTGCCTCTACAATCAACCGATTAGTCGGATCAGTCGAGAGCTCCAGACCAATCAAAGTCTCGTGTCATCTCGTTGTTGTGTAGTCAACATCACAATCAGCTAGGGGCGTTTCTATCAGTCTCATTACGTACAGCACTTGACTCATGCACCAGATAACCTCACTAACTGCCTCCACTATCAATCCATTAGTCAGATCAGTCGAGAGCTCCAGACCAATCAAAGTCTCGTGTCATCTCGTTGTTGTGTAGTCAACGTCACAATCAGCTCGGGGCGTTCCACAGCAGACTCATTTGTAAACGCTTACTGATCATCAAAAAGAAATCAAGTGAAGGCTTACATATATAACTTCAATTAGTTCAAGAAATACTTGTCATCTACAGACAATCAACTCCAAATTTTGTGATATTTTAAAATTATTTAATTTTAACTTTTTAACGAATTCTTATGGACTTTAACACTGCATCGGTGAAACATGTGGGGTATACGATAACTTGATCTGTAAGACAATTTATGTCATAAAATTATTCGATATATTTATAAAAAACCATAATTATTATTTAATTGTATAAGTCAACCTTTTTTTAACAACAACCTGTTAAAATTTGTTTTTTTGCATTTCATTGTCAATGCTGAACTTATGTTAAGTAAAAGAACCGATTAAGATAATTATAAAACTATATTTTTATGATATTTCTTATAAAACGAAGCAAGAAATTATCGGTGAGAAAACTAATTTTTTTATCAATTTTACATTTTACATTTACAATAATTGAATCCTATTACGTCAAATAATTGGGAAACTTCACATAAATAAGCCCATTGGACTTAACCAGGTGCGGCTATCTTACCAGGTTTGGAGCCAACACCAAATTGATGTGATTGTAGTAGAAGCAGTTTATATCGACTTGCCTTCTATTTGGAGGTAAAATAGTGCTTCACTTTTTTAACTTTTATTGTGTAATATTTATTTAATAAGAATTTATTTAATGATGCTGAAATGTGTTGTTACTACGTAAAGCAATATAATTAAAATTATTTAATCTTGAAACATGTAGGGGTGCGGCTTTGAAAAGAGTGGCATTTCAATCTATTTAATCACCTATAAATCTTCTGTTTTAGTACTTATTAATAATAGTTTACTTAACGTTAAACTTAACACAACATTTTTTTAGATTTTGTCTTTCATCAAAAATTAAAGCGCAGTTTACTAAGGAAAAATTTAAAGTTTGTAACTTTAGAAAATATTTAATACTTAAAAATACTCGTATGATATTTTAATAACATATTTCTAAATTCCACACACTTTCTACCTTAAGAATGAACTTACGACTTTTAGACAATCACATTTAGACAATCACATTCATGAATAAGTCTGGAACTTCTATAATAACTTTTAAACCACAACATATAACAATGTAAATTTAACATATCATTTCTGGTGATAATAATACACTTATCTACCATATGGCCTTTAAGGGGCGGCCCATATCAGTAATAGCAGTAATGTCAGATCAGCACAAAGAGAGATTTAAGTATACATTGATATGTATACTAAATTAAAGTTCTTGGAGCACAGCACCACAAACCGCACTTTAAATGGTTCAACGAGACGGAAATGGCATAGATAAAACTTTAAAAGGAAATCATGTGTAGTGTAATCTGAAAATGAAATAGTGATGAACAACCAATGTTATTTAAAATATGTTCCATGGCATAAAATAACCTTCCTTCAAAATGTCACCTTATATCTCCAATATTGATCACGTCCTAAGATTTTGGGTTTGGCCCATGGAGGAGTTAATATAACATTTATACGAAGATCATTTAAATACAATCCAGAGGATCTTTTTATATATCAAAGTTAAGGCCTCAAATGGTAAAATACAATTCCCTAATATCGAGTTCAATATGAATATTGAGAGAAAATTGAAGACGTTCAAAATTTAGTTTAAAATAATATTGTACAATATTTTGTATTCAAAACTTCTGACGGATTAGACCTTTTGAGGTCTGCTTTGCTGCTAATTATTCTTCTTACCAAGACCTTTAAAATGAAGTAAAGCATGGCTATAGAATAAGAAATAGTTTTTAGGACTTTCTCGTTAGGTTTTCAATGCGAAAGGGTTGGTCAAGGTTAGTGTTGTTGTAATGGACTTAAGGTCCAAAGGGAGCTCAAAGACAAGTAGACATTAAGAGAATATAAGTTTATTATGTCAGGTTAATACTGAGATACAAACAGTTAAGTCGCTACTATGACGTGGGGGAGAAGAGAGAGAGACTGTGGAAACTCACCTAGACAGACGAGCAGCATGAGGACGGCAGCGAGAATGCCGTGATTGTCAGGACCGGCCTTTTTATATGGGAGATAACACCTGGCTTGCCGGCTGGCATTCCCAGTGATGGTCAACCGCATGACGTGTATTTGGACTTTTTGTGACTATCAATTTTGGTAACGCTATGAAATAGTGAGCTTCTAATGAAGGGATCTAAATAATAGTTTCGATTATGTGAAGGTTGGTTGCTTAGCTGTTCCCACGGCTGCTCTATAATTTTGAGCTAAGAATAATGATATGCGTGTTATTGATGGTCAGTTCCCGACTAGTAATTTGGGGTAAGGGTCATTGTTGCCCTTACAGCTAGAATATAATTGTGGGATAGTCTGGCTATGTACCGGCATAATTTGAGATTAAGGCAACTGAATATAAATTAGTATCTGTGGTTGCATCTGCTGTCTGGTCTCACAACACTCGCCCCCCGTTTAACGAAAGTCTTGCCTATCTCTGAAAGGCAAGACTTTAAATTGATTACCTGCTCTCTCTTTTCCCATAACAAGGATATACTAATACTAAGCAAGTTGAACACATCAGGAATTACAAGTTACATGGTTGCAAGAGTAAATTACACTACTAAGTTACACTTAAGAATGACAAGAATGTTGAATAATATCGCTGAAGATTACAATTTAATAGCATACAATACATAGGCATATAATGGACCTGCGCCTAAATTCGGTCTTTACATGGGTTAAAATCATTAATTCAACAATTTGAATAAGTTTCATTCAGTGGCGAGCGGTGGCCAACGGATGTCGTTATCGGGCGGTTAACGTCGTTTATGATAAGGTTCTCCAGTTAAGTGCAATAGTTGGCGCGATGTGCTTCGAGGGACTAAGAAAGTTATTCCGACGAAAGAAGACTTTGATTCCCCGTGAATACTACCACTACCGTGTGGTTTACATGGGCCCGAGTGCCCTGGTGGTTGTGTCTGCAAAGAAAAAGACTACGGTCATCAGCGTGGACCTGGTGACGCGTCATCAAACAAAACTTGTCCTCCGACATTAAGAGGTAAATTCTTACTGCTTTAGTAATGTTTCTTTGTTTTTGTTTTCGGTAATGTAATTATTTGCAACTGATAATGTGACTAGTCAAACATGAATTAGATGTCTAAGTCATCAATTTGACCAAGTACTAATTTTAATCTAAATTTAATAATTTGAGTACATCCCGCCCCCATTTTAACTCGTTTTGAGCCTGTAACAGGCTCAAACGCAACGCCTGCCATTTCCTCGAAGCAAACTGCCGGCCTCACCGCTTGCATTTTGCCGGTCACCGGTGTGCGGCACTACAACGCCGCGCAGGTCCCAAAAATCCTTTCAACAAACCGAAAACTACAAAATTCTCAACTAAAGAATTTACACCTAACATGCACAAAAAATAAGATAAAACAAAAGAAATGTAATGAATTAATTTCACACTTTCCGATACAATATTCGACAATTAGTTGACAATAATTGCACATAGCACACTCATAAACTAATAACCTATTGAAAAGTAAAAAGATCATATTGATAAAAAAAAATAATAAATGAAGGAGACTAACGACAAGTGGTCTCATTTACTTCACAAGCGCAATTACAATTACAATTACAATGTGCAACAAATAGTTTTTTTTTTTTTTTTTTTTTTTTTTTTTTTAAAGAGAATATAACACATGAATACCAATACCAATATATACAAGTACCTCTCGACTTGAACACTTAGGCTCTATGATTACCTGTGTACCAACATGTTATAGAGTGGCATTAGTGCTTATCAGTACTCTTTCTGTTCACTGTTGACCCCTCCAATGTGGTTATACTACCGTCTCACATAAGTGTCTAGGTTAATGTCACAGCAGTGTAGCCCATAGTTAACACTATAATGAATTTAATAACACAATTAATATAATTATTACAATTAATATAAAAATTATGATAGTGACCGCACTATGAGAGTTCACCTTAACACAACCTTGTGACAGTCTAGTTCCCTGTAGACACTGGCGTAGATGCAATCTCATGGGTAGTTGAACATGGCAACTTCCTCTTGGGCGACCTCCTGCTGTTGTTCGCCGGTCCCTTCGTCCGTCGTGGTGGCTCGCCCTCCGTTGCGTCTGCCCCGCAGAATGAGGGTCCCCCGGACCCATCCAGTGTGTAGGCTCGTTCGCTTCCGGTATGCTGCTACAGCGACAATCACTGCGATGAAGGTTATCGCCCCGACCAGCAAGGTGTGATGATTAGAGGTGTCCTTTTTCCATTCGTTGTGGTGATGCTCGGCCATCGCCAGTAACTGCTCCAGATGGGCGTAGCTCGTGCCTGGTTGTAGGGTGGAATTTATGATGGCGTGTAGAGACTTCATACCGGGGTACTTAATTGATTCGTGATGGTAGTCAATGAGTTTCTGCTGCTCCCCAGTGGATAGTATTGTCGGCAATGCAGGTATCTTATATTCAGTGACTTCCTCAAATTGCATATAGCCCCGAGTTATGGGATATAGCACGAAATCTCTGGCGTGGATGTGGCATCCTGAAGACCTCGGAAGCACCCCCGATCCCTGGATCATGATTGTTTTCGGTTGCTCCTGTGAAGAACATTCCATAGTGATGATTAGCTTTTTCGGAGTGCTGAACACCCAGCTGCTCTTGGCGGCGACCCGGTAGAGTTTCGTTTCCGGCAATTGGAGGTACAGTTTTCGGCTGCAAGTTAGTGGAATGTCAGCTCCCTGCTCCCTGAAGAGTAATGCCTCACAGCTTTCATCGGGTCGCAGAATCACCGGAACATCAGGTGGGCAAATGGCGTATTTTCCCGGTGTGCATCCTCTCAGGAACTCGCTGGTTACAACCAAGTGGCGTTGACGGTCCTCTGAGACGGCAAGGTACTCGCCCAGGTTTGCGAGTTCCACGTATCTCTGCACCTCTCCTTCCCACACAGGTAGCGACAAAATTTTGTAAACTTCAAAATGTCTACTAGCGGATTTTAATGGGATTTCAAATATTATTCTAATTGAGTCTGCATAACCCACGGCGTAGGCTTTGCAAAAGCTATAATACAAGTGAACCAAACTTGCTTCCGGGCTAATTAAGAGACTAAGGCCCTCAGGCAACCTTAAGACTACCTCGTTTAACAATTTCAGTAACTTGCGTGGCGATATTATCTGTGAGCTAATTTTACCCTGTGCTAGTGTGTCAAGAGCTTGTTGTACCCGCGATAACTCATTATCAACGGAATTGATAAGAAATTCGGTACTTCTAAAAAATGAATAAATGCGTGCTTGTTGATATAACGACGCGTTTAAGAGTGAGATATTTCCCTGAACGCTTTTAATGACATTAGAAAAACGTGTTAAGTTGTCGTCCACTATTTCCGCTATAGTTTTTACTTCCTGTTCCGAAATTTTCAGATTATCTTGCAGCTTTTTAACATAAGATAACTGTTCTTTTTCTAAGTGGATAGTCTCCCCCGAAAGTGTTTCCAATTTAGTAATATGGTTATTCAAAGTGTGTAAGTCGGCATCGTCCATGGTTCCAAATAGGAATTTCATTCCCACGCCAACCGCATCAATTAGCCCTCGTTTTTGCCTGCCCACGCTCCTCCCCGGTGTGAGGAGGCTGATTGATTCTAGTCGCACTTTTAACCCGGCAACCCCTAATTTCGCCCGTTTTAGTTCGTCCCACGCTACTAGTTGCAACCCGGTCTGTTTCGTCATGCTGTCTATCATTTCCGCAATGGCATTTACGCCCGACACGTACCCCTGCACGTCCATAGCACTAGCCACCGTCCACATGTCTCCTGACAGCGTCACTTCGCGTTCGCGAATGAATACCACCCCTGAGGGAGGAAAGTTGCAAATGCTTTGCCGGCATTCCCAAGTGTTGAAAGATTCCTGGGCAAGTGCACACACCACAAGGCCTGCAATAGGACGGAATTCCAAGTTAGTGCTATCATGTCGCAGTATACGCCTCTACTATCCCCACCACCTGTTACTAATCTATGGGTTTGGACTACATTCTACCTAGCCTATAAGTCCGCTGCCAGCTGTGTGTCGGCCTCTCGCAGTCAAAAATCTATTACTAACTATTATACGCATATAACATGTGACAAGTTATTAATTAATTTAGCGATGCGATTTAATATTTACAATTAACTTCATGAATCTGACATCGCTCGCTGTTTTCGTCTTGTTCTGGTAGCTGGGCCCCCGTCGTTTACTGAGGCCGGCACCTCGCCGCCTACCCCAGCGGGTGGCTCCCAATCTTTGTCGCCTACATCGTCTATGTACGTGAGTTCGCCTATTCCCCCAAAAATTGAATCATCCACCGCGGTTTGATCGCCTGCCGCCCCGGTATCAGGCTGCTCTTCCGTTACCACATCCGGTAGTATGTCGGAGTTCCCTATCACCTGCGGCGAACCAAAATTCAATAATAGATCTAATGAGTTATCATATTCGGTCGACCCTATCTCATTTCCTGTCTTAGTATCTTCCATCGCGTCATCCTTCCCGTTGATAGGGTTTTCCGCACCTGCGGCGTAGTTAGAGATAATACCTTCCCGCAAATATTCTTTGCATTTCTTCAATTTATTTACGTGTAATTTAACAGGGCGGTTTTCAATTTGTACTTCGTATACCACGTCCGAGAGTTTTCTTAAGATCAGGTGTGGACCACTGTAAGGTTTCTTAAATTTTGACCCAGGACTGTTCTTTATTTCCGGATGGAATACATATACTTTTTCTCCAACTTTAAAATCTACCAATTTTGTACTCTGATCGTAGTAACACTTGCTCGCTTCCCTACTCCTCTGTGTCGCCTCCTGCGCAATTTCATACGCCTGCAACAGCCTATCCCTTAACGCGGCGCACTGCGGTTCCGTAACAATTTTGCATTTCAAGTCGTCATCATTTGGTAGCTCCATTTCCCTACCGTGGAGGAGGAAGAACGGGGTAGAGTGGGTAGCTTTATTCTTAACGTTACGTAATGCCATCAATACTAGCGGTAGATGCTCGTCCCAGTCGGGATTGTTGTTATCAACATAATGTGACAACATTGCTGCGATAGTGGCATGTTGTCGCTCTATCATACCATTTCCCGCCGGGTGATAAGGTGTCGTTTGCAACTTTTTGATACCCAATAACTCACACACCCCCTTGAACAATTTTGATAGAAAATTAGTACCCTTGTCACTTAGCACTCGTTTTGGGACCCCGTGACGTGCAATAATGTTAAGAACGAAGGCCTTGGCCACTGACTCGGCCGTTTGGTCCTTCAGCGGTATCGCTTCAACAAAACGCGTTAAATGGTCAATACAGGTTAAAATGAATTTGTTTCCTGATCGGGTTACAGGAAGAGGACCGACTATGTCAATACAGCACAGGGACCACGGTTCCCTCTCTGGCTCAAAGAGTTCCATTGGCGCCGTTTTTATGTCGCCCCGTTTCCGTAAGGCACACTTCCGACAACTATTTATGTAGTCAGTCACGTCCTTCACCATTCCCGGCCAAAAATACCTTGCCTGAATTACCCCAAGAGTTTTGGCTATACCCATGTGCCCACTAAAATTTGTATCGTGATGTTGGTATAATACCTTGAGAACCATAGATTTTGGAATAATGAGCTTACAGCCCTCATTACTTTTCAAGTACAGAACGTTGTCCCGATCAATGATGAATTTTGACTCGTCCGATGATTTTGCTTCATTAAATTTTGATTTACAGAATTCATCTTTTTCCTGTTCCCTCAAAATCAGTTCCCGGGACCAAATGGGTTTTAGCACCTCTGACTCAACACAGTACACCCTGGAGAGGGCGTCCGCCTGAACATTTTGGACTCCCTTCCGGTGCACAACATCGTATGTGTACTCCGAAAGTGTTAGGGCCCATCTGATAAGCCTAGAGTTTGGGTCTTTAAGGGAAAATATCCACTTTAAACAGGCACAATCCGTCACGATAGTAAACCGTGTGTTCAATAAATACGGTCGCCATTCCTTTACGAGCGTTACGACCGCCAACAATTCCCTCTCTGTTGCGGAGTACCGGCGCTGCGCATCTGACAGCACTTTACTAAAATACGCGATTGGTTTCTCTACTCCATCGGTTTCTTGTGCTAATACCCCTCCTATGGCAATTAGACTAGCATCGGACACAACGATAAACGGCTTGTCAAACTGGGGATAAGCCAAAATGGGCTTCGTAAGCAACGCATCCCTTAGGGACTCGAAGGCTTCCTGTTGTTCCGCGCCCCACACAAATGGTGTGTTTTTCCTGGTCAATTTTGTTAGCGGCCTAGCCAATTCGCTGAAACGAGGTATAAATTTTCTATAAAAATTTACGAGGCCTACAAAACTTCGGACCTGTTTGAGGTCCTTGGGCACTGGGTAATTCAATATTGCTGAGGTCTTACGGTCGTCGGGTTTCACCCCGTCTTTGGAAATTACATGCCCTAGGTACTCGATGCAATCCCTGGCGAACATACATTTAGTTGGTTGTAGGACCAAATTAGCTTCCTTCAGCTTCTGAAAAACGTCACCAAGCCTCTCCGCGTGCTCTTCCATTGTACGGGTCGCAATGATAATATCATCGAGGTACACCAACACTCCAGCGGATTTCAGTCCTTTGAGGACACTGTCCATAACCCTCTGGAACGTCAAGGGAGCCGAACACAAACCGAAGGGCATTTTCTTAAACTCATAGAAACTGTCCGAGGTCACGAACGCAGTTTTGTGTCTGTCCTCCGGTGCCACGGGAATTTGAAAATATCCTGAGAATAGATCGAGATTACTATAGATTCTTGTTCCCCCAAGGGAATCAAGTGTTTCATTTAACAAGGGAAGTACATAGTACTCCTTCTGAGTTACCGAATTAAGTTTACGATAGTCAATAGCTAGCCGAAATTGTGGTTTGTAATCGGGCCCCGCATCTACAGGCCGTTTCTTTTGACAGAGAACTATCGGTGACGCCCACGCGGAGTTAGATGGCTGAATTATGTCCCTCTCGAACATGTCACTTATATGCTCCTGCACGACGCCTTTTAAGGACTCGGGTAACCGGTACGGTGCTGACCTTATTGGAAGCGCATCCCCCGTGGGAATTTTGTGTTCGATCATAGTGGTGCAACCCAATGGTCCGGTACCGTCATAGAATAAACCCCGGTATTTCCATAGAACAGGAAAGACAATTGCTCGGTCACAGTCAGATAAGTGTGCTAATTTTGAATTAATTAATTTCTTTAAATCTAACGTTTTCTTATCCCCTTTGTCCTTGAAAACCTCCCCCCACAGGTCTTCTTCCTCCTCCAACTCAGAATCGCGTAACTTCTGAACTAGATCTGCCATATCCCCGGGCCCCTTTATAGTGTCCCCTTTTGCTCCATTAACACAACTAACTTGACCAACTAACCCGTGCTCAAAAATTCTCGTATCACTCTTAATTCCACAGCTTCCCGCTGCACTCGAATCCAACAACTGCTCGACCGCATTTCTTCCACGAAAATCGCAACATTCAACATTCTCCACGTCCCGTCCGCTCACGAACCCTTGGTTGGTGAGGATGCCGTTAGGCGTCGGCCTCTCACCGACAACAAACCACGCTCCGTCCCAGAGCTGGTCCAGGCCTGGGGCGGAGGACTTGGGCCCAGCACTCTCCTCCCCAGCCTGAACAACGGTACCGACCAGGGCCTCCCCCCTGGATTTTGAAACTACAGGCTCTGCACTGCCCAAGAAATATCCTTTTTCCAACATTAACGGTTCATTACTTGTATTAAACACTCGACACTGTACTAACAACTTGTCCTCAGACACTTCCTTAAATGTTCGACTCACCACGCTAGCTATACAGACCGCTCCGTCCTTACACTTCCCAACGCCTCTATCCACAAAAACTACCTCGGGATCCCCCCGGCTCACGTTACCCGTTTTAAGTTTCAACTGTGCTCCTAGCAGGTACTCACTCCTGGCTTCCAACACCACGGGCTCCACTGTCACCACCCTCCAGACCCTACTATCCCCCTGGACAGGCAATGGCCCCTGTGACGCCCCAGGCTCCCCAGGTCCATGTTCACCCTGCTCATGCCTCTCCCTGCGAGGGGTAGCTAGTCCCCCGCAGGTGGCACCAGGTGGTGAGGGTGCGGTACCGGTGCCCCGCCCCCTCTCGGTCTGGAGTGCGGCAAGCCTAACTTCATCTAGAGAAAAATCTATAATTACACCTATCTTTCTCAATGAATCTACTCCGAGCAACCCGTGATACGGCAGATCTAGCCGGCATAAGTGAAATTCTAACTCAAACGTCTCCCCGGCGAATTCTACTACCGTCTCGGCTTTTCCCGTCGTTTCCAGCACATCCCCTGTGATGCCCATAGCACGAATTGAGGTCTCTTTAACCTCCCCTTTAAAGCACTCACCCTTAAGTAGCGAAATTAATGCCCCGGTATCAATTAAAAATGTAAATAGCTCACCCCCAATTTTCCCAGTCAGTGTTAAGTCCACACCTGCTGATATTCGGATACCAGGTATTAGCTCCTCTACGGCGACGGGCGGTCCAACAGTCGGGTGATTTATTTCTGCTCTGTCGGACCCCGGGAGTTTAAAGGGCTGCTCCCACGTGAGCCGCGCCCCTGCCCCACGGCGTTGTTTACATTAGCCCTGTCGACCCGGCAATCTTTGGCATAATGACCTCGTCGGTCACACCTATAGCAGGTAACATCGGCCAACTCAAAGGACCGCCTACGAGCGTCCGACAAATTGAACTGCACCCTCCTACTATTGTCCGACCCGTGCCTCGAGGGACTAACACCCCTATCATTCCGCCTGTCAAAACGACGGTCATTACTACTGCTCCTGTCTGACCAGGCCCGACCCACATTCCTGTCGTTAGTGCCCGGCCGACGACTTGATCCACGGTCATCTCGGCTACCCCTAGTGGGGCCATAAAAACCCCTATCTGCACCCGGGGACACGCCTCTCACGTACCTATCTCCACTCCCATTCGAGTTTCCCCTGCTATAGCCTCTACCTCTATTACCTTGAAACCGATCCCTACTGCGGCATTCACTTTCCCTGTGACCCGTCTTATTACACCCCCAACAAGTTATTTGGAAGACTGACGGACTAGCTTCCGAGGGTTTTGAGGCTTCCTCAGCCTCGACCATCGTGGCCAATTGTAACGCCTCCTCCCACTTCGTTGGGAAACGGAAACGCGTTACTTCGCCCGGCTTCCCCGACAGCCCGTGAAGGAAGGAAGCTAACATACGACGTTCGGCTTCCTCCTCAACTATCTTCTGGGACCCGGAGTCCCCAGTTTGGCGTACCGTTCGCGCACCTAATTGCCGTATACGTTCAGAAAATTGCGAAACGCTTTCCCCCCGTTTCTGAACAGCATTTTGCAGCTGCATAAAATGAAATTGGTCCGTATGTTTACCTTGGAACCGATCAGTGTACACTTTTTCCAACTCCTCGAAATCTACTTGCTTCGATAGGTCAAACCGTGTCTCTAAAAAGGTGGCAGCCGGCCCCTTGGATTTCAAAACCACTACCCGCGACTTGTCCTCTGGTGACCAGTGGCCTAAGGCAGCGGCCTGCTTAATCTGTTGGAAAAATTCCCGAACCGTAGGCCCGGTGCCATCCCCCCGGAAAACATCGACTAAGGCCGCCGCCGCCACATTCATGGAATCCCGGGACTGTGAGGAACCAGGTGCCGGGTCCTTGGCTTGGGCCACGCTGGTTTTAATCTTATCGAGCTCCGATTTAAGAGCATCGAAATCCTGCTTTGATACCGCCATGACAGATACTTATCTTAAACTTTTATTTAATTAGGCAACTCAAAATAACGAAAACCGTATCAATATTGGTCTATTACTTTGCAGTAACACAACTAATGAAGCGTCAACGCGTGTTTCGCATAACACAAAGCCACTGTGCTAGAATCCCAATACACGTATAAAGTTATCGCGGCACTACTTACAGTGAGGACAACACCTATAATAAACCCTTTCACAAACCTAAATGATATCATACTACGGCACACGAATTATCAATAATCAAAAACAACTAACTCATAACAACAGATAACATTAATTATGCACTGAAATACAATCCTACACAGTACCCTACTACGTAGATTACGATTAATAACCATACAACCATTGAATTAAATAAAGATGAAATAAGATAACGTTGATCTCAGTTAAACTAATATATGTAATTGAACAATATACAACACCCATGCAATAGTGAAAATTAATTGTTAGCGTAACAAAATTTTGCGTGATCTGAAATACTATCAGTGGTTGAAATCTATGACGATTTTGTCAACTTTAACTCTTTTTACGTTCGGCTCATTCGAGTATGCGGTGCGCCCTTCGTTAACGTGCTTTTCGATTATTCGTTGCACTAAAGACCGCAACAGCGTTTCACACCCCTCTAAAATTACGTCCGGATCATGAACGGGTAAATAATACTTTGGACCTTTATCACTCATTTACGCACTATTGTGTCATAAACATGTTCTTCTTTAATTTCCGGCAAACTACGCTTCGATCGGATCGCTTGAGATAAGGCCCCTCGTTGTTGATTGCTAGAACTAGCTAGATTTTCCGGCCGCCTAAAAGTCGTTACTCCGCTTTCCGTTGCGGGAACATGTGTGTAATAAGCGGTTATCACGGCTGTCCTAGTCCCTATACGTGTAAACAACGACGTAGAGTACCCCCCAGGATTCGTCGGTTCCCCAGGTGCAGAATCGAAACGTCTAATACTATTACTATCCATAAACGGGGTGTCCTTTCGCTTAGAATTACCGCCCCCCAGCTTACTGCAATTTAAACCAAAAATTGACTATTTGAACCCACGTCACAACGTTATCGTAGCTCAACACACAACTAGCAGCGGTGCGGATACTATGCCCACAACATGATAGCTTATCACGAGATAAAATTACTAGACTATATCGGCCAGTTTGTCACTATGTTATGGAAATGAGGCATCAATACCGTATATACTAAATGTTTGTACACGTCCTCCGGCACTACTTTCTTTAATTCTTTCAAAAACTCTTCCAAAATATCCACGATATTAGGTTTTTCCTCTTGTCCCGGCTCTTCCCACATAAGTCAAGTTACAACGAATCCCCAAGTACGATTACCATAAAACTTTTCTTGATCTCCACCGCCAACAAGAAATACCCAACCGTTTCAAATTGGTCAATAACAGACTTTAAAATTCTATGAAAATTCGGCTTTCCCTCAATTGACCAGCGCTTGTGCAATTCAAACCGAACTAAATTCCCGACAAGCTTTTCACTCAGCAGCACAGTTTGTCCGTTTTCACAAGTTACAGTCAAAACATATACCCTATGGCCACACTCAAAAACACGCATATAAAACCTATTAAATATGTCTTGCTTACACAATTCGTAACAACTAGCCATACAAAAGAAAATATAAACCCCTTCAGCTATTAACAATTAAAATCAGTTATGGCCCAAAAGCAATCTGGTTCACTTTGATTCAATCAAGTAAAACAATTAATTACAAAATCTAGAAAAGTTAAAAATTTAAATTTTTTACACCTGACACCAAATGTTGTAATGGACTTAAGGTCCAAAGGGAGCTCAAAGACAAGTAGACATTAAGAGAATATAAGTTTATTATGTCAGGTTAATACTGAGATACAAACAGTTAAGTCGCTACTATGACGTGGGGGAGAAGAGAGAGAGACTGTGGAAACTCACCTAGACAGACGAGCAGCATGAGGACGGCAGCGAGAATGCCGTGATTGTCAGGACCGGCCTTTTTATATGGGAGATAACACCTGGCTTGCCGGCTGGCATTCCCAGTGATGGTCAACCGCATGACGTGTATTTGGACTTTTTGTGACTATCAATTTTGGTAACGCTATGAAATAGTGAGCTTCTAATGAAGGGATCTAAATAATAGTTTCGATTATGTGAAGGTTGGTTGCTTAGCTGTTCCCACGGCTGCTCTATAATTTTGAGCTAAGAATAATGATATGCGTGTTATTGATGGTCAGTTCCCGACTAGTAATTTGGGGTAAGGGTCATTGTTGCCCTTACAGCTAGAATATAATTGTGGGATAGTCTGGCTATGTACCGGCATAATTTGAGATTAAGGCAACTGAATATAAATTAGTATCTGTGGTTGCATCTGCTGTCTGGTCTCACAACAGTGTGATAATCATATGTCAATAAACTCGCAAATTCTAAGATAAACTAGCTTTCACAATAGTAAACGTTTCCTTAAAAAAAAAAAAAAAAAAAAAAACTTCAAAAGGCGAAGTATTTTGAATGTTGTTGCTTTTCAAACCAAGTGTAGAATTTTATTTTTATACATGGTTTGAGATTCTCTGGTTTGAATTCAAGGTTAGATTTTTAGACAGGGTTTGTGACATTGCATTCTACAATTTAAGACCTTTAATTTACTATATGTGTATACATTAGCCACCGTTAGACTTACTTCTGACTTAACATGGGCCATCCCATCATTTTTAGGCATGTTCCCCTCTGAGGATCCAGGGAGTTTTATGAGGGAGTTTGGGAGATAACAAAAAACACATTTCAACAAAAAAATCGCTGCCTAAATTTTATTTAATTTTAGAATGGTATTTTAAATTAATTTTGCCAAACTATGGACCAAAACTTAAAAACGCAATAGCTAAAAAATCAACTTTAAGATGTCGGGTTTGTATGTTATTGCTCTAAACTCTAATTTTTTAAGGTGATTAAGGCTAATCACGTTTTCTTAAAGACTTCCAAAGGTTCCTCCAAATATAATCCCCAAGGAATTTGTATTTAAAACTTTACTGGCGTTTGTCACATAGTGCATAAATTAAAACTTTTTAGAATATAATGTAAACAAACTTAAAATATCTAACAGTCAAATGAACACGGGACATTTAAACAGGATTTATCGTAAGGCACTTATTTTATGTTTTGAATCTGTGTCCAGTGTGACCGGGTGGACTTGGCTAGACAGTTGTGACGAGGGTCCCCTCTCTACTCATCTCCTGGACATGATAAATCGTCTGTCTCTTTCTTCCCAGCTGCAACCTACAACAACATTCAACTATGTGTCATTTAACTACTTTAAAGTTCCTAGAAGACAGCAATAAATAATTTCATAATCCGAGTATCAGATTGGGTTTGGAGATAGCCGTTAAAACAATCGATATTTTAACATCTTATATATTTACTGTCTTGTATATAATTACATTGTAAATGTAAATATACCATGTACTGTAGGAAGACATGTTAATATAAAAAATTAATAATAACACTAATTACAATAATTTATTACTAATAAATCCGTTAATAACTCATTGGTTCGTTGAATCTGGTGTTTTATTTTTTGTCTTGCATTTAGGTTGTTTGTATTATTATGTTTCTAAAATTTAATTAATTTATTGATTCTGTTAATGGTAGTAAGCCTAAGTTAGAACATGCTCCAAGAGCCGTAATGCTATTGTTAGTGAAACTTTAATGGAAAGTCTTAAAGGTTTCATTACAAGAGTTTTAATGAATCTAGATGAATTTTAAGCCACACTTCCATTTTCTTAGTTTATATTACGCTCTCGCTTTTTCGCCTAGTTTGATAATAAAAGTTTATGGATCTAAGAATTTTTTTAAAACGGTTATTTGGAATATTATTACTTTTTGACGAATATTAATAGGTATACAAAGTGATCGTTACAAGTGTGACAGGTGTTTTAATCTAAGACTCACGGAGAAATTGAAAAATAACTTGATACTAACATTTATTATCCTACTCTACTTATTGCAGTAGGCCTAAATAAAATTTTAAAATACGGCAGCCAACTTAAAGATTTTTATACGATCCTTCATTCTTATGTAATTTTTATTGTATACATACTTTTGAGATATTTTTATATCTTTAGATTTTTCTCTAAACCAGATAGTAAAGGAGCTAAAGGAACTTAATTTTCATTTTTGTACCCATAATGGGGCAAACTTTTACTACCTGCATCTTGAAAACCATAGAGTAAATAGAAAATATTAACAAATTAAATGTCCTAAAAGTGAGATTTTAGAGTTTTTTACTTATAAATATAATAATTTACGCATCAATAAAATAATCGTGCGTATGTAACACGAATATATGTAATTTATATATTTTCAGTCTTTCAAAAGTCATAGCATAATTTAAGTATTATTTTTACAAATTACAATTAATTGTAATGGTTCGATGCAATATACATCTTTTGATGATGATTCCTGTTTCACGAAGCATAAATGTGAGTTTTAAAAAGTCTACCTGAAAACTATTTAAAAAAAACTTCAAATGTAGTTTACTACGTAAGTAGTATATCTCTCCGTTAATTTGGAGAGCTTTTTGCTTCAATATTAGATATATTCATGGATTTAGATACGTGTAATCTTCTGATTCCATCCGGGCCCTTCAGACCGTCCATTAGTGAAGGGATCAGCGTCTGAAGTGTCCTGGGATGCAGTGGCCCAACGGTTACCTACTATCACTATATTGTCAATTTAAAAATAGTTGTTTGTGCTTCTAGGGACTAAAGTACAATGTTTTCTCCCTGAAGGGATAGTGTTGTCGCCCGAAGGCAAAGCCGAGGGCGACAATTTCCCTGAGGGAGAAAAGTACTTTAGTCCCTTGATGCACACAACATTTTTCCTCCACCTACACGAATAAAATTTAGGCCTAATAGGCCTACCGTAGATATTTAACTTTACCTTCATATGATCCCTTGCTCCATCAAGCTGGATCTGTCATATCAACATAAAAAACACACAAGGTAGGCCATATCAATTTTGAAGAAACCGAAAAAAAAAACAAAATATAATTTAAGCCTAGTCAAAAGTTTTACACTTATGTTTTGGACTTCTTAGGTTAATAGCCTACCCAAGCAAAATGTAAACAAACACCTACACTTCCACGGCCATCTCTAATACTAGAGATGCTGCTCACCCACTGCTGACAGAATGGTCAGCAGGTGAGCAGCAGCTACAGCTGCTATTAGTCAACAATGAGTAACGAAACAAATACAAGTAACAGCTGACTGTGGCTCATGTTCTTTTTAATCTCTCTTTTAATGTTATTCTTATGTAACTAACTTTAGCCCCGTGGTACGAAAAAACTCGAGTTTTCCTTAGGTAGAAAGATTAAGTATTCAAGTCATATGGGATAGAAATTAGTACTTTACTACTCTATTCCAAGGAGTAAAATACGGCTTTAGATAGTAGGTGTAGGAAAATATTATTAAGACTAATAGTAGAGAATATAGAACATGCCTATACATTTTTTCAAGTATGCAAACAAATTCTTAACTGTGAAAAGCTGGTGCATTCATGGTGATTAAAATCTTGCATTGATGAAAGGTAAAAATATTGCATTCGTCATTTTACTTTAGACTAACACAATAATCATAAATAATTGTGTAGTTGCTTATGAATGAGGTTTTGGTTCCAAACAAAGTGAAAGAGAATAAGGAAGAGACTAAGAAGAAAAATGTGTTTAAAAGCAGTCTTTGTAAGTCCTGCTCTGTAGGATAAAACCTTTCAAATAAATTGAAACTTTCGGGTTCCTTGGATACTCTAGGTTGTATTTAATCTAAGAACCTCTAGTTATTTTTATAAATACAACGGATGGATATTTTGTTAAATTTAATTCGCATTCAAGAGGTAGCAAAATACAATAGTAAAAACAAATATTTATAGTATAACCAATAAATATTAACAATGTGAATGAATTTTCACTAAAATATAACTACTATTAAGGTTGCTTTTGAATGCAATG
Organism: Neoaliturus tenellus; assembly: GCA_030545055.2. Classification (NCBI taxonomy): domain Eukaryota; kingdom Metazoa; phylum Arthropoda; class Insecta; order Hemiptera; family Cicadellidae; genus Neoaliturus; species Neoaliturus tenellus. Next base: position 111,937,011 of record CM061536.1, on the reverse strand, counting down.
TTCAATCACTGCAAAACTCTTAAATATTCTTCGAAGGACTGAACGGAAATTGCCATTATATTTTCTCTTAGTGTATAGTGTCTAGGTTTTTTATAACCCTGCTACTTTCGCCATGCTTGAAAAATCGAGTTATACTACTTAGACTTTGCAAATTGAAAATATTGATTTTACATTTTTTACAGGTTTTTTATATATGCGTGCCCATATTTGACATAGGTATTTTACCCATTTTGTCTATAAGCATTACCATATTTGACATATTTTACAGAATTTTCCTTGATGAGCAACCATATTTGACACATTTTACCACGCGACGTTTCGCGAGTTAAATAATTATTTATGTCCAAACATGAAAAATAACGAATTTGTTTAAAATAATTTATTATTATGACATTTTAAAGAAACTAGCTGCTACTCATCACGGCTTAACCCATAGTTGTGATTTAATTTAATAGTTAATGTAATCTATTTAAAATGCAAAGGATTATTCTTCCATAAAAAGTATATTGAATCTTAGAGCTCCTGTGAGGTGATATCTAAAAGGATCTTTGCAAAACCGTTTCTTAGTGATCAGATATGAGCAAAGAGGAACGTCCATGCAAATTTCAACCCTGAAGGTCCTTTAGCAGTTTTGAACCACTATGCGCTGGAGCCATTTAAATTTTTTTTTAAATGTTCCTTGGTGACCACCTATAGGCTAAGACGAACGTCTATTCAAAAATTCAACCCATCAGCCTTAATATTAAAAGATTTATAGTTTTCTTGATTCATATTAAATTTTCCATAAAAATATATAAATTTTGGAGTCATGTGGAACGGAGTCATAAAAGAAATTCGGGAATACGTTCCATAGCAACTAAATATGAGAAAATAGGGAAATTCCAACCCAGTATGCCCTTTATTAATTTCTAAGCCATGTGGGGTGGATATGAGTTGAAATTAAATTATCAAGTTATGGTGAGACATATAAATTGAGGAATTATATCTAAATTTTGCTAAAAATATGAAACAGCCAAATATAAACACATCAAGACGATGGATAAAATATGTTTGATAATAGAGTAAAGATTTACTGTCGGCTATAGCAATATTAATTAAAAGACATTTATAAACTTTTTCTTGTTTACTAAACTGAACTTTTTAAATAAATACCAAAGTATTCTGTCTTACTTTCATGAACACCTGAAGAGAAACGTTACAGGTTTATTCAAATTTATTTGTTTATTTAAAACTGTATTAGTTACAAATTATCTCGAATCACACTATTTCAAACTTGCAAAAAAGGTTATAAAATATTGAAATACCTGCGATTAAAAGTACTTATAATGTGAACTAAACTTTCTAAACAATAATATTGGTTTAAAATGTAATTATAATAAAAAAATATTAATTTTATCAATATTAACTGAAAAAATCTTACCTTATAAAAGGTACTGATAAAAATAATTTACAGATTTTATTATGATTTTTGTTATTTTGAAACTGTTCAACTAGTGTTATAAACGAATTTAATCTTAAACATTTGCATCTTCGTAAAACCTCACTTTTATCTTGGGCTCGATCTGTTTTAATGTTATAAGAATGTAATATTTAAGTGTAGATACAAATACTTTTACCTCTGTTAATCTTTTCGTCGAACATTGTTAATACTCAATGTCTTAATTCACAAGTTTTGAAAATTTATAAATACAAAGAATAAATTCTCAGGTGTTAAATATTGTATAGATTTGCTTTTAAAAAATTAAACTGGAACATTAGTTTATAGTTCCTTGAATCCCGAGTTAAATGGATTTTCCCTAAAATTAAGTCGATGACCAACCAATTTAGATGGTGCTGAGACCTATGGGAGGGGGGAGTGGTTGGATTGATCGTTAAGGTGCTCATAAGAATGACGATAAAATCGTAAACACCTGCCTTATGGAACTTGCCATCAAAACCTCGCTTGGTACAGCATAATGTGGGCATGCATATTTCTATCACTAAGCACAACAGTAATATTATACTAATAGGTTTTCTAATATTTTAATATTGTTCGATTTACATCACCGATACATTACTTGAGATACTGACCCACCCTATGGTGCGTATTTTAAAGTGAATAGAATGAAGGGTGAATTTTATGAGTGTGATCGATGGATGAGGTGAATATGGATCATCAACTCTTCTTTCGGAAAATAAAAACTATTTAAGATTCTTTGTCTCTATTTAATTTGAAAACATATTTACCGTTCTTTTTTATTATCTTAACTTTGTAACCTAACAATGTTATAAAAAGGTATGTTTTTCTGGTTCTTAAAAAAATAATTTGTTCCAATTAACTGGTTTCAAGCGTAAATACACAACAAGAAGCTATAATGAGTTTCGTTATGTATGACTTACTTTTGAATTAACTATTTTATCCTATACCTACACGAATACGAATAAGGTATATTTTTTAAAAACTCCTAACTTTGCAAACAACAGTTACAGGATAAAAATAATTTATGCACAGGTCTCTATGTTAGGAAAAATCTTATTTCACTATAATCTTTCATTAAAGTTTTAAAACATTTACCAGTGTTATCGAGTTAAAATTAAAACAATGAAACTACGAAAACAGCTGATTCAACTTTAAAAGTACAGACCACGTGTTGCAGTATAAACATATTGGTTTGCATTGTAGCCAGTTATTGGCTATTTACTGAATGCTACGTATAATATTAAAAAAAATATATTTATAACTTTAAATCTTTATATTGGTGGTCATGAAAGTTTAGATAAATACAAGAGAAGTAAAAGGATAAAACAACCACGAAATTCGTAGAATTTAAATTGATTAAAAAAAAATAACTAAGGTGAAACTAGCTGTTGACCGTAGAATTAAATAAACTGTGTTACAGTTTCAACATTTATTTCAACAAATTTATACTGGAGTGCACCACATGTTCTACAAAAGTCTACAGAATACATCAAAATATTCTGAAAGGAGAGTGAGAGAAGCGAAAGAACTCGACATGAAGGCGAGTGGCGCGGAGCGAAAGGGCTGGAATAAAAACAAGCCTTTTTTTTGCGTTTGCCCATTTAATGCACAGTCTTTGTCTGATATTCTTACTACGAAATCTTTTATAATTTTACCGAGAACATACTTAACTTTTAGGTACTGTGTACAAATTGAGCAATGATATATGGTATAAGTAGGGCCTACTAATGAGGCAGGATATCTGATAGGATCGAATAACTGATGGTATTGGATAACCGATGTTAGTGAGCATGGAGACTGATCGCTAAGATTATCCAGCGCTTCATGTTGTCTAGATAATCCATTAATTAAGTCTCAGACTGATGGAATGTGTTCAACTTGATGAGTCTCTTGTTCTCTCATTTAGTTCAAAAAGAGTTAAAAGTCTATCTCAGACTTGAGAATTCAAATTTATTCCATTTTTGATGACGTATGTATTACATTACGCTTACGCATAGTAAAAATATAAAACTTGTATAATTCTTTTAAGGTCAGGTTTGTGGCATTGCTCTCTATTCTTAGAGACCTTTTGATATGAATATTTACCATTTCTTACTTTTAAGGTTCTCTTCTGACTCCTTTTAGAACATCTTCCCTTGGAGGTCCAAGGACAATAAGTACTTTAGGAAGCAGTCTTAGTCACTCAAAATCAATTTCCAAAGTTTTAGTTTTGTTACATGATTATTTGAAAATGTTTTAAATCGTCTCCAAACTTTTTGCACCCTGTATGTATTTAGGTACAATACATATAATAGTTTTCACTGAATTTGTTTTTTTTTTTTTATTACTCCATGACTCTTAGTAGCAGAAATCATCCCTGCTAAACAGATGATTTAGGCAATGTTTGTTTAGGCTATTTTGTAACCTAGTAACAGTTGTTTTGAATATAAGTAGTGATTAAAAGTAAGTTTATGCCTATATTTCTTATTTTGCCGTTTTTCTGAAAACCGTGTTTTTTTTTTTTAAGCCTTGGTTTCTCAAAAACTAGTAAAACCAGAGCTTTGAAGTTTTTATCACATGCTTAGGTTTATCAGTTACTATGGATCTACGTTAGTGCCTTTGTATTTTAAAATTTGTGATGAGTCAAAAATCCACATCACCTGTTTGCGTACACTGCTCCGTGGTCAAAGTTCAACCAAGGCAGTCGGGGTGGGGAGGAAGGGCCGTCGTCGTGGCCCACTCCCGTCCGCGTCTCGAACTAGACAAGTTGTGCCGATTTTGCTGAGAGTGCCTTCGGGGAAAAGATTTTGAAAATTTTAGCGGATCACCATTTCTTGAGATTCTTAACGAAAAGTCACGTCCTTTCATACCCTAAGGGTAAATGAATTAGACATATTTTCGGAAATAGCAAAATTTAGAAACACGTGCGTATCGCGAACATGTCGAACCGTGAAGCTGGTGACCGCTAGTTCAATCTTTAAAGTCCCGTACTGAATTTCTTTGTCTTGGAGTGAGCAAAAGTTAACAATCAGTATTAATAATTTATCAAGGCACTCAGGCTTGTAGGCGCGTAAAAATATTAATATTAAATTCAGTGTTTTTTAAGTGTGGCCATGTATTGTAATTGTATGTTGAAACCTGTATATTATATGTGAAAATATTGTAAGGGTAAGTTTCTACAGCATTGGTTATTTATTTATAAGTCAGTTCTCGTGTTCACCATGTATTAGAAATTGCTGCTATTTATGTGATTTTATTATTAAGAATTTACTATGATGTTAACCAAACGAATTTCGTAAAACTTTGAAATCTGAGGCAAAACCCAAATAAGCATAAGACATTTAGTATTTATATATTCTGATCTGACTGTATAAAATATTTGAAAATCCCCTATTGTGCTGTGCTATAGCAAGGCTTATTAAAGTTAATATTTTGGATCTTAGAAAAATAAATCAAAGTGCACTACAATGTTATTTTGTATGGACGGATTTAAGGTAAAATAAAAAAAGGCTGTGTTCTTGGCAGATTCCTAAAACTGTGATCAACTCATTAAATAGGCTCTATATTTAATTACAACTGTTGGGTTGTGCTACTGTAAATTCAGACCCTTAACTAAATATCAATTTGCAAATAAATAACCACCTGTGATCCCCATTGGTTAGGACAGAGGCATACAACATTGTCTGTAATTACATCAACCAATGTACATGTCAATACAAATGCACAAGAAAGGTTAAATCATAAGCCTCTGAGGATTAGTGTTAGAGGGATTTTGCAAATAAGGTTCTGGCCGGAACTAAGTGTGAACAATAAGCCAACCCGAGCCTCAAAACATTTTATAGGAAAAAAAGGGAAATAATTTGTCATTAATGCAGTAGCCTGGTCCGTTCATATGAATTAATTTCATGGTGTAGACAAAGAATAATAAGATCCATTCAAAAAGAACTCCTGCAAAGCCTTGTGTTGTATTATTGTCAAAACTACCAATGTTTTGTAGCACTTACATAAATTGAAATTGTGTTGGCAATTGCTCTTGATAACTTGATAGAAGTGTAATGCTATAGGGAAATATACAGTCATTATCACAATCATTTGAGTTATTATTCATAATCCTGGTGTATTTAGGTGTTCAGCAATTCAAATGGTTATTTCTGAAATTAACAGTTATAAACTCAGTTAAATTATCAGTTAATGGATTTATGTAGAAAATTTCAATCCATTTTCAGTTGATTGGTGAACTAGTCTTTATAACACAATAGTATTTATATATTTGTAGTAAAATTGATTTCATTGATTCTCATGATCTTGTAAGATTCACAAGGGCTCTGGGTAGATACAAAATAGTCTTTTTCAACTTAAAGAAGTCCCAATCTGGGCAAGTGGCTTCCTCTGCGGAGAACTCTGCTACTCATAAAAATAAGTGGGGGGAAACTATATAATTTGTGTGAAGAGTTAGTAGAATTTATTATTTGAGACAGTTTTTCTTCACATAAATAAAATGGAGTAAAAAAAGTGTGACATTCTTCACATAAATAAAATGGAAGCAGACATTTAATATTTAAGATCATGGGAATTATAATATATAGGTTTCTTGTTTGTGTGTAATCTAGTGTTTGTCCAATTATTTATTTCTTTACTTGTTTTCGTTGTAATTGCCAATTAATTTTCAATTGTTTATGAATTGAAATTTTGGACTGCATTGTTGAGACAATTTATTAAAGGGTAATGAGAGATGTATGCGAGGCAATATCTCACCACAGGTGAGGATCGTCGCAACCGCAGGTTGCAACGGGAAAACAATCCGTTGCAAGCGGAAGCGGGGTTAGAGTCGGCAGGTCACCTTGAAAGCTCGGAGCCTCCCTCCTCCCCTCCCCCTCTTGTCGAGCATCAGCTCGCGTCGTTGTCTGTGCGTTCAACAATGGATCAGCTGGACGGGCGGCGAATGACGTCACCGCCCGCACATTCGACTCACATGAGGAATATAGTTGTCTCTGAATCTGAGAGGCGCGAAATTCTCGATCATAGTGGGATTTCAATGGACATAGACTACGATCAACCACGTCAGGCCGTAACGTTTGATCCTAATTTACGTTCAATAAATGTGCAACAAATGGAGGCAGGATTAGATTTTTGGAGCTTAGCTGGGAATTCAAGCGGTACGCAATATAGGGAAATTTCTGAGTATCCACGTCAAGTAAATGTAAATCCGCCAGTTGGGTCACCGAGAGTGAATCTTTGTAAAACAAATCCATTTTTGCCAGGTTATGGGGTGATGGACCATGGTGGAAATTCAAATCAATTCTCTCAGGGTCAGGGTCAGGGTCAATCGGTACAAGCCGTTGGCGTGCCTTATGCATTGCCAGCACCAGTAAATAATGTGGGTTATCAGTTGGTACCGCAGTTTTCACAAAACGCCTTCGTACAAAATCAAATATCAAAAACAGAACGCACAGTCTTGATGGAGTTATTAAAAAAGGTAGGCGTTGCTGACGGGTCAGACGATTTGCAACTTCTGAATTTTCTCAAAGATTTAAAACCATTGTTCGATATCGCCCCAGGTAGTACAGGAGAGATCGTAAAACTGTTGATTCCAAAAACTAAGGGTCAGTTGTTTAAATTGTGGGTTGAGGCGACAACAGCCGGAGTGAGCTGGGAAAATTTGCATGGCGCGATTTTGAATTATTTTTTACCGCCATCACGTTTGAGGGAGATTGAGGCGATAGAATTAGATAGGCCGCAGCGACCAAACGAAACATTTGTTGAATATGCTGAAAATATTATTTCTGTTGCATTTGCGTTGCGAACAAGGATGTCGGAGAGTGAGGTGATTGAAATTGTTTTGAGTAAGTGTGACCCAAACACGAAACGACATTTTGCTTTTAATAGTAGGCCGAGCAGCATTGCCGAGTTAAAAATGTTTGCTAACAGGGTCACTGGTTCGATAAAATCAGAAATGCGCTATTTTGGTGCGGCAACAAATCTCAGCAATAGGAATGTCGTGCAAGCGAGTAGGCCAAGTTATGCGAGACAAAATGCGCAAAACTTTACACGACCGGGTCGTCATCCTGAAAATGTGAACAATCAAAGGGAACGGATTATCAAATGCTATAAATGTAATGGGGAAGGGCACATGGCTAGGAACTGTCCGTCTTTAAACTGATTTCGAACACTGGCAGCAGGACACAGTGTTCGCAAAAGGATTTTGATCCTGCAAAAGTTAGCGCGGTGGATCTCACAGGGAAATTGCCTTTGATTAATGTCAAGTTAGGAAAAACAATTTCATGCATATCTCTTTTAGATAGTGGGGCAACAAAAAGTTTAGTCAGCAAACAATTTTTTTCTAAGATTAGGAAAGAGAAATGTGTAAAAGGGGTTACAAAAATCAGTAATTATGTTGAAACGGCGAATAAATCAAAGATTCCCATAAGGCAGGAGGTGAAGTTGCACATAAAAATCGATAATTATTCTTGGAATTATAGTTTCTGGGTGGCAAATCAGTTACCATTTGATATGGTGTTGGCTTACGATTTTTTTCATTTTTCAAAATTAAAGTTGGACGTGGGCAAAAACACAATAAAATTTCGTTTCAGTGACACAAATGAAAAGATTTTGTTTTTGCTCGAAGAAGATAATTTAAATTCAGATAGGATGCAATTTGATGAGGCCGACATGAGTGAGAAATGTAAGGAAAAATTTCAGAAACTTTTGCGAGATTATGGGGATGTAGTTACAAATAGGATTGGCAAAGCTAAGGTAGCACCGTACAAGCTTAGAGTGAGTAAAGAGATAAAACCATTTCGCATGCGACCCTTTCAGATGACACCCGACAAGGTCCGAGCTATGAGAGAAATTATCAACGAGCTTTTAGATAACGGGGTTATAGAGCCTAGTCAGAGTGAATATAGTAGTAATTGTTTTCTGGTTCAAAAAAGGAAAAGGGGAAATATCGATTGGTAAATAATTACAAGACATTAAATCAATTCATTGAAATGGATATCTTTCCCAGTCCCACAATAGACTCGACTTTTCAATATTTACAAAATGCTCGTTTCTTCACATATCAATAGATCTGGTGCACAGTTTTTTTCAGTTAGAGTTAAATAAATTTAGCCGTAAATACACTGCCTTCAACACAAGTTTTGGTAGCTATCAATGGGTAAGAGTCCCTCAAGGATTAAAAATTGGTTCACAAGCTCTCAACAGGGTTGTAGACACTGTGTTAGGTGACTTGAAGTTCAAATGTGTTATTAGTTTTTGCGACGATGTGTTGATTTATGGCCCAGACGAGGAAACTCATTATAACGACGTTAAAGCTGTTTTGCAAAGATTAAGGGAATACGGCCTAACCGTAAATCCTGAAAAAATCAAATTAGCGAAAAGAGGTGTGCAATTTCTGGGGCATTATGTAATGGATGGGAAAATAATGATGGATCCGTCTCGCATCGATCCGATCAAGAATTATCCCGTTCCCAAAACAGTAAAGCAGGTACAAAGATTAGTTGGGTTAGCAAGCTTTTACAGTAAATTTATTCCGAATTTTTCTGAAATTTGTTATCCATTAAATAGATTGAAGAGGAAAGGCGTGAAATTTAAATGGACAAAAACTGAACAGGCTAGCTTTGATAGGTTAATTGAAGCATTGACGTCACCTCCAGTTCTCCATTTGCCTGATTTTAGTAAGAAATTTATTCTTAATTGCGACGCTTCAGATTATTCGATAGGGTGTGTACTCCAACAGGAACGCGAAGGAGGATTAGTTGTCATAGCGTATTCAAGCCGTACCTTGCAAAGGAATGAGCAAGCTTATTCTATATACAAACGAGAACTGTTAGCTTGTTTGTGGGGCTGCGAAAAATATCGAGAATTTTTAATAGATAAGCCGTTCACATTGCGAACCGATAATCAAGCAATTTTGTATCTTTGAAAATCTGATAAGACTACGGGACAATTAGCGAGGTGGAAATTGCGACTTTCGGAATTCCCGTGTGAAATTGAACACGTGCGCGCTAGTCAAAATTTGCCGGCTGACACTTTGTCTAGATTGTTCGAACCGCCAGAGCAACGCGACGAAAACAAACCGTCAGATGCGCAGCCGGCGAAGGTAAATTTTTTGCAAAGTTTTCCTGAAGTATTTCACGATATTGGGGCCAAACAAAGAGAGGATCAAAATTTAAGAAAAGTAATCGACGAGTTAGAGAAAGGTAATAAGGTTCAAAATTACGTCATGAGAAATGGGGTTCTAAAATATCAAAAAAATCCAAGGTGTTCTCCCAAAATTTGTGTTCCAGAATCATTAAGAAACATGATTATGAAATTTAACCATGACACGACCTTATCTGCGCATTGGGGAATAAAAAAAACAACAGCCAAAATTGCAAAAGATTTTTCATGGAAATCAATGTTTGAGGATATTAGAAAGTACGTGCGATCTTGTAATCTTTGTCAGTTGCACAAAACGTCGCAAAATACGAAAGTGGGATTAATGTGTTCATCGCTGCCGGAAAGGAGTATGCAGCGGCTGCATATTGATCTTTTTGGTCCACTGATTAGGACAAAGAGGGGGCAAAATCAGTATTTGTTGGTTTGCGTCGATAGTTTCTCAAAGTTTTCTTGGTTCATCCCATTAAAAAAGGCGACGTCGGACACCGTAATAAAGGGACTGAAAGAGCGGATTTTTGCACAGAATGGGATTCCGGAGATAATAATCAGCGATAATGGGAGTCAGTTCACTTCAAATAAATTCCGATCGTTCCTTTTTGGTTTGGGTGTGAAACACATCACGACGAGTGTAGCTAGGCCGCAGGGAAATCAATCTGAGAGGGAAAATCGGAATTTGAAATACGCGTTGAAAGTTTTTCACAGCAAGACTCAAGATCGGTGGGACGAAGACATAGAATTCCTCATGGTAGGCGTAAATTCAGCGCATCACGAAAGTATACGCATGACACCGGCGATGGCACTTATGGGCCGAGAGCTGAATAATCCCCTACAATTGGCTTGGAATTTGCTTGAGGACGTCACAACTGAACAAAATGTTGAGGAAAGAGTGGGCAAAATTTTGCAAAACTTGAAAGTAGCACAACAAAAAATGAAACAAAATTATGACAAAAATAGGCGACCTTCTCCTTTCAAAGTAGGAGATGAGGTTTTGTACAGAGTATACATCCCCAGTGACAAAGCTAAGAAAATTAGCAATAAATTGTCTCAGGGATGGAAAGGTCCGTGGACTGTTGTTGAAGTCTTAAATGACGTAAATGTTAAAATAAGGTTAAATGAAAACAGTAGAACGTTGAGAATTGTCCATGTTGCTCAATTAAAAAGATTTTATAAGAGAAAATAAAAAAAAAATTAATAAAGAAATAAATAAAAAAAAATATATATTAGATTGTAAGTTTAGGATGGTTTTGTGATAGGATCGAGGTGTGAATTTAAGGCGCCAAAATGAACATGACATTGCTAGGTGACAGCCAGGTGGTACGACTGCATAAGGTGTGGGAGAGGTCACCGCACGTTGCATCGGTGGACATGTGCGCGGTCAGTGGGTGTACTACAGAACATTTAAAGACTTTGATTTCCAGATATCATCATGAATTCAATCAAAAGTGTTTCCTGCTGATAGGAATAAATGACATTTTATCTATGGTTCCTACAAATGAAATCAAAGACAATATTTCTTCTATCCTAAAATATTTAAATAAGAAGCAAATCAATGTTTTCATTTCAACTTTGCCTCCAACATTACATAAGACTAAACAAATTCAAGATAGTGTCCGTGATATAAACATTTTCATTCAGTCATTGGCCACATCACCGGCAATAAAAGTGATAAAACTCCATAAACTTTTCAAACCGTTTAATCAAGAAGATGAATGCTTTTACAACTACGCTATACCCACGGCAAGCCGGACTAGTTCATAATATCCAATGCAGCATTCCAGCGGCTGATAAGGCTTATCGTCGAGGCAGCGGCGCACCCACCCCCCCAACCCAATGACTGGCCGCACCGACCCACGACCTCTGTCCCCCCCGCCAACACCTCAACACCTCCACCGTCACCACTAACTAGTCCACTGCGATGACTTCACACCTGTCGCTGACTATTTGCATGGAGTTGCTGGAGATGTCTACAGGACGGACCTGTACTGGTGTAATTGTGCGCGATTCACCCGCTCTGTGGGAGCAGTTAAGCGGCGGGTTACCTGTCGTGTACATGGAAAATAGTACAAACAATGTTTAGCGTCAAAAAATGTTGACATTATATGTTTACATTTAATTATGCTTATATGTATTATGTAATTTATGTATTATGTCAAATGTGATTTGCGTTTTGTTTGAATGTTCTGTTAGGACCCGATGAAATTGATTCCGAGAAATTTGATTGATTTGTGGGCAAAGCCTACGGAAATCAATTTTTCAAGACAGGGGGCTTTGTGATGAGTCAAAAATCCACATCACCTGTTTGCGTACACTGCTCCGTGGTCAAGTTCAACCAAGGCAGTCGGGGTGGGGAGGAAGGGCCGTCGTCGTGGCCCACTCCCGTCCGCGTCTCGAACTAGACAAGTTGTGCCGATTTTGCTGAGAGTGCCTTCGGGGAAAAGATTTTGAAAATTTAGCGGATCACCATTTCTTGAGATTCTTAACGAAAAGTCACGTCCTTTCATACCCTAAGGGTAAATGAATTAGACATATTTTCGGAAATAGCAAAATTTAGAAACACGTGCGTATTCGCGAACATGTCGAACCGTGAAGCTGGTGACCGCTAGTTCAATCTTTAAAGTCCCGTACTGAATTTCTTTGTCTTGGAGTGAGCAAAAGTTAACAATCAGTATTAATAATTTATCAAGGCACTCAGGCTTGTAGCGCGTAAAAATATTAATATTAAATTCCAGTGTTTTTTAAGTGTGGCCATGTATTGTAATTGTATGTTGAAACCTGTATATTATATGTGAAAATTGTAAGGGTAAGTTCTACAGCATTGGTTATTTATTTATAAGTCAGTTCTCGTGTTCACCATGTATTAGAAATTGCTGCTATTTATGTGATTTTATTATTAAGAATTTACTATGATGTTAACCAAACGATTTCGTAAAACTTTGAAATCTGAGGCAAAACCCAAATAAGCATAAGACATTTAGTATTTATATATTCTGATCTGACTGTATAAAATATTTGAAAATCCCCTATTGTGCTGTGCTATAGCAAGGCTTATTAAAGTTAATATTTTGGATCTTAGAAAAATAAATCAAAGTGCACTACAATGTTTTTTGTATGGACGGATTTAAGGTAAAATAAAAAAAGGCTGTGTTCTTGGCAGATTCCTAAAACTGTGATCAACTCATTAAATAGGCTCTATATTTAATTACAACTGTTGGGTTGTGCTACTGTAATGTCAGACCCTTAACTAAATCAATTTGCAAATAAATAACCACCTGTGATCCCCATTGGTTAGGACAGAGGCATACAACATTGTCTGTAATTACATCAACCAATGTACATGTCAATACAAATGCACAAGAAAGGTTAAATCATAAGCCTCTGAGGATTAGTGTTAGAGGGATTTGCAATAAGGTTCTGGCCGGAACTAAGTGTGAACAATAAGCCAACCCGAGCCTCAAAACATTTTATAGGAAAAAAAGGGAAATAATTTGTCATTAATGCAGTAGCCTGGTCCGTTCATATGAATTAATTTCATGGTGTAGACAAAGAATAATAAGATCCATTCAAAAAGAACTCCTGCAAAGCCTTGTGTTGTATTATTGTCAAAACTACCAATGTTTTGTAGCACTTACATAAATTGAAATTGTGTTGGCAATTGCTCTTGATAACTTGATAGAAGTGTAATGCTATAGGGAAATATACAGTCATTATCACAATCATTTGAGTTATTATTCATAATCCTGGTGTATTTAGGTGTTCAGCAATTCAATTGGTTATTTCTGAAATTAACAGTTATAAACTCAGTTAATTATCAGTTAATGGATTTATGTAGAAAATTTCAATCCATTTTCAGTTGATTGGTGAACTAGTCTTATAACACAATAGTATTTATATATTTGTAGTAAAATTGATTTCATTGATTCTCATGATCTTGTAAGATTCACAAGGGCTCTGGGTAGATACAAAATAGTCTTTTTCAACTTAAAGAAGTCCCAATCTGGGCAAGTGGCTTCCTCTGCGGAGAACTCTGCTCTCATAAAAATAAGTGGGGGGAACTATATAATTTGTGTGAAGAGTTAGTAGAATTTATTATTTGAGACAGTTTTTCTTCACATAAATAAATGGAGTAAAAAAAGTGTGACATTCTTCACATAAATAAAATGGAAGCAGACATTTAATATTTAAGATCATGGAATTATAATATATAGGTTCTTGTTTGTGTGTAATCTAGTGTTTGTCCAATTATTTATTTCTTTACTTGTTTTCGTTGTAATTGCCAATTAATTTTCAATTGTTTATGAATTGAAATTTTGGACTGCATTGTTGAGGACAATTTATTAAAGGGTAATGAGAGATGTATGCGAGGCAATATCTCACCACAGGTGAGGATCGTCGCAACCGCAGGTTGCAACGGGAAAAACAATCCGTTGCAAGCGGAAGCGGGGTTAGAGTCGGCAGGTCACCTTGAAAGCTCGGAGCCTCCCTCCTCCCCTCCCCCTCTTGTCGAGCATCAGCTCGCGTCGTTGTCTGTGCGTTCAACAATGGATCAGCTGGACGGGCGGCGAATGACGTCACCGCCCGCACTTCGACTCACATGAGGAATATAGTTGTCTCTGAATCTGAGAGGCGCGAAATTCTCGATCATAGTGGATTTCAATGGACATAGACTACGATCAACCACGTCAGGCCGTAACGTTTGATCCTAATTTACGTTCAATAAATGTGCAACAAATGGAGGCAGGATTAGATTTTTGGAGCTTAGCTGGGAATTCAAGCGGTACGCAATATAGGGAAATTTCTGAGTATCCACGTCAAGTAAATGTAAATCCGCCAGTTGGGTCACCGAGAGTGAATCTTTGTAAAACAAATCCATTTTTGCCAGGTATGGGGTGATGGACCATGTGGAAATTCAAATCCAATTCTCTCAGGGTCAGGGTCAGGGTCAATCGGTACAAGCCGTGGCGTGCCTTATGCATTGCCAGCACCAGTAAATAATGTGGGTTATCAGTTGGTACCGCAGTTTTCACAAACGCCTTCGTACAAAATCAAATATCAAAAACAGAACGCACAGTCTTGATGGAGTTATTAAAAAAGGTAGGCGTTGCTGACGGGTCAGACGATTTGCAACTTCTGATTTTCTCAAAGATTTAAAACCATTGTTCGATATCGCCCCAGGTAGTACAGGAGAGATCGTAAAACTGTTGATTCCAAAAACTAAGGGTCAGTTGTTTAATTGTGGGTTGAGGCGACAACAGCCGGAGTGAGCTGGGAAAATTTGCATGGCGCGATTTTGAATTATTTTTTACCGCCATCACGTTTGAGGGAGATTGAGGCGATAGAATTAGATAGGCCGCAGCGACCAAACGAACATTTGTTGAATATGCTGAAAATATTATTTCTGTTGCATTTGCGTTGCGAACAAGGATGTCGGAGAGTGAGGTGATTGAAATTGTTTTGAGTAAGTGTGACCCAAACACGAAACGACATTTGCTTTTAATAGTAGGCCGAGCAGCATTGCCGAGTTAAAAATGTTTGCTAACAGGGTCACTGGTTCGATAAAATCAGAAATGCGCTATTTTGGTGCGGCAACAAATCTCAGCAATAGGAATGTCGTGCAAGCGAGTAGGCCAAGTTATGCGAGACAAAATGCGCAAAACTTTACACGACCGGGTCGTCATCCTGAAAATGTGAACAATCAAAGGAACGGATTATCAAATGCTATAAATGTAATGGGGAAGGGCACATGGCTAGGAACTGTCGCTCTTTAAACTGATTTCGAACACTGGCAGCAGGACACAGTGTTCGCAAAGGATTTTGATCCTGCAAAAGTTAGCGCGGTGGATCTCACAGGGAAATTGCCTTTGATTAATGTCAAGTTAGGAAAACAATTTCATGCATATCTCTTTTAGATAGTGGGGCACCACAAAGTTTAGTCAGCAAACAATTTTTTTCTAAGATTAGGAAAGAGAAATGTGTAAAAGGGGTAACAAAAATCAGTAATTAAGTTGAAACGGCGAATAAATCAAGATTCCCATACGGCAGGAGGTGAAGTTGCACTAAAAATCGATATTATTACTGGAATTATAGTTCTGGGTGGCAAATCAGTTCCATTTGATATGGTGTTGGCGTTACGATTTTTGTCATTTTTCAAAATTAAAGTTGGACGTGGGCAAAAACACATTAAAATTTCGTTTCAGTGACACAAATGAAAGATTTTGTTTTTGCTCGAAGAAGATAATTTAATTCAGATAGGATGCAATTGATGAGGCCGACATGAGTGAGAAATGTAAGGAAAAATTTCAGAAACTTTTGCGAGATTATGGGGATGTAGTTACAAATAGGATTGGCAAAGCTAAGGTAGCACCGTACAAGCTTAGAGTGAGTAAAGAGATAAAACCATTTCGCATGCGACCCTTTCAGATGACACCCGACAAGGTCCGAGCTATGAGAGAAATTATCAACGAGCTTTTAGATAACGGGGTTATAGAGCCTAGTCAGAGTGAATATAGTAGTAATTGTTTTCTGGTTCAAAAAGGAAAAGGGGACATATCGATTGGTAAATAATTACAAGACATTAAATCAATTCATTGAAATGGATATCTTTCCCAGTCCCACAATGACTCGACTTTTCAATATTTACAAAATGCTCGTTTCTTCACATATCAATAGTCTGGTGCACAGTTTTTTTCAGTTAGAGTTAAATAAATTTAGCCGTAAATACACTGCCTTCAACACAAGTTTTGGTAGCTATCAATGGGTAAGAGTCCCTCAAGGATTAAAAATTGGTTCACAAGCTCTCAACAGGGTTGTAGACACTGTGTTAGGTGACTTGAAGTTCAAATGTGTTATTAGTTTTTGCGACGATGTGTTGATTTATGGCCCAGACGAGGAAACTCATTATAACGACGTTAAAGCTGTTTTGCAAAAGATATACGGCCTAGGAACCGTAAATCCTGAAAAATTCAAATTAGCGAAAAGAGGTGTGCAATTTCGGGGCATTATGTAATGGATGGGAAAATAATGATGGATCCGTCTCGCATCGATCCGATCAAGAATTATCCCGTTCCCAAAACAGTAAAGCAGGTACAAAGATTAGTTGGGTTAGCAAGCTTTTACAGTAAATTTATTCCGAATTTTTCTGAAATTTGTTATCCATTAATAGATTGAAGAGGAAAGGCGTGAAATTTAAATGGACAAAAACTGAACAGGCTAGCTTTGATAGGTTAATTGAAGCATTGACGTCACCTCCAGTTCTCCATTTGCCTGATTTTAGTAAGAAATTTATTCTTAATTGCGACGCTTCAGATTATTCGATAGGGTGTGTACTCCAACAGGAACGCGAAGGAGGATTAGTTGTCATAGCGTATTCAAGCCGTACCTTGCCAAAGGAATGAGCAAGCTTATTCTATATACAAACGAGAACTGTTAGCTTGTTTGTGGGGCTGCGAAAAATATCGAGAATTTTTAATAGATAAGCCGTTCACATTGCGAACCGATAATCAAGCAATTTTGTATCTTTGAAAATCTGATAAGACTACGGGACAATTAGGAGGTGGAAATTGCGACTTTCGGAATTCCCGTGTGAAATTGAACACGTGCGCGCTAGGTCAAAATTTGCCGGCTGACACTTTGTCTAGATTGTTCGAACCGCCAGAGCAACGCGACGAAAACAAACCGTCAGATGCGCAGCCGGCGAAGGTAAATTTTTTGCAAAGTTTTCCTGAAGTATTTCACGATATTGGGGCCAAACAAAGAGAGGATCAAAATTTAAGAATAGTAAATCGACGAGTTAGAGAAAGGTAATAAGGTTCAAAATTACGTCATGAGAAATGGGGTTCTAAAATATCAAAAAAATCCAAGGTGTTCTCCCAAAATTTGTGTTCCAGAATCATTAAGAAACATGATTATGAAATTTAACCATGACACGACCTTATCTGCGCATTGGGGAATAAAAAAAACAACAGCCAAAATGCAAAAGATTTTTCATGGAAATCAATGTTTGAGGATATTAGAAAGTACGTGCGATCTTGTAATCTTTGTCAGTTGCACAAAACGTCGCAAAATACGAAAGTGGGATTAATGTGTTCATCGCTGCCGGAAAGGAGTATGCAGCGCGCAGATATGATCTTTTTGGTCCACTGATTAGGACAAAGAGGGGCAAATCAGTATTTGTTGGTTTGCGTCGATAGTTTCTCATAGTTTTCTTGGTTCATCCCAATTAAAAAGGCGACGTCGGACACCGTAATAAAGGGACTGAAAGAGCGGATTTTTGCACAGAATGGGATTCCGGAGATAATAATCAGCGATAATGGGAGTCAGTTCACTTCAAATAAATTCCGATCGTTCCTTTTTGGTTTGGGTGTGAACACATCACGACGAGTGTAGCTAGGCCGCAGGGAAATCAATCTGAGAGGGAAAATCGGAATTTGAAATACGCGTTGAAAGTTTTTCACAGCAAGACTCAAGATCGGTGGGACGAAGACATAGAATTCCTCATGGTAGGCGTAAATTCAGCGCATCACGAAAGTATACGCATGACACCGGCGATGGCACTTATGGCCGAGAGCTGAATAATCCCCTACAATTGGCTTGGAATTTGCTTGAGGACGTCACAACTGAACAAAATGTTGAGGAAAGAGTGGGCAAATTTTGCAAAACTTGAAAGTAGCACAACAAAAATGAAACAAAATTATGACAAAATTAGGCGACCTTCTCCTTTCAAGTAGGAGATGAGGTTTTGTACAGAGTATACATCCCCAGTGACAAAGCTAAGAAAATTAGCAATAAATTGTCTCAGGGATGGAAAGGTCCGTGGACTGTTGTTGAAGTCTTAAATGACGTAAATGTTAAAATAAGGTTAAATGAAAACAGTAGAACGTTGAGAATTGTCCATGTTGCTCAATTAAAAAGATTTATAAGAGAAAATAAAAAAATATTATAAAGAAATAATAAAAAAAAATATATATTAGATTGTAAGTTTAGGATGGTTTTGTGATAGGATCGAGGTGTGAATTTAAGGCGCCAAAATGAACATGACATTGCTAGGTGACAGCCAGGTGGTACGACTGCATAAGGTGTGGGAGAGGTCACCGCACGTTGCATCGGTGGACATGTGCGCGGTCAGTGGGTGTACTACAGAACATTTAAAGACTTTGATTTCCAGATATCATCATGAATTCAATCAAAAGTGTTTCCTGCTGATAGGAATAAATGACATTTTATCTATGGTTCCTACAAATGAAATCAAAGACAATATTTCTTCTATCCTAAAATATTTAAATAAGAAGCAAATCAATGTTTTCATTTCAACTTTGCCTCCAACATTACATAAGACTAAACAAATTCAAGATAGTGTCCGTGATATAAACATTTTCATTCAGTTCATTGGCCACATCACCGGCAATAAAAGTGATAAAACTCCATAAAACTTTTCAAACCGTTTAATCAAGAAGATGAATGCTTTTACCAACTACGCTATTACCACGGCAAGCCGGACTTAGTTCATAATATCCAATGCAGCATTCCAGCGGCTGATAAGGCTTATCGTCGAGGCAGGCGGGCGCACCCACCCCCCCAACCCAATGACTGGCCGCACCGACCCACGACCTCTGTCCCCCGCCAACACCTCAACACCTCCACCGTCACCACTAACTAGTCCACTGCGATGACTTCACACCTGTCGCTGACTATTTGCATGGAGTTGCTGGAGATGTCTACAGGACGGACCTGTACTGGTGTAATTGTGCGCGATTCACCCGCTCTGTGGAGCAGTTAAGCGGCGGGTTACCTGTCGTTGTACATGGAAAATAGTACAAACATGTTTAGCGTCAAAAAATGTTGACATTATATGTTTACATTTAATTATGCTTATATGTATTATGTAATTTATGTATTATGTCAATGTGATTTGCGTTTTGTTTGAATGTTCTGTTAGGACCCGATGAAATTGATTCCGAGAAATTTGATTGATTTGTGGGCAAAGCCTACGGAATCAATTTTTCAAGACAGGGGGCTTTGTGATGAGTCAAAATCCACATCACCTGTTTGCGTACACTGCTCCGTGGTCAAAGTTCAACCAAGGCAGTCGGGGTGGGGAGGAAGGGCCGTCGTCGTGGCCCACTCCGTCCGCGTCTCGAACTAGACAAGTTGTGCCGATTTTGCTGAGAGTGCCTTCGGGGAAAAGATTTGAAAATTTTAGCGGATCACCATTTCTTGAGATTCTTAACGAAAAGTCACGTCCTTTCATACCCTAAGGGTAAATGAATTAGACATATTTTCGGAAATAGCAAAATTTAGAAACACGTGCGTATCGCGAACATGTCGAACCGTGAAGCTGGTGACCGCTAGTTCAATCTTTAAAGTCCCGTACTGAATTTCTTTGTCTTGGAGTGAGCAAAAGTTAACAATCAGTATTAATAATTTATCAAGGCACTCAGGCTTGTAGGCGCGTAAAAATATTAATATTAAATTCAGTGTTTTTTAAGTGTGGCCATGTATTGTAATTGTATGTTGAAACCTGTATATTATATGTGAAAATATTGTAAGGGTAAGTTTCTACAGCATTGGTTATTTATTATAAGTCAGTTCTCGTGTTCACCATGTATTAGAAATTGCTGCTATTTATGTGATTGTATTATTAAGAATTTACTATGATGTTAACCAAACGAATTTCGTAAAACTTTGAAATCTGAGGCAAACCCAAATAAGCATAAGACATTAGTATTTATATATCTGATCTGACTGTATAAAATATTTGAAAATCCCCTATTGTGCTGTGCTATAGCAAGGCTTATTAAAGTTAATATTTTGGATCTTAGAAAATAAATCAAAGTGCACTACAATGTTATTTTGTATGGACGGATTTAAGGTAAAATAAAAAAAGGCTGTGTTCTTGGCAGATTCCTAAACTGTGATCAACTCATTAAATAGCTCTATATTAATTACAACTGTTGGGTTGTGCTACTGTAAATTCAGACCCTTAACTAAATATCAATTTGCAAATAAATAACCACCTGTGATCCCCATTGGTTAGGACAGAGGCATACAACATTGTCTGTAATTACATCAACCAATGTACATGTCAATACAAATGCACAACAAAGGTTAAATCATAAGCCTCTGAGGATTAGTGTTAGAGGGATTTGCAAATAAGGTTCTGGCCGGAACTAAGTGTGAACAATAAGCCAACCCGAGCCTCAAACATTTTATAGGAAAAAAAGGGAAATAATTTGTCATTAATGCAGTAGCCTGGTCCGTTCATATGAATTAATTTCATGGTGTAGACAAAGAATAATAAGATCCATTCAAAAAGAACTCCTGCAAAGCCTTGTGTTGTATTATTGTCAAAACTACCAATGTTTTGTAGCACTTACATAAATTGAAATTGTGTTGGCAATTGCTCTTGATAA
>CM061536.1:111875831-111915908 GCA_030545055.2 Neoaliturus tenellus | reverse complement strand
CAATCGATATTTTAACATCTTATATATTTACCTGTCTTGTTTATAATTACATTGTAAATGTAAATATACCATGTACTGTAGGAAGACGTGTTATATAAAAAAATAATAATACGACTAATTACAATAATTTATTTACTAATAAATCCGTTAATAACTCATTGGTTCGTTGAATCTGGTTCTATTTTTTGTCTTGCATTTAGGTTTGTTTGTATTATTATCTGGTTTCTAAAATTTAATTAATTTATTGATTCTGTTAATAGTATTAAGCCTAAGATAGAATATGCTTCAAGATCCGTAATGCTATTGTTAGTGAAACATTAATGGAAAGTCTTAAAGGTTTTAATTACAAGAGTTTTAATGAATCTAGATGAATTTTAAACCACACTTCCATTTTCTTAGTTTATATTACGCTCTCGCTTTTTCGCCTGGTTTGATAATAAAAGTTTATGGATCTAATAATTAAAAAAACGGTTATTTTGATTTTTTATTGCTTTTTGACGAATATTTATAGGTATAAAAAGTGATCGTTACAAGTGTGACAGGTGTTTAATCTAAGACTCATGGAGAAATTGAAAATAATAACTTGATACTAACATTGATTATCATACTCTACTTATTGCAGTAAAAAAAATTTTAAAATACGGCAGCCAACTTAAAGATTTTTATACGATCCTCTCATTCTTATGTAATTTTATTGCATACATACTTTTGAGACAATTTTCTATCTTTAGATTTCTAAGTCAGATAGTAGGGGAGCTAAAGGAACATAATTTTCATTTTATACCCATAATGGGGCAAACTTTTACTACCTGCATCTTGAAAACCAATAGTAAATAGAAAATATTAACAAATTAAATGTCCTAAAAGTGAGATTTTAGAGTTTTTCACTTATAAATATTATAATTTACGCGTCAGATAATCTTAATCGTGCGTATGTAACACTATTATATATTTTCAGTTTTACAAAAGTCATAACATAATTTAAGTATTTTTTTGTACAAATTGCAATTAATTGTAATGGTTCGATGCAATATACATTTTTTTGATGGTGATTCCTGTTTCATGAAGCATAAATGTGAGTTTTAAAAAGTCTACTAAAAACTATTTTTAAAATCTGCAAATGTAGTCTACTACGTAAGTACTTTATCTCTCTGTAATTTGGAGAGTTTATTGCTCATATGAGACATATTTCATGTATTTAGATACATCCATGAATACATTCATTATTCCATTAGATACATTCATGTATTCTGAATACCATCCGGGCCTTCAGACCGTCCATTAGTGAAGGATCAGCGCCTGAAGTGTCCTGGGGACGCAGTGGCCCAACTAATCACTATATTGTCAATTTAAAAAAAAAAAATATGTATTAAGACTAATAGTAGAGAATATAGGAACATGCCTATACATTTGCAAGTATGTAAACAAATTCTTAACTGTGAAAAGCTGGTGCATTCATGGTGATTAAAATCTTGCATTGATGAAAGGTAAAAATATTGCATTCGTGATTTTATTTTAGACTAACACAATAATCATAAATAAATGTGTAGTTGCTTATGAATGAGGTTTTGGTTCCAAAACAAAGTGAAAGAGAATAAGGAAGAGACTAAGAAGAAAAATGTGTTTAAAAGCAGTCTTTGTAAGTCCTGCTCTGTAGGATAAAACTTTCAAATAAATTGAAACTTTCGGGTTCCTTGGATACTCTAGGTTGTATTTAATCTAAGAACCTCTAGTTATTTTTATAAATACAACGGATGGATATTTTGTTAACTTTAATTCGCATGCAAGAGGTAGCAAAATACAATAGTAAAAACAAATATTTATAGTATAACCAATAAATATTAACAATGTGAATGAATTTCACTAAATATAACTACTATTAAGGTTGCTTTTGAATGCAATGTTCAATCACTGCAAAACTCCTTCTAAATATTCTTCGAAGGACTGAACGGAAATTGCCTTATATTTTCTCTTTGTGTATAGTGTCTAGGTTTTTAATAACCCTGCTACTTTTTGACCATGCTTGAAAAATCGAGTTTATACTACTTAGACTTTGCAAATTGAAAAAATTGATTTTACATTTTTTACAGGTTTTTTATATATGCGTGCCCATATTTGACATAGGTATTTACCCATTTTGTCTATAAGCATTACCATATTTGACATATTTTACAGAATTTTCCTTGATGAGCAACCATATTTGGACACATTTTACCATCGCGACGTTTTGCGAGTTTAATAATTATTTATGTCCAAACATGAAAAATAACGAATTTGTTTAAAATAATTTATTATTATGACATTTTATAAGAAACTAGCTGCTACTCATCACGGCTTAACCCATAGTTGTGATTTAATTTAATAGTTAATGTAATCTATTTAAAATGCAAAGGATTATTCTTCCATAAAAAGTATATTGAATCTTAGAGGTCCTGTGAGGTGATATCTAAAAGGATCTTTGCAAAACCGGTTTCTTAGTGATCAGATATGAGCAAAGAGGAACGTCCATGCAAATTTCAACCCTGAAGGTCCTTTAGCAGTTTTGAACCACTATGCGCTGGAGCCATTTAAATTTTTTTTTTTAAATGTTCTTGGTGACCACCTATAGGCTAAGACGAACGTCTATTCAAAAATTCAACCCATCAGCCTTAATATTAAAAGATTTATAGTTTTCTTGATTCATATTAAATTTTCCATAAAAATATATAAATTTTGGAGTCATGTGGAACGGAGTCATAAAAGAAATTCGGGAATACGTTCCATAGCAACTAAATATGAGAAAATAGGGAAATTCCAACCCAGTATGCCCTTTATTAATTTCTAAGCCATGTGGGGTGGATATGAGTTAAATTAAACTATCAAGTTATGGTGAGACATATAAATTGAGGAATTATATCTAAATTTTGCTAAAAATATGAAACAGCCAAATATAAACACATCAAGACGATGGATAAAATATGTTTGATAATAGAGTAAAGATTTACTGTCGGCCTATAGCAAGATTAATTAAAAGACATTTATAAACTTTTTCTTGTTTACTAAACTGAACTTTTTAAATAAATACCAAAGTATTCTGTCTTACTTTCATGAACACCTGAAGAGAAACGTTACAGGTTTATTCAAATTTATTGTTTATTTAAAACTGTATTAGTTACAAATTATCTCGAATCACACTATTTCAAACTTGCAAAAAAAGGTTATAAAATATTGAAATACCTGCGATTAAAAGTACTTATAATGTGAACTAAACTTTCTAAACAATAATATTGGTTTAAAATGTAATTATAATAAAAAAAATATTAATTTTATCAATATTAACTGAAAAAATCTTACCTTATAAAAGGTACTGATAAAAATAATTTACAGGATTTTATTATGATTTTTGTTATTTTGAAACTGTTCAACTAGTGTTATAAACGAATTTAATCTTAAACATTTGCATCTTCGTAAAACCTCACTTTTATCTTGGGCTCGATCTGTTTTAATGTTATAAGAATGTAATATTTAAGTGTAGATACAAATACTTTTACCTCTGTTAATCTTTTCGTAGAACATTGTTAATACTCAATGTCTTAATTCACAAGTTTTGAAAATTTATAAATACAAAGAATAAATTCTCAGGTGTTAAATATTGTATAGATTTGCTTTTAAAAAATTAAACTGGAACATTAGTTTATAGTTCCTTGAATCCCGAGTTAAATGGATTTTCCCTAAAATTAAGTCGATGACCAACCAATTTAGATGGTGCTGAGACCTATGGGAGGGGGGAGTGGTTGGATGGATCGTTAAGGTGCTCATAAGAATGACGATAAAATCGTAAACACCTGCCTTATGGAACTTGCCATCAAACCTCGCTTGGTACAGCATAATGTGGGCATGCATATTTCTATCACTAAGCACAACAGTAATATTATACTAATAGGTTTTCTAATATTTTAATATTGTTCGATTTACATCACCGATACATTACTGGAGATACTGACCCACCCTATGGTGCGTATTTTAAAGTGAATAGAATGAAGGGTGAATTTTATGAGTGTGATCGATGGATGAGGTGAATATGGATCATCAACTCTTCTTTCGGAAAATAAAAACTATTTAAGACTCTTTGTCTCTATTTAATTTGAAAACATATTTACCCTTCTTTTTTATTATCTTAACTCTGTAACCTAACAATGTTATACAAAGGTTATGTTTGTCTGGTTCTTAAAAAATAATTTGTTCCAATTAACTGGTTTTCAAGCGTAAATACACAACAAGAAGCTATGGTGAGAGTTTCGTTATGTATGACTTACTTTCGAATGAACTATTTTATCCTATACCTACACGAATACGAATAAGGTATTTTTTTTTTTTAACTCCTAACTTTGCAAACAACAGTTACAGGATAAAAATAATTTATGCACAGGTCTCTATGTTAGGAAAAATCTTATTTCACTATAATCTTTCATTAAAGTTTTAAAAAATTTACCAGTGTTATCGAGTTAAAATCAAAACAAAGGTACTACGAAAACAGCTGATTCAACTTTAAAAGTACAAACCACGTGTTGCAGTATAAACATATTGGTTTGCATTGCAGCCAGTTATTGGTTATTTACTGAATGCTACGTATAATATTAAAAAATATTTATAACTTTAAATCTTTATATTGGTGGTC
Source organism: Neoaliturus tenellus (assembly GCA_030545055.2). Classification (NCBI taxonomy): domain Eukaryota; kingdom Metazoa; phylum Arthropoda; class Insecta; order Hemiptera; family Cicadellidae; genus Neoaliturus; species Neoaliturus tenellus. The sequence goes on along the minus strand of CM061536.1, from coordinate 111,911,251 downwards.
ATGAAAGTTTAGATTAATACAAGAGAAGTAAAAGGATAAAACAACCACGAAATTCGTAGAATTTAAATTGATAAAAAAAAATAATTAAGGTGAAACTAGCTGTTGACCGTAGAATTAAATAAACTGTGTTACAGTTTCAACATTTATTTCAACAAATTTATACTGGAGTGCACCACATGTTCTACAAAAGTCTACAGAATACATCAAAATATTCTGAAAGGAGAGTTAGAGAAGCGAAAGAACTCGACATGAAGGCGAGTGGCGCGGAGCGAAAGGGCTGGAATAAAAACAAGCCTTTTTTTGCGTTTTGCCCATTTAATGCACAGTCTTTGTCTGATATTCTTACTACGAAATCTTTTATAAGTTTACCGAGAACATACTTAACTTTTAGGTACTGTGTACAAATTGAGCAATGATATATGGTATAAGTAGGGCCTACTAATGAGGCAGGATATCTGACTAGGATCGAATAACTGATGGTATTGGATAACCGATGTTAGTGAGCATGGAGACTGATCGCTAAGATTATCCAGCGCTTCATGTTGTCTAGATAATCCATTAATTAAGTCTCAGACTGATGGAATGTGTTCAACTTGATGAGTCTCTTGTTCTCTCATTTAGTTCAAAAAGAGTTAAAAGTCTATCTCAGACTTGAGAATTCAAATTTATTCCATTTTTGATGACGTATGTATTACATTACGCTTACGAATAGTAAAAATATAAAACTTGTATAATTCTTTTAAGGTCAGGTTTGTGGCATTGCTCTCTATTCTTAGAGACCTTTTGATATGAATATTTACCATTTCTTACTTTAAGGTTCTCTTCTGACTCCTTTTAGAACATCTTCCCTTGGAGGTCCAAGGACAATAAGTACTTTAGGAAGCAGTCTTAGTCACTCAAAATCAATTTCCAAAGTTTTAGTTTTGTTACATGATTATTTGAAAATGTTTTAAATCGTCTCCAAACTTTTTGCACCCTGTATGTATTTAGGTACAATACATATAATAGTTTTCACTGAATTTGTTTTTTTTTTATTACTCCATGACTCTTAGTAGCAGAAAATCATCCCTGCTAAACAGATGATTTAGGCAATGTTTGTTTAGGCTATTTTGTAACCTAGTAACAGTTGTTTTGAATATAAGTAGTGATTAAAAGTAAGTTTATGCCTATATTTCTTATTTTGCCGTTTTTCTGAAAACCGTGTTTTTTTTTAAGCCTTGGTTTCTCAAAAACTAGTAAAACCAGAGCTTTGAAGTTTTTATCACATGCTTAGGTTTATCAGTTACTATGGATCTACGTTAGTGCCTTTGTATTTTAAAATTACAAGGGTTTTAAATAATTTTTTACCAAAAAATTTGTAACAGGATTTAAAATTGTTTTAGATTTCGAATTCCTAAATAAATACTACCATAATGCATCCATAATAAGCTGCAAATATTTTAAAAGATATCTTAGCTAGTTATTGAGATAATTTCTCATGTATATGTCTAATTTAACATGCGGAAGTATAGGCATAACAAATAAAATGCACTTGCTTTACATTTGACCACAAATTTTGATCTGTACACTATTGATTTATAACTGAAACGTCTGTTCTTCCTTACAACAGCTGTTAAAATCTAATTATTCAATAAATTACCGCTCTTCCATAAGATTAACATTGAAAATTTGAAAGCCTGCCCAGATTAACATTGTAAATATGAATGCACGATCAATGCCAATTGAATAGTTTTGTGCTCATCTACAGGACACTCTAAGGTATGCGTGAACTTTTCCTAACATGATGCAAAGTCAAAATAGTACCAATTATATGTTTGCATATAATGTGTGCATTAATATAAAGACTTATTGACATATTTGAATTTTTAAGGTATGATAACATTTTATATAATTATGATGTTTCAAACATATTTATAAGGATAATTGTTGCCATGTCGACTTGTATCGATGATCTCTACTAAATATTCAATTCCAATTATGAATTCTCATCTTCATTCTCGATACCATGCTCTTATCGTCTCCCAATTTGCTACTCAAATTCCCTAAGGGCAAATGGAGTTTGATGGGGTCTGCACAGCTTGTAAATCGGTGGATTATATATACAAACTAGGTAAATCCTATTATCCAGGATCAGTAAAACATCGATCCCTCAATATTTATTAAATATTAAGATGATTAACAACTAAGTTTGCTTTGACCTACGAATTCTTGGTGTCTGAAATATAAAATTTTGAGTGAAAGTACACAATAAAGGACTACAAAAATTTCTATAAAATCATAATTAAATACATAAAACATGCGAATATTATTTCAATAAAAGATAACGTGTGGATTAAAAACACTTAACGTACTTTAAACAGCTAAAATTTAAAAAAAAATTATCAAAGTACTTTACTTTTTTTACTTTACTGCTGTGTTTGATTTCCTGAACTGTAGAGTCTTAATGTTGGTATCAATTTAAAGTAAAACAAGCTTGAGTCTTCACGAAAATTTGCACAAATTTAAGTACAATATTTTTCATTAATTATACAAATATCCTGTCGAAACTCAAAATATCTTATTAGAAAAATTTATTTCTTGTATTTCATAAGACATACCCTACTTTATTTTGATGAATGTGCATGACCATACTAAAATTATAATTTGTTTTTTTTTCTAGCAATTAACTTTTGTGCATTGTTACATCAACATTATTTATAACAAATGTATAATGTAGTCTACATGAAAAACTTGTCAAACTTTTGGTATCCCACCACGTCAGAGTTATAGCTGTTATTGGAAGAAAAAATAACCATGATAAAAGATAAAAATCGTTAGTTTGGTACCAAAAACTATCTTTATGTTTTTCTACAAAAACTTATGATCTATCTTTATGTTTACAAAGTATATATACCAAAATGTCCTACAAGATTAGTGTAATAAGCAAGTAATGATTTTAAAACACAAATGTTGATGAACTAAAAAATGAACCATTGTTTTTATATTTAGTTTAATAAATTATAGTTTTATCATTTTGTATAAACATCTAGAAATTAATGTAAAATACATTTGTAGAAAGAATACAAGAAAATATATCTTTAATACATTCATTCATCGTATTTGGTTTGCAATATTACGGTTTTCATATTAAATATGACAGAAAGAACAAAGGGGCTTTATTAAAATTTCGTATTATTTGATCATAATGGATAAGACTTTTAAATTAATATATTCCAAAGAGATTCATCATATAACTTTATTTCACAACTGTTACGACGAATATTAAACATACAATTGCCTTTATTTCAGCAACTTAAGATGCTATAGCTAGTTTTGAAATTTTTACCGCAATTCCTTTCCATTATATTAATCAATGAATGGAATTGTCAAACATTATAATCATGGTTAATGTTTTTTTTTTACGGTACAATCTTTTATATTACATGAACACTCTTTTAGTTAATAACTTCCTGAATAAGCTTTCAGACATCTCAGTAACTATTAAAATTAAAGGTTCACAAAGTAGTCTGATAATAGTTCATGCATGGTTGACAAATATAAGCAGAAAGATACATGTATACAATGTTACACACAGCTACAAATGACAACAATGCAAGGCGAGAGGGAGGGTGAAAGGGACACAGCTGTTAAATTTCCATCGACCTATATTTTTCGTGACCCTTAGTGTAGTAAAACTAGTCAGGAAAATTAAATCATTTTTGGACAGCAACTTTCTTTTGAAATAAGTTCTACGACATTCCCTGACCTTCCTCCGAAAAGTTTCCTGAAATCCCATATGGGTATCATGCTTAAAATTGAGCGTTGGCCCAAAAGGAGTTACAATAAAATTTTGTATTAAATATACTACTTAAAATACATCCCAGAAAGTTTATGGACATTAAATTAAATATCTTAAAAGTAGAATACAATGCTGTAAGCTAGCCCTCAATACAACGGTCAGGAGATAAATGGCAGACGTTCAAAATGTAGAATAAAATAATATAATAATTTAATAATATAATAAAAATAATAACTTCCAACATATTTGACCTTTCGAGGTCTGGTTTTCGGGTATGTAGTCTCTTTACTCACACTTTTTAAAATTATGTATAGCATGGCTATGGACAAAGAAATTTTTTTCCGAAATTCATTTTGGGACGTCCACGTATAGGGCGGTTCAAGGGTAATATTATAGGCATATGTCAAGCTATCCCGCATTTTCAAAGGCAATTGTAAAAGCCAAACTTTTGCCAAAACCGAAAAGATCAAGTATTTAGAATATTATTAAGTTTTTAAGAGTTTAGGTTAAAATTAGATTTTTATTCAAAGTTGAGATTCAGAATTCTTATTCCTTTTGAAATGGGGGTTTGCAGAATAAAATTCTACCTCTTAATAGCTTTAATTTGATATACATAAACCTATTGGTCAACGGAAGATTTATTTCTGACTCCACGTAGGCCATCCCATCATTTTTAGGCATGTTGCCCACTGGTGATTTCATTGGATGTGACATAAAACACATTTCAGTAAAAATTGGCTGTCCAAATATTGTTAACGTTTTACAGCTATATTTTAACTTAATTTTACTACACTATATATTACATGTAAGATATCAATTAATGGTTAAAGAAATGGTCTGAAAAAATCTTAAGCCGATTATAAAATTCAAAACCTGCTCTAATCTATGCGTAATCCCGATGGTTATTTATTTTTATATTCAGTAATAGTAGTAATAACCATCGATTCATTTTAGTCAACAGTATAACAGTCGACTTTAAAAAGTGAACACAACCTATTTTTAAATAGGCATAGTACTTCAAGATTTTTTCCCTGTACATACTTTTTGTATTTACACACAATTCTATTTGTTACGTCTATTTTGATTAATGTGTACTCGAACAACTACTTTCACACACTTTTTTTTTTTTAATTGGTATTTATAATTTAAGAACCGGAAAATGGAATTAAGACTAAAATATGTTCGCTGTTGACTTTAATATCTTACCTTAAACATTCCAACCACATGATGAAACAATGCTGCAACTTATATAAAAAACCAAAACATTTTAACTTTTAAAATGAAAATATGTATTGTTTTTAAGGAAAAATAAAATTATTATAGTATTTCTTTTCTAACTAATCTGACTGATAAATATTTTATTTAAAACCCAATAGAGTTTATATCAAAATATGGACCACTCATTTCAATTCACTTTAATTTGGGAATATTTTTACTATTGGAAAGAAAAATATATAAAAGAAGTCATCTTAATTAAATGTAACAGCAGATTGTTATCAACGACCTGTTTGGTTACTAAAAAAATAACTACACTTAAAATGTTAGAAGAAATTAATTTCAATGAAGGTTAATTTAATTAAAAAAATATTATGACCCAACGATAATATTGTTTTTAGGCAATTAAACTTTAAAAATAATTAATTTTAAAATGTTTTAACATCGCTCATCGAATTTGATAAAACAAAGAGATTTATCAAAATAAAGATGTTGGAAAGGTTAATTGAACCATTAATTAAAAACTCTTATAATGAAACTTAATTTTTCATTAAAACTTTGGAGATACAATAGACCGTATTCAGACTCGCTTTTAAAAGAAGTCGAAGAAAAGCACTTTAGAGTTAAAAGTTATAATAAAATCATAAATTATTTACTCAAAAATCGTTAGTTCAGGATATATGACTAGGTACTTAAAGTTATGTTATAGATTTGTATATGCAGTTAAAATGTTAAGTATATTGATCAGCACTTTTGACAATGTTCAGCTTCCTACTAGCTATAAAGTTACCCATTTCTATGTGCAAGAAAATATAGTTTAAGAAGCTTTTGAACGACATTTATTGTATTGGGATGTTTGCATTTTAATGTCATGAAATTTTTATGTTCAACTCAGTTATCAATCTATTTGATGGAGAACTTAGTCTCCATTTTCAATTCAAATGTACATAATGGTCATAAGAATCTAGATTATACATTTTCAGGTTCCAAACACGGATTGATCATATTTAAAAAGCGAACTTTTTATTACAGATAAAAAATACTGTTGAACAGATCAGTATGAAAATTTACCTACATGTGATGAAATAACCACCCATTTATACACGCTGCAATCCCTATAATATCTTCTTAAGGTGATTGAGTTGCAAATAGAGCTTTCGGTTAGATCAATGGTATCTCAATGGTACTTAGATAGGCAACCTGCAGCTCGATACAAGCCAAGTAGGATTTCCGGGCTTATGTATCATTTTAAGTTCGTGTAAACAAGTAGGAAACATCTCTATGGAATTTTTAAGCATGTTATATTTAATTTATGAAAAACTCAAATGTTCATTACAAACACTAGAGTTGTACCAAGGGAATTGACAAGACTCCTGAAATGAATATCTAATCTGAAGGAAAGACAGACAGTATTTTTCTGTTTATTTGAATCAAGACTGAAAAAAGAATTGAGTTTCAAACTGGACACGTATGCTTTGTATAATTTGAATATATTTTCACTTGGATCACACTGAACTTTTTATTATTTAGTAATGCTGTATTAGTGTTTCAAATAACTATCACTTTCCATTTAAAATTATTCGTACTCCTGGATAGAATCAATAGTTGCATACCTAACACAAATAAAACATATAGGTATTTAGCATATAGAGAATGCTCGGAAAAAAGTTTCAGGAATTTAGTAGTTTATTGTCCACATCAAAACATAAAAGTCCTATAAACATATGTCCTAAAATGCTTCGTAAAGCCGCAATCCATTTTGTTTTTTTACACTAAATAATATTTATTTCCTTAACGGATCATTGTATTTAGTTTATATTTAGCATGAACCTTTATCACACCAATTTACTATTTCAGAAAAATAATTGTTTTTCTTTTCGATCTTCATTTTAAAAATGGTCGCCATTAGTAATATATAAAGTGAAATGTATCAAAAACTAAAAGTTTTATCAAAATTGTACAAGACTAAAGAAAATATTAAATTATCTAACCAACGATACTTGTAAGGATCTGACAACAAATAACGGTTTTATTGGGATTTTCTATTGAAATAAACTTAATTTGCATTAATTATAATGGAAAAATTTATGTATTCTGTATTTATGCAGAAAAATCACAATTACTTCATTATTTGCTTTCATATTCTTGCAAACTTTGTATCTTTAGTATAAAATTTAATTTTTCAACTTTATTGGCCCTTGTAAAGGTTTTATAAAATTTAACAGTTTTGAGATATTTCAGTTTAAAATTTTGTAATGGCCTCCATTTTGAAAACGAACATAGAAAAAAATAATTACTTTACTGAAAATGAACATTAGTGTAATAAAGGTTCATGTAAAATATAAACTTAATAGGAGTACAATGATCCGTTATAATAATAAAAATTATTTAATGTAAAAACTAAATGGTGACCAGCGCCTTAACGAAGCATTTTAGTACGTATATTTATATCAACTTTTTTGTGTAATCTGATGTTGGATATAACCTCCTAATTTATTTCTGGAAACGTTTTTTTCCGAAAACCCTGTATACTAAATATTCAATACCTCTTCATGTTTTCGGGCAGTGGTTCTTGGCTATGAGATAGGCACTTTTTCAGTAATCTTTATTTTTGGAGACATCGCTGGGATTGAACTTGTCACCTCTTTAATCAGACTCAGGACTCTAACAATTTACCAAGAAGACTCAAATAAAATCATGACGTTAGAGTTTAAGAAATAGATTATACTCAATTTTAGCTATTTTACTTTGTTTTACTATATATAAATAATCGTCAATAAAGAGAGGTATGGGTCAAGTATAAATAGTTACTTGTCAACTAAGGAGACACATTCCAAAATGTAAATAAACAAGACGGATTAAAACATTAACCTTACGTAGTATTAATAAAAAATATTATTTCCGAGCAAACATTTATTTTTCACATTAAATTCAAGTTTTTGCTAAGTTTTAAATAAAAGATTTTGAAATAAATAGTTTTACACTACAATGGAAATACTGAATTATTATGAATAGTTAGAAAACTGCATGCAAAGTTTCATTATTAGACCTAAACACCAATATTCACCCCTCTCGTTTGTATTGATATTTCATTAATATTCTCTGAAGAGATTAGCAGGGGGTAGTGTCGTCTTCAAAATAAACATAAAAGTTTACCAATTAATTACTTTTTTATAATGTTACTAAGTTTTTCTATAATAATTGAGCTGACAAAAAAAATTCAAGTAATTTTGGGCTCTTTAGTAAGTATAATTTGAGTTTTAAGGAATCTTACATAACATCATAGCTATTCCTTCTAGAAATATAAATTGTGATAGTAGTTTCATCACTAGGTCGGAAAGTGGAATGGAATTTTTCTGTGCGTATAAGGGCATTTACAAGTGAGACGAGTTCAAAAATTAGTAAAAACCCACTCAGTCAGTGGTGAACGACTTTTTTCATCATACTACAAAAAATAAAAGTAATAACTACCTAGTTAATAAATGAATTAATCAAAATTAAATCATAATTTTACGTCTAGTATTAAATTTTTATCTGAAAATTTAAATATTTCTTAAAAACATCTCATAAGTAAGTAAAATGAATGGAATGTCAAAATTTTGTATAAAAATGTACTATGCAAGTATTTTTTTGTTTACATTGACATTTGTATTGGGTTATTAAGATTTTTGCTCAGAAAAAAAAATTTTTTTGAGGTAAGCGCATGAAAAAATGAAACTATGATTTTACAGGCCAGGAAACGGCTGTTCTGCGTGCAATCGGTAAAAACATTTTGAATGGTCTAGAAGTCACTAGGAAAGTTAAATCAAACCGAATGAAGCAAAAGTATATGCTTCATGATAATAATCTGAAAATGACTGGAATCAAATTCTGCTTCACACATGTTGTTAAACGTTTTTATTTTACTTGGTTACTACATCGCTCTGTGAGCATATGACGAATAGTATATTTCACCACTACTCCGGAAAGTGACCCATTTCTGGGCGAGATAGTGTTTTACGCGCGAAGCGAAGCCGAGCGTGGAAAACACTATCGAGCCTGGAAATGGGCTTTCCGGACGAGTTGTGAACGATACTTTTCATCACGACGCAATTATTAATAAATGTGGAAGTTTTAATGGAGGATTATTTTTGTAAATTCTTAGCCTTTGGACAAAGTAAACAAAGCTGGAATTCAAAATTTAATTCGTTTTAAACCCAGCTGATTGTTGCTGCACGGAAAAGTTGGTTAACCTTGGACGGAAAGTAATGTTTACAAACATTACTCTCCGTACAGGTCAGTAAAATCAGCTGACGGTGACCGTTTGGGAAATGACTACTTTCCAAGGTCTCAGCTGTACGGCAAGTTGTCACTTTCGTATACGGAGTGATGATAAATAGGCCTATCTAGCCTTATCACACCAGGAAGGCACAACATGTATCGGTTGTCTCACATAAGTCAGTGCTGCCAATCGCCCCACCTTATATTTCCCCAGGGGCCTATACAACAATCACGGTGACCCATTTTCTCGGTCTCTACGAACGTTTCTCTCCATTTGTTACTATTATTGGTTCTTTCCTAGAATATTGCTAGGTGATAGAATAGAACGGTATGTCGTGCCTCTAATGTAAATACATTAAGAGACTTACATAAAGTAAGTTAAGAGTATGAATGCTTATGAAGATGCTGTGCATAACTACTGTCAAAGTATTTAAAAAACTAAGCTACCAGTGCAGCGAAGTTTTACTAACTTAGAACGATTAATATAAACTAATAGGCAAATAATAAACATCATGTTTTTCCCAATAGACTACAAGTGCTCTATATGTGAACCACGGCTTGCTTGCAGACGTTTATTCTAAAATCAAATTCTGGCCATTTTGAGAGTGGCCTCATCAGCACTTTGCACTGCAGCAGTAATCCTGAGCTTCAAGAGATTGAAGAGCAAAGGAGTAACAAAAACTCTGTCTTTTACATAACACCACAAAAATTAATCTCTTGGCTTTAATAAGTTCATGGAGGCCAACGAAAGAGCGGCAAATTGTTGTAAGCAACACAGTATTGACCATATTAAACTAAACCACTAAACAACGACTTTAACCACATTGTTGGTATTGTAGACAATAATCAACTGAGTGGAAAAACTTGAGGTGTTTTCCAATTCGTTGATACCAACTGTTTCCAGCGATGTTGGACAATTAGTTATTGTTAAATTTTTGTATGCAGTTGTTTACTTTTTTCTGTTATGACGTTTTATGGAAATAATAATACTTACTACGATTTTATTGAAGGAATTATTAAAACTGTAATCATTAATTCGAACAGTACTTGGCATTTATGGTTTATCTCTATTAGAATTAATCATTACTAAGTAAAAATAAAATATTTTCAATAACAATCATAATGTTATTTAAATACCACATAGCTTTTTAAATGATATTACCAACTTAAAGCTCATACATAATGTTAACCTGATATTTATATCTGTTATTTAAAAATTCTCGCCGGCTACATGAAAGTGTTTATTAATTACGGTCTTTGGATTTTAAATGTTTATTCGCTCCGGTGAAACTTTTTTAAATTCACACTCCGGTTAGCACTTTATTTACCAACCGACAGCAATCCTGCGGGATCTACCAACTTAAACACTGCTGATTAACATAATTGCAATAAAGAACTTATAAACAAGATTTACATGCTTCCCAAAGCTACAGCGTTTAATTTGATGTGATAAAATGTCAAAATGATGTTTAAGATATTAAACACAATTTGCATATTTTAAATTCATAAAAGTAACAAATTTATTAGTCATAATCTAATTCACACTCATTTACAATTTGTTTTATTGAAACACTATAAAAATAACTTACAAAATAATGTAGGCCTATAATACAATAAAGTTGTAAATGATAAACAACACTATGTATCAAATTTGTTGAATAAATACCTTATCTCATTGAAGGTGTACTTTGTTTATTATAGTATAAGCGGTTTTCCTGTCTTTGGCGAGATCTCAGCTCCAATCAAGTAGTCAACCCTCACACTAATGGGCGGCTCTAGAGGTCTCTAATCGGATCAGGGCGGCTCCGACGCTCACTCATCCAGCCTTGGAGAGTTCCGATATCAAGAATTTAGAAATATGGACGTTTAAATTTCAACTACTACAACTAACAATGTCTACGAACTTCAAATGTATCAGTAATTTGGTGCAAACGATCTTCTATAGATATTAGACAAGTGTTAAAGTTTCGACGTTCACTTAATTTCTTACAGTACAACAAAAAAACTATTAAATGTCGGGGGGAAATATTTGGCACATGTGTGACAAAAAAAGTATATTAAAATAGTATAGAAAACCACAATGTTCTAAAAAAGTTTAATTTTAAAGTATTGTTGAATTTTAGTTGTTCCTCTAAAGGTGTAATGAATTAATTATACACCAAAGATGATCACCTAAAATCATTAAATAAATTGGATTAAAAAATCAACCAAAGGAACAACATAAAATTATTTTAAATTTGGTTTGAATTCACTAAGATTTTAAATTTTACTACCACTTGTTCTCTTAATTCTCATCCATTTCAAACGCAACAAAATCATATCATTACTATTTACTATTTTATCATATCAAAATCATTTACTATTTTAATTAAAAAATTGGAATGTTCTGAACAGTTTCATACCAGTAACATAACTTTTACCTTTCCATTCACATATTTTTGTGAATTTTTTAATGTTCACAGGGGCGGGGCCCCATTTGTTACGCTGCTGATGATTTCGTTGATATACTACCATAATAATCCCATACTGAGTTCATTATGGCACAAGGAGAACTCAACATGAAGATCTCTTTAATAAAATTATGTTGATGAAACTAGAACATCGCTACCACCATTCTTTAGACATGGCAGCCACTTTTGTAGTCGCATTAGACATTCACGGAATGCTCTGTAATCCTTTCATTTGACTTTGAATACGTCTCGTCTCACTGCAAATAATTTATAAAATTAAATGAGCTTCAAGGTGATTTTACAAAGATGGACTTATTAAAATACAAGATAAAAACATCTTAGAACTTTTTAACGTCAATATTTAGGTTATTTTAAACTTGTTTGTACGTCGGAAAAAATTGGAAATGGACATTCCATACTATCATGTCCTAATCGATTGAAAAAATACTTTTCAGACATGCTTTGAAAAACGATGTGTTTAAAAAGATACAGCACCCTGGGTTTCTTGTTATTACACGCTGCTACGACGAACGTTATTAGAAACGTTATTTTACCTAAAATAAGATGATTCGTATATAGTTAAGTATACATAGTTATTAAGTATATTAGATTCATAACTCAGATCAAAGCGGTATTTGTCGGTTTAAAGCACCACCCACTTTAAATGCGGTGTAGAAATGTTTTGAAAGGATACCAACACTTTTACTATGGTGAAAGATATTATTCATCATCATACTGAGCCGTGACGTTTTGCCCATCATGCGTGATGCCACGTCTCATTTGTTATAGTGTTGTGTTTCATCTGACCAATGTGTGCTGTCTGCCGTTTTCTGGAAAATTCTGCGCTGTTTTTTCTTCTTTTCACCAGCTGACAGCACTTCCCGTGAAACGTTATAGGCGCCACGGCGAAGCATGCTACTGGTTGTGAATTTATTCACAGTGTGTTTTCAAAAGTAATTTTGTATATCAGATTTTTCCGCCAGTGATTAATTAATCCCAATTATGAAGTAATCAAGTTTTCCAGCGTTTCCTTTTGGGGTCCAGCTGGGGACTTGGTCCCACCCGACAACGCCAAGCAGACGATGGTTCCGGCCTGGTCCGCCCACCTGCACACCTAGGGGACATACATGGTACATGGCCTTAGTCCCCAACTTGCCGGAGCTGCGGGCCGACGCTCTTTCCTTCAGTGCCATGATGCAATAGGCGGACTCCTGTGATATGCCACTCCACCAATGAACTGTGATACCTTGTGATTATGTGTGACAGTATTTATTTATTTATTTGTAGTGTTTATGTTAGGTTAATTTTCCATTAGGAGCCCACCCTGCGCCACAGGTCTCCGGGTAGAATTATTATTTTTTTTTTTTACCTGCAAAATTCGGCACGCCAATTCTTTCTGTGTATTTTGTGTTTTGTAATTTGTAATGTTTATTTATTGAAATTTATTCGTTGTTACTCATTTATTTATTTAACATATCAATGACAATGCTAAAGTTAAAAATTTCGGAAAAGGGGATTAATTGAAATGTTGTTATTTTTGAATTTTTAATATCGATATTCTGGTTGGCCAACCTTGGTGACATTGACTTCCTGGTAAAAATATTTTGTCGATAAATTTAATCATTGTGGACCTTGGATGTCCCCACCTTTTCTACTGTTTTGCTGTTGTTAATTTTTTTTTTGTTAAATTAAATCTCTGGTTCCACAAGCTTGTTTTTTTCGTTCTGAACTACTAAGAGCGTTGGTGAGCCCCTCTCGTGGAGCGCCTTGGGCAGTTACGTTTCCAAAGGTCGGGTGCGCTTCCGCAAGGGTGCGGTTCAATACGATATGATAATCCCAGGTCAACACTGGTTTTATTTTTTATTTCAATACATTTTATATATCGTTTTTTTATTGCGACAAACTTCATATCTCTCCCCTATCGATATATAAAATAAACATTTGTGAAAGGTATTGGTTGGGATATTTATTTTACACGACTAAAAATATAATAGCACATCGAGACCAACATTTTCCTAGAGATTAGAATAGTAAATGTCGAGCTATTTGGCCTCCTCTTAGGGTGAGATAAGGTAACAAAACATAGGGAGGTACTGGATGTAAGTTATTGGAGTTTATATATTAAAACATGAATCATATATAAATTAAGGTCTTTTGTTGATTCAATGTGTACTCAATATATGTTCGTAGTATTTGAACCCACTAGACTTACACCTTGGAACTTAATGGTTAAAGGACTAATAGAACAGTTTTTTTACAAATTTCTTAATCTTTTTTTATTGCCTGCAGTAAATTCCATCTTAGGTTTTTATTCCCATAAGACTAATGTTAAATTTAAAACGTTCGCTACGCTTTTAATATTACTCGAAAAAGATTAAGTTATATGTCATTTTTAAGAACGTTTTAACATCTTGGGAACTATGAAATAAAACGGTTTATATTATTTAGTGCTTGATAGTCAAATAACAAAGTATTTTCAACGCTTTTGTTCGAAATTGACACGTTTTTTTCAGTAACAATCTCAAAAATTCAGTTGCTCAAAAATCGTGACTTCTATTTAGTAAATATAAATTAATTATACCTTATCATTAATATACTTAATTATACTTAATTATAATACTTAATTATACTTAATCATAAACCGTTGGGCTTAGAGGAAAAATGTAATAGACAAAATGTGTATCTCTTAATGGCCTACATTTTTTACACTGAGCTTTATTTCTGTATCTCTAATAATAAAGCAACTATAGGATAAAATAAAAAAATATGGCGCCATTTTCCAAGATGGTGGCCGTAGTACAGCTTCAATTTTAGGGGACTTTAAGTTTGTTCAAAAGGAAGATAACCCCTTCATCTGTACCAAATTCCTTGCTTGTGCTATTTTTTTCTTTTTTTGGTTCATGCAATTTTCCCCTAATTTTTAATGTACTTTTTGGGTAAGGTTAACAAAATAAATAAATCTATTAACATAGTTTTAATAGTAAAAATTGTAACAATAAACTTTACAATTTTAATGACATTTGTTGGCTTGTTTGTATGGTTTGTAGAAGTAAATCTCGTTTATAAAGATATCTTAAGAATTTCTAAAGGAAACAATAATGCACTTGTACAACTAAAATAACCCATATTTGTCTGATATACTAACTTCAATCATAAAAAAATTTCCAATGACTGCTAAAGTTGTTAGTTAAAACTACAAAGATGAATTATTTATCGTCATTTTCATAGTAGTAGAAATTTAACGATGCCCAGCAAGTTTTATCGGAACTTTACATACAATTCATCTCAGTTTCAAAACAATTTTCATTCTACTCAGTTAACTTTTCGTTGTAGAACGCTGCTACACAAGGGTGGTAATCTTCGGCCCTCCTCTTCAGGTCGGTCACGTACTTTAAGCAGACGTTCCATCAACGTCTACAGCTCTTATCTCAGCTTGTTTACCACGACCTCAGAAGATTAACGGTTCATTTATCATAAATAGCCTCACTGTAAGTTAGGATAACGTATTTATTATGTGCTAGACAAAGCTGGAATACTTAGACTGGTACTTTCTTCGTTTGTTTAATGCATGTCTTGATTTATTCGTTGTATAAAACATTAGAAACAAATATCTCAATACCATTTCATGCAATGTTTGCATAATTAACGACTTAAAACTACGAGTTAGTTATAAGTTAGAATGTGAGCGAATCAAGTGTTCTAAACACCTCACGATTTTACAAAATAACAGGTGTGTATTTTAAACCTCAATTAGATTTGATACTCTATAAAATAAATTGTTCTTTACCTAAATTACCGGAACTGAAATATAAAGATTTGACCTAATTGAAATCTAGGATATGTTGGTGCAGAATAAAGCAAAGTATGAAAAACTGAAACCTTAATTGTTGTTTGCTAATTAGCGAATAGTATAATTTTTATCTTGACACTATTTTCGTAAAAAGCTTATCTCCCATTGGTCACTGAACCAACAGGGGATCTGGTTTGTATTCTGTTAAATAATATGTCTGCTAGATGATAAAATAATTATACAAATGATTATTTGTTGTTATTGCAACGAGCATGATAAGCTATATATGCATAATATATGATTTTTTTCGATAGTACAGTAAATCGAATGAAGGTCAATCGAATCCCCGGCCCGCAGCTGGTCTCGCCCGGATTATTGTAAATTGCTCAGGGACTGGGACATGGAAAAGGAGTTCTCTCTAACCAACGGCTTCATCTGTAAACGCAATGAGTTATTTCCAAATTCTAATTTTTTATCCTTGCTACTAAAGGAGAGGGATCTGTTATAAGACTGGAACACAACAAGCAGTAGATCTCGCTATTAAAACTATTAATGGCACACAAGGCTTGTAACTTTAACATCCTATTCATTAACATTTAGTGGAATTATAATGAAAATGGAAAATTTTCTTGTATTTTAGTAGAACATATTAATTAACTGTATATTATATGATATCATAAAGACGTTAAGAATATATTCCGAGAGTCCGTAAAGTCTTGTCCTGACAAAAAACCCGAATAGTATTTTAAAACTTTTTGGTAAAATAACGTTTTATCTTCAGTTATAACAAGTGACTCCTTAAGTTGTTTACAGCAATACACAAACTAAAAGTAATTCTATGAGTTCGCCCTGGGTTGCATGTAAATCTATATATATGTAAATAATTATTAGATAAATTAAATTGAATATATAAATTTAAATAATATTTTACGTTTAAATTTCTTCGTAAATTTAAATTAAATATGAATTAAATTATCAGATAAAATCTCATTGGGAAATAGAGGCTAATGCATTTATTTTTATTATCTTTTTTAGATATTCTAAATTAGGAATTTGTGAAGAATAAACCAAATCATTGACAAACAGGCTAAAAAACTCAGATAGGCAAAGTGTGGTAAATGTGCTGGCCACTTTGTCGGGTCATCGTTATTTTTATTTATTTATTTATTTGTGCATTATAAGTAAACTGCATTGAGCTGAGCTAAAGTGTTAACAGATTAATAAGATCAACACAAGAGCAAATCTATATATTTAAAACAGTAAGGTAAAAAAACCCCATTGAACAGTTCGTCTGATACTTCTAATGGACCGAATTACATGCAGTTTGTACCAAATAAAAGCTAAAGTCTTCTTTATTAGCAGGTTATATTCACTTTAACGTTATCTTACTTTCTTTAATAAAAAAATTTGCTATTTCCAAACCTTTGCAATGAACTTCCTTTCCACGCTTTCAGTAAGCTGATTGTAACCACATTATTGGCCGCTCAACATATAAGATTTATTTTATTTTATTTTGGTTGTATCTGCGCCAGTGGCATTTTTACGTTTTGACGGTAAACGGTCCAAACCCCAGTCTTGTTACTATTTAACATCGACTGCAATCTTTTAGCATTACTTCTTTTAGGATGTAAAGCTAAAATAAAACTAGCCAAAATTAATCCATCCATTAAAGCCAGGAGACAGTGCTAGAATTCAGTTTTCATGATGCTGATTTTTAGGCTGATATAATCCACGAAATACAACCTAGACATCTAGACATGGTCAATGCTTCATGTAATATACATGAAAATCTTATGCCAAACTAAGTATGCCTATGTGCTAGTGTAAAAAACAACAGACAATGCAATTTAAAGAGCACGGTTCTCTTCCTGATAAAAATAGGACAATTCAAACATATCAGGTTTACGGAGCTTTGCTCGTTGTTTTCAATTCACTTTTGTTAGGCCTAACATTGGGCCTGACGGGTCTGACGTAGGGTCGAGCATGCTCGGTAGTGTGTAGATCCTTATGATGGTAAAGAAGCTGTTGAATTCACACCATCAACCAACTACTCTTCCTTACAGCTTACAGATGTTTAAAAATAATGCTTAAAGTTGAAGTATTTTTATAATTTTTGTTTACCTTTTGTTGTTATTTCATTACCACAACAGCAACCCATAAGATCAATGTTAAAAATTATGATTTTTTAACTTACTTTTAGACAAAATTTGATTTTTCTTAGGGTTGATGCTTGGGTTTGGGTTTTTTTGGGGTTGCAAACTTATATTTGGGCCGAATCACACTAAAATGCAAAGTTTAAGCAAATTCTTCCCGCTAGGGTTCCCAAAATCGTGGAACATACATTGCTTCAGACACTCGTCGTATGATAGTATAGGATACCATGCAATTCTTAGATACTTTTACTTAAATACGGTAATTGAACACATTGATTAATTTTCTTTTTCATTTAATGTATTATCATAATGCAAACTACATTTTTTTTATTTTGTAAATTGAACATTTCCTTAACATAAGATCTACGTTTTTCATACTTTTACTGGAGAGCCGTTAGCATTCTATAATATACCTATTCATTATACACAATGTATAGGCAATGTAAATACAAATCTAATAATTTCGTTAATTTCACTTATTACCTATGATACTCCAGGATTGTGTAAAATACTATAGAATGTCTGGAATCCATACTTTGCCGGTAACATATAAACTATCCTACGACCAATTTAAATTTGGTAAAGCATGGTAAAATAAAGTACTAAACATGTCAAACAGTCATTTGCGGTCACCCAAATACAACGTAAACCGAAGCCCTTTCATCTATTAGTCGTTCTCATTACATTACACCTCACTCTTTTGAGATTAGACCTATTAATCTAATGTAAAAATCTGCTGATGAGCGAATTTCTTAGTATAGCATTATGTTCTTCGAAATCCGTGCTGTCATTCGTGTTGAACCTGCATCATAGAGTAACTCCTGCGTCATAATGTTCTCATTATGCATCGTGTTTGTATTTGGATACAAATACACGTTTTTTAAAATGTTACGTGTAATATCATGATTGGTGTTATTGTAACAGCCATAGGATACAAATTTTACTGATGTAATGATTATGTAATCATTAATAATCAATAATTCTATGAAGACCAAAGTCTCTCTAATCAAGGTGTGAATACGCTATAACAGACATACTTCTAACCAAAGCTTACACTATTCTTCACTGTTTTTATTTCCAGTTGTGAAAGAAAAGTTGGTTAAAGAAAAATATACAAAGGCTGAGGGTGCCGAGTGGGCAAACTTACATTGTGGATTACTGACACAGCGCCACTGTCAGAGTAAGCTGGTCCATTTGTCATCCTGACAACTACACTACACTATACACACCTACAGCCAGATTATGAGATCCAGAACCTGCAGTGACAATTCTCACAACAATTCTTACAACAATTCGCAAGCCCATGCATGTAAATATGTTTTTAGCGAATTTCCCTATAGGGAATACGCTATTACGGTAGTAGCCATGGTAAGACCTAAGCACGGGACCACTTTACTTTTTCATTTTGAGGTCCCCAGAAGCCAAAAACACCGTTCGTTCATTTTCATATATATGTATATATATATATATATATATATATATATATATATATATATATATATATATATATATGTGTGTGTGTCCGTGGTACCGATAACTTTTGAAGCGGACCTCCGATTTTGATCAAATTTGGTATGAAGGTGTAAGACCAGGTCTATTTTCATGAGTTCGCAAACCAGCTTTGTCGGGTTATGGGAACGGGGTTTTATGGGGTTTCAAAGGGGTCAAAAATGGGTTTTTGGCATTTTTGGACCAAAATTTTCAAATTTAACTAAAACCATTTAAAAGAGCTTAAAAAAACAAACAATTTAGTATTTTGAATCTTTAAAATAGCTTAACTGGTTATAAAGAAAATTCAAATGAAGTTTCCCATGTTATTCTTATGGGTAAATCTTTAAAAAGTTATATATCACTTATGTATCAACATATCTTAATAAAAATTTTTATGAACCTTCACTAGGTGGTGACTAATTAAGATTTGATCAAAAACCCACATGGCAGCAAACCTACATGCTAAATCCCATGGTATTCTCATGGAAAATAAGTGTATAATGGGTGCAAGAGAGATGGAGATAGGATAATAAAGTACCTGTTCCTAATCAGCTGATCAGCTGTCTTCTGCATATTTGTCAAATTTGAAATGTTTATGTTTTGGGATTTGTAAACAAATCATTTCTTTTGCATGGAAGCTTTGAATATGCAGTTTTATTACTGTTAAAAAAGTCATTTATTGCAATATAAATATTAATATATAAATTACTAAATAAAAATAATTTACTCAGAAATATAATGCCATTAAATATATTATATTTCCTTGTAAAGATTATTAATTTATATAAGAAAGCCACAAAGTTCTTTGATGTTGAAACAATAATTCTTTGGAAATTCGCTGAGTACGCAGGTCTGCTGCGACGGGGGTATTATGGTAATAAGAGATATTTGATTTGATTTGATTTGATCACTCAACGGGCAGATGCAAGCGAATTGGACCTACATCACCACTAACGCGGTTAAGAGAATAATATAATTAAAATATAGTGCGTAATTAGCTGGATCCAGGTTCAAATCCAGAATTCAAAAGTTGAAATTAAAGTAGTTTGGTGAAAAAAGAATAAACGAAATCAAGTGAGCTTCAAACCCATGTGCTAACAATTCCAGTAGTATCCTAAGAAGTAAAGGGAGGTTTTTTAATGGAAAGAAACATGTGCTACAGGAGATATCTTTATACAATGTTTTTAAATATATTCAGTGAGATCGTCGAGGGTATTTATGATTTGTTTTAATTCACTTGAGCCATCTATATATTTTAATAATTTGCAAAGTTGTTTATGCATTATTATATGATACAAGTAAATAATGGTGTCTCTTTGTATAAGATAATAACATTCTCACAGATCAAATTTTAATCATCATAGACTATGTTTTTTTTTTTTTTTTTTTCATTAGCATAGAAAATGTTTTGTCATATGGTATGATATTTACTCGTGAAACCATGCTTAATTAATGTTATTTGGTAAAATTCTGTCTTGAGGAAACTTTGTCACATGTCTGAAGTTGTAGTTGATTTAACGAAGTGGAAAAATTTGTAACTAGATTTTGTAAATTTTACTGCGTAAGATTTCATCGTCGCTCAATTTTCAAAATTGTTTTAGTGACATGTTTCTTAAACATATGCTTTTTCCGATATATTTGTAACAACAAACGGTCATATAATATATAATAACGGTTAGTTTAATATATCCTAATGACATTTAATGTTCTACTAAAAAATATGAAATCACTCTATCGTATAGTTTGTTTCTATTACTATGAAGAAGTTGTGCACACTTTTCATAACGGTTTCGGAGTAAAGAATATTCGAAATAATACATTTTATATTCCTTCAAGTAAATATTGATAAATTAAAATTAATCTAAAATAAGTCAAACAAACACAGGCAGTGTCGACATCAAAGCATTCTATTACCCAAGGTTTAGTAGGTGAACCAGAAACTCATCAAGTCTTTAGCTGTAGTACAATACTTGGCTTGGTAACTATTGCAAACAGATGTTTGTATCTTGTATTGAAGTGATTTACTCTGATAGAATTGTTTGATTATAAGTTCGTGTTCACTGACAATTTTGTTAATCGAACGGACAGGATGATTTTTATTTATGATTTTTACAATTTTCATAAACATAACAGAATTAATAAAAATGCTTGATTATTAATAAAAAAAATTATATTTTATATTTATATGAGCTTAACAAGCGTTTCTATTGTATTACAGTATTTGAATTATTAAAAAAATAATTTAAAAGTTTCTGTCCAACGAAACTGTTTAGGTTTTTTTAAAAGTTTCAATGAAACTTCAATAACTAAATAAAATATATTTAGGTTATTTAATTCAAAATAAACATTTTTACCATTCTTAAAATGATGTTTATCTAATGTTCATAAATAAAAATTAATAAATTTAATTCAGTTACTTATGTCTTAAAAAGTATATAAAGAATGGAATCAATTGTTCAAAAAATATATTTTGGTGTAAATGTTAATTGCCTGTCATTTTATCTCGGTGATCTAATTGAGTTCTGGATGAGCAATTAATAGGCATATATGTGAAAAATTAAATACTTTGTTAGGAGTATATCTTGGACATTACTAAATAAAGCAATATTTTACACTACATTGGCCAAGTATCATTTCTGATATTATATACTACTATGAGGAGTATGAACGTCATTTTTCCTACTGGAGGATGACCGCCTAGGGTAATCCTCTTCTCGAGTCAATGAAGGACCGCCCCCTGCTGGCGTGCAATGTGCTGGTGAAAAAAAAAAAAAAAAAAAAAAAAAAAACACTTACCAGATAGAAAAAGCCTTTTGAGTAAAAGATACATAAACCTAATAAAAATTCCTATTGCATTAAAAAATTATATGATATAGGATGTTTCAAAACTATTTTTATTTCAGTATCCTTTTAACGTTATTGCGACAACCATAATCCAAAATAATTGCTAAGACCGAGGACAAATTATAATATCAACTTGATGACAAGGAAGAATAATTATCTGTTATTGTCGCTCTTCAATAATTCATTACGTTATTACACCAACGCTTTATGTTACAGTCATATAATATTTTTATTCTTTTAGTAGTCATATGTTATCATTCCCATACATCATCCTTATTCATATTCAGACTAAACGAAAACAATATCTCATTATTATTACATTATCAATATTAAATGAATAAATAATATCAAATATATTGGTTTATTTTTTTTGCAACCACAGTATCGTAAATGACCTTTAATATTATACTTTGCAGGGAGTATATTTTAATCATAGTACAGATGGTGTTATTTTTGTAATGCCTCAAACTTTTAATCCAGCACTTTCAAGTTTTAATTTCAAAAAATTGAATCTGACATTTCAAATATTAACTAACGGCGTCTTCACACAGTATATATATTTAGCCATTATTTTTCACCAAAGAGCTCTGAGTTCAAGTGGTAATTATAACTGCAGCTTAATTCTCAGTTTAATTATCTTCATTTATCACACACAACAACATGCAAGTTCATTCATCAGAAAAAAGTTCCAACATATTATGTTTTTCATAGAATTAATGATCGTCTAATGTACTTACACAGCCATCTCAACTTAAAGAATTACTGAGTTTGCATTAGTCTATAATATGTTGAATAGTTGATAACGTTGTTGAATTTAACATTAGATTGCAGTAGCGCAATTATGTTTATTTTTTTTATTTTATGTCTATCTATGCCGGTGGCATTTTTTACGTTTTGACGGGGAACGGCCCTGACCCCATAGTCTTGTTACCGTCAAACATCGACCATTGGTTACAAAAGTATCAGTTACTAATAGTCCAAAGACAAATGGCATCTAGGTCCAGAATCGAACCTATTTAAACGAGATTTTATATTTAATGTGATCCAGAATATCGTCCTACAATATTTATTCTTGATATTAAATTATTATATTAGTTGCAGTTTAGTAATTATTTTTTAATAACATTTAAGGTATTATTAGTAACAAAAACGGTGTTTTAGATTTACATTCGATGTACATAAAGGCGGATTCAAGGTAGTGGCCAAAAGTTAAGGACAGTTCAAATAAAGTATTTACCATTTAACCTTTGTGCCACAACATTATATTGAGAAATGCATAAGGTACAAAATTAAAAGGGGAAGATTTTTTCTAAATGCACCCCATTAGGAAAAATCTGGAATTTTGTAAATTGTTTTTATACGTCTAACAGCAAAATTTTTGGTGACTGATAAAATTTCTTTGTCTAGGGCTTGAAAGAAGGTCTCAGTAGGTATCCCGGGAAACGAGAACCAAGATGGCGGCGCCCATGTATTTTCGCGCCAATTTTGACGTCACCAAGATGGCGGCGTTCGCGCCAATTTTTTTCAAGATGGCGGCGTTTTTTCTGTGACGTCATCGGCGACGTCAGCTGTTTTTTGTGACGTCATCGGCGACGTCAGCTGTTTTTTGTGACGTCATCGGCGACGTCAGCTGTTTTTTGTGACGTCATCGGCGACGTCAGCTTTCTTTTGTGACGTCATCGGCGACGTCAGCTGTTTCTTGTGACGTCATGGCGGCGTCAGCTGTTTTTTCTGTGACGTCACCAAGATGGCGACGCCAATTTTGCCTAATATTCGCGCCAATCGTCTGCCGTTTTTTCTGTCATCATGGGGAACAACACCATATGGATTGCTGGGGTCATACTATATAAAGTGTACACAATACTATATAAAGTTTAGAATATGTAAAAAGATGTACAACACCCAAATAAAGTGCATATTATACTATATAAAGTGAAAAAACATGAAAATTTTGGCTTAAAAATCTAAAAAATGCAAATATCTCGAAAACGGTGTGTCCTAGGGGTCTGGGGACCTCAAAAAACCACCTTCTACGAAGTAGAGGTGCCCCTGGGGGGTAGGTACCCTAAAATAACAAAATTAACCAAAATGTTGCGGGTTGCATCCAAAAAAATGAAGGGGGCAATGAAGGGGCAAAACTTTGAAAAATCATATCTTAGGAATGGCTTCATGTATTAACTTTATACTTGGTATGTGTGTGCACTTAGTTGGTATTTAAAAATGCATCGCACAAGGTATCCAAAAAATGAAGGCGCAAAAAAGTTTTATTTTTTATCTTGAGAATGGCACTACGGATTTTCTTTAAACTTGGTATGTGTATATGTGTAGTGTTAGTATGTAATAAAATGCTAAGCATCACTTCCCAGATTCAAGGTCACAACTGTGAAAAATAAAAAAACATACAACTATTAATTTTCATCCCCTGCTGGTGTATGACTGTTCCTTTGAGTCTCTAAGTATTTGTTGAGACTAAGAAGAGTGTAGTGGTCAAGGTCAGACATATTAAAAAATAAAAAACATCATAAAATAACAGACAGAGGCCTACAGGCCTGTCTAGTACAATTTTATAGAAGGGGAATATATAGCAGTTTATAATGTAACTCAGCTGGTCTTGTGTAACATAACCTCACTTTTGATTGTACTTTTACTGTACATATAGTAATACCAGAGTGGTCCTTTAGTGATTTTCTATAAAGTTATAGTTATCAGCTCTATTGCTTCAGTCTCAGACGTGATACTGTACAGACGTGTTGGTCTCACGTAACATAACCTCATTTTTACTGTATCAAATATATTAGTAAAACTTGAGTGAACATTTACTGAGGCTCTATAAAACCATAATAACCAGCTTTATTGGTTCAGTTTGGGTTTAGACGTGATACTGTTCAGGCGTGCAGGTCTTACGTTACATAACCTCACTTTTACTGTATCAAATATATTAGTAAAACTTGAGTGAGCCTTTAGTGAGCCTCTATAATAACCAGCTTTATTGGTTTAGTCTCAGACGTGGTACTGTACAGATGTGCCAATCTTGTGTAACATAACCTCACTTTTACTGTACATATAGTAATACCAGAGCGAGTCCTTAGTGAGTCTCTATAATACCAGGGCTATCAGCTCTATTGGCTTAGTTTGGTTTCAGACGTGATACTGTACAGACGTGTTGGTCTTGCGTAACATAACCTTACACTGCACTTTAGTAATTTATTAGTAAAAATTACAGTATACAGTATACAGGGGCCTGCTGAACCCCTATAAAACCAGAGCTATCATCTCTATTGTTTCAGTGTCTTTCCAGACGTGATACTGTACAGACGTGCCGGTCTTGCGTAATATAACCTTACACTGCACTTTAGTAATTTATTAGTAAAAATTATAGTATACAGTATACAGGGGGTCTGCTGAACCCCTATAAAACCAGAACTATCATCTCTATTGTTTCAGTGTCTTTCCAGACGTGATACTGTACAGACGTGTTGGTCTTGCGTAACATAACCTCACTTTTGATTGTACTTTTACTGTACATATAGTAATACCAGAGTGGTCCCTTAGTGATTTTTTATAAAGTTATAGTTATCAGCTCTATTGCTTTAGTCTCAGACGTGGTACTGTACAGACGTGCGGGTAACATAACCTCAATTTTACTATAAAAATCCCATTTTTGCTTCATAATAAGCTTAGTATTTTTATAAAAATGGAATCGTCTTCTAAAATGGGTTCTAAAAATATGACTGAACCAATTCATTTTATTAGCGAAGACCAGACGTACATCAAAAAATTCAGACTGTATGGTCTTAAAACTATTTTTAAGTTTACAAACCCCCCAGCTGGAACGTCTGAATTTGATTGGCTTAGACAAGGGTTTGCTCAAATAGTCGAGAGAGCGAAATCCGAATGCCATCCTAATGATTATCTTGGCTTTACATTAGATAGCATTAATTTAAAAACAAAAGAGTCAGGGTATGTAGTTCCACGTCCGGCTTCTGAAGTTAACAGTGACGTACTGTGGAGTGTGTTTGGAGGAATTGTCCAATCAAACTCTGAAAATATCAAATCAACTGATACATTTAGAGTTGATGTGGTGAGAGTCAACGTGCCTGTAGGTCGTGGTAGAAAACGCCCTGGATTTTACAATACTTTTGAAGAAGAGTGTAAGGCGAGGCAGGGGATCGTTGTCATAAAAAACAAAGATAATTTATGTCTCCCCAGGGCTTTGGTAGTGGCAAAAGCGTATGCAAAAAATGACCCCCAACTGGAACTTATCCGAAAGGATAAAGGCCTTAGGCAAACCTGTAAAGCAAAAAAATTAATTGCAAAGGCAAGGGTAGAGATCCCAGAGGAAGGCGCAGGCATTCCTGAGCTTGAGAAGCTTCAAGCCCATCTTAAAAAGTACAGAATAACTGTTTATAACTACAGCTCGAAAGGCCGTGATGTATACTTTTCTGGCGGCAGTGAAGATGCTAACCTTAAAATTAACTTGCTTTTCCATAATGGCCATTATAATGTAATTACTAGCCTCACCGCAGCTTTTGCTTGTAGCTACTACTGTGAGGCGTGTCATGTCCCTTCCAACAATAAGTTTGAACATCGATGTACTAATAAATGCACATCATGTCACTCTATATCTCCTCCATGTAAGCTTGAGCATGGAGGCCTCACTTGTCGATTTTGCAGTCGCCACTTTAAAAATGAGCAGTGTTTGATAGCCCATCGTGGTCAAGTTTGTAAAATGATTAAATTTTGCCATAATTGCCAAAAACTGGTTTTTCCAACTAAACGTAAGTCAATCCATGTATGTGGAGAGGTGTTTTGTAATACTTGTAAAGACTATAAACCGGCTGACCACCAGTGTTTCATGCGTGTAGATAAGCAAACTCCGAAGGACCGCGATTTCTTGTTTATATTCTTTGATTTGGAGACCCGCCAAGATGAGTCATTGCCTTCTGATAGTAAAACTAAAATTCATAGAGTCAACTTGTGCGTGTCTCAACAGTACTGTTTTAAATGTATCAACGGAAATGAGTGTGAAACTTGTTTGGAACGGCGAAATATATTCAAAGAAGACCCTGTCAAACAATTTATGGACTATGTCATGCAGGTGAGGAAAACTTTTAAGACTGTATGTGTGATCGCCCATAATGGGCAGGGTTTTGACTTTCAGTTTATCTTAAAGTATTTGATGGAGGAAACTAAATTTGTACCAAACGTCACTTCTCGGGGGACTAAAGCAATCTTAATTGAAGTAGATAATGTAAGGTTTATCGATTCACTTAGCTACTTCCCCATGTCCCTCTCTGCACTCCCTAAAGCGTTTGACCTGCCTCCAGAGAAGAAGAAAGGCTATTTCCCACATCTTTTTAACACATTGGCGAATCAAAATTATGTAGGCCCTATGCCAGCCAAGGAGTATTACTGTCCAGACTCTATGTTTGAAGAGTCCCACTCAGCTTTTGAAAAGTGGTATGATGAGCGAGTAGCAGAAGATTACAAATTTGACTTTCAAAAGGAGATCTTAGAATATTGCATTTCAGATGTCGAGATTTTGGCCCAAGCCTGTATTAAATTTAGAGCCTTGCTTCTTGAGCAATGCAACGTAGACCCATTCCTTGAAGCAATAACTATAGCCAGTGCTTGCAACCTGGCTTTCCGTAGAAATTTTCTAAAGCCTGATACGATTGGCTTGATTCCAAAGGGTGGATATCGTTTTTCCGATACTCAATCAGCTGCTGCATTGCAGTGGTTGACATGGGAGGAAGAGAAACGTGGAATTAAGATACAGCATGCAGGCCGGGGCAAAGAAGCCAAAATTAATGGGCTAAAAGTAGATGGGTTTGATGGAGAAAACATCTATGAATTCCATGGATGCTACTGGCATGGCTGTCCCAAATGTTACCCCTACAGAAGGGAAGAACCATTGAAGGAGGATCCCTCTGACACTCTTCACATTAGATATGAGAGAACAAAATCCAAAATTGATAAACTTTCTGACTATAATATCGTAGAAATGTGGGAATGTGAGTTTAGCAGGCTGAAGAAGGAAAATAAACTAGATCATCTTAATAAACTACCAATTTTGAACAACCTTCCCCTCAACCCAAGAGATTCGTTCTTTGGAGGCAGGACAGGCAATGCCAAAGTCTATCACAAATGTGAGGAGGGTGAAACGATTCAGTATGTAGATGTCTGCTCTTTGTACCCTTATGTAAATAAATACTGCAAATATCCCATTGGCCATCCAAAGATTTATATAGGTAATGAGGAGTGCAGAGCACGTGGCCTTGACGTCGATGGATTGTTGAAATGTAAGATTCTACCACCTTGGGATCTCTACCATCCCGTACTCCCCGCTAAAATGAACAATAAATTAATGTTTGTATTATGTCGTACCTGCGGGGAAACCTTAAATCAGGGTGATTGCCTACATGAGAGCGAGGAAAGGGCTATAGTGGGGACGTGGACAATGGATGAGATACGGAAGGCTGTAGAGAAAGGCTATACCATCTTAGACATGTACGAGTTATGGGAATACCAAGTGGCCACCTATGAAAATGGGGGCTTATTCACCGACTTTATTAACAAATTTTTAAAAATGAAACAAGAGGCATCAGGGTTCCCCTCTTGGTGTAAGACTGAACAAGACCAAGACCAGTATATCATGGAGTATTTTAAACATGAAGGAGTTCAACTTGAGAAAGTCAAAATTGCTAAGAATGCTGGCCTCCGATCAGTTGCTAAACTAATGTTGAATTCTTTTTGGGGGAAATTTGGCCAAAGGGAAAATATGACTAAAACGTCGATCGTGAAGGACTCTAAGGAGTTTTTCCGATTGTTAACTCAGCCTGGGGGTAAGGTAAATTTAATCCAAATCATAAACGATGAAGTACTCCTCGTGAATTGGCAAATTATCGACGAGGCTAGTGAACCCTTGAGGACCGTGAATGTTGTGATCGCAGCTTATACCACGGCTCACGCAAGACTTAAGTTATATGAACATTTGGAAGCCCTAGGAGGCCAGGTATTATACTACGACACGGACAGCTGCGTTTATTACTACCGCGATGGCTTGTACAGGGTTAACACTGGTGATTACTTAGGGGAAATGACAGACGAACTTGCCAAGGACTACGGCCCAGGTTCCTACATAGTCGAGTTTGTGTCCGGAGGCCCTAAAACCTATGCCTATCTTGTGTATTCCACAAACCAAAATAAACTAGTCTCTGTATGTAAGATCAAGGGACTAACCTTGAATATTAAGACGTCAAAAGATGTGAATTTTGATACATTAAAAGAAATGGTCCTCAACGAAGCCACTCAAGTACTGGAAATCAAAGAGAGCCGAATCAGAAGGACAAAAACTCGAGACATTGTGACAGTAAATGAAGTCAAACAGTTTAAAATTACTGGAGCGAAGAGAAAATTGAACGATGATTATGATACTGTCCCATATGGTTACAAAATTCAGAGAACCATGTGCACTAGCAGACACCAGTGCTCCATGGATGTCTATGGTCCTCACTAGCTCGTTTGATCATTCTCCTTCCAACTCTTGTACGGGTCGGACGTGTTTCCTCTTATTAACAGATATGGCGGTATTTCTGAAACTTTTGTCAAAGAGAAAGTTAAATGAAAATGCAAAATTTTGTATTACGTCTTTTGAGTATAAGTTTTTTCTTACAGGTTCGATAGAGACATGCGAATGGCCTCTAGTATTTTCAGAGCATATAGTTGATCAAATTACGGAAAATGCTCCTTCAAACGCTCATATTGGCATAACAATAAAACTAGGAAAAGATTCAGGTCATATACCATTCATGCCTCTGGTTAAATTGACTCCAACAGTTTTCGATGAATATTTTGAAAAAATATTTTGTGGAGTTGAAGAGCTATCGGGTACTTTAAATGTAGAAGTGTCACTTGTTGCAATTCCGAGTTGTTACATCAAATAGATGTATAAATAGCCTTTGCAGAGTAATTAGCCAGCAATGTTGTATATACTAGTCTTTTCTAATGTAGTAATTGACATGGAATACTGTTAACGCTTTGTATTAAATATTGCGTTTATAAATAAAGCTTTTTCGAATGGCTTACACAATCTGGCCTACACATGGGTTACAACTCAAACACTCTCCTCACATATAGAATTATGTATGGACTAATGTGGCTTAGCGCTTCCTTGCCCGGGTTCTATATAAATTTATAACTTTAAACTGAGGCGTTGGATAGCGAGTACTGACCGTACATTTATGTATGAATGTGAGGGCCTAGTAAATTGAGGCGCCCCGACCCGAGGAGGGTTCGGGCAACTCCTTGGAACGGTCCTGAGGTCCCTGGCGCGGCTGACGAAAAGGCCCGTAAACCTCTGTATGAATGTGAGGGCCTAGTAAATTGAGGCGCCCCGACCCGAGGAGGGTTCGGGCAACTCCTTGGAACGGTCCTGAGGTCCCTGGCGCGGCTGACGAAAAGGCCCGTAAACCTCTGTATGAGTCAAAGTACTACGCTTCCTTCGACCACTTTAAAATTGAACCTCGTGGAAGGCCATGTAGATTGAGGCGTTGGGGACTGAGGAAGGTCCTGACTACTCCTTTGAACGGTCTGACGTGAATGGTTTGTAATATCTCACAGCATATAGTAATGTGAGGGGACCGTCTAGAGAAGGAAGCTCTACGCCACAATTTTTATCAAAGCATTTAACATGCTGTGGGGGTGTGATTGATGTACCACATGTACAGCTTGGTTGTATCAATATATTTTATACATCATATTATAGACATTTTTGCAATCAAAACAGCTCTCAAAGTGGATTATTCTGCCCAAAAACCACTTTAAAAAAAGGTGTGGCTAGGCCCGTAGAGGAGAACCTAGACCCATAGAAGGGAACCTAGGCCCTCGTAGGGGAACCACGTCATGGTTAATGTTTTTTACATGAGCCATGATAAAAGTCAACGCCATGGAGCTGGGAAGTACCACCTCGAAAGAGCTCTGGTCCATGGGAGGAAATCTTCCTGAGCTGTTTTGATAGTTTAGTAGCCTTCAAAATACAAGACTAGCATACCTTATGCGAACGAATTAAACTAAATCATGTCAAATGAGGGAATGTTAAAGGTATCCTAACAATAATTGGCAACTATCAAACACACGAGAAAATTTAAATTGTATATACTACAATATAAAGTTAATTGTGAATGTGGCTTTTAGGATTTGAATGTTTCTTCTGGGCAATGGTCACCTCCTCGCTTAAACTATAACAATGTAGACGAATTAAGGCAAAACAGCTCTTACAGCGGATTATTTCGCCAAAACACTACTTTAAAAAAGGCGTATCTAAGCCCGTAGAGGAGAACCTAGACCATAGAAGGGAAACTAGGCTCTCGTAGGGGAACCACGTCATGGTTGATGTTTTTTCACATGAGCCATGATAAAGCTAACGCCATGGAGCTGGGAAGTACCACTTCGAAAGAGCTCTGGTACTGTGAGGAAATCTTCCTGAGCTGTTCTAATAGTTGAGTATCCTCCAAAATTAAAGACTAGTATACATCACGCGTGAGCTTGACACATGTGGTCAATTACATAATAAAAGTGAGAACACATGGTCAACAGTTTGGAAATCTCCCGCCAAAACAGTCGCCATCTTGATACACGTGGTCAAACACATGATAAAAGTGAGGTTAGAAAACGTGGTCAAAAGTTTGGAAATTTCCCGCCATCTTGACTCACGTGGTCAAACACGTGGTAAAAGTGAGGTTAGAACACGTGATCAAAAATTTGGGAATTTCCCGCCAAAGCAGTTGTCATCTTGGAAAAGGGGCGTTTTTGACCTATATGGTCAAACACATGGTAAAAGTGAGGTTAGAACACATGGTCAACAGTTTAGAATTTCCCGCCAAAACAGCCACCATCTTGGCTCACGTGGGCAAACACGCAGTAAAAGTGAGGTTAGAACACGTGATCAAAAGTTAGGTTAGGAAATTTCCCGCCAAAACAGCCGCCATCTTGGAAAAGGGGCGTGGCCTACACCACGTGACTGATGACGTCATCGGTCACAATTTGAAGAAACATTTAGGTGAAGTTAGGTTATAATTGGTTGGCTTAAGTTAGGTTTCACTCTCGCAAAACACTTAACTAGGCTACTTAGAAAGTTTTAGAAATAAGTATTGTAATAAGTATAAAACAAGGCTAAAAGCAAGGGTAAGTGAGAGTGAAACCTAACTTAAGCCAACCAATTATAACCTAACTTCACCTAAATGTTTCTTCAAATTGTGACCGATGACGTCATCAGTCACGTGGTGTAGGCCACGCCCCTTTTCCAAGATGGCGGCTGTTTTGGCGGGAAATTTCCTAACCTAACTTTTGATCACGTGTTCTAACCTCACTTTTACTGCGTGTTTGCCCACGTGAGCCAAGATGGTGGCTGTTTTGGCGGGAAATTCTAAACTGTTGACCATGTGTTCTAACCTCACTTTTACCATGTGTTTGACCATATAGGTCAAAAACGCCCCTTTTCCAAGATGACAACTGCTTTGGCGGGAAATTCCCAAATTTTTGATCACGTGTTCTAACCTCACTTTTACCACGTGTTTGACCACGTGAGTCAAGATGGCGGGAAATTTCCAAACTTTTGACCACGTTTTCTAACCTCACTTTTATCATGTGTTTGACCACGTGTATCAAGATGGCGACTGTTTTGGCGGGAGATTTCCAAACTGTTGACCATGTGTTCTCACTTTTATTATGTAATTGACCACATGTGTCAAGCTCACGCGTGATGTATACTAGTCTTTAATTTTGGAGGATACTCAACTATTAGAACAGCTCAGGAAGATTTCCTCACAGTACCAGAGCTCTTTCGAAGTGGTACTTCCCAGCTCCATGGCGTTAGCTTTATCATGGCTCATGTGAAAAAACATCAACCATGACGTGGTTCCCCTACGAGAGCCTAGTTTCCCTTCTATGGTCTAGGTTCTCCTCTACGGGCTTAGATACGCCTTTTTTAAAGTAGTGTTTTGGCGAAATAATCCGCTGTAAGAGCTGTTTTGCCTTAATTCGTCTACATTGTTATAGTTTAAGCGAGGAGGTGACCATTGCCCAGAAGAAACATTCAAATCCTAAAAGCCACATTCACAATTAACTTTATATTGTAGTATATACAATTTAAATTTTCTCGTGTGTTTGATAGTTGCCAATTATTGTTAGGATACCTTTAACATTCCCTCATTTGACATGATTTAGTTTAATTCGTTCGCATAAGGTATGCTAGTCTTGTATTTTGAAGGCTACTAAACTATCAAAACAGCTCAGGAAGATTTCCTCCCATGGACCAGAGCTCTTTCGAGGTGGTACTTCCCAGCTCCATGGCGTTGACTTTTATCATGGCTCATGTAAAAAACATTAACCATGACGTGGTTCCCCTACGAGGGCCTAGGTTCCCTTCTATGGGTCTAGGTTCTCCTCTACGGGCCTAGCCACACCTTTTTTTAAAGTGGTTTTTGGGCAGAATAATCCACTTTGAGAGCTGTTTTGATTGCAAAAATGTCTATAATATGATGTATAAAATATATTGATACAACCAAGCTGTACATGTGGTACATCAATCACACCCCCACAGCATGTTAAATGCTTTGATAAAAATTGTGGCGTAGAGCTTCCTTCTCTAGACGGTCCCCTCACATTACTATATGCTGTGAGATATTACAAACCATTCACGTCAGACCGTTCAAAGGAGTAGTCAGGACCTTCCTCAGTCCCCAACGCCTCAATCTACATGGCCTTCCACGAGGTTCAATTTTAAAGTGGTCGAAGGAAGCGTAGTACTTTGACTCATACAGAGGTTTACGGGCCTTTTCGTCAGCCGCGCCAGGGACCTCAGGACCGTTCCAAGGAGTTGCCCGAACCCTCCTCGGGTCGGGGCGCCTCAATTTACTAGGCCCTCACATTCATACAGAGGTTTACGGGCCTTTTCGTCAGCCGCGCCAGGGACCTCAGGACCGTTCCAAGGAGTTGCCCGAACCCTCCTCGGGTCGGGGCGCCTCAATTTACTAGGCCCTCACATTCATACATAAATGTACGGTCAGTACTCGCTATCCAACGCCTCAGTTTAAAGTTATAAATTTATATAGAACCCGGGCAAGGAAGCGCTAAGCCACATTAGTCCATACATAATTCTATATGTGAGGAGAGTGTTTGAGTTGTAACCCATGTGTAGGCCAGATTGTGTAAGCCATTCGAAAAAGCTTTATTTATAAACGCAATATTTAATACAAAGCGTTAACAGTATTCCATGTCAATTACTACATTAGAAAAGACTAGTATATACAACATTGCTGGCTAATTACTCTGCAAAGGCTATTTATACATCTATTTGATGTAACAACTCGGAATTGCAACAAGTGACACTTCTACATTTAAAGTACCCGATAGCTCTTCAACTCCACAAAATATTTTTTCAAAATATTCATCGAAAACTGTTGGAGTCAATTTAACCAGAGGCATGAATGGTATATGACCTGAATCTTTTCCTAGTTTTATTGTTATGCCAATATGAGCGTTTGAAGGAGCATTTTCCGTAATTTGATCAACTATATGCTCTGAAAATACTAGAGGCCATTCGCATGTCTCTATCGAACCTGTAAGAAAAAACTTATACTCAAAAGACGTAATACAAAATTTTGCATTTTCATTTAACTTTCTCTTTGACAAAAGTTTCAGAAATACCGCCATATCTGTTAATAAGAGGAAACACGTCCGACCCGTACAAGAGTTGGAAGGAGAATGATCAAACGAGCTAGTGAGGACCATAGACATCCATGGAGCACTGGTGTCTGCTAGTGCACATGGTTCTCTGAATTTTGTAACCATATGGGACAGTATCATAATCATCGTTCAATTTTCTCTTCGCTCCAGTAATTTTAAACTGTTTGACTTCATTTACTGTCACAATGTCTCGAGTTTTTGTCCTTCTGATTCGGCTCTCTTTAATTTCCAGTACTTGAGTGGCTTCGTTGAGGACCATTTCTTTTAATGTATCAAAATTCACATCTTTTGACGTCTTAATATTCAAGGTTAGTCCCTTGATCTTACATACAGAGACTAGTTTATTTTGGTTTGTGGAATACACAAGATAGGCATAGGTTTTAGGGC
Source organism: Neoaliturus tenellus (assembly GCA_030545055.2). Taxonomy (NCBI): domain Eukaryota; kingdom Metazoa; phylum Arthropoda; class Insecta; order Hemiptera; family Cicadellidae; genus Neoaliturus; species Neoaliturus tenellus. The sequence continues at coordinate 111,876,136 of CM061536.1, read as the reverse complement.
CTCCGGACACAAACTCGACTATGTAGGAACCTGGGCCGTAGTCCTTGGCAAGTTCGTCTGTCATTTCCCCTAAGTAATCACCAGTGTTAACCCTGTACAAGCCATCGCGGTAGTAATAAACGCAGCTGTCCGTGTCGTAGTATAATACCTGGCCTCCTAGGGCTTCCAAATGTTCATATAACTTAAGTCTTGCGTGAGCCGTGGTATAAGCTGCGATCACAACATTCACGGTCCTCAAGGGTTCACTAGCCTCGTCGATAATTTGCCAATTCACGAGGAGTACTTCATCGTTTATGATTTGGATT
>CM061536.1:111765916-111875731 GCA_030545055.2 Neoaliturus tenellus | reverse complement strand
CTGTTGCCCGTCATGCTTTGCAATGCAACCTGAGGATTCATTTTCCCTTCAGGTGATCTCTTTCACTTTCCGTCACATTTATCTCGTTCACTGCACTCATTCTCGTCTCATGTCTATAATATTCTTTATTTTTTATTACAAATCTTCCCACCATACTATAAATGAGAACATTTTGTTTATAAAACCACAATCTTAAATGTTATCACATGTTTCAATACATAAATGTTACAAGATAAACATGGTAGTTTCGAAGACGTTTGTGGCGGAGCCCTATGGAAGAATCTGTATGAAAACTTATTCGTAATATATAATACCTACAGAATCAGTGTACTAATTCCAGTTGGAGAATCAGTGATGAGTGAGTGAGTGAGGGCTTTACCTTTTATAGATATAATAGTCGTAACATTTAAGATAATTCTTACCTTGTTTCGTTTGACAGACAACAAATACGAAGAAAGTTTGATGATCGTCCGTCAAGAGAAGGACTACAGGTAAAGAAAGACCGGCTGGAACATAGAGTAAGAACTCTTTACCTTCAACAATGGTATATATAACTTTGGAAATGATTAATAATCTAATGAACTCTACAGAATGTGATCACCATTGTCTTGAATAGTATACAACGTACGAAGTAAAATATTAAATTGTTGGCAAATCATTGAGAAATATATGTCACTGAAACAATAAATCATATAAGTGGTCGTCCCTCGTTTCATATTCTATGTCTTATTTTCCATTCGCTTCAAATATTTTACTCAGTTTAATTACATCTCAAACAATGGAATGAACAGGTTAAAAGTTTACGGTAATGTAAGTGTCACCAAGAAATACAGTTTGTTTATATAAGAATATAGAATCATTTTAAAGGCCATGCATTGAATTCAGGAGACATTAAACAAGAAAGATTTAAAAAAAGTAAAAAATAGAAGCTAAATTAACTATATTTGTAAAAATAAAAACAGATAAGTTTTTGGGGTCTACTTCAAGCAATTGTTAAGAACTTAGCCGTTATGATTATTTTTGTATAAATTTATTACTCTTTAAAAATTCTTGACAGTATTCTTTTTCTGTTTAATTATATTATTATCATTGGTATTTACACCTCGGCAGGCTGGTTATACAACAAGGCTTTTGATTTTTAACTAATTTACAAATTACAAACTAAGTAGTAATTACTAACTAACTAACTACTAAATTACTAACTAAGTAGTGGGGCCTACTTACTTTTTTTCTCTTTAATAATGTATATGCATATGAGCTTTTGGGTGTCAGCAATGGTGATTGTAAAAGCTGTCTCGATAGTCTTCTTCTGTCTGTATAAATATAAAATAACATGCAATGATTCGTTTAAAAAGTTACTTGAACAAACAATTAAAAGTTTATGAAATTGTTTTATAATTAATTTCTAAGTATTTGAAGAATATGAACAAATTAAGCTAAACATTACTCCAGGGAATATAATTACTGATAATGTAATACAGATTATATTAATTGAAAAAATGAAATACGAATTAAATTATAAAAATAGCTTTGGCCATAAAATTATTTTAAAGTATAATTAGCAGTGTGATAATACCTTTTTATTTAGTCATATTGCAAAATACTAGCAACAAATGATGTTATAGCATATCTATCGTAAATAGCTTATAAAAGTAAAATGTCACTTATCTAAGTCATATTTTAAATCATATTTTAATGAAATGTTATAATTAAATTTTTTCAGCACCTGTTGGGTTATAGGCAACTCTAAGTTATATAAGATTATAAGGTAAAAACGAAATGTGACAGTGCATTTTCATAAATTACTGACCTTTGTTAATAGATTAGCACACATTTTTCAGGTATTTATGCATAGGCAGTTTTTACGACAAAGTTTACAGAAAGCGGCATCGTCGGCGGACGAGAATGGAGTGTGAGCAGCCGTTCTGATGTGGTTAGGTTATGGTCAGTTTAGCTTAACTAAGTCAATTTATTTGGTTATCTTTATAGGTCTTTGTAGGAAATCTACATAAAAATATAACCTACAAGTTAATAACTAATAACGCACACTATACATCTGATAATGACAGAGCATGACTAACAATGACCGTCTGACCTTGAACAATCTTGGTACGGTACCCTTTTTTCAATCCGACATATTGTTGTCAAACAAACTATGACAAAGATAACGTATGAAAGTTTGACAAATGTGTACTAACCTGATCTAATCTAACCAGACTAAAACATTTAAAAAAACCGGTGCGTACAATAGACAACTATCATTATCCTCCTAAAGTACATCTGAATCTTCACTTATAAAGATGCTGCAAGATGAAATAGTTAATCACTGTAGAAAATTTACTCTTTATTATTTTTTACTTAAAGATTTCCATCTTTAAAGTGAATTAATTCTGTAAAGTAATTTTTTTTAATTGATCTTAATTAAAATTATAAAATACAAAATTCTTTTTCATCATACTTTAAGCAGAACAGCAGTTTTCTTCAGAACGACTTGCAGAATAAAATTTTAATGCAAGATTTGGACATTTATTTAATTCCTAGTATATATCAGCTGGTTATAAGGAAAATTTAATTAAGATGGAAGTCAACTACTAAACGTAAACAGATAATGAAATTTTAATTAATTACTTTTAAATTATATAACTTAAAATTATATTATATAACTTAAATTATATAACTTAAATTAAAATTATATCCATTATATAACTTTGCAGAATGTCGAAAAACGTTGTTCATCACTGGGATGGAAAGTGTTTTTTTCTGTGCTTAGTCGTGATTGCTCACAGTAAAAGCCACTTTCCTACCTAGTGATGAAAACTACTATTGGAACCCCGTTATACACCCATTATAATTTAGTAAATTCTCCAAATAGACAATTTCCTTCACTATTATACCAAATGTCATTTAATTTAGACGTTCCGCTTCCTAGAGCATCACATGAACACATATTATAAAGCCATGACAGTTTCAATCCACATACTTAGAGTCATAGCTCCATACAACTGGCTTCGTAGAATTGCTGTAAAACCGCAGGTGGAGTTGCTTTGCAGGGTCACTCCAGTGCATTCACATGGCTTTTGGTTATCTGGAATCAATTACTTACTTTAAATTGTTCGATCAACTTTCCACTAACCTAAATTTTTAGCTTTGTTTTCTAAGTGTAGAGTAAACGGAAAAGTAATCGTTAAAACAAATATATAGAAGGTTGAGTGATATTTTCTTTGACGTGATCGAAGGAATTGCTATTAAGGCTTGTAATTAATTAATATATATCCATAAAAACCAATTTAAATCTCTGTGCCTTTCTTTGTAAAACTACAGTACCTGAGATAAGGAGAAAGATAGACCAGTTTCCTTTTTTCAAATCCCTTGAAGCTCTCTGAGTGGTCTTTCAAGTTAAAATGTCATTCTTATGGGCATATTCATAGTGCCCGGCGATTACATGAACGGATGTGTTACAACTTGAAATTTAAAATTGTAGCTGTTGCAACAAAATGCAGTACTGTATTTATAACTTTTAAGATTTGAAGTTTATTGTATTTAAAAAAAAAACTCTGTTAAAGTTTATTCTTCATGTAATTGGGTTACATAGGTAGTTAAATCCAGCTAAAATTGTAAAATTTTAAATCGTGTAAAATTTTCTTTGAGCCCATCAAATTTAACAAACAGTTGTTAAAATTCATTCTTTCTGACATTTTTATTAAATTGGCAACAATTAGATCCAGTTAACAGAGTAATACAATGAAGAACCCCGAGTATTATACAGGATAATTGAAAATTTGGTGACGATTTTTAGCGAATTTCCTTATAGAGAATACGCTTTTACGGTAGTAGTCGTGGTAAGACCATTTTACTTTTTCATTTCTGTTTCCACGGAAGACAAAAATATAATTTGTTAATTTTCATATATATTTATACCATATCTATGTATTCATGTTATACTGAGTTTTGTTAGTACGAAAAATTATTATTTCTTTTATAATTATTTCAAGAACTAGTTATAGTATGTATGTATCTAGAAACGATTGGAGTTTTTAGTTGTTGCAATGATTTATCTGATCTTGTTATGTTGGCGAAACTGAAATTTAAAAGTTTTAAATAAAATTTTCATAACGTTCCTTAAAAATCTGGCATCTCTCGTTGAAGCAAGCAGGTAGACAAATTGTAAGTAATTATACTTCCAAATATGTTTATTATTATTATAGTTCATTAGTGAAAAGAAATTGTAATATTTCTGTAAAGATCTTTTTTTAGTTTATGGAATGGAAGTTGTAAATTGACGTTTGAGTGTTAAAATATTAAATGAGTAAACTTTTACCAAGACTCCATCTAGTAGATTGCTTGTGAGAAATGTAAATTAAAATTAATTAACAAATTATAGTACTTTTACTTGGCAGTAAACAAAAACTTTACAGACCTGCTTCGAGGTTTCACTATTCTGAAACTGATGCTGAGATGTCCAGGGCCGGAATACTTTAAAGTAAGATCATTCCATTCAGGTGTTGGTTATTATTATAATACTGACATAGTATACAATTAATAAATGTGATGTATTCACTGAGATGTGTTAATTTAATTGAGGATCCAGAACCAAAGAAGTCCATATAGATTAATTACGGGAAACTCCCATACATAATTGCACAATTAATAACAAAACCTTTAAGTACAACTTACTCAAGAATTGGCCATAATTGAGTATAATGTGTCCGTCGTACTGATAACTTTTGAGAGGAACCTCCGATTTTGATGAAATTTTGCATGAAGTTGTAGGAGTGGATTGATGTTCATGACTTTCCGAACCAGCATTATCATGTTATTGGAAGGAGGTTTTATGGGGTTACAAAAGGGTAAAAGTGAGTTTTTTGGCATTTTTGACCTAAATAAAAAAAAAATTAAATAAAAAAATAATTGAAACCATTTAAAAGAGCTTAAAAACAAACAATGTAGGATTTTGAATTTTTAACTTGGTTTAACAGGTTACGAAGAAAAATCAAAATAGTTTCTATGTTATTCTTAATCGAAATTAACAAAACCCTCCATCTCACGTATGTATTGACAACTTGATCAAATTTGGTATGTGCATTCACTAGGCAGGGTTCAACATATATTTACTTAAAACACCTATATGGCGGCAAAACTACCTACTCACCCCCACGGGTTCATGGGGAAAATGAAAAATACCATAATTTGATGTAATTCAGTATTCATTTGAATTTTTAAAGGGTTACACTTAAAAAACTAAATTGAAGGGAAGCACTATATGTGCTTATAACACCCCTAAGGCATCAAACCTACATCCTGGTCCCCATAGTTTTTATAGGGGAAGTTACAAAATATATAATTCGCGTTGTAAATTCGCTGACTACGCAGGTCTACTGCGACCCCCCGTATTATAATTCCAAGGAAACAATATATACTAACCAAATATCACAGTTAAACAAAATAGCAAACATGAGGTAATGTAATATCATTAATTATGTTTAGGGTTTGTTGACATATCAGTTAACAAACAGGGTTGGTAGTTCGATGATGTGCAGATTATGGTATTTGAGGTGTGGGCGAAAACTGCATTAGTATCCGAAATTTGTAAATCAGTTTTGTGGTTTGAATGATGATGGAGAGCACAAAATGGGTCTTAAATTGTCTTATAAGTAATCATTTTCTCTTCTTCATGATCACTCAAACTGCAATACTGATTTCCAGTTTACTAATGCAGTTGTCGTCTCTAAAAACTTATGCTAAACGAAACAGAGACGATGCTGATATTTACTTGTTAAACCACATGGTCCAAGCTTCGAACAAGTCCCCTTGTACAGGTACCAGTTTCCATTTCCCTGTCGACATATGCCACACAGAGAATAAACGACATTTACTTAACCTCATAGTAAAATGAAAAATAAAACTCTAAACTATGTTAAAATCAATAAAAAAACTCTATATATTTAGCATATTAGCTTTAAATAACATCATACTATCAAACATTTCATAACTTTTGCAAAATAATCGCAAATAAAGCGGGTACTTTATGGTTAGATTAAAATTTATAGCGTTAGAGCAAGATAGTCATTATTATAAACCCTTTTTATTACTTTACATGTTTAAGTTATTTCCTTTTAAATTCCACAGATCTTTTTGCTCACCCTGTATAAATCTGACAAAACGGTAGGCTTATAAGCGTGTTCATAAACAATAATGATGAAAAAGAAGTAACAATTTATTCATAAAAACGCTAAGCTGACAAAACAAATTAGAAAAGTTTTAAATTATTTAACTGTTGATGCAGTTAAGGAAACTCCATCTCGCTAGCCTAACGGTTAGAGTCTTGGACTTCGGTTCAAGAGGCCATGCGTTCGATTCCCGGGGTGTCCACTGACTGATGGTTTTGGACCGCTTTAACTTAAAAGCATTAAATTTAGTGTACATTGTACGATCCTCTTAACAAATTGCCTCTGGTGTTGACACGAGAAAAAATTAAAATAAACTAAATAAAATCTTACACTCAGCACAAACGAAAAGAGGAGTAAATTATTAATTAACAAAATATTCCGTTTTTGATAATTTACAAAGTGGTTTCGGTAAAATTATAACTTTCGTTCTCACATAAATCTCGATCGATCCGCTCACTCGCCCTCCTCCATTTTAAAGATGAGCTCGTTCGCTTCGCTTACTCCCTAAGCCGAAGGGTGCTGCAATTTGGTATAGTTTTCTTTTAAAACAGCTAAAGATGTAACAAATTGGTTCATATCTACAGTTATCAGGTTCAGTTAAAAAAAATCTCCATAAGGATAACATGGAAACTTTGAAGGACTCAAAAATGAAAACCGGATTTTTCCCAGTCATGAGACCAGCTCCAATCGATTTCTCGTGGCTAAAAGCCTCGTATTCAACAACAAAAAAACAATCCTTGGAGCTAAAAAATTTTGCCCTTACATACATTGCTTGTTTTAGAGTATAAGTCCATCTTCAAATATTCAATAAGGTTTTATTCGTAAAGTTTTTGTATTTGTTACACAACGTAAAACTTCATAAATAAAAGTACCAATGTAAACGTAAAGTACCATTGTACTGTAGCATTGTAAACGTACAGTAAAAGTACCATTGTAACAGAATTTTAGGTGTAATATACAAAAAGCGATCCATTAAAGTCAAATAAGGTCTCTTCACGTTCACTTACCGAAGTAGGAACTCTGCAGCTGAGCAGCTTGATTCCAGGGCACAGTTTTAGGACTGCCGAAGGATCATATTCTGCAACTTCGTTTGCTATACCTACAGCCAAGACGGCACTGAACACCAAAATCACTTTCATTCTTATTCCTACAACAGCAAATTATAAAAGATTATCAATTTCAATCATAATTCATTGATGATATTTAAGGCTTCAGCTACTCTTTGAGGTAAAGATATTACACCTTAACCTTTTTATTAACTATTACGTTAAAAAAACTTCACATTAATTTTTGTAAAAAAAACTAACAAAAGGGTTGAATTGTCAAAATATTTTTTAAATTTACTAAACTGAACTTAAATAAATGATGAGGTATTTATAAAAAATACTTAGATGATAATGTTTGAAGAAAATTTTTCATATATCAATGCATATGACAACAGCGCAAGTACGGCCAAATAATTCAATACAGTGCAGTGAAACAGTGACACCTTATTTAACTCAATGAAAAAAGGACAAGTTATTTGAACGATTGTCTTGGAATATTTAAGATTCTTTATGTCATCTTTGTCAGCTTTATGCCCATCTTTGCCAATTGATAATAAGAAAGTATTTGAATGAAAACAAGTTATGTTTTATGAATTGCTTATTATGTCTTCGAGCAGCTGATAGTAAGAATTAATTAGCAGTATTGTGTTCAGTGATTAAAAGAGCTTGGACATTATTGCTTGATATGATTAATTTTAAAAGTATAATATAAAAACTTTCAGAAACTGACGTGTCATAGAATTGTATCCTCTTGAAATCGGAACATAAATTACCTTTGAGGAGAACGTTTTCTAAGATACGCATGAGTAGGGTAACAGATCTATTTACTACTTAAAAAGAAACTTGATGTACTTACCTTTACCTATGATAAGCTAGATCGGTTGACAGAATGACCTTGACGAATCTTTCTACTGTATTTAAGACAGTGAAATTACATAAAATTAATCCGTTTCTAAATGGATTGTCATGTTCGAATACAATTTAGTACAAAGTGTTCCATTATGAAGTAGAAAGTTGGTTCTACCATATGAAATAAAATTGATTTCCAATGGTATTATCTACCATCACTTCAAAGCAATTTAAAACTCACGAGAAAGTAATTTAGTGGTGTGATAATGGCGAAAATAACAGAAAAACTGTATACTTGACATAAACACGTGAAATTCAAACAACTGTAATATTTAAACAGTTCGTTACGCTTTACGGTCACGTGTTGTCGAAAACTTCTCTATGTAGTGATGCGTATCGTTTCACTGTACATCTGTGATATAAATGTTGACCTTTCTTAGTCTATAAACGCACAGATAATACGTGATTTTTTTGTGGTACAATTAGTGAAATAAATTTTTCCTTGTTCAATAATAGTAATAAATGATTGTTTTGAAGGAGTTTTTAAAGGTAGGGACCTAAAAACAAACCCCATTATCTTTGTGCGTTTTTTCGTTACACCTAAAGATATGATAATGAGTGTTATACATATTTTATAAATTTTATTTATTACTTTAACTTTGTTATTACAGTTCTATTCTGAATGAAGGCTGTGGTATGGGATGAGCAACTTAGATTTTTATAGAATATGTTAAGAAAGTACATTATATCAATTACTACAACAACAATAACTTATAAATAGTTGAATTTAAATATCTAATTTATATAAATACTCTTTTTATTAATTATACGATAAACCTCATTATAACTGAACTCCACATTCAGAGAATGGTGTTTCCTAATACCCTGGTTGATTGAAATCGGAAACTTTCACTAGAGTGAACTTTTAATTGGATTCTTGATTTAACAGTAGGAGCAATCTAATTGTGCATAGTGATTCCCACACTGCTAATAAATTTCTTGTAAAAATATTTATTGTAAAAATAGTTAAATAACCTTTAAATGATTTATATAATCATTATTTCTAGTTAATGTTGAAAGGAGACTATTCCACTTTTTAACCAAAAACCAATTACTTTTGATAAGGACAGGAATTTCAAGTAATTATGAACAGATACCTAGTTATCCATATAGTACTGCGACTATTAAAAATAGTCAATATTAAACATTATTTTAATTAATGCAATTTTCATCCATCGTTTAACCAAAGACGGACTAATTTTCGCTATTATTAGTATTAGTTGATAAAGTAATGTCTATTTGTTGCTAAATAATAAATACCCCCGTCGCAGCAGACCTGCGTACTCAGCGAATTTCCAATGGAATTTTGGTATATGTTCTATTACCACATAAAATCCATGGGGATGAGAGTATGTAGGTTTGCCGCCATATGGGTTTTGTTGGTAAATATAAGTTAAACCCTACCTAGTGATTGTACATACCAAATTTTATAAAGCTATGGTGTTCTTTTTATTTTCCCCATAAACCCTATAGGGGTGAGTACGTAGGTTTGCCGCCAAATGGGTTTTCTAAGCAAATATAAGTTAAACGCTTCCTAATGAATGTACATACCAAATTTTATCAAGATATGTCAATAAATAAGCAAGTTAGAAGGTTTTGTTGATTTCCCATAAGAATAACATGAAAAACATACTTTTTGGATTTTCTCCATAAGCTGGGTAAAAAATTCAAAATACTAGATTGTTTGTTTTTTTAAGCTCTTTTAAATGGTTTAAGTTAAAATTGTTGAATTTTCTAAATAAAAGTAAAAAAAGCCAAAAACCCATTTTTAACCCTTTTGAAACCCCATAAAACCCTGTTCCCATGGTCCGATCATTCTGGTTCGCGAACTCAACCTAGTAGACGCTGGCTTACATCCCTGTACCAAATTTCATCAAAATCGGAGGTTCCGTTCAAAAGTTATCGTGTTAACGGACACACACACACACACACACACACATATATATATATATACCACTCTCTAAAGAAAAGTGATATAATTTATATCTAAACATAAATTATAATATAATATAAATTATAAATTATAATATGTTTTAAAAATTAAAACAGTGACACCTTATTTAACTCAAGATGATATATTAAATTTTGATAAAATCATTAAATATATCATTAATATATATATATATATATATATATATATATATATATATATATATATATATATATATATATACATATATATACATATATATCAATTTGAACGAACGGTGTTTTTGGCTTCTAGGGACCTCAAAACGAAAAAGTATCATGGTCCCGGGCTTAGGCCTTACCGTGACTACTACCGTAATAGCGTATTCCCTATAGGGAAATTCGCTAAAACGTAATTTAAATCATTTTTAAATGTGATATAGAAACGACAGAAATTAACAAAATGAAGTTTTAATCTTACTCTTAAAAATTAATGTGGGTGGAAAACCTACAGCAACGATAAATAAAAAAGTTGATAATTTTTTTATAAATCAATTGCAGGGATATTCATGTTTGGGATTCATCTTCGTGTATTTTTGCATCACATAGGTCCGTGGTCCGAGGTCACGTGGTATTGTACAATGTGGTGTCCGTGTACACGTTTTGAATTTTTTGTGTATCACTAAAGTTGTGTTATTTCGGCTGGTTTACCTCATATATGAATATATTCATACTTGTAATTTTTCGAAATTAAGCTCACTATAAACTAATTTTTTGTTTAATACGTTCTGTACTCTTAAGCGTGTTGATATTTTAGATGAATTATTCAATAAAGAGAGTAAAAGATTTCTGTCACTTAACGATCAAAAAGATTAAAGAGCCTAATTAGATAATCTATTTAAGTTCTTCAAGCGATCATTTGCAGAGTTAATTTGATGCAAAATTAATAAGCCTCAACTTCTCTCAAGATCAAGGTTACTTTTATATACTTCCGTAAGATACGTTGAAGGGAGTGTAAATAAATGTCAAATGTCATGCTATACAGTAACTAATATTTTCTATTCTTTTTAATAATTGAAAATTCTGCCATAATATTGTGACGTATACAATAACTATAATCTCAATAACTATAACTATAATCTCAAGCAATCAACTGAATATTAATTTTCTTAATAAGCGTAAGTTTATTTATCAGTCTTACGGCATGGAACTGAAATTTAAATATTTACTTGATTGTTTCTTCTGTACAATGCTTACCTACCGATATTTCAAGTGTTTGGCTCTCATGGAAGTATTTAATGCGTTCAATTCGAAGGCACAAAATACACATGCTTTAGGAAAAAATTAACACTTTTACTTTATAATTGCCGTGTGTACTCTTATAACATCAGTTTGCAAACCTTTCACACAAATCTATACTCAGAAACGATGAAAAAGTTAACAATGGTAATCAATCAAAACTTCTCAAAATATAGGCCTACCTAGTAGAGATAATATTCTTTGTGCAGATCGAGAGGGCTGTGTAGTTACACTATATCTACACACAAGATATATCGTTGCGTTGTCAGATAAATAACTTGCACGTTCTCGCGTAAAAAATTACGAAGCTGAGTGTTCTCCCCTCACTTCGGTCACATGATCGAATGGAACCGAGGTATAAAAAATTTCTCATTGTAAAAATATATCATCCTACTTATTTTCCTTTTTTAGGTATAGATTGTAGGTGATTGGACAATGATTATATTTCTAATCCGTAGGCTATAAAGTAATGCACAAAAGGATACCGTTACTGTAAAATATAAAACTATTCTAATAATATTTATTAGAGATCAAATTTTATTCAAATTATGTTTTGTTACACTTTACATTAGTTGTTTTTGTAAAATTAAATCCTAACGTCAATAACGGACTTTTGTAAGCTAAATTGTCCAATTTAACTATCGTTTTTATCGAAGGCAAAAAATTCTAACTGTAAAACTATTGATGACATTATAACTGACAAATTATTTTTATAGAAAGTTATTGCTCATGCGTAGAAATATCTACAAAAATAAAATGAAATGGAAGATGTTTATGGAAAAAGTCATTACAAATTAATGTGGTAGTTTATGTATTCATAAAAATACTAAGTTTGAGTTTTGTGTAACAAAATGTTATTTTAATGATCAACGTGTCATGTTAGTTTTCGTAGTTCTCATATTAACACCTAAATTACTGTATGTTATGTTTCAAAGTTTTAAATAAAAAATATAGCAATGAACAGTTGATATGTGCACATAATATTGAAAAATGTGTCTCTCTATTAATTATATGATTAAAAAAAATCTCTGCACACTTAAATATATGCTATTAAATTTCTTTAAATTTTTTAGGACATTTTTATTCTAGTTATTAGAATATTGTGTCTTTCAAGAAGTGTCTTTCAATCGAAAGAAAGAAAAGTTATTGTAGTGAATTATTGGAAAAGTTCACTACTAGAACTACTATACTAAGTTCACTTCTATACTGGTTAGTGGTTTGTAGTTAATACTTGCGTAGTTAATATTTGTTTATAATATTGTTTGTACACCAACATAAATAAAGACTGCGTACTAGATACCATGTATTTAATAAATTATAAGACATTCATGAGACATTGTTGCTTATAAATCGGAACATATATGGTGTGATTAGTGTTTAGTAAGAAACTTAAGGAAGGGAAATAAAATATGTTTGTAATCCAAAACGGTAGCGTAATAATTTGACGAATCTGCCACCTGAACGCTAACAAGAATCGTTAATTACTATACATTTTCATCAAACTTAAGTTAAACTTTGTGCTCGGTGTGATAACAGAATAAATATTTAACATTAGTGTAAGTCGAATTAATTAAATATGTTTTCATTATCTAAAATAATACCTCAAATTTAATACGTTTTTGGTTATGGTGAAATAACTTCTTTAGTACATATAATATCAAAAAAGTTCTATGTTTAACATATTTTAAATGGTTTTAATATATTACTTGCGTAAATAATTGTTTAACTAGCAATTAATATTCATCTTGAAATTTTGTTAAAAAATCGAGTCACTCCAAAAGACTTTTGTAAAAGATCTTTATAATAATCGTTTTTATTCATAAAGTAAATATTTATTTTTATTAATGTTATTCAGCCAACAACAGTTTTAGCTAGATAATTACGATATACTAATTATAAAATTTCTTTTAAAACATTACAATGATATAAACATTTATATACATAGCACTATTTATACATGAGCGTATTTTACAACCTTACATCGAAATTATTTATAGTTTATGAGAGTAGATAGTTTCCTATTGAAGAAGCAAAGTAACCCAGTGATGGTACAGAAATTAATCAAAAGTTAAATATATCTTAAACGGATCTTATTAAGAGTTTAATATCACTACTTTGTCAGTAGAAAATTGGATGGAAGATTTATCAGACAACATTTAAATTGACTAGTGATAACTGCTTCGCAAATCACTCTTAAATTATACCGTGATTTGTCTTGACAGTAACAATTAATTCACTGTCCAATTGAAAGTTAAAGCAATATGTTTATTCTTTATTAAAATATCCAAGAAAAAGATCTTTTCGTAATTAAGTACATAAAACAACATTAAGTTCACAAAAAAAGCATTTCAACGTTAAATTTCGTTAATATAATTCATTATTTTATTTGTAAACTTGTACCTTTGCCCTTAGTATCAAAATTCTTCTCGGTGAAGACAATTTCATAAACTTAATAAATCAATTTTAAAAATTAACTAATGGTATGGTTTAAAACTCATTTCTGTGCCACTCCTTAAGTCTTTTATATTTTTACACTCACAATATGCTTTAAATAAACTGGAAGGACAATTAATTAAAAAAGGTTTAATGATACTTTTAAATATATTTAATTATCAAACGAATCGGTTGGTACGTTTTATTGTGTTCACATTATATAAGAGCATATAACAAATAAGATAAATTCCACTCATAAACGTTATGTGTAGGCTATATATACTATTCCAACATAATCGGAAAATAAAAAAAATAAAAAAACTGAAAGTATCACCACTACTCCTACTCCAAAATAAAATTATGCTTGGATAAAAAAATGATAAAAATCTAAATTGAAACATTGGCTAAGATCGAAATTGAACCATCGCCAATTGCTATTTTGTTTTTATACACATAATATACGGATTGTGCACTCCGGTTGTTAAAATATTTTATGAATTACCCATAAGATAAATCATTGTGGAAATTGCATAAAAATTAGTTGAGATCTTTGTTACAAGACGCACTGTGATAGAACCTTGGTTATCACAGCTCAGTGAATATTGTAAAGTGTTTAATCAGTCTACGCTCATATTTATCCTTGCACTTAGCGGTGGCATGTAATTAGTTCGAGCTAATTTTGCCTTGGCTATTGATTAATCTTATATAAATATAATTTATCATAGAAAACAATATTTTGTAACTATCAACTATTACAAGAGAATTATAAATATTTTTTTGTATAAGAAGTCCTTTTTTTCTGTTCTTGTACAGTGTGACACACAGGAGATGGAAGGTTTATATAAAATAATACTTAAAAGAATTGATGCTGGGAATTTGTACAAAACCAAATCTCATTGTTTGCCGTTTTCCTTATCAAAGTTCATTGTTTGCCATATCAGTAATTTGTGTAACATAAAGTCATCAAGGTGGTATTCATAATTTATTTTTCAAATTTCACTATTCCAAGACAACCGAGTAATTCTGTGACACAATATGTTTGAATGCTGATTGTGGAATGGTTATTGATGTTAGTTTGTTAATAGACTAATTCCTAAGGTCACGAACAAAACAATATAATATTCCATGGACAAATGTAATAAATATAGTCTTTTCGTGCCAGGAAGTCACAACATGTATCGGTTGTCTCACATAAGTCAGTGCTGCCACTCGGCACACGTTACATTTCCCCGATACAACAATCACGGTGACTCATTGGTCGGATTCATGGGTCTTTTTTGGAATGTCCCCGCTTTTTTAAACAATTTTCTGAGGGTCTTTTTGGAATGTCCCCGCATTTTTAAACAATTTTCTATTTAATTCCCACATAATGAAAATGGTTAAGACACCTAACCTAATCTAACCTAGGCCGTCCACAGCTATCCCGCGACTGACCCGCCGGGAGAGCCTCGGGGCAGTTAGGTTAGGTTAGGTTAGGTTAGGTTATATTAGGTTAGGTTAGGTTAGGTTGGAATGTCCCCGCATTTCAATTTTCTATTGCCTTCAACATGTCTAAGGAATGTACTGCAGGATAAAATTATAAACTAGAAACATGATGACGACTGAATATGTAAGCCGAGCGCGCAACCTTTTATCAGCCTACCGATAAGCAGGTGAAGGACCCAAAGATAATCTTACTGATAACTATCACGATAAAATAACCTCCCACTTGACTACCAGTCGTGTCTTAACCATTTCCATTATGTGGGAACTCAATAGAAAATTGTTTAAAATTGCGGTGACATTCCAAAAAAGACCCGGATTCATGTTCATCCACCGCAATCCATCGCAACCGGAATGCGGTGGATATTTTGCGGTTAGCACGTGAACGTCAACAATCAAAACCCCGGTGGGTTAATAAGACGGCAGCAAAATGTCGTCACCAGGATCCACCGGGATTTATCACGTGGCCATTGGGATTTGTCACTTGATTATCTAAATCCTGGTTGCGGTGGATGCGGTGAATGAACGTGAACCCGACCATTTTTTCAGTCTCTCCGAATGTTTCTCTCCATAAGTTACTATTATCCTTCCTTCCATATAAATTAGGCTATGGTGTGTGAACTTAATGTAATTTGTAGAAAAATTAGTAAAGTTTAATGTGATAAGCTACTGTTATTATAGTGAAAAATACAAAAGTAATGTTAGGAAATTGTGACAATCGTGCACCCCCCTCCACAATCGCCTGACATGTTGTCAATCACATACACAATGTTCTGTGCATTTCTGTGTAATGGGTAGTAATTTAGTAACAGTGCATCAACTTACAGCGGTATAAAATACTATATTTATATGTAAGCATTAAGTTTGGGTCCAACGTTATTTAGAAAAAGAATATACATTAAAATTTAGATTAGGGCCTACTATTATTTTAAATTGGTACGAAGTTAATTCTTGATATTATATCATTTTTAAAATCTCAATGATTAACTTTACCTGATTTACTATATCGGTTGATAACTTTACAACAAATTGCACTGTTATAGGTAAACTGGTTAAGTGATATCGATTAACATTAATTTAAATCTACAGAGTGTATCAGAAGCAACCTATCCATACCGGAAGTCACTAATTTTAATCACTAACCCAAACTGTTTATGACATTTTTAGATTTTTTGTAATTTTAAAAACCACTTTACAATTTTATTTGTACCCCTTATCGTAACGGTTTAGGAGATAATGGCGGTGAAATTTAGTTCTTTCCCGTAAGAATAACTTGGGATAAATTAAACTTCCATTATCTCACAACATTTGACTTTAAATAGCGTCAAAAAGCCCAAGCACCCAAGTACCCAAGCATGAAGAACCTCATTTTTATGTCGAAGAGCCTCATTTGAAATAATATTCTATCTAATCATAAAATCCCGATTATCACGTTATTATTTTTATTTTTTTACATTTTTAATAGTTTTCGCAATACTATAAATACTATAGCAATATAAAATAATTAATTTTGAAACTAATAATTATTTGATAGAAAAATATTAAAAAAGGAGAGCCTAAGGCATCTTTGTGCTGGGACAAGTTTGTTTAACTAATAATGTTTAGTGATAATGTATTCGAAAATTTATTTGTTGTTATTATTACGGGAAATATCTAAGTTTCATCATCAATTATCTCCTAAACCGTTAAGATTATAGGTTAAAATTAAATTGTAAAGTTGCCTGAAAATTGCGTGTAGAATCTATAAATGTCATAGTGGGGGTTTCGTATTTAAAATTAGTTAATTCCTGTCTGTAAAGGTGACTTCTGGTACACCGTGTACATTGGAATCACTGATAATCGAAGAGCGTCACCGGTTAACCTATAATGGTACAATTATTTATTGATGAAAATTAATTCTGTCGATTTTAAAGGGGGTGTATGGGACACCCTTTATTGTAAATTTTGCAGGAGGATGAATAAAACTGTTTATTAGTTACGGTCTTTTGATTTAAATGTTCTTTCTCTCTGTTGGGAATTTTTGAAATTCACGCTCAGCAAAGCACTTTAGTTACTAACTGACAGCAGTCCTGCGGGATTTGACGAGTTTAACCACTCCTGTCCAACTTTATAATCGAGAATTAATCAAGATATTATGTGTATCAGCCGTGTGCCTTGTGCATATTGTTGACATGTTATTTGAACGTAATTTACTAATGTGTACATTACTTACTGTAAAAGTTGGATACCTTTAGTGTTTTTATATTTATATGATTTTTTAAATACATTATTTAGTATTTTTTACATAAGCTAATAGATTTAAACGTGGTTTCTTTGCACATAAAATGAAGGAAAGGGTACGCCCAGTTGATTTCTAATGTAATATTTAACACAGTGTAGTTTTTTATGACATTAACAAGGTTGGGCACAAAATTCTTTAGATACAGTATATTATTTAAAACAATTTATCATACATTATATAGTTAAAAGCAAACGTTTTCAAACTAACATTAAAACTCTTTTGGGAATTTTCAGCTTATTTCATTTATTTTAATTCTTACAGTTTCGGTGGCATCTTTGGCCACCTTCATCAGAGACATTATTTACAAATTGATATAAATAAACAAATAATTGACAGTTTTAATTGAAAACATAGTTTTCAAACTATTTAAATATTTTCGTCAAAGAGTACAAGTTAACGTTATTGTCTAGAAATAAACGACAATTTAAAATCACAAATTGAATGTTGAAAAAAGTAGTTTACTCTTATAAATATATTTTAAAATAATTATTGAACTGAAAGAAGTTCAGGTAAAAATTTAAATGTATAAAACAATTAAATGCACTCTCTCAATATTCACCACAAATCGAATGTGCGTGTTTAATTATAAACACTAATGAGAATATAGAACGGAAAAAGAACGATGAACTGAAATCGTATAATGGACCAGAAAATGTATGAATCTGATAATAGCCCATTATTTAAACACATTACATTTAACATGATTAGTCTTAATAATAATTAAACACTAGGCAACCAACGTTTAATGTTGTTATTTAATAAACAGTAAACATTTCTTTGTGATATCTAGTGAAATATAATTTTTATTTTGTTTCGGTGTAGCCGTAAATTTTAAATTGCAAGTAATAGCCTTATCAATACTAGGACTACCCTTATTCTGCATGTATGGGAATGACTAACAAAGGATATGGTTAAATTTTAATTAATATTGTTTTGCAAAACAACAATTATTTCACACATTTTAACTACTAATGTTAATAAGTTCTGTTTGTTTGTTTCGCGTATTCGTTAACAAATTATATTTGTGAAACAACGAGTTGTATTATTAAAAGCAGGAAATATATTTCAAACCCTTACTCTATGTCTGGTGCAAAGACGCCATGTCGGTTAAAAACAAACTACTGAAGTATCGATACCATTTTTGTGATAAATTCAATTACGGATGGTTAGTTTATTTATAGTCAGAATAGCGTGACTATCGAATAAACATCTACAAATTGTAGAAATATTTTATTTGAAAGTTTTAAGTGGATCTGACACTTATTCAAGGGTAATCGTTCGCCATTGAAATGGGCTTAATCAATAAAATGAAGCACCAGTACTCATGTATCTCTCTCCTCTTCTAGTCGTTGATCCAAAAAAAAAAAAAAAAAAAAAAAAAAAAAAAAAAAATACTATAACTTTTTTAATCGCCTAGCGTCAGAGTTTGAAAATGTAAGTATGTGGTTTTTATTGAGATCTGAAAAAAATAATTTTCAAGTCTTAGTTCTCTTAAAGGTTGAAAGTTGTAACCGTTAATAAAACAGGAATGAAATAGAAATATACTTTTATTTGACCAATAAGATCCTTTACAAACAACCATAAACTATTTAGTTTTCATTGCAAATTATAACTATAATGATTGCTCTGCTGGGTAAAAAGGGGAATTTATCACTCTACAGTGTTAAATAACGTCATATTTCCAATTACGTCACTTCATTCTTGCTTGTAACCGTAATCAAAAGAAAACGCTGAAGCAAGGTTTATATTTCTATCGATTTAATATTTTATGGCAAAAAAGTTACAGAAACACCGAATATTAAGAAATTTATATAATTATGATGACAAAGTTAACTCAACGTAGTTTCATACCCTGTCAAATAAATGAATAAAATATAAATGCAATTTTAATTCTGAAACACCAACCCATGCACATATACCAGTTTTTAAAAATAAAATATTGTGCATTGTTACATATATTCTGTTCTTAAAGAAACAAAATAGTATGTATTTGACTTTGTAGGCTAAATAATAATCACATCTGGAGTAAATACCTGGCCATCAATGATATGTTTTAAAAGTATACAGGGTGAACAACTTAACTGTGCCAGCATTAGCACATCCTGAACCACAAAGTTTAGAGAAAACTTTAAATGGAGAACATCACCTATTTTTTAAGACAATAAAAAATATCAATTCCATTTTCTTCTAAATGGCCGCCATTTTCCAATATGGCGGCCAACTTTAAAATTTCTTATGGAGCACCCTGCATTTTGTGGTGTTTTTTGAATGTTCATTTAATTTTAAGACATTTTTATTCTTTGACATTTTTCTCTAAACCTAACGGTTAGGGAGCTATAGGTAATTAAAGTTCATTTTTAGTTCCATAAGAATAACATGGGGCAAACTTTATCTGCCCATATCTCCGAAACCATTCAGTAAAATAAAAAATACTCAAGAATTAAAATGTCTTAAACTGATGTTTTAATGTCATTTATTTCATAATAACATGAATTTTTTACCAAATTTTATTTATTAGCCGCCATATTGGAAATAAGTTAATTTATGCGTAAATGATTATTTTCACGAGTGAAATGTTCTTGAAACGTCATTTTAAGACATTTTTATTCTTGAGTATTTTTCATTTTACTCATTGGTTTGAGAGATATGGGCAGATAAAGTTTGCCCCATGTTATTCTTATGGAACTAAAAATGAACTTTAATTACCTATAGCTCCCTAACCGTTAGGTTTAGAAAGAAATTTAAAAAAATAAAATGTCTTAAAATTACATGAGCATTCCAAAAACACCATAAAATGTAGGGTGTACAATCAGAAATTTTAAAGTTGGCCGCCATATTGGAAAACGGCGACCATTTAGAAGAAAATGGAATTCATACTTTTTATTGCCTTAAAAAAATAAGTAATGTTCCCTCTTTAAAGTATTCTCTAAATCACATAGTTTAGGATATGCCAATGTTGGCACAGTTACGTTGTTCGCCCTGTATAGCATAGTTAGCATATAACTGTCATAGTTTAGCTACACTAACAAGAAGATATCTCAGTGATTGGTTGACAGAGCACTGGGAAACGCCTCGATTAGGGCAACATCGATTGGTTTAAGACGAATGCTCATTGGGACCACACATACCCACCACAAAGAATTGTATTTGGCAGGTATAGTAAGATTGACATGGCTTGGTCAGTTGACAGTTGACAGAACATTTTACGGTAATTGACGGATGGTCCACTAGGGAAATACAAGGCACAACTGTTGGCAGCATTGACTGATGTGAGACTTTTGGTCCGTATACCTAAGTTACGAATAACATACTTGATGAAATAACCTGTTTATTAATTGACGCACTGACATATCCCGACTCTTAATTTAAGTGTATACATCAATAAATTTTTATGTGATTATGTTCATGAGAACATACCTGTTCTCCACAAAGCAATTTATACAAATAAATTGATATAAACGAATAAAAATTTATCTATTATCCAATAAACAAATAATAACTCTTTTATGTCAGATTTTAACAAGATGTATTTTGATGTTTTTAAACTTCGAGGGTGATCGCATGCACAAACAATGATATGAATTATAACTGGATAAAAAGCTTATAATGGAATTCTACCTTTCTAACGGAATGCGCTGATTTCTCCTACAATGCACACGAGCTGAGAAAAAAGGAGGAAATGAAACATGTTTGCCCATTTATATATAGATGTTCCATAAGGGTAGGTTTTGAAGATTTCTCTACACTAATAACAATTTCATATGTACTTCAAATTTTGAAAATTCTTTTTTACGATATTATTTTAACCGAGCAAAAGTAATTGCATAAGAACTCTGTTCAGTAAGTGTTTAAAATAGATTAACAGTTAGATATTTCTATAGTGTTATTTTATGTGAACAAGAACATACGTCTAATGTGATTTCTGGCAAGGCTCTTAGATTGACTTGGAGTTTGATATGTTATTCAGATATTGATATGGGAATAAAAAAAAGATATTATATCAAGATTTTAAGAACTGACCATATGGTCATAG
Source organism: Neoaliturus tenellus (assembly GCA_030545055.2). Taxonomy (NCBI): domain Eukaryota; kingdom Metazoa; phylum Arthropoda; class Insecta; order Hemiptera; family Cicadellidae; genus Neoaliturus; species Neoaliturus tenellus. Next base: position 111,854,173 of record CM061536.1, on the reverse strand, counting down.
AAGATTCCTGATAGACATTACTCGCCCGTTTCTTCTAATTGACATAAAATAACACAGTATACATCCTTGACCTTTAATATCTTAAAGGATTACAGGAGAGATTTATAATTGCTTACATTATGTCTTTCGGCTGATAAACACATAAAAATATTTGGTTTCACTTGAAAATTTACAGCTTAACGAGAAGCACTCATATTTCACTGAATTTAATGTAAAGCCTAGAAAATATACCCTCTCAGAATGTACGGAGTGCCTATTAATTATTGGACACATTTTAAGATTCATTGAATACAAGCAGCTTTGAAACATTGGAAGTGTTGTATTAAATACCATATTTAAACAGTTTGTATTACAATAAAAAAAAAAAAAACATGATTCATTATACATAATTAATTCTTTTTAGAAGTATAGGCCTACTAAGCCGTTTTTAACGTGCTCTTTGGGATTTGGACCCATAGTTTGTCGTCTGAATGCAACCTAAGACCATGTTTTTCTGAATACTGCTGGAGTTATGCATCCAATAATCTCTCTAATTTTTCTCTTAGGTTCATAAATGTACTGAACCTTCCTTGCATACATTCTGTCCTTAACTTTAACTAAGAAAATTGTCCATAGGTGTAATGTCAATGGCTGGTAAACATGAAGGCAAAGGCATGAAGCAATGTTACATGTATTTTATGATAATATTTTTTAATTTGCTGACATTTCTATTTTTTGAAGTTATTTTAGTAAACTCTTTTTAATTTGCTATTTAATGACATACTTCCTATGTTTCTAAGTTGCTAGTTTTATATTGGTGGATTTTCTAATGTGCCCAATAATTTATAACCAGCCTTTATGACTGTTATTTATTTAATTTATATTTATCTTAACATAAAATAGAGAAGTTATTTAAATAAACTCTCTGCACTCCTAAGCGGTTTTCCTGTCGTCGGCAAGATCTCAGCTCCAATCAAGTCGTCAACCCTGACACTAATGGGCGGCTCTAGAGGTCTCTAATGGGATCAGGGCGGCTCCGACGCTCACTCATCCAGCCTTGGAGAGTTCCGATATCAGGGGTTTTTATACACGTGACTAGTTAAACTATTGTAATAAACAATACCTAGGGATATGAAAAATTACAATAGCTTGAGATATACATTTTTACATACATTGTTTTATTATACTATAAAACAAGCAATGTTTGCAAAGTTTCGCTCAAAAATTCTTTGGTTGATTATGGGGGTTTGGCCACCAGGAATCGATTGGAGTTGGTGCCATGTCTGGGAAAATCCGGGTTTCGTGCTAGAGCCCTTCAAAGTTTTCATGTTGTCCTTATGGAGATTTTTAAATTGAACAAAAATCAACCGATAACTGTAGATATAAACCAAGTGTTACATATTTAACCTGTAATTTAGAAAAATTTTACCAAAATGCAGCACCCATCGGCTTGGCGAGTGAGCAAAGCGAACGAGCTCGTCTTTAAAATGAAAGATGTCGAGTGAGCGGAGCGAAGGAGCTTTATGTGAGAACGAAAGTGATAATTTTATCGAGCTTAAGCTCGGTCACCCTGGTACTGAATATAAAATAAACCCTCGTTTAAAACTAACTACCTGGCAGTCCAGTTGGAAATTAATAATTTGATTGAATAAGTAGATTACAAAAATTTCATATCTTGGTTTAAATAATGAATAACATTTATAAACAGAGATTGATGTGGTATAGGTCTAATAAACTGCCTTAATAAGGAATTCAGGCACTGTATTTACAGAGTTTAGTATTTCTTACAAATTTATCTTAATACAGTCATACAAATTTATCTTAAAACCCTTGCTTGGTGTTGGCTTTCTAATTATTACATAAAGCTTTGTCGAGAGGGACTTATCTTTAAAGATTCATCTTTAAAGGACTTTCCCATTACCTTAATCTCCAAAAGATTACAAAGGGGATTAAACAGTAGTTAACGAGGGTTCAAACATAGCCTTTCACTCCGTCGATGAGTTTATTATAAAAGGAACAAACTCAAAGAGACTATTCCTGCCAAAATAATTGGAAATGCAAATCATGTTCAAGAAGTGAAAATAAGCTATAAGTTACGAGTTTTTGGTGGTCTCTTTATTTTTTCTCTAATATCTGTGCAATTAAAACAATTACAAGGAAGGAAATATTATTTGTGAGAGAAATAAAATTATGTTCACAATTATGACATAGTTATGATGTTTAAACATTTTATATTTTTAGTTCACGATACAATATTTGTTTCAGCAAAATCACTGTCAGGGTAACGATTTTATAGTAATAAATCGTTTTACGCAGAAACGTAAATAGATAACTCAGTTAAAAACAGGCTCTGAAAGTGTGTTTTTTATTTATTTCTACACGCTTCAAAAACAAATTTTGTCTACGAACGTTACAATAATCAATAAACGGTATCAGATAACTGACACATGCTTTCTCCCAAGAATATGAAAAGGTGTTAAAGCCTCAAAACATTAATGTCTTGATGGCTCAGTCGGATAGCCAGCACCAGGTGAGCAGCAAGAGTTTTTGCATCCAAAAATTGAGTTTTTTAACACATTTTGCTCTATAACTTTTGAACGCGCATTTTCCCGGAGATGCGGGTGAAGTCATTTTATTCAGCATTTTAATCTTAATAAACCACAAAATTTTAATCAAAATCGTTAGAGCCGTTTTTGAGAAATTTGGATTTTTCACGTTTTTTTGGGCTTTTGGGGGGTAAACAACCCTTAAAAATCAAAAATAAAAAAATGAAAAAAACGCCTGGAATTATTGTGGGTTTGATCCTACATACCAAGTTTCACCAAAATCGGACCATTGGGGAATTCTCTAGCTCTGTTTACATCCAGACACGCAGACACACACACACACACACACACACACACACACACACACACACACACACACACACACACACACACACACACACACACACACACACACACACACACACACACACACACACACACACACACACACACACACACACACACACACACACACACACACACACACACACACAGACAGACAGACATCACTCGAAAACAACTTTTTTGGACTCAGAGGGCACCAAAACGGATAAATTAACCAACAACTCAAATTAAAAAATTTTGACGAAACCAATACTTTCTCCATATACTATGGTATAGGGGGAGAAAGTAAAAACAATGAAATTACACGTATAATCGTAATGAGTTATATAATTAGGCCAAATCCAAACCTTGTTCTTAATGAGTTACAGGTTTCTCAATAAAATACATGTTGTAGACCAATGAAAGATAGGCATTTGACTAACGTAGTGTTGTAATAGAAATTACGCAAGTTGCACATCAGCTGATTGTTCTATTACGATAAACCTCTCGTGTTCTGTTTACATCTCATTTGAGGCTTACGTGCTTACATAATACAATCGTTGCATAATAGTAGTTTTCATCACTAGGAGCAAAAGACACTTTTGCTCCTAGTGACAATTTATAACTTGGCTTTATATATATATATATATATATATATATATATATATATATATATAAAGCTGTATTTTCGAAGTTATATTTACAAAGTAAGTAATAAACATTGTTTACATTTATATTGTTTGCAAACAATGCTCTTTAAAACATTTGAAACTAATGAATACTTTGCAAACAGCTGACTTTTCAATCCTAGGACACAAAAAACTATTCTAACTGATTTTTAAGTCCTAGGACAAAAAGAAACGGTTTTGGTACTATTGAGAGAACAAAAAACAGGCTGATATCGCGTAGAATGATAAAAACTGATTTTATCGTACAAAGTTAGGAAATTAAATTTAAATATTTGCTTTATCCTAAGATTTTTTTAAAGGACACCATACTTGTTTTCTTAAGAAGTACATATTGAATATTTGAACGGTTAGGAGGAAACAGAAAGATTACCAAAATGTATGATCCATCCTCAAATGAAGTAAGTAAAATCGATATCCAACAGGATGGTCGAGAAATGGCTTGACACCGTATATTAATTACAGACTAAGAATTGACGTAATATTTATGTTAGTCTATTTCACTTCTCTTAGTAATAACTGCTGTCAGTTTGGAGTCCTTTTTAAAGGAATTAATATAAAAGTTTTTATAAAGACTTTTTTGGATTGTATTATATTTACTAGTTTATTTAAAGATTCAATTACATATTATGTAATTATATCTAGTTTTGTTTAAATATGTATATTTTGGCAAATTTAAAAGTAACGATTTCTTTTATAAATATTTTAAACAGTTTTTGTATGTAAATAGGCCTACTACTCAAGAAAGCTATTTTTACCACACAATATAAGGCGAGCTAACAGACGCTGTCTCCACGACAATAACATAAATTCCCAAATGCCACTAATCCCAATCTGTCCCACCTGGGAGAGGCTGTTTGCCGTGTTTATTGGACCATTCTTGTTGTTCCTAAGAAAGTTTTACAAAGGAAAAATAGAATTTCAGTCCTCACCATATATCTTACAAATTGTGGCTCATATTCTAATTGGAAACAATGAATGACAAAAGCTTTCAAAATTTAAACCAGAGAACCGAAACTAAAGAAGTTTATAACATTCAACACCCTCCGTTTTCGCCTTAGAAACTAATTAGTATAATATTTGGAATAAACTATAATATGAAAGCATGGAAGACAATGCAGACGTTGTAAAATTAATGTCATCTCATCCAATATCTCTAATCATTGAAGTGCGTACATGATTTACTCACAGTATGAATCTATCAAGGATATAGTGATAGTTTTGAAACTATTTGATGGCTTGAAGAAGAAAAAACAATGGTTATTGATGCAACAAGTGCGCAAAGTGCCCCTTTGCTGCACTCGAGAGAAATGTTTGCTGCATCCGTAATTTCACTTGAGTGCAGTGAGAGCACTTAGCACACGAGTTGAATATTAAATTTTCCCTACGATTTCCAAATGTTTATTATATAAATAGTTAATATTAATTATAGCATAATAATGCATTTCCTACAGTTTGTTAAGAATTCATTTAATTTTTTAAGGTAGGAGATTAAAAGGCACTGTTTAAGCAGTCTCTGCAAGTATATCAGGGTGTATAAGTCAATTAAATTACTAAAGTCACTTTCATAGCTGTTAATTTTGTGCACTTACACACAGTCTCACCTTAAGCTGGTTTGTAGGTTATGTTTATGTCTGTTACCGATCGAAAACGGACAAAGACAATAGGTCAGATGTTTATATCTCTTAGTTCCAAATTAATTCCTGCTTAAACAACGTTACCTTGCTAGCAATACTTTGCATGATGTTTTGTGTTTTGAAGTTTAAACACTGGAGTGCACAAAGTAAATCATCAGTGCCCAAAGTAAATCTAGAGTGCGCAAAGTAAAATGATACGAAAATCACCAGTTTTGCAACGCGTATCGATTGCGAAAACAACTGCTTACTCATGTAGACTTAGGATAAAGTATTTTATGAATACCTTTGTAATTTTTTTTTTGTCATCAGATGCGCACTTAATTGGGGAGGGGTCAGGGTCCTTGGCAATGGTCTGATACATTTAGTTTATTTTAAGACGTAAATAAAAAATAATAGTTATTTATGCAACAAGTGCGGAAAGTGCAGTGAAGGCACTTTTCGCACGAGTTGCATAAATTTTTCCTACGACTGCCAAATATTTCTTTAAAAAATATAAAAGTTTAATGTTAATGTTAAAATGCCTACTATGTGAGGTCCCTATCTCAAGATAGTGATATATATTTATGATAGCCTGTATTATGCACTTCTTACATTTAGTTCAAAATTCATTGGATTTTTCATGCAGAAGATTTAACGCCACTGTTTTAGCAGTCTTAGCAAGATTGTCAGGGAATAAGTCACTTAAATCACTAAAGTCACTGTCATAGTTGATCATTGCGCACTTAACTTACAACGAGCTAACGGTAGCTCACACGTAGCTGGTTTGTAGGTTATGTTTATGTTGATTCAATAGAAAACGACCACATGGACAACAATATATTAGATGTTTATATCCAGTGTTGCCAACTTAATTCCTGACTAATCAACGTTTCCTTGCTGGCTAATGCAAATTGTTTTGTGTTCTGATGTTTAAACACTGGAGTGCGCAAAGTAAATGTAGCGTGCGCGAAGTAAAATGAATACGGCAATCACCTGTTTTGCGACGAGTATTGAGTGCGTAAATAACTGTTTTCACGGACAGTCGTAGGACAAATCATTTATTGAATTAGTTTAGTAAATTCACTGCAATAAAGATTGTAAACGACCAATCAATTTGGTTTCCTCTTAAGATATGAGATCAGAAAATACAACCTGCCTTGGATGAACTATAATGGGAAGTAGTGTAAAAGTGGGGCTGCTGGGACATGACGTCATCACGATGACGTCAGCAGTGATGACGTCATCAATGACGTCACGAATGACGTCACTAATGATGTCATATGACGTCACATGACGTCACATAAATGACGTCATGGTGACGTCATTACCGCTGACGTCATCATGATGACGTCACTGACGTTAATTAGGTCAAGGTCACGCAAGAATAGAAAAAAAAATTTTTTGCACTTTTGCGATTCCTCAAATTTTGCTGAGAAATTGAAATTTCTCGAGGAATCACAAAAGTGCAAAAAAAATATTTTTTTTTATTCCCTAGCGATCAAACTCTCGACCTAATGTATCCGTCAGGGGTCATTGACCCGTCCCAGCAGCCCTACTTGAAAAAAAAAATAATTTTTTATATTTTACTTACCCACCGAGAGACTTAGAGCCGAAGAATAATTTCTTCGAACACCCGACATTGCGACAAACGACACGCGATCCGAACAGCACCGCGTCCGAAGACGTACTGACTTGGGTGCAGGCGGTTCCCCAGGTACCCGGCCCAGTGGTGGGGATAAGGAGGTGGTGGGGGTAAAGTGGTCAGAAGGAAGAAAAATTAAAATTTTTGCAACAACTCATCCGAGTCTGTCCTTTACCGTAACTCGGATTGGAAATATTTCCTGAGAAATATTTATTTTTTATTCTTTCTCAGGTGATCTTGGAACTTGTGAAATTTCAATCAAACCAAAAGTGAAAAAAAAATTTTTTTTTTGTTATTTGAAACTTTGCCGAAAAATTAAAAAATGTTTGATATTTGGCTAAATATTTAAATTTAAACTCAATATAAGTAAATTTAGTGCAAAAAGTGAGATGTGCACACCACAAGAGTTGAACAGCAACTGAGCAAGTCTCTCCGTGTATCTGAGGTACTCGGCAGGGTGGTGGGGATAAGGAGATGGTGGGGGTAAAGTGGTCGGATGAAATGGAAAAAAATTTTTTTTTGCAAACTATACAACTGAGTTTGTTATTCAGCAATAGGCATAAGAAAAAAAATAATTTTTTATACACAATGCTCAACATGTTCAAACGTGTTCAAGGTCAACCATTTGAAGTTTTAAAAAAAAAATTATTTTCTTTATTTTATTTACAAAAATCCTCCTTCATCCCCATATGTGCTGTCCGGACTTGTGCTTGATGTTGTCGAAGAATTTTCTTCACAGCAACATGTTCCTTGTGTATTTTGGACTACCCCTTCTGCTTCATCCATACTGTCGTCGATGGTTGGACAGTCGTATTCCAATTCCATTTTAATTACCATCCCTGGATTTTGAAGTAGCCGCATGTGCAATTTTTCATAAATTTCTTTTAGGTATTGAAGGTTGTCAACAAGTAATTCCCACTTCATTGTGTTGTGTAACCTCTAGCGTAGCTGAGTTGGAAATGAAGCAAGTCTTGCTTGCAGGATTGGTATTTTGGAATTGTGGTGGTGGGGGTAATTGATACAACCAGACAGGTTGAGACGTGTTCAAGGTCAACCATTTGGAGTTTTAAAAAAGAAAATTTTATTTACAGAGTAGTGTTGAAAACTGGCAATTTGGCTGCTTTATCAGAACACTCAATGCATCTTAGGCAGTATACAACTGCGTATACCAAGTAGAAGAAGATTGCAATCAATAAGGCGAGGATTATGAAGAGATCTAATTTTAAAATTCTCTGAATTAGCATATGGTCCTTCCTGATCCGTCTTTCTTCCATCCTTCTTTCCATCATCTCCACTAGATCCACATGCTGGCATCTCCTCCTCCCCAGGCTTTCCGCTTCATCGGCCTCATATATTGGTGGTGGAACATCCATGTTTGCAGCTCAAAAGATGAAGATGTAATGAAACACATTGGTGCTGCATCTGAGGTCTCCAAGAGGAAAAGTGGTAGGGGAAAACCTGAACATGTTAGAACATGTTCAAGGTCATCCAATTTGTGTTTTAAAAAAATCCTATCTTGCTACAATACTGTAGCAAGATAGGTTTTTTTATTTTGTTTTTATTTTAACATTCTTTTATTACAATACAAAAATATGCATATTGAAGTACAATGAGGATACAAAATATAAATATTAGTCAGGAGAAATATTCCAAGTTTGGACTGGCTTGAGTCTTCATGGATGATCTGGAGGAGTAGGCTGAAGAAGTTGATGATGGTGACCTAGGCGGCTCGTCATCCCTGGGGACATGAGGGCATTTTGTGTTGCAAGCAAAAATTTGCATGTTCAATCGGTATCCCTGTTCGATTAGTGATTTAAATTTTTGAACAATTTCGTTTAATTCTTGCAGATTTCTTACAAATACTTCTTCATAATTTGCACATTTTACAGTTAGAGCCATCTTGATGTTTTCCGTATGATGTCCAAAGGCGGAATGAATATTAGCATGGTCGTTTGAAGGTAGTATGAAATAGTGGTGGGGGGAAGTTGTTTACATGCTGTCTGATGAGAGGTGGTTAAATTTTTGCCAACTAAACATATTGATTGAACAAATGGCGCAAAGTTCTTTAGGTGTATGGTAACTTAAAACTGGAGCCACATGACCATATTGTAAACATCCATCATCTTGTAGGAATTGTGCCGGGTTGGATACAGCGGCCCTTCCACAACTTCGACAAAATTTTGTACCATCACCAAACTTGTACCAACCAAAAGTGTTGTAACCTCTGTTGTCTAGCTTGTACTGTTTGATAAAAATTTTAATTTGTTGAGGAGCGTTGGATCGTAAAGTATGGCTAAATAGCTGTTGATCTTCAATAATTTTTCTTACACAAAGCTCAAATAGGGTGCTCATCGTTTGACAGTTGCAATCAAACTGAACCTCTTTACAGTCTGTATGCTGGTAACCTGAAATGGTGGGGGGAAAAAACACACACACACACACACACACACACACACACACATATTGCTGTTTGAAAAAAATTTATGTTTAATTTGTGCAAAGGTCAAAGGTCAAGGTCACCCCAGAGCTTTAAAAAAAAGGCAACATATCAATATGTGAAAAAATTTTTTTTTGTTTCACATATTGATATGTTGCCTTTTTTGTGTGTTTTATTTTTTTATATTTTTTTTTTGTTTTTTTATCTTTATTTAAAACAGTACAAACAAAGTCCTTTTGTGTAAATATTAGTAAATCTGTTTGAAAATTGATGCATAATATGATACAAGTCTGAATAACTGGTAAAACCGTCATACCAATCGATGTGATGAAAATATTTCCAAGTCCATCGGTTTGTTGTTGCGGCTTTGGTGGTTAGTGAAGAAAAAGAGCATGGTGGTTTAAATAAAAATGTGTAAGGAATATTTTTATCTAAATCGTACAATACGAGTTCTTTAATTATAAACCGATCATCGTTACCACGAAAAGCTTGAAATTCAATAATACCCGGCTTGGACTTGATTTCTTCTTCCATGTCCATTTGAAAGGTCACCCGTCTATCCATCACGGTGTCAGAAGGTCAACTGTTTTCCACACCACGGTAGGCATTTATTTATGCCAGGCCGTACAGTTGAAGGCGCGTTGGTGTATATTTAACGTGGGCACCATCCCCGGTAGGCCTACACCCACAAAATTTTGAATTTTTTATTGAAAATTTGCCAATTCAAGTGTAAAGTGTTGTGAAAAATTTTAAAATTTTATTTAACTTTCCATCTGGTCATTTTTGTTGTTGTCATTATCATCACTTTGATCCTTTTCATCACTGAAATGTGTTTCTTCATCCGATTTTACAAAATTATTTTTTTCTTGCACATATTGTTCCAATTGTCTCCACATTTGAACTTCATGAGGAATTCTGTTGAATATTGAAGTGTCCACAGGTCCATACAAAATTGGTGCGTCCGGTTGTTTGTCCAAAGTGTCTGTTAAATAATCTTTAATAATTGAACTGGAGAATACTAGCTGTCTTAAATATCTTGTTATCGGTTCAGTTGCACATGTCAAAATAAAAAATTCTTCTCTGTTAAGTTGAATTTTTATGTCATGTTTGGTTGTATCTCTGAATCTCATTTGATGTTCACCTCGGTGTTTAATAATATCAATTTCCAAGTCTGAATCCAATAGTCCTACTTTTGTTTTTCTGCCAAACATGTTGCTATTAAAGTAACATTCCAACAAATGGAGGTGTTTTATAAAAGATTCCCAAGCATTGGCTGTAAACAAAATCATTTTTGTTCCGTGAGTTAAAATTACTGTAGGTGAATAGTCGGTTGATTTCATAACTCCAATTAAAACACTTTTATCCAAACTTGAAGAGATTGGATAAAAAATTCGTAAAAATACTTCCATCAAAATATTTGGTGAAATATTTTCTTCCACATTTCTCTTCCTCTTGGACAAATATTTTTTCTTTTTACCTTTTTCTTCTCCTTCTTGATCTGCGCCGTGTTGCTGTCCATTCATGTCCAAAAATTCTGAAATTTCTTTTTCTATATCGCATTCCGTTGTACCACTAGTCGAAGCCATATTGAAGATGATGCTACCCATACGATGTCAGGCAACAAACTGATCAGGAGCGACCTGCGCGCTCCCCTTTTATAATCGCGCCCGTGATTGAAATTTTACAAAAACAATTTTTTATAAAACATTTTTAACAATTCCAGTCAAAGGTGTGTAAGTGACAATTTTATCATGTAAAATTAAACAATATGCAGTTGTATTTGCAGGTATAGGCTCGTTGAATTCCATTTCTATCTTTATGTCAACACTTGATGATTTTACTGATTCATTTTGTTTAGAACAATCAATTACAACTATTGTGTAACCATCTAAGTATTCTTCTGGTGATAATAAAGGTGTATTTGTTTTACCGTAATATGAATTTTGGAATCTCGCATACATATCGTATAATATACTGTACTTTTTATTAGCGAATGACACATTTAAATTGTCGTAGGGGAAAAACTGTGAATTCAAATAAACTTTAATATTTTTTAAGTTGCAATGATCAAATTTGCCTGCATGTTTTGTGATACTGTCTCTCCTACCTGTTTGTAAACCAAATATAATATACCTGGCTCGTTCTACGTAATTAGATGTTTTGACAGTCCAAGTGTGTCGATCCGTAGCAGGTAAACTGGGATGTTCATGGAATTCCCAACTTCTAAAAGGAATTACAATATCACGATCAGCCTTTAATTTCCTTAATAGTAGCATTCTATGCTCGTCAGCTAATTTAACATGTGGAACTCTCCATACAATTTTGTCTAATGTTAATTTCCATTCTAAAGTTGCATCCGTTGTACCGTCTGGAGCTTTAATAATGTCTTTATCGTTAGAAGATCTCAACAAAACTAATTCTTGTTTAACATTTAATATTATTTTTCTATAATCTTCAGCAAATCCAAGCAACAAACGTAATGGAATATGAAAATCAAAATATCCCTTTGTATTGGGAGTGATTGTGTCATGTTCAGGTAAAACCCATCCGGCAGGTTGAAGTAAATTGGTTTCATTAGGTGATATAGATGTTATCCCTTTTAAAGTTGTTGCAATACCTACTTTTTTAGTGGAATCAACTGTTACACCTGATATTTCATATCTAATTTCATCAAACAGGAAAGCCATAGGATTATTTATAAATGGAACTGTTGTACCAGTAGTAGAACCATCCTTTTTAGTAACTTTTCCTTCGATATACAAGTAACTTTCACATGGTAGTGTGTAAATGTCCTGATGTTGTATAGGAATACGAATTTCATCGTTATTGTTCAATTTTGATGAAGTGTAAGGGTTGTGGGTGTGATATTCTTTTTCCCATAGTGTTTCGTCGAATGTCGGACCCTGCGCTATATCCAGTATATCCATAATCGGTTAATTTTAAACCAATCTTTTCTAAGAAACGAATGTTCTCGCGTGTTAACTCCTCCACAGCTGAAGAGCTACTAATGCGGTTTCCCATAGGCTGTCCACTTTTAAATGATAAACCCATGATTTTTGTATTAAAGTGTCGATTTTAAATGTAATCTAACTGTAATTGGCTCTTCTCGGAAATCTATCAAGTTACCGTCTTGATCCAATACGTTCAACACGATGTCTGAAATGAAAGTGGTGTTCAACGGCAGATATACTAGGTTTTGTGGCTTTTCAACAATTTTAAATCCTGGAGGTACACTCGGGTAAAAAGTATGTATTATATGAGTATTTGCTCCATCTCTGTAAGCTCCCTGTATAATGTTACAAGTTATATCTATACTATTAACTTTTAGTATAGTTACAGTTTGTTTACCGGAATGTGTTTGATTTGGTTCTAAAATTGGGCTATCTTTGGGAAATCCTAACAATTCACCGATTGATTGTTCCTGAGTAAAATCTATATAATATTTTGAGTTAATTTCAGCTTTCATAGTATTGTTATTACCTTTTAATGTTATATTGTCTTTCCCCATTTTATTTTGCAAAAATTCATTAATATGATCAATTTCATAAGAACCTGTGGGTAAACTGCAAACTTCTAAGTCTGTAAACTTCCCACTGGCATCTTTTCCTTTATAGTAATGCAATAAGTTATTTTTATCTTCCGTAACATTGGGAATAGAGTTGTAAGTTGTAAAATCCAACAGTGCCGCTTCCCAAAATCTTCCTTCTTGCAAGCGTAACGCTGGAAAAAGGATACTTCGCAAAGTGGACGATTTTCCTGTTAATGATACCGTATAGGAAGACATCTCAATTGTGACTGATACTTTTAGCTAGGAATTCCAAACATAAATGGCCGCATATTAAAGTGTTATCAGGTTGTTCTCTTTTATAGTTGTAATATATGTTTTTAGCAGATTTAAAGTAATGCTCGAGTTCTTTAGGTGGTGGTAAATTGCCAAAACTATCAAAGTAATAAATATTGTCACCTAATTTCTTATAACAAACCCAATGAGTGCCAGTACCTTCAGAATTGTCTAAATTTACAATACCGGTTTCGTTTTTCCACATTTTAACTGGTAAAGCATCTTTCATAAAGACACCGCGAAAAAAAGGTATTTTTAAACATGAAATGTATTTAAATAATTCGATATTTGTTAACGCTTTATGTGGTATTACTAATTGATTTCTTTTATTTAATATGCACGATACGGTCTTAGGTATAGACCTGCCCCGTTTTTTACCATTGACCATACTGTTGGTTTTTTGCTACCCTTTCTGGTGGAACGTCGTTTTCTTCTAATATTCCCCCCATGTTTTGTCTTTGCCGATCTCCTTTTTACTTTTCTCCTCCTTTTTCCACCTCCTACCGCTGTTTTAGCCTTCATACCTGCTGTTACCGCTAAAGCTGCTGCTTTTTCTGCAATACTAGCGTCACTAGACTTTACTCGTTGCCAAGCTATATCCGGGAGCTTTTTATCAGCTATCGATCTATTTTTTGTATCGCTAAATGTGGAATATGCTATATCGTGTTCTTTACAAGCTTGATCTAACTTATTTATGCCTGGATCGCCTCTTTCCAGTCGTTTTTTCAATTTAGTTCCTGGTCCGCAATACTGATAACCTCCCGGTATGTGAAATTCGTATGGTAAAGCGTCTATTGCTCTATTTACGACAGATCCTACTGGAATTCGATTTAAGGCTTTACTTAACAGAGAAACCGCTGTGGATGTGATCCCACCTCCTTTCCTCACAGTGTCTCGATATGGACTGATGTACCGGAACGCCATTATTGTCCTTTTATAATCGCAATGTTCAACTTATGTGTTACCTCTATGACGAGTTGGACATAAATGAAGTCATTTATTGTGATCTTATATTAAATATCAATATCACCCCAATCTGATGATCTAAACCTTTGCGTATTAGGGTTAATAAAGTATTTATTAAAAATTTCCTTTTTAATCCAATTACCTCTCTCGGATTCAGACACCCAATTACCCCAACGTGTACGGGTTGCAATAATATTGAACATATCAAATAATGCATTTCCTAAAACTTTAATAAGAAAATTAACAGTAACAGCATTATCCACATGTTGAGGGTCTTTAAGTTCTGTAATACGTTTATTATTACAAGTATATACTTTATTGTCCTTTAATGAAGTTGTTATAGCCTGTCCTACAGTTGCAGCATCATTTGGATCACTTCCTTGTTTTAAATTACCTATTTTCTTATCATCTGCATTAAAAATATCACCAGTTGGTTTATCTAATATCAAAGATTGACTAACTACAACACAATCGAAATCGTTGATACCAGGAGATACGTTACGTATTTTTTTAAACCTACATATGTAAGGTTCATCATTATATGGATTAGAACATATAGTTTGTGCTACAACTGGAACATCAAAGAATTCTGTACCCATACCTATATATGATAATTTCTTTCCTTTACCATCCCAAGCATTATTCTTTTCTTCAAGTAATGTAAACTTTTCATTTCCCTGCACAAATACATCCCCTTTCCGCGATACTACTTGGTTTTGTTTTACAAATCCAGATGTTTCTTGTTTTAAGGTTTCCATTATTTGACCCACTGTTGCACCATCTGATGGCGCCGAACCATCTTTAACATTTGCTAAACAATTATTAAAACAATCTATAACCCCTACATCACGTATGATACAATGATCTTTAATATATTTTAGATTTACAGCATCGTTTTCAGTTTTTGGATAACCTATATCATTAATAACAAATTTATAAAAAGAAAATCCATCTTTTGTCTTTTCAGGTATCAAGGAATGTAAATAGCGTCTATTCACGCTGTCCTTTGCATCTTTAGGGTCATCTACGTTGGATATACGTTTATTGTTAGCACTATACGTTTTTCCATTGAAGTTTAACGTATTTTTTAATTCAGATGACAAATAACCTTTGTTTATCGCATCACCGTTTTCATTTGGTTTACCAATGTTGATAATTCTATGATTTTCTGCATCATATGTGTTATTGTGTAGTCTTAATGTTGGTGATATCTTTTCCTTTACTATTTTTAAATTTACGGCATCGTTTTCGTCCGTGGGATCTTTTATGTTTTTTAACCTTTTATTACTAATATCATAATCTCCTTCAGGTGTTTGTGGTAAACCAGCACCTCTTTTTAAGTTATTCGCGTAATATAATCCATCCGAGGAATACCGTCCGAACTTGTCGACACTCATGGTGCAACTGAATAGCATTTTAGGGAGTAATGCATTTTTATGAGATTACCCCTCGGTTTCTAAGTTCATCCACTAAACCCACCCATTCGTTTTCCAATCCAGTATGACCCGCTTCTTTGGCTTCATGTATTAGTTTCATTCTATCCACCAATTTATTGATATTATTGTAATAAATTACGTTTGTATTGTATAGTTTCTTCATCAATCCTTTACCGGTGACTGATTTGCTTCTTTTTCTCGGTTCTGGGGAACTTAAATCTAAAGTGGATGCTACTAATCTTCTTTTTACAGGTTTTCTTCTTATAATAGGTATTAATTTGGAAACAAAATCTTTATATTTTACAGATTTATTCCTATATATGGGTGCTTCAGGTAAATAATTTCTTCTATATGCATTGGTTTGTTCCAAAATTTTGCTATACACTTCCAAATCATCATTTTTTACCAATGCTTTTAAAGGTTTATTTTGAAATAATAATTCAAATAGTCCCCTTGTTCCTTTATATATTTGATCACCTACGCGAATATTATCATGTTCATCGACATCCAATTTGCTATTACCAATCATTACACCTTCTTTGGACGTTCTTGCTCCATAACTGTGGTATTTTTTAGTAGAATTAGTTCCAATTAACAGTTTTAACAAGTATTTCCTTCCTAACGGTCCTTTTGTATGAATAGTTTCACCCAATAAGCTTATGTTTGATGGTTCTCCTTCTGTTTTTTCTTCTTCACTTGCTATAGATACCACTTCCTCTTCACTACCAGCATATACATCTTCTCTTTCTGCCGTTGTATCACTAAATATGGAGGCTTCCGGGTCCTCATCGCTAATATCTTCTGATATTACACTTTCCCTTTCATATTGTGTTATCGGAGCAATAATATCACCTTCAAAAGAAGGTTTAGTCAATTTTTTGTTCAATTGTTTCAAAGGCTCTGTAATAGGTTTAAAAGTAGATTCGAGAAATTTCTCCCTTTCGCTGATACCTAACTTTAACGCTCTGTTTTTAGCCCGAATAGAATCACTAAGTGATTTAATTTCCTTTACTAACTTTTCTTGGTTAACCATGTTTGTAGCAAGACGTGCTGTACAAGAATGATTGTGTGATATAATGGTTAGTGAATTAATATAAATTTATCAAAACCTATCCTGTATCGGCCGTTTTTTAGTGGTTGTTCCTTCATAATTGTCAAAAATCCATAATTTTCAGCCCAAGCCTTACCACATATGTCTTTAAACCGTTCATATGACATATCCGCATTGACATGATCGTAATATATGTGTTTTAGGTTAGTTTCATCCTGTTTGAATACAATTAACACATTTGCATTGTCTCTTATCAGTTGTTTTGGTATTTTACTATAAGTCTGACCTATGTAAATGCTATCTATATTGTTATGTCGCCCCATAGCGAAATAGCTCCTGATAGTGTTTTGGTTTTCACAGGATACGTCGTCAAATATAAAAACTGAAAATGGTTTAGCTTCATGCGGTTGCATTACGCTTTCACTTGCATCAAACTTGTAATATTTCACTTCTGGCACATTATTAAATATTTTTTCTAATAATTGGTATTTGGGTTGTTGTAATGATTTGGAAAAGACATACAAGTTATTGAAACGCAATCCTTTTGGGTTTGTAATCAAATTGAATACTACATTTGTTTTACCACAATTGGATGGACCGGTTACAAGACAACGCACCGTGTTTGGTAACAAAACACCATGTTTGCCGCTGTTTAATTCCGAATTGTCCACCGTGAGTTCATCAATATTATTAATAGTAAAACTATCCTTTTGCTGTATTATCTCCATCCTTTGTAAAGGTTAAACCTAAAATGATGCTCCATCATTATATCAGATCCTTTTTAGGTATCCAAGAATCTTCACTCTTATTAAATCCTAACCATCTCACTTTAACTTTATCTTTTTTCCGTTGCAACACCTTTTCAACGAGATATACATCACCTACTGTGGATTTTAACATTTCATGTCCATAAAACCCTCCTTCGAGCAATTGTCCTTTATTATCTTTTAAAATGTAAGTTTCTGGTACTGTAGGTTGCACCTTAAATACGGTAAAAACCTCATTTGTCCAATTTGGCAGCTATCTTTTACTGAATACACCTTTGTATTTGCTTATTCGCACTTTATCACCAACGTTAAACGTTTTAGGCTTTAGTTTTTCAACTTTTGGTTTAGTATTCATTTTTATACGTTTTAATACAAGTTTTTCATTTTTACTAGTCACTTGGTTTGGTTTCATACCAATTGTTCTATGGAACTTGTTATTGTAATCTTTTATTAGTTTTGGTAACATATCAATCCATACGTGCGATCCTCTGTTTGAAAACATCTTGTACATCGCACCTTTTAAAGTTCGATTGAATCTTTCTATGATTGATGCTTTTACCTCTGAATTAGTCGAATAATGGTTTATATTGTGTTTCTTCATTAAATTTGAAAATCCTTTATTGAAATATTCTTTACCATCATCGGTTTGTAAATGTTTTATGGTATTTTTGTCTCTCTGTATCGCAGTTTCTATGGCTTTTGTTACACTCTTGCCGGTTTTATCTTTTAGCGGTAAAGCATCTGCCATTTTTGTAAAACAATTGATAATAGTCAATATATATTTAAATCCTTTATTTTGTTTACTATAAGGAATCATTTCGATTAAATCAGCTTGATATAGATCATTCATTCCTTTTATAACAGTATTTCTTCGGGGAAATTTCCTCCTAGCCGGTTTATGAAGTTCATGAACAATTTTTTGTTTCAAATCCATAATTTTATCCTTCCTCATTCATGGATGAAGTAAAAATAAATTTTTATTACATTATACACATATTTAACTGGGTCAAGGTCATTCAAATTGATGTAAAAAAATGGGGAACACGGCGTTGGACTTGCCGTGTTCCCCATTTTTTTACGGAAGGAAAAGGAATTTAGGTCGAAGAAGGACGAAGAGGGACGAAGAATAGGTTAGTTGTCGATAGGGTTGAGAGAGTAGTGGCCAAAAGGAAGAGTATCAATTTGGTTTTCCATAATGTGACGTTTGTCATCTTTGTTTGACAATGCTTTTTTCACTTCTGTAACACTGTACACTTTGTGTTTTTCACTCCTTATGGTGTTGAATTTAGCAGTCAAGGTGGTGTCGTTAAATAAACAGTTTTTATAGTGTTCAAAGTTTACATTTTTCTTCAAATAACTTGTCTTCACACCTTTTGCTTTTTTGGTGGTAGATGTTTCTTCTTGATGTCCTTTATATACTTTAAAAGAATATAATTTGGACATTAGTGCAATGATTTCTTCCATGCTTGCTCCATTGCATTCATCTTTAAATTTGCCTAAAACTTTCTTATTATTTTCATTAAAGTTCGGGTGATTTCTTGGGTAGTCGGAAAAATCAAAATCATTCTTGTGTATGAACGTCCGAAGATCTTCATACATATCTTGCGTCTTGATCCAATAAATTAGTGCGTCCGTATCCATGTAGGCTACTCCGATATTTTCTCTTCCATAATGTTGAACCATTTTGTTGTAATGAAAGTCATACATGTGCGTTTTACTTATATCCAATATTGACATTCCTATGTACAACGGTCTATCCATTACTATCTTGGTTTTCTTCATGCTGACTGCTACCAAGTTTTCATTAATTATCATACTTGTTCCAAAATTCGGTTTCTGTACAAGTTTCTGCATCTGTCTGGGGTTTGTTACTAATTTTACAATTTTGTGTTTCCTTTTGTTTTCTAAAGTTTTTCCAAATATTGCATTGTTCATGAGCTTGTAAAAATCTTTTTCAAAAGCTGATGTTGCTGCTGCTCTCCTTGCAGTGTTTGAATCAATGTATGGTTTTAAATAACAAGATTGTGAAAATTTTAAAACTTTATGAATTTTGGTAATAATCAATCCTAATTCTAAGGCTTGCTGAACAACTAAATAATGTGCTACATATCGGTTTTTGTTGTTTAATGTCATCATTAATTTGGGCCATTTTCCTGTCGGTGATACTTCAGTTTTAGCCAACAGTGGCAAGTCATAATGATGATCGTGTAGGTGGTCTGGATACTGAAAGTCGCAGTCTAAGATGTAGCCGGTGTCACCTTCTTTGGGAATATCAATAATATTTCCAAGTGAATCAGGGTCTACCCATTCAAAGTCGCCATACGGAAGGGGTTTGGACATCGCCCAACCGTACAAATTATTCGCATCAAAATAGCCAAGAAAAATCGAATCTTTAGTTTCATCATAATTTGGTAGAAATTTATTATTAGCTTTCACATGTCGAGTTACAGCTTGGGTTAATCCGCCTCGAACACCTGATTCTATCATTAAAACCATATCAATGTCGGTTAACAGCTCCAACTTGCACTCGGTGGATTTTAGCATGGCCTGCCATGCTAAGCCGGGAGATGTAAACGAATGAAGGGGGTCCAGTCCGTAAGCGGTGAAACAGGTGTTCCTAAATTCTTCCATTATGTCACACAATAATGTTACATCTAGTTTTACATAAAAGTCAGAATAATCACCCAAGGTATTCATTCCTAATTCATTCCAGACTTTCTGAGCATGATTATAATCTTCAATTGAAATTTCGGTTTCAGTTAATTTACTTTTAAACGCTTCGATAGGTGGTAGTCTTGTTTCTTCAAATTTTTCCATTCCTGTAATATAATCATAAGGAAAGACTCCTTTCCTTAGCACCAAGTCCATTTTATCTTCTGGCACAATTTTTCTTGTTTCTTTTAAATCCTGTCGTCTTAAATTTTTAGTTAGGTTGGCAAGGCTAGATGACATGAATCGAAAAGAGTCCACGAATCGAAGCTTTATCTTGCCAACAGTCTTGGAAAAACTAATATAATTCTCTAAAGTGTTGGCCAATACATCAATTTTCCCATCATCCCTGCCCAATTCCGGAATAATAAAATGTGAATCATAACCACTAAGGTTATGCAAAACGACTGGAATGAATTTCGGAAGTTTATAATTAATATTACATGAATTGCAAGCAGCCCCTCTGTAATAACCAGTAAGGTGATCGTGATCATGGACTTTATGGTTCTCAACAGTAAATTCTTTTTTACACAAGTAACAATTAGTGGCATTAATATATTGAATTTCCTCCTCTTCATCTAGAGGAATCATAGGGACAATATTACTGTACACTTCTTCAACCTTATCAGCTATATAATACAAGTTATCTACAAAATGTTTAGCAGTATCCTCACCTCTGTACAAAATTGGTGTTGGACTTAAACCAAAATTTTTCAAATGTTCTTCTGACAGTGTGGATTTAACAAGCAAACAAAAACTGTTAGGTTTATGCAGCTGGTATTTCGTCCTACTGGTAATTTCCCCTTCTGGATGTTCTTGGGGTACCAGTGTAGACTCAAAGTCTGCATAAATTACAAATGGTACCCTATATTGATGGCTAATCTTTTCAAATTTTACAATAGAGCGAGTAGGTGCAGGCAAACTAATTTTGCATTCAAAATTTTTATTACAGAGTCTTTGGTGTTCTTGTAGCCACTGAGCACCTCCTCTTCTTAACTCCTTATTTACAAAGCAAAAGCACCTTTTACAAATTGTTTTTTTACATTTCCTCTTGGATAACTGTTTACCTACTAAAGCTTCAAAATCTTTTATGTACACATAGTGTGAAATTTCACCTTTTGTTATTAATAACAAATCAGTATGGTTCCTAAGTTCAGTTTTAGTCACCCTTAAGGGGTACACATTATTTGCATCATCCAAACCAAAAATATTTACACTAACACCAGGATTGTTTTTCTCAAACTTAGAAATATCAGAAATTTTTACAGGGTAAGATAGTCCTACAAAATTATACCTATTATTTACATTTACATAATGTCCACTTACTCTACAAGGGCGCTGCTCTGGCAAAATATATTTACATAACATAGCATACTTAAAACACTCATTATCTTCATTCTGTACATTTATACATGCTTTAGTTTGTTCAATTTTCTTCGGTAGCTTGATGTAACTGCTACCCCTCATACCGTAACCGTGCTTATGTACTCTTAAATCTAAACCCTCTACGGATGTAAACATCCAACCTGACCCTCTACCCTCATGTTCCTGCATTTTTGTCAACAATTCTTCAATACATTCGTCTACAATTTTATTTACATCCGAGGCAAACATCAAAGTACGGTTTTTTGTTATGAAACCTCGAAGTGTGGTTTCACCATCAGATTTACTAAATTTTGCGTCCAACACTAAACCAAATTTAATAAAATTTAATTTTGCCAATTCTTCAGTTAAAGTTTCACTAATCAATGATTTTGCCTCGGTTACAAAATTTTCTAAATCTAGTTGCACATTATTTATTTTGTTATGTATTACCGTGCGTCCGGGAAAAGCAGTTGTGTATAAGTGTCTGGTTCCTCCTTGTTCTGTTTCTATATCCAAATCCATGTCCGTGTCTAGATCTGTATCAGTGTCCGTTTCTTCTTCTTCTTCTGGTTCCGCAACAGTTCCTCTTCTAAGTCCTGACGGTCCAGCACCTCCATATTGGATAACACTGGGTCTTCTGCGTTGAATCTCTTGAAGTTCACTTTGCCAATTGTCCAGGTTGCGGTTAAATTCAGCCAAAATGTCATCAATCCAGTCCATGTCCATTTCGTTAGCAGTTTCACTCGCCGGGTCTTCCATATGTAATTCTTGATGTATAGCTAAAATGTCTTCATCTGGGAAAAATTCCCCACAAATATGGCAAAGAAGCATTTTAACACTTTTTTACCACTAGCGTCTTTAGATGTTACCTCTAGAAAAGTTCACCAAAGAATGAGAGACGCTCTTGGCCGACCTCCTTTTATAGCGGGTGGTGGGGGGTGATCTTTGGGAAAGACCCGTTCTGCGCATGCGCAGAACAAATCTGCACATGCGCAGAACAAAATGTATTATATTTATTTAAAATTTGCTATTTAGGACAAATATATAGGTCAAGGCCACCTTAAATCTGGTAAAAAAGAGGGAACACTGGATAAGAGATGGTAGTAAGACCGACTTTCTAACAAATACTTTCAATAATATGTTAACAGGTTCAAAAGTTAAATATTTTTATTTTTTACTGCCCAACTTGTTCAAAATTAAAACTTTTAAATATATTTGTTTGAGCAAATGCTCTTGGCACACTTACCACACGCCAAAACTCAAAAAATGTACAGAATTAAGACTGATCTCGCGGGGAAATACTATTCAATTGAAATTTCGGTATCCTAATTTACTTTTGAAAGCTTCGATAGGTGGACTAGAAAAATTTGATGAAACATGTCTACCACCAATCGAAGCTTTTAAAATAATAATTTAAAATAATTTTAAAACTTCGATAATTTAAAATAATTTTAAAAGCTTCGATAGGTGGTAGACATGTTTCATTAAATTTTTCTAGTCCACCTATCGAAGCCTTTAAAAGTAAATTAGGATACCGAGATTTCAATTGAATAGTATTTTCCCCGAGAGATCAGCTTAATCCTGTACTTTATATGAGTCTTAGCGTGTAGGAAGTCTGGCAAAAGCATTTGATCAAAACAAAATATATTTAAAATTTTAAGCTTAAACAAACTAGCGAGTATAAAGATAAAAATATTTCCTAACCATTGACAACCTGTTAACATATTGCAGTGTTAAAGTATTTGCTATTGAGTCAATCTTACCATCACCTCCGATCCAGCGTTCCCTCTTTCTTACCAAATGAGACTGAGGCTTGACTACCCGTATATATGACGTTTCCCCCACCACTAATGCTCTCCCCCACCACAATCAATTCTCAAAAGTGGGTCAAGGCCATCGGAAATTATTATTTTGAGCGGAGGATAGAGCATCTGCTGCTCTATCCCCCGCTCATATTCTTTTTTCTTCTTTTTTTTACAGTTTTATATTTTTTTTGGGATTTTTGTAAAATGCAAAACAAAAAATTATTTACAAAAAGTTATTTACAAAGGTGAAACTTCATCACTGCTATCCTCGTCATCACTACTCCCCAAAAATAATCTTCTACTACAAAATACAAGTCTTTTACACAATGACATTCTGTCCAATATAGCTCCAACTTGAGGGGTGTTCTGATCTTCCATTTCTTCTTCTTCTGAAGACGAGTCCAATGTTTCATAAGCGTGTAAGTCAATATCTGTTAAATTATTTTCTTCTTCATCCAATTCTTCCATTGAACTTTCATCTTCTGTAACATTTTCTTCTTCCTCTTCCCCATTTGTTATTTCAATTGGTATGTCTTGTAAAATTTCGAAAATTTGTCTGCAAGGCACATTAGTGTTGTCCAGTGGAGGCATCTTAGTGGAATGTTTCACCTTTGCAAACAAACTAGAGTTTTATATAGATATGTAAATTATTTACCCCCACCACCATTTGTCCATAAACTAAAACTCACAAACCATGTCCAAGTCATTCTCAAATTAAAATTATTTTTTGAAAAATATAGCCATTTTGGCATTCACCCTATTGTCAAATAAATATTTCACAAACTCAAAATTTGTTGTTTGATCAGTCAACATGGTAGACAGAAAGGCTTCAACAATTTTTTGCGATCTCTCATCCTGAGGCTCGCATCTCACATTTTCAATAGTCCCTTTCCTTGTCGTGTCTTCTATTAGCTCCACAATCTCTACCAAGTCCTCCTCCAGCAATATAAATTCAACGCAGTGGCTCACCATGATGCTGATCATTAGAGTGTTCTGCAAAGAATGAGCTCAAACTGACGCTTCTCACCACCTATATCACTTTACCCCCCACCACTTTTCAACAGGCTCCACCTGGTTTCTGCTGTATGTATGCCAATCGTGTAAATAACAAGCACAAATATCACACTTTTCTTGTGGTATTTCATTTCTTTTTATGTTACAAATTCCAGTCATCAACATATAGCCACCGTTTTCTATAAATTCCATCATGTCCTCACAAGCAGCAAAACCACACTCCTTACAAAATTTAAGATTTTCATTTCTGAAGACATAAGCAAAATAATTTGTGTAGCCATTCCTTTCAAAGTCAAACTCCTTCACTAAATTTTTAATTTTTGGTGGTGCACCAGACTGATGCACAACATAACGGAACAATTCGGTTTCATCGGAAATTTTCATTAAACACAATTCTACAAGACTAAAAGGAGCCATCTCTAGGGTGCGTCTCTTAGCTATGCTGAACTGAGACTGAGCAACCTCCTCAATACCCTACACCTGGTTAAACTTACCCCCACCACTTCTTTTTAAGTAGGTCAAGGCCAAATAAAATTACCCTGTGAGCGGGGGATAAAGCACTAAGTGATATGTTATTCCAGTATCACAGAGTGCTCTATCCCCCGCTCTGTTTTTTTTTTCCACATACCAAACAGCTAGTCCATGTTCAAGTCCAAGTCGCACAAAATAAAATAATTTTACATTCCCAAAATTTGCTCCCCACCATCGTCTACAAATTCTGGACTTGCAATAACAAGTCGTTCAGAATTCTTATTTTCCAGTTGAGCTTCTAAAAATTTAATTTTTCGCTCCAACTGCTGGATATAATTCGCAGCCTCCATCAAAGTGTCCAGCTTACTGGCGCGCAATTTAACTTTTGGCACCACCAGTTTTAACCGGAGCATCGCCACTCGCTCCTTGTAATTGCGCTGATGGTCCGCCAACCGCTTCAACTCCTTATTTTTTATTTTATTCTCCACCGTGCCCTCCATCAATGCATGTCTTAAAATATTTCCTCCTTCTTCATTGGATGGTCCAGGTTCTGGTGAAGAGTAATTTTTGTAGTCAACCAGCATTGGAGCATATACAAATGGATTTGCTCCTAAAATTTTTACCACCCGCTCGTAGTCAGGCTGAAATTTTCTGCTGGGCGCTTCAAATGAGACTTCTGCAGTGTTTTCACTCATGATGTGTAGCTCGGATGAAAGTACAAAGCAGAATGAACCAAGTGAGTAGCGCTGGGAACTCAGTAAGATTCAGTAGTAGTGGGGGAAACTGGTTGTCACGTGACCTTTCAGTAGTGGGGGAAACCGGTTGTCACATAATCATGTACTGCTTTACCACATTGCTAAACATCTGTTCGGTTAATAAAATTAATTTGTTATAAATTTTCTTCACCGTCCAGGACACTGGTTTGGGACGTGTCTGAATAATGTTTTTTTTTTTATTTTTTATTTATAAATAAAAAAAAAAACATTATCCCCAGGTTAAGATATTATATAAATGAACTATTTTTTTTTTTTAATAGCTCATTTATATAATACCCCCCTCCCTTATTTCAAGAGGGTGAAGAAATAAATTTTGGAAAATAATTTTGAAAAATGTAATTTGGAAAAGAATGTTTGGAAAACAAAACTTTTGTCAAGTCAAAAGTTTACATTTACTCCTGCAAACGCCACACAGTCCTACGTTGACCCATGATCACCGTTCGTATCAAATACCCTCTCATGGTCATAAATTTTTCTTTTACTAAATGGGGAGCAACTCTCACATGAACATTTTTGCCCTCATGCCTCATCAAAAAGATGTGAGGCTTTACTTTAAGGTGTTTTCGAAAAAAGTATTTATCACCAAGATAGAGCCTTCGATAACGAACCATAGGAATCTTTGTTTGCGTTTTAGGAGCAATGTTTAGCGAAAAAGGCCTTATTATGTTCCGGGTGGAAGCTGAGTCACGTTGAAGATGATAGCGGCATAACTCTTCACCGCTAACAGCCCACCTGGCACATTTCTGGTTAAATTTCGCTAAAGTTTTCCAAACAAATGTACACTGGCGTTTCGGTGCCGCCGCCTTTTTAGACTTTATTGTTTTACGCAAACCCGGCTTGATTTTATTCAATGGGATACTTACTTTAATTTTTGGTTGCTCCACTTCAAGTTGAGGGTCTTTAGATGTCAATGGAAGGGAAATAAATTTTTGTTTGGGTTTAGCAGGACTTGTTACAGGAGTGTCTTTAGATGTGGATGGAAGGGAAATACATTTTTGTTTGGGTTTAGCAGGACTTGTTACAGGGGTGATAGGAGTTACAGGAGTGGTTGGGTCAAAGAAAGATTTGAAATATGTAAGGATTTCTTCAGTGGGAGATGCGGGTGTTGGCGGTGATGGAGGCTTCTTTGGACTCACAAAAATTTCTTCATCAGAACTGGAATCCAAAGAAATTACACTCGGCCTAGCTCCACTCAGCACACTCGTCACTGTTGTCGTCGTCGCAGTCGTCAGCGCAGTCACAGCAGTCAAAATTGTTTTCACCAAAGTGTTTCCAGTAATTGTAGATCCAGGTCTCAAGTCCACAATAATTTTTTTACCCGAGGCGATAGAGGTTGGCAGTGGTGACAGGCTTGGCATCGAAGCGGAAGACATTGAGGCAGAGGTACAAACAGCAGGCGAAGCGGGTGGCAATGAAGCGGAGGTCGAGACGGCAGTGGTGGTAGGCGGATAGTTCTTGAAGCGAGGCATGGCGCGGAGCAGGAAAATGATCAACTTACTCGTAGCGATACTGTAAGCAGAATGAAACAGCTCGCAACCTATTGGAATATTCCAGCGCGCTATGTGGTGGGGACAAACAAGTCTGTTATGTAATACCCGGATCTACTTATGCAAACACATGGCCAGACGTGTCAATGGAAAAGTACCAGAGGCCTCCACCTCCACCTCCCTCGGGGGAGGGGGGGGGGGGCAGTTTTCGTCCGGAGCAAAAAATTTTTGGTCAAGGTCAAAATCCAAAAAAAAAATTTCGGGGGGGGGGGGGGGGGGGCGCAGTTTTCGTCCGGAGCAAAAAATTTTTGGTCAAGGTCAAAATCCAAAAAAGAAAATTTCGGGGGGGGGGGGGGGCGCAGTTTTCGTCCGGAGCAAAAAATTTTTGGTCAAGGTCAAAATCCAAAAAAAAAATTTTGGGGGGGGGGGGGGGGGGTCACCTACCCCTAGGACTTTAACTCTTGGATACCTGCTACCCTTACTCATGTGTCAACATCAAATAATATTTTGTTCCGCCACAGTGTGGACAGCCAACACTTAGTCGCATCTCGCTCTAAGTCCTGAGGAGTTCTCAGAACTCAGGCAAAAATCCGCCTAAGTCATGGTTGACCTACATATCGTGTGGAACAAAATATTATTTTATTCACACACACAAATATGGGTCAAGGTCATCCAAAAGTTAAAAAAGAAATCCCCCCGATGCCTAAGACCGCCGGCGGTCAGAGGCATCGGGGGGATCTCAACATTTAGGGGGAGGTGATTTAATAAAAAATTATTTATTTAATTTTGAGTTTCCTTAAGGGAAACATGCTACAATAATTTGGAAGAGGCCATGCTAACCATGACCGAGGATCCCGTCTTAACCCGTAGGTACTGACTTTTGCCTAGCACACCGGTCAGTGTCAGGATCCGACGCCTCGTGCTAAAGGATGCCAACCACCCATCTAGAGTGATGAGGTCCAGTAGCGCCCCTGACCGAAAGAGGCCTAAGGGTGGATCCCCAGGGGCCTACCCCCGGGCTCGTTAGGCGCCATGCTATTGTTGGTAACAAATAATTCTTGAGGTTCTGAACCTCGAAAAATTTTTATTTTACAGAGACTGTTAAGTCTCAAAAGCCTAACATTTAAGCTGCCAATTTACGGAGGAGTACCTCCAAGATGCGAATTTAGAAAAATTTCTACTTGGGGACAACCTGTGAAGATTAGTACAAAGAAATATTTTCAACACACAACACTTAGACTAAATAAATCCAACACCAAGACCTAGCAGAAGCAGCAAGCGCAAAATAAAATATTTCTTAACACTACACATGCCATGCCTTAGACTAAAAGAATTCCCAATATAATGCGGCGCCAACATTACATTGCGAATCCTGTAGGGCAGAGCTTCAACCACTCAGCTGAAGTGTTTGAAACCAACTGCGAGGAAGCAAAGCCTCAGAGAACCGAAGCTGAGCCGGTCAGGAGTGGGGGAACCAGATCTGGTTACGTAAACAGCCAGACCTCGACACGTACTTGTTTGTGGCATTGGACAATCTCCAAGAGCCACACCTGAATACATTACTAACCGGATCTCATTATACAACACGTGTCAAGGTATGGCAACGCCTCGGGCTATGCCACCTCCTCCTCCCTCGGGGGGGGGGGGGGGGGGGGGGGCGCACTTCTCGTCCGGAGCCAAGGGGGGGGGGGGTCTTGGGACTTAGAATATTTTCAGTCCAAGTCAGGTGTACTATAGAATAATATTTTAGCTTGCCGGATTCGGCACAGCCGGCAGAAACGGTTACATAATGCTTATATAACAGACTGGTTTATTTGTCAGCTGGCCAACTGTAGCTCAACAGAAGGTAAGTCAGTTTATTGAAAGCCAACAAACACGCCGCACCTCGCCACCGCTCGACTTTTCTGTGAGTAAATTTTTATTTTTCCTTCTTATTAAACTTAGCAAAACAGAACTTAGCCTGTTTTGCACAAAATTAATTTTTGTTACACTGCTACAATTACGTTTACTTAACAAATTATTTTCCACTCATTATTTAATATTTTATTCCTTACTTGTTAAGACTTAGAAACTGAAATGTTGGAAGACTGTTTGATACAAAATTAATTTTTATTTAGCTATACAGGTCTCCTAATATTTTCATACACTTGTATTTTGCAGGTGTGGCTAAATATTTTTTGCTCACAATTTAATTTTATTCCACACAAGTGGATTTTGAACTTTACTACAAAACTGATCCATACCCGTCTCCTACAAAATTATTTTTCATTTGGCTCTACCTCTTTTAGTCTTACATTAAATATTTCTTGGAGTTAAATTTTACACAAGTCTCTCGGTTAATTTTTCTGCACAGTACGTGTTGCTCCTTGGACAGTTCCCAGCAAACTGTTTCTACACTTGTCAACAACAGTCTGCATTACCCCCACTATAGCCCTGTTCCCCCACTACTTCCAGCTAAGGTACAACACTGGACTAAGTGTTTCAGTTTTATCCAAACCTTACTGTGAGACACATCTATGGCTGAAACTTTGCGAGAAAAATTATTAAGAGTAAAATTTTTGCTGGCCAAGCAAAATAATTCTGTTAAGGTGTCCAAGACTTCCACTTTAACAAAAATGAAACGTTGCTTCAAAAATAATCCAAAATTTTACTCAAGGGACACAAATATCACTATGGATGATAAAATGTTTCAGAAACTTTTAGACGAGCTAACTTTTGCCAGTAAGGTTACGTTGGTGACTCCAATTCCCGACCAAGTTCCAACATCACCTGAGAAAGAATAAAAAATAAATATTTCTCAGGAAATATTTCCAATCCGAGTTACGGAGATCCGGTAAAGGACCGGCTGGGACGGGTTGTTTGTAAAAAATTAAATTTTTCTTCCTTCTGACCACTTTACCCCCACCACCTCCTTATCCCCACCACTGGGCCAGGTACCTGAGGAACCGCCTGCACCCAAGTCAGTACATCTTCGGACGCGGTGCTGTTTAGATCGCGTGTCGTTTGTCGCAATGTCGGGTGTTTGAAGAAAATTATTCTTCGGCTCTAAGTCTCTCGGTGGGTAAGTCAAATATAAAATTATTTTTTTTTCAAGTGGGGCTGCTGGGACGGGTCAATGACCCCTGACGGATATATTAGGTCAAGAGTCTGATCGCTAGGGAGTAAAAAAAATATTTTTTTGCACTTTTGTGGTTCCTCGAGAAATTTCAATTTCTCAACAAAATTTGAGGAATCGCAAAAGTGCAAAAAAATTTTTTTTCTATTCTTGCGTGACCTTGACCTAATTAACGTCAGTGACGTCATCATGATGACGTCAGCGGTAATGACGTCACCATGACGTCATTTATGTGACGTCATGTGACGTCATATGACATCATTAGTGACGTCATTCGTGACGTCATTGATGACGTCATCACTGCTGACGTCATCGTGATGACGTCATGTCCCAGCAGCCCCACTTTTACACTACTATGGGAAAATCATGTTGAAAGTAGAGAAAAGTTGTGGGCATTTTTTGGTATGATATAGTGAAGGAGTGTTTGTGTTATTCCTAGCTCCTAATAGATCATTTTCATCTTATTTATTAATGATTTAAATAGTCAGTAGCATTTACAAATGTAATTTTATCGGTAGAATAGTAATATTTAAACAATTATTTATTTCTAAGGACATGTCCACATAACGAAGTAGCTTTTATGTAAGGATATCATGCGTAAATAAATGATCCATCGTTGGATGAATAGGTGTAAAATCATGGTTTTTGTTTTATTGCATATCATATTGACCATTTTGAAAGTGAGACAAAAACGGAGCTAAAAACTCAGGATTTGTTCTGCTCATTCGCCGTCACGCTCACCCACCGTGGGGTTTAGCTCGTTCGCTTCCTTCGCTCGCCGTCACACTCACCCACCGGGGGGTTTAGCTCGTTCGCTTCCTTCGCTCGCCGTCACGCTCACCCATCATGAGGTTTAGCTCGTTCGCTTCCTTCGTTCGCCGTCACGCTCACCCATCATGGGGTTTAGCTCGTTCGCTTCCTTCGTTCGCCGTCACGCTCACCCATCATGGGGTTTAGCTCGTTCGCTTCCTTCGTTCGCCGTCACGCTCACCCACCGTGGGGTTTAGCTCGTTCGCTTCCTTCGCTCGCCGTCACGCTCACCCACCGTGGGGTTTAGCTCGTTCGCTTCACTCACTCGCCGTTACGCTCACCTCCCGTAAGGTTTAGCTCGTTCGCTTGCCCACTCGCCATCACGTTCGCCCGCCGTAAGGTTTAGCTCGTTCGCTTCCTTCACTCGCCGTCACGCTCGCCTACCATAAGAATTGGCTCATTTGCTACGCTCACTCGCTGTTATAATCACCCTACATACTGTATATAAAATACTAAAATGCATAATATTGGAATTTTCATTCAATTTGTTTCTTAGCAACAAATTAACCAATAAAAATCAATTTAAAGATTTGTACGATTTTTTAATAAAAGTATTTTATGTTACTTTTGATACCTCTAAGAACATTTGAACAAAGTTTCATGATGATCATTTGAGTAGTTTTTGCGTGAAGGGTAACAAACATATGGACATCCACATTCATAATATTAGCAGGGAGTAATGGATTTTTAAAATGGAAAATAACATATAAATGGTTCCCGGCATCAAAATATTCCATGGCTGGACTCCATTATCCCTTGATTTTGTATTGACACCAAAGATGACAAACACTTTAGTCCGTCAACATTGACCCTTTAGATTGAATCCTGTTGACAACGCCATCGATGTGTATATGTAAGCTCTAGAATAGCTGCAATCATAGTGGAATAACACTTCTATTCTAATGATATGCGAATACAAATAAATATGTTTAATCGTATGAAGATCTAATCAAATTTCACTTTGTATTTTTTCAAATTGCACTGTTTTATATCTGCACACTTATATTTGTCGTAACTGTAATGAATATACATTTTTCTCTTTGAACTTTATTTTTTATGTGAAAGATCCAAATTAAATAACACATACAAGCAGATGTGCTCACAGAATACCTCATAATGTTTGCGATTTCCAATACATAAGGTATCCTTAAACATTTATACATAACAAACAATTAAACTGAGAATAAATAATTTTTTGAGGACTCATTGCTTTTGCAATGATGGTGCTTCTACAAAAAATGTTTTAGCATTTTTTTCTAACGGTAATTTTTATTTTATTTTACAATATACACTTTGAAATAATCATTATTGATTGTTTTTAAAACAAAAAATACTCTTAGTTGCCTAATAAATTAATTTCTAAGGTCCAGGTTTCTCATTAAGAGTAGTCGAACTGTTTAAATAAGTAAATATTGAACCTTATTTAAGTGATGACTATTTATTGATTATGTTACATTTTTATTATTTTAATTTCTTTGTAACCTAAAATTGTGTTGACAAGTCATATATTTACTAATGTAAACTTAAATGAAACTCGTAAATTAATAAATTTTAAAACTCTTATCTTTAAACAAATTGATGTGAGAAATTTTTATCAAATAAAATAGTTATAATAATACTGTTTATGCACCTTTTGTAACATAGACAAATTTTTATCCACACAATTTATTTTTGCATTTTGGTCCACATATACTAAAGTAAGCAGTTTAATTATGCAGTTTGCAATAAAGTATTTACGGTAGATATTCCGACACATTTGAATGTTTTCAGACACAATTTGCATGTTTTAGATAACCTTAAAGCGTATCGAAAACATAAAATCATAAACATATAATGTTGACATGTTACAATTCCTAATAATAGGTGTTCAGGGTATAATAATTTTAATCGTCCAATTAAAATTAATGAGCGTCCATTAATTAACGACCAATTCACTAACAGCTAATTAGGGTCAGTTTCTGGCCCTTGCATACAAATAAGCTTTTGTCGTTTGTTTCTTTTCCTTTTGCTTGGCAACAATATTTTGTTGAAAAGTCACTTAAATTAATACCACCACGCTTTAGGTGTTTTTATTCTAACTAAATTTCGATCTATGATATTAGAAGTTACATTTTTTCTGTATTACATTAACTCTTTTACTACATGTTTTGTTGTGTAAGTATTTGTTTAAGTTAATCATTATACTTTAAAAGCGGCTTTTGACTCATGTTTTGCAAATTCGGAATATAAAAAAATATGTCTTTATTTTTTAAAATATTCTTTTCAATCACATAATCATAAGCAATGTGAATGATTGGTTGCTCCTTTACAACAAAACGAGTTTTATTAACAAATAAATACAGGGTGTTTCAGAACTCCCTACCAATATTTTAGGGCATTGTTCCTGGGTTAAAAACATATCTAAATATCATATTTAAATTGTCCGGAAGTCTTAAGTTACTCACACAACCGCCATTTTGTTTTTTACACATAATAATTTTTATTTCCGTAACGGATGGTTGTATTCAGACCATATTTGGTATAAATCTTTATCATACCAATGTACATATCCAAGAAAAAAATAAATTTTTTCCATTGTATACTTTCAAAATGGCGGCCATTTTAAAATTTCAAACTAAAATATCTCAAAATCGGAAAATTTTATAAAAATTTTACAAGACACAAAAAAGTTGCCAAATTAAATTCCCTAACCAATGGTGCCAAGTTTGTAAGGATTTGACAACAAATAACGGAGTTATTGTGATTTTTCTTCATAAAACATGAATTTTGCATTGAATTTAATGCAAATAAGGCAATTTTAACAGCAAAATCAATGTTTTTATGAAGAAAAATCGCAATAACTCCGTTATTTTTTGTCAGATCCTTACAAACTTGGCACCATTGGTTAGGTAATTTAATTTGGCAACTTTTTTGTGTCTTGTAAAATTTTTATAAAACTTAATGATTTTGAGATATTTGAGTTTGAAAACTTAAAATGGCCGCCATTTTGAAAATATACAATGGAAAAAATTTATTTTTTTCTTGGAAATGTACATTGGTATGATAAAGCCAAATATGATCTGAATACAACCATCCGTTACGGAAATAAAAATTATTATGTGTAAAAAACAAAATGGCGGCTGTGTGGGTAACTTAAGACTTCCGGACAGTTTAAATATGATATTTAGATGTGATTTGAACCCAGGAACAATGCCCTAAAATATTGGTAAGGAGTTCTGAAACACCCTGTATAATAATAATAATCAAATAACAAATATTTGTCATTCGATTCATATGAAAACAACAAGTTCATTCTCCATAAAAGATCAGCCAAAGCAAGTTAAGTGCATCCAAGATCAAGTAAAATCCTATTAATAAAGGTAATAAATAACAATAATTAATTAAATATAACAGTAAAAACACATCGGTCGTTGTCCGTTACCAATAACAGTAATGAAAGCAGAATTATCAAAATTTGATTATTTATACTTACGGATAGCTGTCGAACCACACGGTTTTTACGAAAACAATAAACCTCAACCACTAGACGGAGAAAAACAAAAACAAGAAATCTATACATCAGCAATACAATACTATAAAGAAAATTATGATTTGGACAATGTTAAAATTATTGGACTACTAATTGGAGGGAAAAAACATACTAAAAACATTTGTAACTTTTAGCGAAAAAATTCGGACTTCAAACAAAACAGTTTTCTAATTTCTAAAAGTGTTCTACGAAAATTGTGAGGCGCCATTTGTATTCTAAGGCTTGGGCCTAGTATTTAAGTTTTTATCGCAATTTCTTTTACACCTCATCAACTTTTTATTTGGAATTTTTACTGATATACATTCTTTATTTCCAAGGGCAATATGGGACAAATTTAGGGAAATATAATATATTTCTTAAATAAATAAATAAATATATAATAACGGAAATTATTATAAATAAAAAGCAAAACATTCAACTATTATTAGTTCTAAACCAGAGATCAAAAGCGGAAAGTCTTACTAAGGCAAGGCTGTTACAGGACATGTCCACTGATCCTCAAATGGCGTTGCGAAACGCATGATCCTGGGGATATAGGACTGTTTTGCAAGTACAGGGTATTTTAAAAAAAATCAACTCAATTTTCAAATTAAGTAATCAAGGTTTACAAAGAGAACAGGCACATCAGTAGGTGACCCTGGGGGTTCTTCTTCCTTGGCTATCAGCTGATGTGCACTGTTAAGTAATTGTTCAGCATTTCCTGGATAGAAATATATTAATAATGAGATAAAATGACCTTGTCCAATCAATGGTTGTCAAAATACGACATGTTTCGTTCCTTAGAACTTCATCAGGTCATGGTATGCAACTACCTCAAAATCCAATGTATTATTACTGTTGTGAACTGGAGTGTGCTATATTGCATATTTAACATTTGATTTTTAAAAACAGCTGATGTTTTGTTTACATTCATTATTAGTTTGTTATTGTTTTGAATTCTAGGAAGCAATGGTGTGTATTTTCTGTTTTTAGTTAAATAAAGTATTTAAAATGTTTATAAAGAGGAATTTTCTTTAATTTGTACTACATTAGAAAAGGTAAGAAGAAGCTTTTCTAATATTTGGTGACCAGTTTGACAGGACAGTTTTTTAAAGCCTCTTTTAAACATGGAAAACTTAAAGAAGTCTAGGTCTGTTTTAAGAAGTTCATTTTCTAGAATTTTGAATAAACTAAATGCATCTTTGGATAGTGATCGTATTGACCACTTAGAGGCTCAAACTAATTTTAATATGTTACAAATGAAAATTGATGAACTTCAAGTTCTAGATAAACAGATTTTTGATTTGTTATTAAATGAAAACACCAGTGAAGATGACTTATTGAATGAAAATACCAAAGCTGATGAATATTTATGTTTATTTGAAAGATCTAAGCTTAGGGTTGACAAAATACTGCAAAGTAATGATGTAGTTAGTATTCATTCGGAAGTTGGCAACAGTAGTAATAAGAACAAGAGGAAATTCAAGATTCCTAAAGTAGAACTAAAGAAATTTGACGGGGAATTAATTAACTGGATACCCTTCTGGAGTCAGTTTAGTAAAATTCATAATGACTCTGAAATTGATCCTGAGGACAAATTTCAGTATTTGTTACAAACAGTTGTTCAAGGGTCACGTGCCTTCGATGTTGTTCAGAGTTTTCCTCCAACTGGGGCAAATTATTCTAAGGCAATTGAAAGTTTGCAAGCTAGGTTTGGCAAAGAGGACCTACTAGTAGAAGTTTATGTTAGGGAACTCTTGAAGATCGTGTTACAAAACTCTTTGGGGGGTAAAAATATTAATTTGCAGTGTCTTTATGACAAACTTGAATCCCATATGCGTGCTTTAGAGACATTGGGTGTTACCACAGACAAGTGTTCCTCTTTGTTATTTCCTCTAGTTGAGTCATGTATGCCGGAAGAACTTTTGTGTGAATGGCAAAGAAGCTCCTTTAGCATGGGAAATGACCCTCAAGAGAGACTCAATAATTTAAAGAAGTTTATGTTGTCTGAAGTTGAGGGGGAACAAAGAATTGGGTTAGCCATGTCTGGTTTTGGTGTGGATTCTGTTAAAGAGAAACAGAATAGAAGGTCAAATCCTAGCCAGTCTTTAAAGAAAGACGTAGCAAGAGCTTCAAGCCTCGTGTCTTCAAGTAAAACTAAAACAGTTCCCATTACTTGTATATTTTGTGAGAAAAATCATAAAAGTTGTGATTGTTTTGCGGCTCAAAAGATGACTTTAGCTGATAAACAATCGGTTATAAGGCAAAAGAAGTGTTGTTTCTGTTGCTTACAACCAGGACACTCGATTAAACGTTGTAGGGCTAATTTGACCTGTCCTTTGTGCAAAAGGAGGCATTACATTTTAATGTGCCCCAATATCCACTCCAAGGACACTAAGGCTGAATCTGTAAGCTGCAACACTGATGTCACTTCCAAAGATATGACCATACTGGAAGATAAAGTTCTCACCAGTAATTTGGGTAATTCAAGCCCAAAAATATTCATGCAAACGGTAGTAGTGACAATCCGAAACCCTGACAATGATCGTTATGAGTCCGTTCGTATCTTATTTGATTCGGGCTCCCAACGCTCTTACATCCTTGATGAACTAGCTGTTAAAATGGGATATAAACCTATCGGTGAGGAAACCCTTATACACTCACTTTTTGGTAATATACAGTCTGAAACACAAAAACACAACCGATATCGTGTTTTCTTAACCAGTAAGAGTAAAAGTTACAAATGCAACTTTGAGGTTTTAATCCAGCCTGTTATATGGGGAAAATTCTCTCCTATAACCAAAGGTCCCTGGTTACGAGAGCTAGCAAAACATAATGTCTCATTAACTGATGTTCATGACACATGCATGCCTATTGGTATTTTAGTAGGAGCAGATATCGCAGGTAAGCTGTTCACAGGGAAAAGGATTCAGCTTTAGTCCGGACTAGTTGCCATGGAAACGCTGCTTGGATGGACACTCATGGGCAAGGTTCCAGGTGAGGAAAATGAAAGTTCCTTTTCAGCAGTTGTGACTTCTTTGTTCATTAATGATGCTGATATTTCCCAGCTTTGGAAATTGGACTCTATTGGTATTACAGAGCCGAGTGAACAACTTTCCAAAGAACAAAGAGTAGCTGACGTAAAAACTCATTTTTTTAGAAACGAATACGATAAATGATGAAGACCGCTATGAGGTGAGTTTACCTTGGGTTGACAGCCATCCTCCTTTACCAGACTTAGACAAAATAGACGCAACCAGTTTAAACAAGAAATTGAAACATATGCAAAGTTTACGGCAGAACCTAAGACAACGTTTCAGAAGAGAATATCTTGGGCAATTGGTTCATAAAGCCAAAAAGAATTCAAGTAACTTACCATCAGTCGGAGATGTAGTTCTCATAGAATGTGAAGAGATTGAATTGGTCTTTAGGTGTTATCATTGAGACGATGCCTGATAAAAATGGAGTAGTGAGACTTGTGAAAGTGCGCACAGCCCATTGAACACTGATGTGACCAATTCAAAGGTTATATCCATTGGAAGTAACTTCAATTGAAAGTATGGAGATGAAGAAAAAAAGACGAAACTAACACATCTTCAGGCAAAATAGAACAAGAAGAGCTTAAAACTCGATATGGACGAACAATAAAATTTCCAGAAAGGTTCACTCTCTTTTGTTAGTATAAGTATTGAGTAGCTCACACTACTCAAGGTGGGAGAGTGTTGTGAACTGGAGTGTGCCCTATTGCATATTTAACATTTGATTTTTAAAAACAGCTGATGTTTTGTTTACATTCATTATTAGTTTGTTATTGTTTTGAATTCTAGGAAGCAATTGTGTGTATTTTCTGTTTTTAGTTAAATAAAGTATTTAAAATGTTTATAAAGAGGAATTTTCTTTAATTTGTACTACATTAGAAAAGGTAAGAAGAAGCTTTTCTAATAATTAAGTTGTGGTTTGTCAAATAATTCAATAAAGAGTTATCCCAGCCACTAAAAATACAATTTGTCATGGTGATAAAATTAATTAAAACAGAATAAATCTGATTAAAATTGTACTTGGGCTGGCCAGCACCTCACTCTATCACAGACTAGATAATACTAACTCAGGCTTCTCAGGTAACTCAAGCTGAATAAATGTTAAGATTAAAAATGTAATAAGCTATGAATTTAATGTTTCCTTAATGTAAGTTTGATTATGCTACAATGTTATTGGAGTAATCTGTTTTGTAGCTTTTGAAAAAAATAAACACTGATTCATTGAAGGTGTTGTCTTATTATTATTATTATATATATACATATATCGTATGGCATTAATAGCCAGCCACCAACTTCAGAAAAATATAAAACATTCTCTGAGGTGCTTAGCACCTGCGTCAAAACATTTAAAAACTAAAATAAAAACATAAAGTTATGATCTCTCTTTATAAAGCTAAATCCAGGGCGCTAAGCCATTGCAGCCCAGCCTCACTTGCACAATGCAGCCCAATCAATCCTTCTGGGAAAGCACTCAAAGGGCACTCATTGACTATGTGAGTCATAGTCTGGAACTCCGCTCCACAGTGGCATGACTGGTCTTCTGTCATTCCCCATTTGTGTTTCCTATAATTACATCTTCCCACACCAGTGCGGAATCGTTTGAGAAGAGTCCACTGCTTACGAGGAAGATCCATACCACTTACTGCTAAGGTTGGGTCAGCAATTAAAAATTGATTCCGGCCTTGGAAAGAGTCCCAGGAGAAAGTCCAGTAGGTGTGGATGGAAAAGTTTGTCTCCGTCAACTGGGATGCTGTCCGTAGTCGTGGTCTTCGGGACCTCAATCTGCCCATCTCCTGGGGTAGGTAATCATGGATGGGTAGCTGTGGAGTGGATACGATCTCATTATATTCCCTAGTAAGTGCCTCCCTTCGTCTTACTTCAAGTGGAGCGATATTACACAGGACTGGGAGCCAGGGTGTAGGTGTTGCCATGAGTGTACCACTTATGGCTCTCATAGTCCTGTTCAGTTGGACGTCGATCTCTCTGACATGCACACTGTTCAGCCACACGGGAGCACAGTACTCTGCGGTTGAGTAAATCAGGGACAAAGCAGTAGTTCGCAGAACTTGTGCATTAGCCCCCCCCCCATGTGGAGCCAGCAAGGTGATGGACAATGTTAGCCCTAGCTCTCACCTTGGCTGCTGTCTTTTGTAGGTGGCTTTTGAATGTGAGAGACCGATCTAAAGTGACTCCGAGGTACTGTGGGTGATCATTGTGCTTTAGCTCAACACCGTCAAATACGACTTTAAGCTTTTGGTGGGCTAGTCTATTGTTCAAGTGAAAGCAAGATACCTCAGTTTAAGTTGGGTTTGGAATTAGCTTCCAGGCCTTAAAGTATTCACCGAGGGTCTTGAGGTCATTTGTTAGTACTTCCTCAGCATGTCGGAATTCCTGGTGCTGATAAGCCAGTGCAATATCATCCGCATAGGCAAGCTTTAAGGAGCAAGTGTCAGGCATGTCGGCAGTATACATATTAAACAGCAGTGGAGCAAGCACTGACCCTCGTAGCAGGCCATCTTTTAATTGCCTAAAAGTACTTTCCTTGCGTCCCAAATATACTTTAATCATCCTATTGGAGTGCATCGAGTTGAGGAGACGCAGCAGGAAAGGGCAAGGAATCAGGTTATAAAATTTAATGAGAAGGCCTTTTCTCCAGACAGTGTCATAAGCTGCAGTAAGATCTAAGAAAGCAACAGAGGTTTTCAGTTTTTGCTCAAACCCATTCTCGATGAAGGAAGTAAGAGCTAGAACCTGGTCACAACAGTTGCGCCCAGGCCTAAACCCAGCTTGTTCGACGGGGATGCTGGAATCCAGAAGAGGGAGGATTCTGTTGCATATCAACCTCTCGAGCAGCTTATAACAGACACTAAGGAGAGCTATGGATCGGTAACTTTCGGGCAGTTTTGGATCTTTACCGGGCTTCAAGACAGCTATTATTTTGGATTTTCTAAATATACCAGGCAAGTCGCCGGTTTCCATTGTGGTGTCAAAAACTGCAAGAAGCCACTGTCTAGCCTTTTTACCCAAGTGTTTTATGAACTCCGGGAAGATTTCATCCATACCTGCTGCTTTGCCAATTGGCATAGCATCAATCGCCACATCCAGCTCATCTAGTGTGAAAGGTCTGGAGACTTCCATTGGCGCTTGCCGACTTTCCTTAATTTCATTAAGCTTAAAATTTGTTTCCTATCTGCGGACGTACGCACCGGTTTAGATAGACAGGAGAGGCGTTTTGCAATAACACAAGGGTGAGGTTGCGAGGTTGCGTGTTTTT
This sequence comes from Neoaliturus tenellus, assembly GCA_030545055.2. Taxonomy (NCBI): domain Eukaryota; kingdom Metazoa; phylum Arthropoda; class Insecta; order Hemiptera; family Cicadellidae; genus Neoaliturus; species Neoaliturus tenellus. The sequence goes on along the minus strand of CM061536.1, from coordinate 111,813,510 downwards.
CATTTGGCTTACCAGTGGAGAGCTTCCTGAGCAGAGACCAAGCTTTCCGACTACTGCGAATGAAGTTCAGATTTTCAACAGTTTTCACCCATTTCTCTCTCTCCTGGAGTTGTCGAGAGAGTTAAGGAGTTGGTCCGCTACATCTCAGTCGGCAGTGTCAGTGAACTCACTGTAAAGGTCTTCGCACTCTTGACTCCATCCTGATATGTACTCTTTCCTAAAACCTTTTACGGATAGACGCTTTAGAGCAAGACAGAACAAGTCGTGTGAACCGATCATAGTTTTTATTTTATTTTAGGAGGGATGAACCTGATGCCTTTGTCAAGCCTGGAAGAGAAGGCCTCCCACTCAGCTTTGTTGAAGTTCCACCTAGGCCGAGGAAAAGATCTTACGAGAGGAATTTGGATTCCCACTGATAACAAAACAGGCCTATGCTGAGAGTGAGGAAAATCATCTAAGACCCTCCTGCAAGTTTGTATGGGTGTTGCTGACCGCTCACGAGAACAAAAGCACAAGTCTGGGGAGTACCCGCGACGCCATCGGGCAGAATGGAAAGTGTGTGGGTCCTTGGCATTAAATACCAAGAAAAGGTTGTTATTATCAGCCCAGCTTGTAAGACGAGTGCCATTTTCATCATCGGACGAGTATCCCCACTGTGTGTGATGACTGTTAAAGTCACCTACATATACTACAGGATGTTCAAAAGTTGGGAGAGCTGTATCTGGCCACTGGATGTTCGGTGGTTTGTAGACATTGACAATGCTAGTCTCAGATACCTTAACAGCAATAGTAAATATGCTGTTCACACAACTTTTGTGGGAGACTGATACGTCGTCTATGTCTTGCCTAACGTAAGTCGCCACGCCATAGACCCTGTGTCCTATTTCCTCCACAAGCCTATATCCTGTGATGTTTCCCCTCACACTGTTCCCTAAGTCTTCTACATGTGTTTCTTGTAGTGCGAGGACATCGACATTATTTTCTCGCAGCACCTTGCTGAGGCAGTCACTTTTTTATTTGCTCAGACCCTCTACGTTCAGATGACATATGTTTAAAACGGAGCCTACATTTCTAAAATGGCCCTAGAAAGGGCCGTTTGGATTTTGTCTGGCAGCTGGCATAGCTGAGAGATCACTGTGTGTGACAATTCAGCTGTCAAAGTTGTTGTTCGTTTAGCACCACCCGGGGAATACGTGCAACTTTAATGGAATGCTGCGGACGCGAACAACATCACCCCCATTATTATTATTAATATTTCCCCAATGTCATCTTTGTTAATGTTCTTCTCATTTTCACTTTAAACTTCTTTGTATTTTTGTTTGTCTATGTTGTTGGGATCGGTTTTTTTTTGCTTTGTAGATGGTAATTTCTTCTTTTACATCAAGCTTAAAGCTTTTTGGTAAACCCCCAATTATTTCCATTTTCTTTTCCATTGATGTATAACTATAGGCTTCTGATACTAAATGTTCTGCGTATCAGGATTGTTGATGGTGAAGTCTCTTAGGTATGTGTTCCTTAAATCTTTGTTGAAGGATCTTCCAGTTTGACCGATATAATATTTTGGACAGTATTCAGAGTTGATTTTGTAAATGGCTGATTTATCATAGTTGTTTGTGGTGGCTTGTTTGGTCTGGAAAAGCTTTTGTAAAGTGTTGTTGACTCAATGAGCAACCTTTGAGTTATTTCGGTTGAAAATTCTGGTGACAGCATTGTTAATTTTTCCATAATACTGTATTTTTATATATTTTTTCTCAGCCTTTTCTTTGTTTTCGTTTTTCTAAATCAAACTGGTTGTTGGATTTCTTTATTGTGGCATATAAAAAAATTAATCGCTCTGTGGTCTGCGTATTGTTGATGGTGAAGTCTCTTAGGTATGTGTTCCTTGAATTTCCTTGAATTTAGTAGCTATACATCAATCGAAAAGAACCTGGAAATAATTGAGGTTTTACTAAAAAACTTTAAGCTTGATGTAAAAGAAGAATGCACCATCTACAAAGCAAAAAAGAATGATCCCAACAACATCATCAATGATCAAATTTCTTTTAAATCAAATATTATTCTTTATAGAAACACACACAAACAAAAAAAAAAGAATTTTAAAGTAAAATTAAGAAGAACATTAACATAGATGACATTGGGGAAAATAATAATAATAATAAGAAGACAACACCTTCAGTGAATCAGTATTATCTAGTTTGTGATAGAGTGAGGTAATGGCCAGCACAAGTACAATTTTAATCAGATTTATTCTGTTTTAATTAGTTTAATCACCATGACAACTTGTATTTTTAGTGAATGGGACAACTTTTTATTGAATTATTTGACAAACCACAATGTAATTATACATTGGATTATGAGGTAGTTGCATAATGTGACCTGATGAACTTCTAAGGAACGAAACGTCGTCTTTTGACAACAAGTGATTGGACAAGGTAATTTTATCTCATTATTAGTTGTTCACTTACGCGGTTTCCGTGGAACAGGAACCTTTTTCTTCTTTATGGAAAAAGAAACGTGTCCAGCTTCTCAGTACATAAGAGAGAATCCTAAATCCGTCAAAAAATGTCTTGTGGTTGCAACTTGTGCTAAAGAAACTAGCCTGTGAGGACCCACACACTCTCTAATACGGAATTTGGAGAGTGGATACCAAGTTGCTTTAGCTAACATTTTCAACCCAAATGCCTATGGATCAGAGTCGACATCCTCCGTAAGTTCCCTCAAGCTGTAGCCTTGCTTTGGTTGATGGCATAGCAAAAACTCTCTCACAGTAGTGTTGATTTTCTACTTACCGATACTGTCTGTGGGGGTTCTTGCTCAAGCGGTAGTTAGTTTAGCCCTTAAGATTGGGCAGTCGCGAGCTTACTCTGGCGGTACGGTCAGTAGTTGTGGGACGCAGCCACTAGTAGGCCTATTGCACTACACCTGCACTTGTATTAGTATTAGATAAAGCGTGGGTGGCCTGCTCTTGACACTCAGGCGTTTTAAAAATTTTCTGTGTATATTTCTCCTGAAAAAAATAAAAATCTAATAAATCTGTCTTTTTTGGCATTATATTTACCGTCTTTTGGTCTTAAAAATGGCATAGTTTCACATGAAATCAAATTCAAATATACGAAGATAAGAAAATAAGTTCTCAAAGAAATATATATATATATATATATATATATATATATATATATATATATATATATATATATATATATACAGGGTGATTCAGACTACCCGTGCACTATTTATAGCAAGAGAACGGTTTGAGTTAAATTACTGAAATAAAGGTTTTTATCACTAAATTGAATATGGGCTTTCTAATAAAAATATTTTCATCAATGCCAGTATACAGGGTATTCTAAAACTGGAGGTCACGGGTTCGAATCTCAAAGTTTTCTTAACTAAGCATGCAGATTTTTTTTACATAACTTAAAACGTATTAGTGAGAGGAGTATTTTGGTGAAAACAGAATGAATTTATCCTTTTCCGTTTCAAAATGGCGGCCATTTTTAAAGAAAAATCAACTTTTACGGAATACTCTGTAATTCTTTTATTATTTGACTTAAGTGACTCCTGATTCAATATACTTATTTGAAATGAGCTAAGCTTTGCAATGATATGTCATAAGACTACATTTATTAAAAAACTAAAATTTACAAAATTTTATAATTTTGAAAATTTTAACTTAAACAAAACTCGAAAATTCTAAATGTAAACATATGTCATATTGTATATCATCTTAAAGCTCTCGTTGAACTTAGCACGTTTGTAATTTACACTACTACCGTATCTCTTGTGGTTTTGTAGTAATAACGTAAAATGGATTTTTTCCATATAACTGCCATGTTAATTTAATGTTATGGCAACAATCAAAGGAGGACCATGCTATAAAGCCCTGAACGATTAACATGCAAATCATATGGAAAGATGACATTTTTATGTTATTTCTACAAAACTACAAGAAATACGGTAATAGTGTATATTACAAAGTTGCTCAATTCAACGAGAGCTTTAAGATGATATACAATATGACATATGTTTACATTTAGAATTTTTTAGTTTTGTTTAAGTTAAAATTTTCAAAATTATTAAATTTGAAAATTTTAGTTTTTTAATAAATGTGGTCTTGTGACATATCAAGCAAAGCTTAGCTCATTTCAAATAAGTATATTGAATCAGAAGTTATTTATTACAAATAAAAAAAGAATTACAGGGTATTCTGTAAATGTTGATTTTTCTTACAAAAATGGCCGCTATTTTGAAAAGGAAAAAGATAAATTCATTCTGTTTTCACCAAAATGCTCCGTTCACTAATACGTTTAAAGTTATTAACAAAAATCTGAATGCTTACTTAAGAAAATTTTGAGATTCGAACCCGTGACCTCCAGTTTTGGAACACCCTGTATACTGGCATTGATGAAAAGATTTTTATTGGAAAGCCCATATGCGATTTAGGGGTAAAAACTTTATTTCATGATCTTAACTCAAACCGTTCTCCTGCTATAAATAGTGCTATAAATAGGGTGGTCTGAATCACCCTGTATATTTTAATAAAATCTACTTTACGTATTAAAGATGAATTAATTTTAATAATCAAGTACAATAACAAAATTTCAGCTCTGTAGATGAAATATGTTTCTTGTGGGAATTACACGAAAACATGCAGATACTTCTGGCCTCCAAAGCAATTTGAGTAGTTGTAAGAACTGAAAATAAAAATTGTAACTTACGTCATAATTACAACTTTAGAAGTTATTTAAGGAAAAATTTTAGAAAACAGTTTTTTTATGCACAAACCTAACCTTTGAACACACATTGGAAAGTTCCACGATTTCTTAAGTCTACCGTTACTCAGGACTTCTCTGTGTTTCAGTTTTAGTATATTTCTATAGCAATTAGTTCCGTCGTTAATGACTTTGGTATTGTTCCAGCGGCGTACTTACCCGAGATGAAGTGTTCGGGCTTCGTGAACATCAAAATCAAATGATCAAATTGGTAATCAATGACCATGTAATCCTTCAGTACTTTCTAGTCGAGAGATTCCCGACATAAGGGACTCAGACGCCAGGGTTATATAGGAAACTGTTCGTTTCTGCTCAGGGAACCGATAAGTGTTTTTACCTCCCATATTTCGGGTGACTGGTTGAAGCGAAATGAGACACTGTTGGACTGTGTAATTCTTGCACTAGACCGCTGTCGGTGTTGGCTATTTCATTTGTGGTTGTAATATTAACAATATTAAATACATACACACATACGATCGGATTATAAGGATTTGAAACAATTCGAGCGATGATTGCAAAACGAGCGAAAGAAGAGGGTTTACTTATTTATTCTGATCACTATTTTAGCCGAGAAAACGTCTTAGAGGGTATCATAGTTTAGTAATAACTCTCTAATACCCCTTTAACCTACAGATTATTTTTGCACCAATTTCTGTTTGTTAAAGTTAATAATCGTAAGGGAAAAGCTAATATATAATAGCTGTATAAATTTTCATAAAATATAAGGTTTAAATTATTAGCAGCATGGAACCCAGTGAAACAGAAATATAAAACTATGACAGTCAACAAAACAAAAAGTCTTGATGTAACAGCTAAATAAGTCCATAACAAATTACCTTTAGGCTATTCCATGTTTTTCATTAAATGAACGTTTCGTAAATGAATATTGTCTTTTTATTAGTTATGAGAACCGATAGAAAGATAAGTAGTCAAAATAGTGGATGGGTAAAACTACTGTTAAAACAAAAAAATAAGTGCATTCTCTGCATAATATGAGCACATTAGCGAACTAAAGTAGTAAATTCTATCAACAACGTTTTCATACAGCTAAAGGGACATGATACAAAATTCTGAATTCTTTGTAGACATCATGTAAGTTATAACTATTACATATTTCACAGTCTATGACTCACATCCGACAGTTTCCTGGACATAAACCTCCTACCCGTGACACCTTGTTAGAAACCTTACACTAGTGATAACTGGCTCGTGTTATTTGGTTGGTCTCGAGATTGCCACACTTGAGATGGTTCGAAAAATATGATGTGATCGCGCACAAGATCATTCCACACAAAACCGTAAATTTTAATTTTTATGTGTTGTACTTTAAAATAGTTCACTTGTTTTGCTATATTCTTTGGCCGAACAGATATTTGGATTAATGTTTGTAAATACTAAGTTAATATATATAAGATTAAGTTTTAGGCCTACTCAAGGAAAAAATATAGTATTGAGAAAGTAGAGATTTTATTGAGTCTCCGTGTAAAAAGTGAGTAGCTTTGTATGTTGCAAGAAAAAAACGTTTTTCAAAGAATAGTAATAAAGCCGTGTCATAAAAAATACAGGTGAGTATGATGTAATCTAATATGAGGAAAGTATTAATGTATATATATACTGAAATCCAAGGTTCCAGCAAATTTATAAAAACTTTTGAAATAAGTTAGTTTTGCAATAAAAATAATAAATCATCTGTCAGTATAGTAGCAAAGACGCGACTTTGTCATAACCTTCCATTAGAATTCAAAAAAATGTAAGATTTTAAATTATTGAGGTAAAAGCAAAAGTGTTGGTGAAAAAAGTTGCCTCTACTGTCAAAGTACGAACCACCTGCACAGGCCTGTAAACACATTGTAGCCACAAAGTATCTAAGTGACATTATAAAGCTATTTATAATTTTTTGAACTTTATGCTGGTGATTATGGCTGTTCAAATAGATAAAAACCCATAGATTTAAACAATTAGCATGTTTCAATGCAAATTAATAATAGAAAAATCAAACAAGAAATTATAACATCAATAAAATACCCCCGTCGTAGCAGACCTGCGTACTCAGCGAATTTCCAATGGGATTTTTGTATATATCTATTTCCCCATAAAATCCATGGGGATGAGAGTATGTAGGTTTGCCGCCATATGGGTTTTGTTGTGAAATATATGTTAAACCCTACCTAGTGATTGTACATACCAAGTTTTATAAGGCTATGGTGTTCTTTTTATTTTCCCCATAATCCCTATAGGGGTGAGTACGTAGGTTTGCCGCAATATGGGTTTTCTAAGCAAATATAAGTTAAACGCTTCCTAATGAATGTACATACCAAATTCTATCAAGATATGTCAATAAATAAGTAAGGTACAAGGTTTTGTTGATTTCCCATAAGAATAACATGGAAAACATACTTTTTGGATTTTCTCCATAACCATTTAGGCTAGGTAAACAATTCAAAATACTAGATTGTTTGGTTTTTTAAGCTCTTTTAAATAGTTTAAGTTGAAATTGTTGAATTTTCTAAATAAAAGTAAAAAAAGCCAAAAACCAGTATACTAAGAAGATACTGGTATAAATCTACTAAGCACCAATAATTTCCGGCAAGACAGCATTACGAGAGGTATGAGCAGTGAGCTCAGTCACGCCACAGCTTACGACCTTCAATGCTTTGACGAACAGTTTGAGAAATCCCACCAAATTCGTAAGACGACGAGGGAAATGATTTTTAATGCAAGTGCATTTCTTGGGGAAATGGTGATAGCTTTCAAGATCCAAAAGATCGTCAACAGGGTGGTGAAAGATGGTATTCTAGTTCACCGTTCTGTTTTGGAAGGCTTAAGATGGTGCGCATAAAAATTATGATAAACACTCTTATTTTAGAAGATGTGGTACAGCTATTTAAGAGGCCGGAACGTTTCGAAAAAGTTCGGGAATACAATGACGACTCCTGCCGGATTCCATACTTGCTGCCGGAAACTCTGATAAGCTAGGTAGGAGAGTATGAGCGAATTTTCTAGCTCTGGCGACCAGTCCTATTTGGAGAAAAAAACTTTAGGAAAAGCAACGGTAAAGATGTGGTGGAAATTTCAGTGATAACTTTTAAGGCTCTAAACCAGATGATATTGATGTGAAAGCTGAAACCACGATCTGGGAAATTGTGTGGATATGAGTCATGCAAGTCTACACAACATCCGTTTACACCTTCGCTGCTGACGTTGTATCTATACAACGTGCCTAGCCCGAGCCAGGAACTAGTGTTGTTAAAGTACAACGCTGTGTTATTGTACACAAAGCGAACCAGTGTAGGGCCGACGTGAATCGGCCAATAGTGAGCGACGTGCTTTCTGGTGTTGTGCTCTCGGGGAAGGTATTTTATGATTTTTATGCACTATAAGTTAGAATAAAATGATTTTAGTGGTTTTCTAGGAAACCGAAAAGAAAAATGGTATTCCTATGGAAACGTTAACTTTCATTGAATTATTTAATTAATAATTAACAAAATGACTTATTCATAGCTTGATAAAATTTAAATAGTAAATGGTTTAGTTGATTTTCTTCTACTGCTAGACTTTTTGGCTACATTGTGTCTGAAGTTAAAATAGCAAATTTATATACTGTAGCTAAAGTTAATTTGAAATTATGTTAAGATGGTTATTTTAATTAAATATATTCCTTGCCTCTAATACTCACAAACTTAGTATTGTTTTTATTTCATGATTTAAACAACTTTTTTACATTTTCTAATGGAAACTTCTTTCATTCAATAAATCTACAAGTTATACATTTTTTATTGAAATTTTTGAAGGATATGGGAATTTTAAATACTAAATCCACACAGTTTCCCAGATCGTGGTTTCGGCTTTCAGATGGCTATCTTTTAATTGAGAGCTATATACGTTATCACTGGAAGTTTTACCATATCTTAACAGTTTCCTTTTCTTATGTTTTTTGTTAATCTAGGGTTGGTCACTAGAGCTGGAAAACTCAATCATACTCCCGCTTATTTGAGGTAACGGCAGCCTGTGTGTTTGTTAATCTAGGGTTGGTCACTAGAGCTGGAAAACTCAATCATACTCCCGCTTATTTGAGGTGCCGGCAGACTGTGTGTTTGTTAATCTAGGGTTGGTCACTAGAGCTGGAAAACTCAAGCATACTCCCGCTTATTTGAGGTGCCGGCAGCCTGTGTGTTTGTTAATCTAGGGTTGGTCACTAGAGCTGGAAAACTCAATCATACTCCCGCTTATTTGAGGTGCCGGCAGCCTGTGTGTTTGTTAATCTAGGGTTGGTCCCTAGAGCTGGATAACTCAATCATACTCCCGCTTATTTGAGGTGCCGGCAGCCTGTGTGTTTGTTAATCTAGGGTTGGTCACTAGAGCTGGATAACTCAATCATACTCCCGCTTATTTGAGGTGCCGGCAGCCTGTGTGTTTGTTAATCTAGGGTTGGTCACTAGAGCTGGATAACTCAATCATACTCCCACTTATTTGAGGTGCCGGCAGCCTGTGTGTTTGTTAATCTAGGGTTGGTCACTAGAGCTGGACAACTCAATCATACTCCCACTTATTTGAGGTGCCGGCAGCCTGTGTGTTTGTTAATCTAGGGTTGGTCACTAGAGCTGGAAAACTCAATCATACTCCCACTTATTTGAGGTGCCGGCAGCCTGTGTGTTTGTTAATCTAGGGTTGGTCACTAGAGCTGGATAACTCAATCATACTCCCGCTTATTTGAGGTGCCGGCAGCCTGTGTGTTTGTTAATCTAGGGTTGGTCACTAGAGCTGGATAACTCAATCATACTCCCGCTTATTTGAGGTGCCGGCAGCCTGTGTGTTTGTTAATCTAGGGTTGGTCCCTAGAGCTGGATAACTCAATCATACTCCCGCTTATTTGAGGTGCCGGCAGCCTGTGTGTTTGTTAATCTAGGGTTGGTCACTAGAGCTGGATAACTCAATCATACTCCCGCTTATTTGAGGTGCCGGCAGCCTGTGTGTTTGTTAATCTAGGGTTGGTCACTAGAGCTGGATAACTCAATCATACTCCCACTTATTTGAGGTGCCGGCAGCCTGTGTGTTTGTTAATCTAGGGTTGGTCACTAGAGCTGGATAACTCAATCATACTCCCGCTTATTTGAGGTGCCGGCAGCCTGTGTGTTTGTTAATCTAGGGTTGGTCACTAGAGCTGGATAACTCAATCATACTCCCGCTTATTTGAGGTGCCGGCAGCCTGTGTGATGTCCCGGAGGAGTCGCTCTTGTATTCCTGAACTTTTTCTTCACGTTCTAGTCTCTTCGATGCCTTTACTTAATCTCCTAAAATAAAATTGCTCGTCATCCTCTTTTATGTGCACGATCTTAAGGCTTCCAAACACAACGGTCAGCTAGTAAATACTGTCTTACATTGCCCTGTTGACAATCTTTTGGTGCGAGCCATCACCGTTTCTCCGAGCAATATGAGAAAGCATTTCTATCATCTTCTTATGAGTTTAGAGGACTTTCTTTCACTGTTCGTCACAGCACTGAAGGTCATAAACTGTGTCGTGACATAGCTCTCTGCTCATACATACCACTCTCGATACTGTCTAACCGGGAGTTATTGACACTCACTATATTTCGACCATTATATTCTTGGTCAACCATGTATTGATTTGTTTTTATGTACTGTAATTCTAAGTGTTTTAAAAGCCATGTAGAAAGTAGCTGTCCATCGGGAGCCAAAAACGAGTGTACAGTCGGAGAATTACCCTTATCCCGGTTACCTAGGGCCCGATGCTTCGTTTACCGATACAACGTACGTGCTGGGGTCGCCCGTGAACCCTGCATCCATGCCTGTAATCCTGCTTCCCTGTAATTCCTTTAATTCCTGCTAGTAATCCTGGTCGCCTCTACATCCATGCCGCACATCACACAATAGTAATCCTGGTCGCCTCTACATCCATGCCGCACATCACACAATAGTAATCCTGGTCGCTTCTACATCCATGCCGCACATCACACAATAGTAATCCTGGTCGCCTCTACATCCATGCCGCACATCACACAATAGTAATCCTGGTCGCCTCTACATCCATGCCGCACATCACACAATAGTAATCCTGGTCGCCTCTACATCCATGCCGCACATCACACAATAGTAATCCTGGTCGCCTCTACATCCATGCCGCACATCACATAATAGTAATCCTGGTCGCCTCTACATCCATGCCGCACATCACATAATAGTAATCCTGGTCGCCTCTACATCCATGCCGCACATCACATAATAGTAATCCTGGTCGCCTCTACATCCATGCCGCACATCACATAATAGTAATCCTGGTCGCCTCTACATCCATGCCGCACATCACATAATAGTAATCCTGGTCGCCTCTACATCCATGCCGCACATCACATAATAGTAATCCTGGTCGCCTCTACATCCATGCCGCACATCACATAATAGTAATCCTGTCGCTAAAGCTACAAAAAACTCGCGGCAGATACAATGTAGCCAAACGGTTCAACATTAGAAGAGAATGAACTAAATAGTTTACTCTTTTAATTTTACTCTGCTATGAATAAGTCCGTTTGTGAGATTTTATAAAATTATTAGAGTGGTTTCCTAGGAAACAGAAAATTAAAAATAAATAAATAAAAATTAGTCTGAAATCTATTTATAGTGACTTTTATAAGTGTTTTGTACATTTATTCGAACAATTTCACTCTTTTCAATTCACAGAAACATACTAAAACGTGAAGTAAAATATATCGATTTTTTATGTTTCGTTTAGTAAAATTTTAACACACATTTGTAACATCTTTCATTTTGGACCCAAGTTCAGATTTTGTTGACCAATTAATCAATTAACGATTCCCATGCTCGTAATGACAGCTATCCAAACAAAATGTTGTTTACAGAATTTAAAAGTTTTCATGTATACTTAAGTTTTACGTTATTCCACTTAAGTTAATAATAGAATGTTTTGCATATTAATGTATAAATTATTAATATATATTATGTCAACGTTTACTGGTGAGATGAATAAATATATAAAGTGGTATATTATTGTAGTGAATATGTTTATAGTTTTAAAGTGGATCTGCCGTTGGAAAGGGTTTAAAATTTTGTTTTCCACTACCTAAAAGTTTAATTCAGTACCAATGAAACCACTTTTATATTTAAGATTTTACTGAGACCCCTACAGTTACAGTCTGCTTGGAAAAATCCTATTAATATCTTTGACGAGTATGCATTTGAACCGCAATCGTCGTTTTGTCAAATTCCATTTATTTAAAATAGGTAGTCTTGGAAAATAAAAACCTTAAAGTTGTTTCTACCCTCCGTTTACATGTTATAAATTTATATGATTTTATAATATGTGTTGGAAAGGTTGAACGACCACTCCAAACAAAATGCTAATAAAGGGTTGTAAAAGCATAGTGCTGGACATTACTACACGGGGCTGCATGCCTGCAATGTGCACATTACAATGGCCAAGTCGTATTACACTGTATCTAGTGACAACAGTGATTCCACATTTGCCACTGTAATATCATTATACAGGAATGATTGCCAAACATTAAAAGACATAAAAATGTATCTACGACTGTTACAATAAGCCCCAACAATAATAATACATGTAAAATCACGAATAGAAAACTTTTTTTAACAAAAATCAGTTGCATAGTGAGCTCTTAAGGATACAGGAGTTGCATCAAAATACAAGTTATAGACCAATGAGAGATTAGGAATATTGCGAAAGTGGTGTTATAATGTAAATTACAAGTTAGTACATTAATTAATTGTTCCATGTTGCATAAAATACTACAAATTCATAGAGAATTTAAATTCTTTCTAATTTTCATCTATAGTTTAAACTCACAGAATATATCACAATATAACAATGGTAGCAGTGTAGCAACTTATTTTGGGTATTTTAAAGCGAGTGGTAGGCTTTAATTATGCATAAATCATACTAAGCATATATTCAAAGTACATATTAAAGTAGATGTAATTTATTCATGCAGACGATGACTGAGAAATTTACATTATGTATTCACTATAGTATTCACAACATAGCGTAACGTTAAACTGAAGGAAAAGTAGTTAAAATTAAATAAAAAAAACAAATATTACCAGTCAGTGTGACTCAAACAAAATAATATAATTATTTAAAAATTGAATGAATCGGTTCAAAACTTGTTGTAAATGAAAAATTACTATTTGAAAATCACCAATAATGGGTTTAAAAATAAATTATGGTGTCATTAATGTAAAGTATTCGTTTTTGGTGTTTAATTTAACAGTAAATAGAGATATCACATGACAGACCATGCACTGTGACCATGTGACCAGATTTGACACCTCCTGAGTTCTTATTTAGTACTGTTTTTTAGGGAAATATCACTCAGGACTAAAGTCGATCTAAAGTAACAGATTTGGCCGGAAATAAAAACCATTTTGTTGGAGATGGTACGGGAAGTCATGGCTCAAAGTCCGAAAATCTGTTCAAACCCAAAAATGCAACCATACTGACCTGTTTAGGCGTTCGCTCTTAGGAATCATCTTAAATTCGCTTTTACAGCTCCTCTTTTGTCCCTGGCGTACCATCCTGTAAGAATCTGCATTTGATAAAAGACCAAAAAAAAAAAAAAAAAAAAAATTGATCAGGAGCTGTCAAATTTGTTGAGCGGACGACGAATATCCTTTTACTGCACGTATAGTACGATAGTGCCGATATCATAGTGCTGATACTAGTAAAACATCACAAACAAAAACGCTACCTTCATGACACGATATTAAAAAAATGTTAAAACCACATTCCTATTTTTGAAAATACCCTACCGGTGACATTTCAGAATTGTGCCTTTTCGTTGCCTCACCCTGTGTTGCTAAAAGTACAATACAATATTACATTTTGTTAAAAACATTTGAAATATTTAATGCCCCAACTAAATAAAAAATAAAAAAAGTAAAAAAATAAAAACTAACTAAATAAATAAAAAAACAATACAAATATAACTGCTAAAACTAGATGTCCTAAACAGTTGTTTGGTCAAGAGCAGTTTTGTATTTTTATTTTATATTTGACAACATTTCTACTCAAATTTAAAACAATTAAATGAGCTCAAACTTTAATATGAGTTGATGAAGAGGTGGAATAATTAACGATTCCCGTCGAAGTTTACTTAGAGGAATTATTAATTTGACAAAATCATTACGTCAACGCTTCGGATAGCAGACTTATTATACCGTCTTTATTGATTATTCTATTTACATTATTCACACATATGTAACCTAATTATTAGAAAACAGAATTTATAATGAAATTAACTAATCGATAAAAAGGGATAAATAAGGCAATACTTTTAGATATTATTTTCGGGTTTCTAAATGTATTATCCACTATATAAAACAGACGATTCTGAGAAGTTTTAAAGTCTAATTTTATTACAAAATTAACGTATTCATCTGATGACTTGATGGACACTCAATGTTTTCAAATCGATCTTTTTTGCCAAAGGGTGGTTTTATGGCGGAAATATATGTTATCTATAATCTTTAATGATTAGTTCTGTTTTTTTATAATTTTTTTATAAATCAATCAAGTTAGGAGCTTTAAAAAATTCATTGTTTTTACATAAAAAATTAGCTCGTTGTTTAACAAGTAATACCGTAGAGAATCGCTTCTATTCTTCGTAGTAGAATAATCTTTGTAATCCATAATACAAAAACGAGAAAGTAATATATTGGTCGCGGATCAGTTTTATGAGAAAGATTAGGAGTGTGAGGTTCAATAGTAACTATGAAACTCAAACGTTTTGCCCTAAACTGTTTTTAAAATAGTTTTAGGCTCCTAATTGTCTTCAATGTCTAAAGACTCAGCTGGTCTTCTGGTCTAAGACATCAGTAACCACCCATACTACACTAATTTAATTAATATTAGTTATAAAATACGCCGTATGAAGTTAATGATGGCGTCTTAAAAAGCGATTAAGTTCAGGAACCTAATGCTCATGTTTAAATGTCATCTCTTGATTAAAAACTTCTCGTACTCTCCTTGTTTTTTTATTTTTTTATTTTTTATTATTAATTTGATGTTACAGTGTTATACGTTTGTATCATAACACCACAACATGATTACGACAAACATTTATGCTATGTCTTTCTTCTATTTAACGCTACATAAAGTTTCGGACCCTAACATATTTTAATACAAGTTTTTCAATTTAATCTTTTAATCAGTCATAACAAAGTTTTGATTCAAAAGGAAAACATTATTAAAATATTTTACCACTACAGTCGAAAACATTTTATAAACAATATGGTATTTAATTTGGTATGGTTACAGTGGTGATATTTGTTATTCCTGGCAAATACATATCAGAACATATTACGGCAAGAATAAAATATGTCCTGAAGCACAACAGGTATGACTACAACAAACTGGCGTTTTTTTTACTTCAAATGTTGCACAGTGCATTAACAATTACCAAGGGGTAAGATTTGAGGATATCCCGGGTGTTTATAAAGTCTTTCCCTAGTAAAGAAACCGAATCGTATAAACACAACTGAGGTAAAATAAAGTTTTATTTTAAATTGTAACAAGTGACTCCTTAACTTTATTTGCGCACAATCTAAATACACTTCGGTGTTCGCCTTGAGATATCTGTAAATCTTCTAGGAGACATTTTAGTTAGCTTTTTTTTATTAAGAACAGTTTTATATTTTTTGTTAACTTTTACCTAAGTAATGGACGTTTCTTTATTTATTATTATCTCTTTTAGAGATACTAAATTAGGAACTGGAGAAGAATAAACCAAATCTCTGACAAACCCCTAAATAAAGAAATCCAAAGAGGTCAAGTGTGGTGAACGAGGTGACAATTTGGGCAGGCTGTCAGGATTTAATATGAATTATATGTTACCTGCATTGTTGTCAATCAGTTGAGTTTAGAGGTTAAAAACTAATGAGAAAAAACTAGGTTAAATTCCCTTGAAAGCAAGAAATGTAACATGCATGTGGCTATAATAGTGTCCATGAAGCAAAGCTAAGAAATCAGGGCAATGCTTTGTGGACACCTTTCGGTGAAACCAAAATTGTCTCCTATTATACATTTTGCTGATACAGTATATATTAAGTTCTAGTTAAACTGGTTGTGCAATAATGACTACACTTTTGATAGTTATCTTATTTGTTCATGAATATAAACTCATTTTTACTCACTCGTTTTTATTTTTATTTAGCAGTCTTGGTATGGTTGAAATCAGCAATATTAAATAATTTCTATAACCAACATTTAGGATAGAAGAGTATGTTTTACTCCTGAAGATATTGTGTTATAAAATTTTAAATATACACCAAGCCTTTTATACAGATTCATATACGAATTTCCTATTTGAAAAGATCATTATTTACTAATAATGTACTTCATTGATTAAAGTTCATTATTGGTGATTGTGAGTTTAAATTTTGATACTAAGTAAATTATTATCTACTTTTTCCATCATTGGTTTTGCTAATTAATGATCGAAAATGTCCAAAATAGTTTATTAAACAAAAACAAACTGCATTGAATTGTAACATCGTCTAAACTTGACATTTTCAGCACAAACAAGAATATTTTCCTTAGAAATTAAAAATGAGTGAATCTAACTGTTCATTACTGAACTAATAAGTCGAAAGTTAGATAGTCTTTCTTTTTTCTCAGTGGAAAATATTCAAGTGAAATTCTTAAACATTTGTATTAAAAAACATTCATCTTAAAAGTATGTGAGCTTTAACAACTTAAACTAACAAAACAAAATATTGCTTATTATTTACTTTACGTTTAAAATCTAAGTAGTCCATAAAACCAATTTTATTAGACTCTCGCACTCCCTAAATAAAAGTTTGGTTCCCTCACAGTTTTCCAAATGTTATTTCAGAATCTTGTACGACTTACTCCAGCAATGTAGCGTGAATAATGCAAACCCTTGGAATCAATAAACGACGACTGGTAGATCCTTCCTGCTTTTTATCTCGATCTTGTTTACCAAGGTAGGAAATGTACAACAAACACGACTCACAATTCTGTAAAACTGGGGTTCAACCCAAAACTTCTAACCAATATAATTTCTTTCACAACTCAAAGACTTATAACTATAGATAAAACCGGGTTTTTATTTAATGTTTCTCATAAATGTTTTAACGCTTTTTATAGAGTTTTTTTTAATAGATCTCATGAGTTAAATCATTAAAATGTTCTAGTGCCCTCAGATTCTTTGATACCCTAACTTTTATGCAACATTTTGTTTACCTTTGCATACAAAACCATTTACTTATTCCCATAGCGGTCACCCCTCGGGTTTCACAAATATATTAAATATTAAAATCTAAACTACCAAGACAACATATAGTATGGAAATTAATGTGTAAAGCATTTCTAATAAATCCCAGCCCCACAGGTAAAGGTGGAGAGAACTGTTCGATATTTCGGTAAGTGAGAAACCTTATCATTCGTATAATTATGAAGATGGTTTTTACTAGTGAACTAGTATTCACTTAATCCTTATTAGGGAATATAGCATCCACAAGCCATTGCTTATAAGTAGTATTGTTTGTCTGGAGACTGATGCCCCCCCCCCCCCTAACAGAGGCTAATTTGCGTACTTCTCGAAAACTCGTTTGGAAGATTCGACTTTTTATTATTCATTTGCTTATTAATTACCACTTGCAGCTGCCGACCACCCACTTCGTAAGTGCGCTTTGGAAACGCATAGCTCATTAAGTGTTATGAAACTCTTTTAACAAACGGTGGTGTTGACGATGGTGGGTCAACGGTGGGTCAACGGTGGGTCAACGGTGGGGCAATTGTGGGGCAACGGTGAGGATGATGGTGGGGCAATGGTGGGGAAAAAGCAGTGTGCTTTTGGGGCACATTATTCATGAAGTGTAATGAATCTGTTTAAACGTACGGGGGTTAGGAAAATGGTGGGGCAACGGTGGGGAAAACATTTTGTGAATGTACTTTTTAAATTGAATAATAAAAAATAGAATACTTTAATTTTTTGTTTGTTTATAGTGTGTTTTGGAAACACATGAATCATAAATACTAATAAAACTATTTTAAACATTTGTTTCATGTACTTTCAAAATGAACTTTATTTTATTTTTATTTTTAACTTATGCACATAACACATTGTGTTGCATATAATGCAGTCAATTAGTGTTTACCATAGAAAGAAATTGGGGTAGTTTTGATTTCTTTTGTTTCTTATGTTTTTTGGGGTGCTGAATCCGAATCTGAGGTTTGCTAACAAAATTTCTTGACGGAACATAGTCAAAAATGGAAAAAAATGTGAAAAATTCTTATTTTTTTGTAATTTTTTGCTTATAACTCAAGAACTATTAACTTTTCGTAAATAATGTATATTATAAAAATTAAAGTACACGAAATTTGCTACAAAATGCTTCCTCTATTTGTTATTCTCCGATGAACCGTTTGGGCTCCAGGGCGGTTTGAATATTGGAGTTTTACTGAATTTACCTATAGGAAATACGCTCTTACGGTAGTAGTCACGGTAAGACCTAAGACCGGGACCATGTTACTTTTTCGTGTTAAGGTCCCCCAAAGCCAAAAACACCGTTCATTCAAACTGATATTTATGTATATACATATTATACATGTATATATGTATATGTCAGTTAACACGATAACTTTTGAACCAAAACTCCGATTTTGATAAAATTTGGTACAGGGGTGTAAGGCAGCATTTACTTGATCGAGTTCGCAAACCAGAATGATCGGACAACATTAACGGGGTTTTATGGGGTTTTAAAAGGGTTACCTTTTGGTTTTTGGCTTTTTTAACCTTAGTTTATAAAATTCAACAAATTTAGCCTAAACTATTTAAAAGAGCTCAAAAAACAAACAATTTGGTATTTTCAATTTTTTATTTAGCTTATATGGTTATGAAGAAAATCCAAATATAAGTTTTCCATGGTTTTCTTATGGGAAATCAACAAAACCCTCTATCTTGCTTATTTATTGACATAGTTATTTATTGCTTATTTATATACATATGTTATGTACATTCATTAGAAAAGGTATATACTTTATTTACTTGCAAAATCCATATGGCGACAGACCTATATACTTCCCCCATCGGGTTTATGGTGAAAATAAAATAGCAGAAATTGATCAAATTTGGTATGCACATTCGTTTATGCAAGTTTTAACTTATATTTGCTTACAAACCTTTTCTAATGAATGTACATAACATATGTATAAATCTATGTCAATAAATAAGCAAGATAGAGGGTTTTGTTGATTTCCCATAAGAAAACCATGGAAAACTTATATTTGGATTTTCTCCATAACAATATAAGCTAAATAAAAAATTGAAAATACCAAATTGTTTGTTTTTTTTAGCTCTTTTAAATAGTTTAGGTTAAATTTGTTGAATTTTATAAACTACGGTTAAAAAAAGCCAAAAACCAAAAGGTAACCCTTTTAAAACCCCATAAAACCCCGTTAATATTGTCCGATCATTCTGGTTTGCGAACTCGCTCAAGTAAATGCTGCCTTACACTCCAGTACCAAATTTTATCAAAATCGGAGTTTTGGTTCAAAAGTTATCGTGTTAACTGACATATACATATATACATGTATAATATATATATACATATATATCAGTTTGAATGAACGGTGTTTTTGGCTTTGGGGGACCTTAACACGAAAAAGTAACATGGTCCCGGTCTTAGGTCTTACCGTGACTACTACCGTAAGAGCGTATTTCCTATAGGTAAATTCGCTAAAACTCCAATATTCAAACAGCCCTGGAGCCCAAACGGTTCATCGGAGAATAACAAATATGGGGTGCATTTTGTAGCAAATTTTGTGTAATTTAATTTTTATAATATACATTATTTACGAAAAGTTAATAGTTCTTGAGTTATAAGCAAAAAATTACAAAAAAATAAGAATTTTTCACATTTTTTCCATTTTTGACAATGTTCCGTCAAGAAATTTTGTTAGCAAACCTCAGATTCGGATTCAGCACCCCAAAAAACATAAGAAACAAAAGAAATAAAAACTACCCCAAAAATTTCTAGCGAGGGGAACTTTTGAATACAAATTTACTGGATTAATAGCTACATTTTTGTTTTGTTGTATCACTATCACTATCACTATCACTATCATTTTATTTATCCCTCAGGGGCAGTGGGCTTTCCACTGTACGGGTGTTTCTTGGCGACCCCGGGGTACCTGAGCCAAGCTGTGAGACCCTCCTCACAGTTCTTCCCGAGCTAGGGCCTTTCTTCTCACCTTTCAGGTCTTAGCTCACCGTCTTTATTCTTTCCTGAGCTAACCTTGCTCACCTTCTTGTTTTCGACCCCGAATCAAGGGTGTCTTTCCACCTTCTTTCGACCGGCGCACGCTGGGGGGTCTTGGGAGTGTCCCTGTTGTGTTGCAGGGACTGATGTGTGCCTCGCACTGCCGATGGTCTCCTCCAGTGTGTCGTCAGAGGCCAGCCGCTTCGGACCTTAGTCAGGAAGTGCGGCATGGATGCAGAGATCGGACTCTGCATTGCCACGGGCGACCCCCAGCACGTCCGGCACATTTTGTGTATCTGTGATGGGCAAACGGAGGTTTCGGGCCCCAGAGTTCTGGGGTAGGGGTGTCTTATCTCCTACGGGGGGGTAGACCTCCGAGGGTGCACCCGCTCCCGGCCAATGAAGGGCCGCCTCTTGCCGCACGATGCGCTGGTGCAACAAAAGTATGGATTTTAAAATGCAAAACACGAACGATGGTGAGATAGAGCAGGCCGCCTTTAAGCGCAGCTCAAGACTGCAGAGGTCTCCGACCTTGAACACTGGAACGCCGACGAAGGGTATTAAAACCATCCCCCGCCGGTGCCATTCAAGGCTCTTGGTGGTACCGGATCGTCGTCCAAATCCGGACAGAAGAAGGAGAAGATCGGTATGGCAATGGAGGTGGCCGAGCCGGCAACACCATTAACCAATATCCAAGGGATTCCTCCCAGGAAGAGCCCTCTTCGTGCGGCATTCGAGCTGCAAATGCTTCGGCAGCAGCAGGACGACGCCCACGAGGAGGAAGACTCACGTCTGAAGCAGATGAAAGCTCTTTTGAAGGAGATGGCCAAGGCCCTCTTAATTCAAAAGAACGTGAACAAGGCGATCAAAGAGGGGATCCCGAATCTCGAAGATGCTCTAGAAGAAATCGAGGAATGCCGGGAAATCAGGCTAAAGGCAGTGAAGCAGGAGCGCGATGTCACGAACCGAGTCATCTCTGCTTCACCTCAAGCTCACCTGGCTGAGTCCCAGACTCAAGCCAGAAAGCAAAAGAAGAGGCAGAGCGGTTCTTCGCCGGGAAGCTCTGAGCTTGTTGAGGTGGACTCGGTGCCGAGACCGGTTTTCGTCACTGCGGCATCGCAGACATCTCCTGTCCAGGCTACTGAGTCCGCCCCGGGCGCTGCCGTGATTCCAGCGGCTACTCCTGCAGAGGTTCCTGCTCCGGCGGCTAATCCTTCCTTGGCAGAAAACTCTGCCTCAACACCTTTGGGGGGCTGGAAGACGCGCCTGTCTAAGAAAGAAAGGAGGAGGCAGTAGCAAGTGGAGGCGGCTTCGAAAAGTGCGTCGAGGGTGGAGCGGACGCAAGTCTCAAACCCGGTTGGGGAGGCCTCTGGCAAGTCTGCCAGAAAGCCTAAACAACCCAGGCCTAAGAAGCCCAGGACGGAGGCAATCTTGATCAAGCCCTTAGGGGGGCGATCTTTTGCCGATGTTCTGGGTCAGATTAGATCGCAGGCCAAACCGGAAGAGACCGACACCGTTATCAAGTCTATTCGGCGAACCCAGAACGGGGATGTCCTCCTCGAACTGGGGAAGTCGAGTGACAAGATCGGTTTTGCCGCTTCCCTCAAGACTGCACTTGGGGACAAAGGCTCCATCAAGGCCCTAGAACCGAAGTGTTCGGTCGAGATTCGGGACCTTGATGCCCTCTCCACCGAAGATGAGGTGACCCGTGCGATCCAGGTGGCACTCCCGGAGATACCGGCTGATGGCGTGAGGGTATGGCTGACAAAGCCTAACCGAAGTCAACTCCGGATGGCTGTTGCTGAGATGAGCGAAAAGCACGCCAATAAGCTGCTTAGCCTTCAGCACCTCAGAGTCGGTTGGGTCAGTTGCAGGCTCAAACAAAGGGTGGTAGTTTCAAGATGCTTCCGCTGTCTCGGTTTCGGCCACTCCTCCCGAAACTGTAAAGGGCCCGACAGGAGTGCCAACTGCTTCCAGTGTGGAAGCCAGGGCCACAAACGCAAGGAATGTTCCTCGAGCCCCTCCTGCTTCCTCTGCAAGGATTCAGGCTCCAGTGCCCTCGGTCACTTACCCGGGTCTGGTCAATGCGGTGCCTTCAGAGCCGCACTTGAACAGGCAAAAGGCAGCGGCCGGTAATTCGCATCCTCCAGGCCAACCTTCATAGATCCTGGGGAGCTGATAACCTTCTAGATCAGCTCGCCCGAGAACTTGGTGCTGACGCGCTCCTTATCAGCGAACAGTATCGGGACAGAGACCCAAACATTTGGATCTCCGACAGCCTCGGTACTGCTGCATTTTGGGCACGTAATACACGAGATGTCTTGGTGCGGAGTCTCGGGCACGGCCGAGGATTCGTCTGGGTTCGGTGTGGGGACGTGACTATCTTCAGTTGCTACCTCACACCCAACGAGGCCGTCCAGGACTTCCGCGACAAGATAGATAGCCTAGAGGAGTGCGTTCTCGGCACCAACGGGCATGTCGTCGTTGGTGGCGATTTCAACGCCAGGGCTGTCGAGTGGGGAATGCCCTCTACCAGCTCCCGGGGGAAATACATCCTGGATTTCATCGCCAGGGCCGGTCTTGTCGTCCTCAACCAGGGCGACACACCTACTTTTCGGCGCCCCGGGCAGAGAGGCACGATCCCCGATGTCACCTTTGCGTCTGAGTCGCTCCTTCCGAGGATCTCTGGCTGGAGGGTTGTGGAGGACTACACGGGTAGCGACCACCAATACGTCGTGTTTGACCTGCATGATCAGGCAAATCGTCGAGTTTCCGCATCTCGGGAAGGCCCACGCCGGTGGAACACCAACAAACTGGACGTGGTCAAGTTCACCGAAGTCATCTCTCGGGGAGCGCAGGGGAATCCTGGTGAGGCTGGGGCCGAGGCAGTAGTAACATCCACGATGGAACTGATCGTCTCGGCCTGCGACCAGTCTATGCCGCGAAGGAAACCCCGACGCGACAAACAACCCGTTTACTGGTGGACTGAAGAGATTGCGGAACTCAGAAGAACATGTTTAAGAACTAGACGAGCCGCCACAAGAGCGAGAATCCCCGCAGACAGAGTTCGTAAGTCGGAGGCCTATAAAGCTGCGAGAAAATCTCTCCGCCAGGTGATAAGCAGGAGCAAGGCGAATAGCTGGAGGAGACTTCGTGACGACGTTGACTCCGACCCGTGGGGCCTGGGTTACAAACTTGTAACACAGAAACTCGGCGCCCGCTCTCCACCTTCCATCATGGAGGGCGCCACCATGGGGAGGATCGTCGCTGCGTTGTTTCCTGAACATCCACAGCGACCGCCGGTTGACTTCGGACGGGTAGAGGACGTTCCACTCTTCTCTTTCGAGGAGCTGAAAACCTCCGTTCTCTCCCTGAAGAGCAACAAGGCTCCTGGCCCGGACGGGATTCCCAGTGAGGCTTTAAAGAAAGTATTTTCAATCAACGCTGACTTGTTGTTGAGAATGTACAATGCCTGTTTGGTAGAAGGGGTGTTTCCTGCTCCCTGGAAAACAGCCAGGCTTGTACTGATCAGCAAGGGCAAAGGTGATCCCGAGCTGCCGTCGTCCCACAGGCCTCTCTGCATGCTGGACACGGCTGGGAAGCTGTTCGAGAAGCTGATCCGTTCCCGCCTGACTTCTGCCGTGGAAGCTGCCGGGGACTTATGCCCCCCTCAGTACGGCTTCAGAAAGGGACGGTCAACGATCGACGCTGTCACCGAAGTTCAGAGAGCTGTGGAGAGAGCCGAGAGCCACAACCATTTCTCCCGCCGAGTAGTGCTTCTTGTTACGCTTGATATCAAGAATGCCTTCAACTCGGCGAGGTGGGTCGATATGTTGGATGCGCTTCGCAACACCTTTCGTATTCCTGTATATCTGTTGCGGCTCATCGAGGATTATCTACGCTCTCGAAGCCTGATTTATGACACGAGGGACGGAACTCGGACGATGGAAGTCACTTCTGGTGCCGCACAAGGTTCAATACTCGGCCCGGATCTTTGGAACGTTGCCTATGACAGCCTCCTGAGGTCCGAGATGCCTGAGGAAACCACTTTGGTTGGGTATGCCGATGACGTTGCAGCTCTCATTGCTGCACGCAACGTTGAGCTGGCCCAACTGAAGTTGAACCGAGTTATGCGGGTGGTCAACAACTGGATGTCCGATCACGGTCTCTCGTTTGCTCTCAGTAAGACGGAGATCGTGATTCTCACGAAGAAGAGGATCGACACCGTCGTCCCATTTCGAGTGGGAAGGGAGGTGGTCACATCAACTCGTGCCGCCAAATACCTCGGGGTTATGGTGGACACCAAGTTAAGCTGGAGGGATCAGATCTTCCGTACGGCGGACAAGGCCGCTAAGGTAGTCACTTACCTTAGTAGGCTGATGGCCAATGTCGGGGGTCCCCGAGCCAGTAGAAGACGTCTGTTGATGTCCGCGGTCCAGTCCGTGCTTCTTTATGGAGCAGAGGTGTGGGCAGACGCTCTAGATAAGGAGTGCTACAGGTTGCGACTCGCCCGGGTTCAGCGTCAAGCGGCGCTCCGGGTGTGTTCCGCCTACCGGACAGTGTCCGAGCCTGCCGTCCTGGTGGTCACCGGAGTCATTCCTGTCAAGCTCTTGGCAGGAGAAAGGAAGGCGATTTATCAAAGACAAGGCGAGATCGGCAAGGAAACGGCAAGAACAGAAGAGCGCTCTCGAACCTTCCAGCAGTGGCAACACAGCTGGGAGCACGACACCCGAGGACGATGGACTGCGCGACTTATCAAGCAGGTCCAACCATGGGTGGAACGGCGGCATTGGGAGGTGGACTACTACCTGACCCAATTTTTGACAGGTCACGGCTACTTTCGGTCGTACCTTAACCGGATGGGAAAGACCGGTTCACCGGACTGCATTTATTGCCCGGGTGTTCCCGACGATGCGGAACACACTTTCTTTCGCTGTCCCCGTTGGGAAGGGCCTGGAGGCCACACAAATCTTTGGTGCATTTTCGGTGGACTCGGTCTGCCAAAAGATTTTGGAGGATGAGGGCAACTGGGATTGTTTGTCACAGTTCGTCCGGGGCATCCTCCTGGAAAAGAAAACCGATCTGGACCGCGAAGTGGCCCAGATCCGTTGATCGAGCGGCTGGACAAGGAGCGAGCCCCACGGGCGTAATCCAAATTTAGGCCTAGCCTGACGTAATGTGACAAACAATTCCAGGTTAGATTCCTAAAGAGTAGAGGAGGTCTTTTAGTGGGTAAATCCGTTTTTAGGGGAGCCCCACACTACAGGCTGGCCACCTGTGTGCGTAATGCATTTTTCCGCCTCTCCCTAAAAAAAAAAAATCATTTTATTTAAATGAATTTTTTTCTTTTCTGTACTTACAAGTATAACATAAACTAAGGATTTTAGGGTTAATAGTAATCTTCTACTGACCTGGGTTTTCCACTTGTAAGACAACTTCCACTCCTCACACCGATGCGATGATCAGAAGACTATTCACTAAATAGTATAAACACTACAATTGGTTTATTTTGCATTTATTTTATGTATTGTAATTTTTTTCATATTTTTCTTTATATTGATTGTAATGTAAGCACTTTTTTCATATCTCTTTTGCGTCAAGAGTTTGGGCCCTGTACTTGATAGCGAGCTCACTTTCTCTGACCATATCACCTATGTCTCTCAACTGGCTTTGGGAAGGCTGCGAGGTTTGTACAGGTACAGATCCGTCCTACCAGATGGTGCGAAACTACAACTTGTTAAGTCATTAATTTTTTCAGTGCTGTACTATTGTCTTCCTGCTTTTGGAAATAGCATTGCTAAAGAAGAAATGCACCGAATCCAGAAGCTACAAAACACTGCCGTGCGTTTCGTCTACAATCTTCGTAGACGTGACCACGTGTCCGCCTTTCGCGATGCTGCTGGTATTTTGCCGCCAGCTATTGTTTGCAAAATGCAAATTTGCAAACTTGTCCACCAGGTATTGGCTCAGCAGGAGCCGCACTACCTATTTGAAAGGCTTGTTACACGGAGGCAGGTCGCTCTGCAAAGTACTCGACAGGACAACCGCTTGCATTTTCCAAAAGTCAGGTTGGAGGCCGGTAGGAAAAGTTTTTCCTATTTTGGACCAAAAACTTTCAATGACCTCCCCAGTGACCTACAACTGTTAGCACCCACAGCTTTCAAAAGGCATGTAAAAACATTTTTCTTGTCAAATTTGTATCCATGAAATGTAGTTTTGTTTTTGTGTTAGTTTTAGAGTATTGTATTTTTTATTTTTTGACTTGAGTTATTCTGTAAAGCAGTCATTGTACTGAGAAACGCTCATGAATAAAGGCCTTTTTATTTATTTATTTATTTATTTATTTATTATTGTAAAGTACAAATTTTTTCTTGTAATAATAATGAGTATTCAACAAACAACATTCTTTTTATTTCCAGTATGTAAGTTTAATTTTCGAACAGATTCAATATTTCAAAGACAAAAGTACATCTTTAAGATTTTTTAAAGTCTGTTAGTTCGACCTTTGTGCATATTCGACACTACATTTGCTTTACTACTCTTATAACTATCCACAATTTGTGACCTCCAAGTTTCTGGATTACAGGACGACGCCACCCCAGTCTAAATGAAACAGTTAGAAAGTGGAGTATTATTTTATTTATTTAAACAATAAACCAGTTTGCAAGAGAACATTAAAATTAAACTACAATGATCATAAGTCAAAAGTCCAATTCGGTAGAATAGAGATAACCCCACTACTATCGGGAGGTATAGGAGAGAAAATAATATCTTAATTGACGGACTGTTCAAAATTGTTGAAGGGGAAGGTGAAATCATACTCTCAAATTTCATATTATAAAAATATTAACTCAACTTTTATACGTTGTATTTATCCCAGGACAACTTTAAAACTAGTTTATACTAGTTGCGAAGTTGACATTGGGTACAGCAAACGAAGTTGTCGTAACACTGTGATAAGTCTTTTGGCTGTCCACTATGACAATTTCCGTTCCTTCAAACCCCATTCATGTTCAAGACAGTGGAGGGTTAGTTCGAACTGCATGGTAAATCCCTAGCTGGAATATATGTAGATGGCAGGGGGTGAGTAGAAATGCTATGGGCATGGAAACCCCTAGCCATGGAACATATGTTCAAGACAGCAAAAGGAGAGGAGTGCGACGGGCATATAAACCCCTAGCTGGAACATGAGTGGACAGTCTGTCTCGTGCCGTGCCGGGGGCTTGCGCAAAATGCCCAATAGAGGCAGACGTGCTCAACGGTTCGGCCGGGGTCTCCTTATCCACCAATAACAACAAACAACGTTGTATTTAGAAAATACAAACCAACATATGTTTTAATAATAAACATTAATATTTTTGTATTTTGACACTTTTTAATTAAACTATGATTTGGTTTAGCTTGAATTTACTAAGTTATTTTACACAACAAGGATGATCACAGTTTCCCCTTTAGGAAGGTATATATGGGTACGACGTTGACTATTTGTACCGAGATTAATGTAGTGGAACTATCACTAACCATTTACATTATTTTCTCTTTTAAAAACATCAACATTAAAATCATGTCAAGGAACTTTTTCGTTAAGGTGGTCAGTAGAACATTGAGGAATACGTTAACAGTATATGTATTTAACTGATAGCATTGTAACTGATAGCATAGATCATCCTGCTGAGTTTACTAAATATGCTGATTCTAATATGTCTCCCAAAGTTTCTTTTTGAATCATTCTACTACAAAATAATCAATTTCGTAAGAAAATATCAATGGTACATTAGCTACATTTAAAATTAATATTCCCAAAACACAAAACTAATGACCCCATCATTAGGTGTAGGGATAAAGCATGCTTTGACTTACACCCCTATCACGTAGTTTGAGCCCAATAACATACACTGTAAACTTAAACACCAATAACTGGCAACGAATCTGCTTACACAGTTTGCATAAACCTCGTAGATTAACCAAGCTATAATTTATTGTATACTATATTTATTTATTTTTTATTTGTAAGTTTTGTTACTACAGTATATCTGGTATCTTTAGCGTCCCAGTACCTTAAAAAATGTTATTTTTTCCTATTAATGAAATCTACTTACGTAGTAGCCTGTAGGTATCAAATTATTGGTAGAGTATTAGATGCCGAACATGTTTAAGGTGAAATTACCACCCATCTTCAGCGGCAACTGAAATTCAGATCATTAAAATGTAGCCCATAATTGGATATTTGTCAAATTCTTCACTTAATAAATAACAAAATAAGTCACAAATATTACATTTAAAACTCACAAACATATAATTAAAATACCGGTATCGGCATACTAGGTATATCACAGACATGTCACAGTTTACCAGCCGGTCAATGTAGGCCTACTGACTGTGGATGGGTCTCAAGGTTCAAAATACGTCACTGCCTTGGTTATCAGCTGACTGAATGACGTTTGGTTCATTGCGATTACCCAACCTGTTGTATATTTGGAAAGTGATTTTATCCGTAAAATCTTCTTTTTTTTGTTCAATAAACTGTCCTTGCCGTATGCAATTATATTGTTATAAATTAAATATTCTTCCCATATTTGAGCTTTTCTTCCATCATTGCACATTTTTAACACTTAAGAAGTTGTCAAAATTTATTTTATGGCTAATTATGTCTTTTAAATGCTGGACAACTTTTAATGAAGGGTTGTTTTGCTTAACAGAATTATGTTTTTAAAACTGTCGGAAAAACTTCAATTTGTGTATCCAATGTACTTTTTATTAGCCTACAATCTACAACACCATTGCACGCTATCATGTTTATACCTTTAGCATGGGTTTTATCTACCTGGTCCGTTTTACTGTTTAGTGAGGATCTTTATTTGCCTTATAAACAGGAAAATTTTAATTTTTATTTAATATTCTTTAAATTTCTTTACTATGTTTGTTAATATATCTGAGCGGAACAAATTTTTTATTTTATTTTTTTCTGATTATGATTATTAAACATTCTAAGTTTAGTTTTTCTAATCAAATTATTGATCATGCCGTCTGGCATTTATCTATATATATATATATATATATATATATATATATATATATATATATATATAAGCAGATAGTACTATGGGGTTCCTAGGACACTTTTGGAGACAATCAAAAATCAAACAAATTTCACAGTTTTTTAATACAATTATGCAATATTTTTGCTACTTTTTGGCCAATTTTTAGCTTTTGTCAAATTGTCATAAAAAATATGCAAATTTAATGAAATTTTTAACAAATATGCCTAAAATTTTCTACAAAATAAAATTTTTTTAAAAACAAGTAAAATTTGACTAAAATAGTATCCAAAATTAATAGAGTTTTATGGAATTTCCAATGAACAAAATCAATACTAAAAATGGATAAATATAACAAAAACTAAGTTAAGTGTGCATGGTATGCACGCTTTGAATATTACTGATTAATGATAAATTAAAGTTGTTGAAAAATGTAAACAAAATCAATGTTCAAAATGGATAAATATAACAAAAACTAAGTTCAGTGTGCATGGTATGCACGCTTCAAATGTATATGATAAATGAAAGTTGTTTAAAGATGTAAACAAAATCAATGTTCAAAATGGATAAATATAACAAAAACTAAGTTCAGTGTGCATGCTATGCACGCTTCAAATGTTTTTTTAAATAAAATTTTAAAATGATTATTCTATAACTATTTTATTTCAGTAATATCATTTTTGATTATATTATATTCAAGTATTTTTTCAGATACAATAATAATATAACAATTTGTTTTACTAGTAGCTACTATATCATAATCAAAATCTGCATTAATAATAATATCATTTTTTGAACTTGAAATATTTGTTGGATTTTTTGTAGTATCAATTACATAAATTGGTCTATTTTCTAGAAATTCTGTTGGACTTTAATACATTTTACTACTAATATAATAAACTTTTTTGTAATCTTGATACATTTCATACATAATTCTAAATTTTTCATTGTTTATATCAAAATTTTCCAATTCATCAGGGTAATAATGACCATTTAGTTTTACTCTTATATTTTTTACATACATACTATCAAATTTAGAAGTATCAAATAACTGATCATTTGTTCTTGATTTTTGAAATCCAATTATAATAAATTTTGGATTATAAATATTTCTATAGATATTTGTTATATCAAAACTTAAATTCTTTCCTGTAATATTTTTTTGTTCAATGCATTGCCAATGATTAAAATGAAAATTTACTTTTTCAAATTTGCTTAGTTCATTAATTAATTGAATTTTACTTGTTGTTTTGTATTCAATTATAGGAACTCTAATAAAAAATTCATCAATTGTTATTTTACCTTAAGTTGGTAATGTAGCATTATCATAAGATCCATCAGCCTTTTTAGTTTTCCATCTAAAAATTGCATCATTATCTTCTGATCTAATAAATGTTATATTAAAACCTCCTTTGTATATTGGAATATTTACATTTTCAAAAAATCCTAATCCAAAATGAGATAAATTACCAATTGCTTCAAATTTATTTTCAAAATTTGATTCAAAACCATTATCTATTTGATTTATTTCTGATTTTGAATAAGTTATAGTACCTTTAATTGTACTTAATAGACCAGGATATTCAATTTCATCAATCAATTTATTATGTTTTCTAACTTCAATTTTTGAAAATAAAAATGGAACAAAATTATCAATTAATTTTATATTAGCACCATTATCATATGCATTTCCATCAGATTTAGTCAATTTACCAGATATATAAAATTGAAATTTAGAAGTACAAAATCCATCTCCAAAATCTATATTAAATTCAGTTTTTTTATTAGGTTCATTTAAATGTAATTTAGATAATGGATAGAAATTTTTGTATTCAGCTCTTTCAATATCATTTACATATTTTTTGTAATCAGCCATTTATTAAGGATAATTTTTTTAAATCAAACGCTTTTTTAAAACAAGTAAAATTTTTATAATTTTATGATGTCAAATTTTATAATTTTATGTATCAATTTCATTTTTACTTTTAAAATATTCAATTTCAGTAGCATGATCAATTATAAATTTTGCTGATATTTTTTGATGTTCTAAAATTAATTCCCAATTTAATGTAAAAGCATAATCATGAATGAAATATTCAGTTAAATCTTGATATTTACAAATCAAATCAATATAATCTTTTAATTGATAATTTATGAATTCAGTAATAAAATCTATAGTTAAATTTTGATGTTGAGCAATTTTTTGCCAATTTAATTTATTTTGAAACAATCTCATCATATTAATACTCAATTCATATTTTTCAGAAATATCATCCCAATCATCTTTGTTTAATTGATTTTGGTTTCTGATAATGAATAAATCAAATGAACTGTATAGAGCCATTTATTAGGGAGAAAATTTTGTAAAACAACTTTTCTTTGAATTACAAATACAACATTTTGATTTAATTACATTTATATTTTTCAATTTTATTATCTGAATATCTTTAGAATTAGTTTTTTGTTTACATTTAAGACAATAAATCAACTCCATTTATATAAAATAATTATTGTAATTTATCTATATCATCTTTAATTAGTATTATTTCAGCATTTAATTCTTTTATGGATTCATTGACTCCATCAAATAGAAATTTTAGTTCTTTTTCTAATTTTTCTTCTAAATTTTCAACATATTTTCCAATATTAATTAAAAAGTCTGTAATTTTATTTAAATCCTTTTTAGTTTCTGAATGATCATTACCAATTTTAATAATTGAATCTAAAACTTCATCTAATTCTGATTTTATTACAACATCATATTTATTTATACTTGGTTTAACATTAACAATTCTTTTACCATTAATATTTATATAATTTTTTTATAAACCAATAGCATTTACTAGATTTTCAGTCTTTTTTACATGACTTTTAAAACTTTTACTAAAATTATTAAAAAATATATTTAATTTAGAATTTATATAATCTTCTTTAATATTAATTGGATGTTTTTTCTGTCTTCCAAACAGATAAAATATATTTTGTGAATCTATATTTATTAAGGATTAATTTATTTATTATATTATCAAATTTTTTATTATTATTTAATTCATTTAATATAAAAATACATAAATGACCACAAATTGGTGGATCATTATAATTTTGAATTTGATTATCATTATAAAATATATTATCTTTTCCTAGATATTTAACTAATTCTATTGGTGGTTTATTAACTATATTTCCATATGAATCAAAATAATATTTAATTTTATCTTTTTTATAATAACAAACCCAATGAGTTCCATTTCCATCAAATGAATCTAAATTTATGATTCCACATTCAAATTTATTAACTTTATTAGGTAATATATCTCTCATAAATACACCTCTAAAATATTTTATATTTTTACACAATTTTTCTAATTTACCTAATGTTAGTGGTTCAAAATTTTTTTATAATTTTGTTTCATATATTTTAATGTTTTTTATCTAAACCAGATCCTTCTACATTTTTTAATTCATGATCTAACCAATCAACAAAATTTCTAAATTTAGGAATTATAGATTCTTTTACTACTTTTGCTCCCTTTCTAACATTTGGTGTATAGTTTTTAACTATTAGTATATTATCAACAAAATCTAAAATTTCTTTTAGTAATCCACTATTTTTTATTTCTTTTAATTGATTATATGAAAATTCAAATCTTAATCCTTTATTTAATTTTTTATGTTTATTTAGTTTATTAATTTGTCTTTTAGATAATAATATAATATCTTTTCCATTTTCATTAAATTGATCAATATTAAATTGAATTATAACTGATCTTTTATTTTTAAATGCTAATTTTATTTTTGATTTTTGATTATCTGTCAAGTTTATATTTATTTTTTCCATTTATTAAGAAAAAAATTTAGAGTTTTTTATAATATAGATTAACATAATTAATTTTATTAAAATTTTAATCCTACTTCTAAACCCATACCAAATTTTCTTTTCATCCACATAGCACCTGATGTTGGTAATGCAATTAATCTTTCACCAATTCCATGATCATTTGATGTTACTATATCCCATGCTTTATCTTGTAAAATTTTATCAGCTATTTCATTTCTAGATTTTGTATCTTTATGATCTCTATAAAATAAATCATGATCTTTAGCAGCTTTATCTAAATCATTTATTCCAGGATCACCTCTTTTTACTCTTTTATTTAATTTAGTTCCAGGCCCTAGATATTGATAACCAGGTACATGTAATTCAAAAGGTAAATTATTTATAACATCATTTAAAATACCTGATCTTTTTTTAATAATGGTGATGAAATATTTGCCAAAATTCTTTTTAAATCCTTAATTCCTTCAGGTTTTTCAATTAATTCATCTAATTTATTTGATATAAAGTCTTTAATTGCTTTCTTTTCATTTAAAAAATTATTATTGCCAGCTTTTTCTTGTGCATATATATAATTAATAATATTATCTAATTTATTTAAATCATCTATAAATCTATATTCAATTTGATTTTCTGTATATTTTCTGATTCCTGAACCTTCAATTTCACCTTTTAATTCCCAAATATGTTTAATTAAATTAATATATTTATCACCTTTACTAGATTTTGGTTTCTTACTATTTGGATCATTATTTTTATAAATTGAATTAGTTTCCCATAAAATCTTTGA
This sequence comes from Neoaliturus tenellus, assembly GCA_030545055.2. Taxonomy (NCBI): domain Eukaryota; kingdom Metazoa; phylum Arthropoda; class Insecta; order Hemiptera; family Cicadellidae; genus Neoaliturus; species Neoaliturus tenellus. Next base: position 111,779,799 of record CM061536.1, on the reverse strand, counting down.
ATAATTATTTAAATCATCTTGTGTATATAAATTATTATCTGGTTTCTTTTCATAAGTTAACAATCTCCATAATCCATGTGTTCCATTATATTTTTTATCATCAATTATTAAATCATCATTATCAATTACAGTTATTTTATCACCAATCATAAATGATTTTTTATGTTTATTCCAATATGAACCAAATTTATCATCTTTTGTTCTTGGTAAATATTTTTGTGCTAATGGACCAATAATTTTATCTAATGTTTGAGGTGAAATTAAATTTGGGTCAATAAATGTCGATTCTTCTTGTATTATTGGTTGTCTGATTGGTCTAAATGAAGTACTTGAAGGTAAATTTAATTCTTCACTTTCTGGTATTGATATATTGGCAAAATTATTAACAATAGGTACCAATTCCATAAGGTTTTTATTTTCATTTAAGACTTCACCAATTTTATTTTCAACTTTACCAATTGCTGATGTTATAGGTTCATATGCTTTTTGTTTAATTTTTTCATAATTATCTTCAATTTTAATTTGATTTTTAAATTCTTTTATTAATTTTTTTTCAATGTCATTTAATTTTTTAGCTTCATTAACAGATATATTTTCCATTTATTACAAAGAAAAATTTATGTTCAACACAAATCATGTTAACATAAACACAAATCATATTAACACAAAACACAAATCATGTTAACACAAACACAAATTATGTTAACATAAAAACAAATCATGTTAACACAAAACACAAATCATGTTAACACAAACACAAATCATGTTAACATAAACATAAATCATATTAACACAAATATAAATCATGTTAAACACAATTCATTTTACTTTATTTCTGTAATTTTCATTAAATATATAAATACTAATGAAATAAATAATACTAATAAAATAAATATTCTATCAGTTATTGAATCAAACATACAACAAGCCATTATCATTATTTAATATCAGAAAAATTTTTCATATATTTTCCATCATTTGATTTTTTCAATAAATTAATAGTTAAAAATCCATAGTCTTCTTTCCAACAATCATTACAAATAGTTTTAAATTTATCAAATTTCATATCTGATCCAACAAAATTATTATATATTTTTTTCATATAATGTTCATTTTGTTTAAAGATGCATAACATATTTAAATTATTTCTAATTAATTGCATATCAACTTTTGAATAACATTGTGATAAATAAATACATGATATATTTTTATGTCTACCCATTATAAAATATTCTTTAATTTTATCTTGTTTTTCTAAAATACAATCATCAAAAACTACTAATGAATTTGGTTTACATTCATTTAGTGGAATCATATCATCACATGAAAAATGAGAAATTTGTTTATTAATATTTGATTCTATATTTTTAAATCTTTTTTGTAATAATTTATAAGATGGTTGTTCTAATGATTTACTAAAAATATATAAATTTGAATATGGAATTAATCTTTTGTAAATAAAATTTAATAATAATGTAGTTTTACCAGATCCACTTGTTCCTATAATTAATAATCTAATAGGTTGATCATTTTTATTATTTTTATCATATGATTCTAATTTTATATTATCTTTTTTTTCTAAAAATTTCTCCATTTAAATAAGATGAAATTATTTAAAATAATTGGTCATTCATCCAAACTAGAATTAAGATTAGAACATCCAATACATTTAGATGGAAAACATAGTATTGGTTTAAGTGGATTTTATTCAGATAATTTTATATCAAATATACCAAATGATTATAAAAACTGTTATGGATATTCTATTAAAGATGAAGATGATAAAATTATACATCAATATTTTGATATAAATAAAGGAAATTATACAATTGAAGAAATAAAAAATATTTTTATTAATAGTTTAAAAGAATTTAAAAAGAAAATTAATAAATTTGATGAAAATGATTTTATACTGAAAAATGATGGACCATATATTATAATAAAATCTCCTGTTAAAATTATAGTAACAACAATTATAATTGATTTATTAGGGTTAAATAATAAAATAATTGAACCAAATGTATTAACAAAAGGAATAAAACTACCAAAAATTAGACCTTTTGATGTTATTGAAATACATTGTAATTTAGTTGATCCTAGTTTTGAAAATAATAAAGATCATTCACATTCACATAAAGAATCAGAAATTCTATATTCATTTTATCCAAATGTTGAATATGGATCAAAAATTAGTGAAAAACCAAATGAAATTGATTATATTCCTTTAAAAAATATAAATAAAATTCAAAATATTGTAATATCTATTCAAGATAGTGATGGAAATCTAATAAATAATGAAAATATTAAAAGTATTGTATATTTAAGATTAAAACAAAATTTGTAATATAAAATTTGTCTACATAAATAATAAAAACCATAATTGATTTAATTAACAATAATTTTATATTTAATAATAAATTAATTGTATTTAATAAACAAAATAATCCTTGGTTTAAAGGAAAAGATATTTGTAATATTTTAAAATATAAAAATTCTAGAAAAGTTTTATTTGATAATGTAAAAGAAAAATATATAAAACTTTAAAAATATCAAGTGTAACCAACAGTTACACTTACATAATGATGATAAATTAATTTACATAAAAATTATAGATGTCACAAATTATGACACCCTAAAAATTGATATACAAACATGTTTACAGATGCCCTAAAACAGGGCGTCAATAAAATAGATATTAAAACAATATTTATTAATGAATCTGGTTTATATTTATTAATTTTAAAATCAAAAAGGTAGATAAACAACAAGGATAGATGATTATAAATTAAAATTTATAGATATTTTTAGAGGGGACAATTTGTCCCCCCTATCATATAATAAAAAACATACAAAACTTATTAAAATTAGGTAGAACCCAAAATGGGTCCCATATAAATTATAATATTTATTTTAAAAATTTTTAAAGGAGGTAACCTTATACAATAAAAACTTAAGGGTAACAAAACATTACCCTTTAAACATTCAAAAAATATTCATAAAGATTATTAATTATATACAAATTTGAGACCCGTCTTAAAGACGGGTCTTATTTATAATGATAATAAAGTAAAATTTATAGATATTTTTAGGTTAGATATTCAATAAATTATTGAATATATTTAAATTTATTAAAGAAAATATTTAAAAATATACATAAAATTATAGTATAAATTCAATATCATATGGTTATAAATTATTAATATAATTTTGATCATTTTCTTTAAAACTTTCTTTAACATAATTTTTTATTATATTTATAAATGGTTCTATTATAAAATTAAACTTATAATGATATACAAAATAATTTTTATATTTAAAAAGATATATTAAAAATTTATTTGATACTTTAGTTTTAAATAAATATAATTTTATATCAAAATCATTATTTATTAATTCTTTTGGAACAATTAAAATTTCCATTTATTTATAATTATTTTTATACCCCCAAGGTAATGTATCAATTTTATTTTCACAAATAAATCTTTTATCATCTCTATTACTTAAAGCTAATTTATTTATTGTAATTGTATATAGTTCATGTTTAAAACTTCTAATACAAGTCATTTTCCTATATTGTTCTTGATCATCAAATAAACATTTTTTAAAATCATCCATATGTAATGTTTTATCAACAACACTTTTCTTGATTCCTTTACATTTTACAGGATTTTTATTATTAAATTCATAACTATATAATTTTGATCTTAAACCACAATATTCTTCTAATATTTCACCATTTAACTCATCTTTAAATTTACCAATTATTTTTATATTCTTTTCACTATAGCATTCATGTTCTTTCTTATAATCACTTGTATCAAATTCATTAATATTTTCTTTAATAATTTTATATGGATCCTTTTTAAATTCTATAAAATAACTGTCTGTATCCATATATAATAACCTTATATTTGGATCAAACTTCTTTAATTTTTCATAATAAAATTGATACATATGTAATTTTGATAAATCAAGTACTGAAAATCCTATATAGATTGGTTTATCAAACTTAACCTTTTCTTTTATCATATTATGTGAAGCAATACAGTCTTTATCAAATATACTAAATGTTTTAAAATTAGGTTTTTTTGCTTGTTTTAATGAAAACTTTTCGTCACCTAATTTAATATCACATCTATTTCTAACATTTTCCATAGTTTTTCCAAAAACACTATTATTCATCAATTTAAAAAAGTCTTTTTCAAAATCTGATGTTAATTTGGATCTTAATTTGGTATTTAATTCAATATATTTTTTCATATAATCATCTTGATCAAATGCTATAAGTCTATTAACTTTCTTTAATTTTAATCCTTTTTGTAGATAATATTTTAAGTTTCTTGAATGAATAACATAATCTTTTTATCAAATAATGTTGTGCAAAGCTTATTATTATAATGTTCAGGTGCTAATGGTAAATCTTTATGGTCATCATGTAATTCAATAGGATATTCTAAATCAACATCTAATATGTATCCATATTCAGCATTTTCATCTAATTCTAATATTGTTTCTTCCCAATCATTTAATGTATATGTATTAGGATTCATCCATGTTATATCTTTATAAGGTAATTTTTGACTTAAAGCCCATCCATATAGATTATTTGCATCTATATATAACATATAATTTTCAGGTTTTGTTTTATCATAATTTTTTGTATATTTATTGTTTGCTTTACAATATCTAGTTATACATTGTGAAATACCACCTCTAATACCTTTTTCAATCATTAAATACATATCATAATCACTTATTAATTCTAGTTTAATTTTTGTTAATTTTAACATAGAATCCCAAGCTAATGATGGTGATGTTAGATAATGTGCTGGATCTAATTGATAATTTTTCAAACAAACAGATCTAAAATTTTCAAATATATCAGCTAATAAAAGAACATCTTGAATATTATATAAATCTGAATAATTACCTAATGTTTTTACTTTTAATTTATTCCAAACTTTTATATAATGTTTATAATCATCATCACTTATATTTTCATTAGTTAAACAACTATAAAATTGATCTTTTTCTAATATTTTATCATAGTATAATTTTTCATCATTATCAATAAATTCATATGGAAATACACCTTTAGAAGTTAATATTTTTAAAGTTTCATTATCATATTCAATTATATCATTTTCTTTTATAAATTTATTTATATGCTTAAATTCTTTAAGATTTTTAGCTAATTTTTCAATTGATGTAGCCATAAATCTAAATGTATCTACAAATGAGAATTTTATAAATTTTCTAGGTTTATCACCTTCAAATTCATAACCATAACCAGAATTTACAGAATAGTTTATATATTTTTCATCTGTATTGGCTAACAAATCAATTTTACCATATTTTTTAGCTAATTCTTTTATAAACAAATGTGTATCATAATTTGAACTATTATGACAGAATATAGGAATATTTTGAGGGAATTTTAGATTTAAATTACAATTTAAATGTGCAGCACCCCTAAATTTTCCTGTTAAATGGCAATGATCTCTTACTTTTATTCTTTTATCATCATTAAAACCACTATTTTCACAAATATGACAAATATTAGTTTTTTGATAATTAATTTCTTCTTCATTAGTTAAATTCATAGGCTTTTTATTTTTTGAATTATATTTTTTAGCTATATATTTTGAAATTTCATCTAAATATTCAAATAATTTATTTGGTAAATTTATTAATTCTTCTTCATTTTTTGCTCTATAACAAATAGGTTTATACATTTAATTAGTTACTCTAGATACAAAATAGATTGTAAATCCATATGGTATATGTTTTTGAATTTTATTTGTATATGAGCAATTTGGATTATTTTTACAATTATCAATCTTTTCTAATATACTTTCAAAATCCATATAAATTACATATGGATGTTCAAACTTTTTGTAATAGTTTTTAAAACTTACTTTTTGACCAGGAAATGGCATTATAGGTCTACAAGGTTCTAATGATTTACATATTTCTAAATGATTATTCAAGTCTTTATATTTGTAGAAATGAGTCAAACATCTTCTACAAATATATTTTTTTGTTTTATGTTTTGATAATTGAGAATATACCAATTTATTTAAATCTGTTATTAATATATAATGACAATTATTACCAATTTTATAATATAATAAATCAATTTCTAATTTTACATTATAATATTCAGATATTTGTAATGGCACTATTTTTTCATCTTCATCAATTCTATAAATATTTATTGACATTGATGGATAGTTATATTTAGAATCAAATGATCTTTTTTCAAATACTTTAATATCTTTCAATGTTATTGGATAATCAAAACCTTTAAAAATATCATCATTTATATATTTTTTATATTGTTTAACTCTTTCAGCATGTTCGTTTGGTTTATCAATAGCACATCTAATTGCATAAATAAAACAATATTCATCTTTATTTTTAAAATTTACACAACATTTTTTATTCTTAATTTCATTTGGTAATTCTATATATGATCCAGCATTTAATGAATTATTTTTAGATAATTTTAGATTTAATTCAACACATCTTTTTAATGACCAACCAAAGCCTTTTGATGGTTGATTTAGTTGTTCTCTAACTATTAATTTCTTAAATTGATCATCAATAAAATCATCTATATTTAAAATATCTGAATTTTTTATGCAAAAATACATATTACTATTTTGAATTTCACCATTTATTAATTTTCTTTCATATTCACATTCTAAAGCCATCTGTCCTTTAATATTTTTAAATTTTTGTTTTTCTATCAATTTTTTTTATTTCATTTCTTTGAGTTTCTAAATAATCATTAATATCTAAATCATCATTTAAATTTGTTAAAATATAATCTTGAAAATATCCTTTTAATGACGAAGCTTCTTGAATATTTATTATATTTTCTTTTGGAATTGGTCTATTTTTAAAATAATCATTTAATAATCCAATTAATTCTCTTCTAGTTTTATTAACAATTTTAATACTATTTTTAATTGCTAAATTTTGAATATATTAAAATGATCTATATTCTAAATTATTTGGATTATCTTTAATTTTGTTTAATCTTTTAATTAGTTCATCTCTAGATAATTTTTCATAATTTCTGACAGATAATTTTTTTGCAATTTCATTTAATTTTACTATATTAAATAATGAATAATTTGTAAGATCAAATGTTTCTTTAATATTTGTTAATTCATCTAAAGTTTTATTTTTATAATTATATATATTATTATTTTTACACCAATGTTTTAATTCAAATATTTTATTATCATATTTTTGTTTATTTAGTAAATGTTTAGTTGAATTATAATGTCTATCATAATTTTTATATAATATATTTTTATTACAATAAGGACAATTAATATTTTTATTTGTTCGTTCCATTTATTAGGGGTGAAATTCTTTATTTATTAAAAATAATTTTTACTTAGAAATAAAACTCTTAAAAATATAAAAAGTATTTCCACTTTTTACTAGGTAATTTATAGTTTAAATCATATTTTTTTAATAAAATTTGAATTTTTTTTAAAATAAGTAAAATTTTGTCTTCATTTTTTTTATCATATTTTTAAATTTTCTAGTTTTGCTATATTTTTGTCATGAATTTTAGTTTCTAAATGTCTTAAATAATTATTAGTCCATTTAATATTTCTTCCACATTCACAAAATTGTGGTTTTAAAAACATTTCTCTAATACATTGTATACAAATTGTATTTTTTCTATCTGTACTATAATGATAATTATTAAAATTTGAAATATCTTTAATTTCTTTACATTTATGACATTGTTTTTCATTTAATTCAATAACTTTAATACTATCATATAATTTTTTATAATACACATCCTTACATTCTTTACAATAATAATATAACCCATCTTTAGTATTTTTGTTTTTATAAAATTTAGATATATCTTTATATAATTTGCACCTTAAACATATCTTTTCCATTTATATAAAATAAAATTTACAAATTGGTTTTTTTCAATTCATATTCATAAAAATTTCCAATAATATCTTCATTATTTTGATCTTTTATACTATAAGTAACTGGATTTGTATTATTAATTTTAGAAATTATAAATATTTCTCTAGACCAATTATTTTTATATTTATTAGAAAATGTTGATTTTTTATTTCCAATTCTAACTCTATCATTTATTTTAAATTTTGATTTGGTTATTATTTTTGGTGGTTTATATTTAAAAACAGTATCTAATAAATCCTTTTCATTATTTTTATTTACTTCAATTGGTTTCATTTTAATTGTTGAATGATATGAATTATTATATTCTTTAACAATTTTTGGTAAAATATTTATCCATCTATAATTTTTATTAATTTCAAATTGTATTTTCATTTTTTCATTTTGTGTTCTATTATATCTTTCTATTATACTTGATTTTTCTTCATTTTCTGTATGATACAATTTAATATCATATTTATTCAATATTTCTTTAAATTCTTTATTGATAAATTCTAATCCTTTATCTGTATGTAAAAGATTAGGTGATTTATGATTAATTTTAATTGCATCCTTAATTATTTCTTCAAATGCTCTAGAAACTGTTTTTCCATCTTTTTTCTTTAATGGTTTTGACCAAACATATTTTGAGAAAGTATCTATCACATTTAACATATATTTATAACCATCATTTTCTTTTTCATAATTTTTCATTATAATTAAATCTGCTGCCTATAAATCATCAATACCTAATGTAATTATTTTTCTTTTAGAAATTTCTTCCTAATTGGAGCATGAATTTCATTTGCTTCAATTATTTGTTCATTTTTAGTTAATTCTTTTTTAATTATAGGTTTAACTTCTTTTTTCAAAATTTTACTTTTATTTGTTTTACAAATTGAACATTTAGTAGCAATTCTATATAATCCATTTTTCATTTCAACAATTTGTGGATTAATATTTTTAGTTTTTTTCTTACATTTGTGACAATGAATTGGTTCATTCATTAATGTATAATTTTTTTTTAATAAATGGATATGTGTTATAGATGTCATAATCAAACTAATTTTACTATTATTGGATATTGTGTAGGATGTAATATATGTAAAAGAATTATTTATGAAAAAAAGATTAAGAGAAAAAGTAATAAGAATAAACATCTTAAACATATTTTAAGAGAATTTAACCATTTTCAACCATATAAAACACAACAACTAATTAATGAATTATATATTTTATGTATTTCCAATCATTTTGAAATAACACCTAAGAATATAAAATTATTTTTAAAACAAAGGAATTGTACAAATTGGATATTTTACTATCAATTTTTATACAAAATATACAATATTGATTTTGAATTAAATAATGAAGATGAAGAAAAAATTACAATATTTTTCAATAAATATTTATGTTTTAAGAAAAGTAATATATCATACAAAAAATTATTACCTATGATTTTTAAATACTTAAATATGGATTTTTGTATAAAACCTAATTATGATAATGACTTTTTAACATATCTATCACAAACAAGTTTGTGATATTTTTTTCTATATAAATGGATCTGCTAGAAGAAATTAATAATATTGGAGAATTAAGATTTAAAGAATATAAACCATTAAAAAGTTTAAATTTAAATGAAAAATATAAAATTGAAAAATTTGAAAGAATTAAAGATAAATATGGATATACAATTATTGTTGAATTAGAAAAATGTAAAATACATTTACCAAAAAGATTTACTAATATAATTGATGATAAAACTATTAAAGAATTAAATAAAAAAGATTTAATTTTAATTGTCACGGCTTTTAAGACTTTTGATGATAAAGAAACTGCTTTAGTTAAATTTGAATAATTATTTTAGTATAATTGTATTGATAATAAATTTTAAATCATCTTGTAAAAAATTATAATTTTACTGGTTTTAAAAAACTTTTTATTCTGTAAACAATTTCATATAAATTCATACATATTTATTAAAAATTTCATTAAATTTGCATATTTTTTATGACAATTTGACAAAAGCTAAAAATTGGCCAAAAAGTGGCAAAAATATTGCATAATTGTATTAAAAAACTGTGAAATTTGTTTGATTTTTGATTGTCTCCAAAAGTGTTCTAGGAACCCCATAGTACTATCTACTTATATATATATATATATATATATATATATATATATATATATATATATATATATATATGCGAAATTCCGATCAACGCACAGACCAAACCATAGCACCTAGAATCATGAGCTTTTGCATACATATTCCTCTCATAGCGTAGGCAGACAATAAGAAGCGATTTTACAAAATTCCCAATGAGCCCCGCCCCACAGAACGTCAAAGTTAGCAAGGAGTTCCTATAGGAAGTATAATTTGTTTTGGGTTTTTGCAGATGAACTATAACATTAGAGCAGATGAGAACTATTTAAATGACAGTAGTTGTCTGCGCAATTTATTTAATCATAAACAGCTGTTCTCATTTAAAGTATTAAGGGAAGATCAGAAATAAAAAGATAAAGGATGTTGTAGCTTGAGGCGAGTGAGCGCAGCGAACGAGCTGAACCTGATGGCGATTGAGCGTAGCGAACGAGCTCACCTGAAGTGTAAATGTTCCTCAGGTTGGCATTGCAATTTGAGTAGGTCCTACGCCCTACCGTTGCGAAGCACGAGTAAGTCAGCTAGTAAATTTATAAATGACGGCTGTCAGACACTTTGTACGGTTGCAACCCCTGTCTGACAACCCTTAAAGTGCGCTGGAAAGTAGGTCAGACTTCGTCATAAGTATAATAACTGAAATTTACTTATGTTACTTATGTTACTGAAATTTTCAACACGTGGTAACAAAACAACAACAAAAGTAAACAAAAATTAAATCAGAAAACTATATATTTACATATGGGTTTTTAAACTGCTGTGAACAATGAGAGAAATAGTTGGTTGTTGGTGTAAGTTTAATGACCTGTTTACTATGATACTACAGTATAACAAAAGTGAGGGTTTTCAAACAGATGTGTCAACCACACAAAGTGTCTGATAGCCGGGGAATACATCTTTTGAGAGTGTCCCAATGTAAGTGCCATATGTAAACTTAAGTTTTATACTTATGACGTAGTCTGACATACTTTCACTGCAGTTTAAGAACTGTCAGGCAGGGGTTACAACCGCACAAAGTGTCTGACAACCGGGAATACGTCTTTTGAGAGTGTCTGAAGTAACAATGTGAATTTCAGTTTTTATACTTTTTACCAAGTCTGTCATACTTTTCACCGTACTTGAAGGGTTGTCAGACAGATGTTGTATTCCACAAAAAGTGTTTGACACTCGGAAATTCATCTTTCGAGAGTGTCTCGAGTAACATTTATAAATTTCAACTTATACCATGACGAATTTTTCGTGCAATTTTGACACCTTACATACCTCATAACTCTGAAAGTAACCGCTATAAAAATTTTGTAGTAGAGGATCGTTTATATCTCCATTAGGGATACACACAGGCAAATGTTTAGGTTTTATTAAATGAAGAAGGTCAGATCGTCGCTGGCTCTGCTCTATAAAATCATGGAAAATATAGTTGGTTCTGATTTCATCGTAAAATTCAACGTTTTATATGGAAATTTACTCCGCATATATTGTTAAAAATGATAAAAAATAACAAAGGATTAATCCTTAACACCTAAAAAAAGTTGGATATTGAAATTCTTCAAATGTGCTTCGTCTGAATCAACTTCGACTGATTTGATAAAACTGTAAAATATGGTAAGTAATCTAAAGCTTCGAATTCACATTTAGCTTACTTGCTTTTATTTCATTAGAAACATTTGAGTCTTTTATTTTTCTAAATAAAACACTAACATTAAATAAAATAAAATAAGCATTTTTATAATCACAATAGCATTGTATCGGCGGATCGGTGAGTAAATTAACAAACCAGTAAATATTATGGTTATTTCCTCCTGCTATACAATCTTGGTTCAATGGAGACAACAACAACTTTCACGTTGAATCCACCAAGGGAAATATTGCTGAATGCAGCTTTTGACACGACTTTTTTGTTTCGAGCTTTGAGAGGCATTGTGAAGCAATGGATTGGTGCTCTTGAGGGAATATTGACAATAAAAAGAGAGTTAAATATACTGTGTTGAATGCTTACCAGCTGGTACATGAACAGCAAGCGTAAAATATAATTTGGAGTTTGAAGTTTTAATATAATTTGGATTTTGGTTTGGATAAACTACCTACGAAGAGTTAGGGCTCAGACTAAAGAATTCGGTTACTGAAATTTATAATCATTTAATATTGAACAATTTTGAAAAACTTAAAAAGAGATAAGAGAAAACCTTGATATTAATCTATAGAGAATACTTTATTAAAACATTGATAGAATATCAAACCAGATAACGGATTAAAAGTTTAAAATATAATTTATAGATCGAGATATTTCTTTAATAAACGTACCAACCAACATGTTTTAATGTTTAAAAAATGAAGACAAAATGAAGGTGAAATGGACACTCATTATTGTTATGAGTTGGTGGCGTAGTGGTTAGCACGTCGGTTCTTAAAACCATGGCGGCGATGTCGTGGGTTCTAATCCATGTTTAGTCACTACATTTTATCGGTCCCATATCCCTTTATTGTAGCAGCTCACCCTCTTACTTGGTCTAGTACGTTCCACTTACTGACGTATAATGTATGTGGGTGGCAAAGTATAGCATCTTTAAAATGAAAAAGATTATTAAGAAAGCTTATAACTGTTAGTGTTCAAAACTACATTACGTTTCAGGAGGTAGGCAACTCATCCGTTTTTTAAATGATCAATACTTACACGATCCCAATACTTAATGTAGCATTAAACACTAAAAGTGATACATTAAGTCCGTTTAGTTAAATTCTTAGATAATAAAGCAATGAATATTATTAGTTTCAAAGACATCATATATATTAAAGGCAATGTAAAGACATTAGTTGTATGCTAAAGTTCAAGTATTCGGCCACCTTGACGGTTTAAAATGAATATGGTTTTGTAAGTGCAGTATGAAAAATTTCTTGGAAACGTTTTAAAACCATTCATAATATTCTATCTTAATTAAGTTCCACTAGGAGATACAAATTTATTGACATATATTTAGCTTATAAAGAGGAAATCCTAACAACATATTGAAAACTATGACACTTACAGAGAAATAACCCTTTTAAATATCTTGTAATTCAAAGTTAAACTTATAAATATAGATCATAAAAATAAATTAAGATGTAGAAAGGTATTAAATTAAAATAATTTTCTCTGCCAAAAACTTAGCCATATTAATTGGCCGACCAGATTTTATCTCTTTCATGAAGAGGAAAAGTATTTTTTAGTTTCCTCCTTGAACAACGACCTAAAATGAAAACTCTCTAAATGTACCTTTTGAGAAACACAATCTTTTATTTATTTATAAAAAATAAATATAAAAATTGTTTGACATTGTTGTTTATGCAATAAAAACTCAATTTCTCTATGCATTTTAGAATTAAAAACCATTACGACACATGCAGAGTTGAATTGGCAATAACGTTGTTGTTATTAGAGTAGTTTTGCATCTCAATGGTCATGCTAAAACACAAAAACTGACTGTTGTTGCAATATCATTTGTTAGCAATAAACACCGGGTCCTCAATGTTTATGTGCCCAATGTTCACAAAAATTACTTTTGTTTTGTTTCCTTTTTGAAATTTGCGAATCAATGTTTTTGGGATGATTAATGCTTTAGTTTAGTTTTTAGACGGTTAATCAGTTTTCCATTCACAATGTATTAAATATAGACGGTTCAGTAATTTAAGAGATGTATAAAGAAGGGATTGATTAGATTACAGCATAATTTTCTCTTGCTTACAATATAAGTAGGGTCGATGAAACTAAAAACTATGGTATTACACATACCATAGTAGT
>CM061536.1:111638216-111765816 GCA_030545055.2 Neoaliturus tenellus | reverse complement strand
TGATATAAACCAGCTATTACAGAAGCAGCTAGGAGAAGAAAATATCTGTATAAAAGGAAACAACAATACTTTAAAAGCGGAAATTACCTCAAAATATTATATAGATTTAAGTTTAGAAAATTCAATCGGTAGTTTACTCGGATTTTCAGATAAGAAAAGAAAAATCTTAGATCCCGGAACTACTCATACCGGTGATACCACAGTAACAATATTAAAGGTTAATAGTATTGATATAACATGCAATATTATACACGGATCGTATAGAGATGGGGTAAACCAACATATTTTACATACATTTTATCCAACAGTTGCTCCTGGTTTTAAAATAGTTGAGAAGCCACAAAACCTTATATACCTACCATTAAACACCAGTTTTATTTCAGACATCGTACTGAACATATCAGATCAGGACGGTAATAGTGTTGACTTTAGAAAAGAAACAATTACAATACGGTTACACATAAAAGCGGTAACTTAAGTATAACATGGGATTAACATTTAAACCACAACGGAAAAGCCGGGAGCTCAGTAGCTCTTCAACATTGGACGAGTTAACACCGGACAACATACATTTCCTACAAAAAATTGGGTTAAAACTAAATTACGATGGACATTCTGGATATATCTCAAGGACCGACGTTCGACGAAACCCTATGGGAGAAGGAATATCACACACACAACCCTTACACTTCATCAAAATTAAACAATAATGATGAAATAAGGATTCCCATTCAACAACAAGATATTTACACATTACCCTGTGAGAGTTATTTATATATTGAGGGACAAGTATTAAAATTGGATGGAAAAACCGGTTCATCTGTTCCTTTTATAAATAACCCAATGGCATATCTTTTTGACGAAATAAGATATGAAATATCAGGAGTGACAGTTGATTCAACAAAAAAGGTTGGTATAACAACAACACTAAAAGGATTAACATCATTAACACCCCATGAAAAGAATTCAATAGTCACCGCCGGATGGGTTACCCCCGATAAAGACAGCATAACACCAAATTCCAATGGTCATTTTGATTTTCACATACCTTTACGATTGCTTTTGGGATTCGCTGAAGATTACAAGAGAATAATAATAAATGTCAAACAAGAATTGGTATTACTCAGATCTTCAACTAACAAGGACTTGATATTAGCAGCAAGTGGCACTGAAGAAAGTAAACTAGAATGGCAGCTACAATTAAATAAAATCGTGTGGAGAGTACCTCATGTAAGATTAGCCGATGAACATAGAATCGTATTGTTAAGAAAGTTAAAATCTGACCGTGATATTGTAATGCCTTTTAGAAGTTGGGAATTCCATGAATACCCCATATTACCTCAAACAGAACGACAAACATGGACTGTTAAAACATCTACTTATTTGGAACGAGCAAGGTACATAATACTAGGTTTTCAAACCAATCGAAAAGATGTTATAACCGCACACGCAGGTCAATTTGACCATTGCAATATAAAGAATTGCAAAGTGTTTCTAAACTCTCAATTCTTTCCTTATGACAATTTAAATGTCATGTTTAGCAAAAAGCGTTATTCCATCTTATATGATATGTATGCAAGATTTCAATCGTCATATTATGGAAAAACTAATACACCACTGTTATCACCTGAACAGTATTATTCAAAAGCCCCAATAATCGTTATCGATTGCTCAAAGCAAAATGAATCAGTAAAATCGTCAAGTGTGGATATAAAAATTGAAATGGAATTTGAAGATAAAATACCAGAAGGTACTTCGGCATATTGTCTCATTTTACATGACAAAATAGTAACGTACACTCCACTAACTGGAATAGTTAAAAATGTGTTATAAAAAACGGTTTTTAGGTGGGGGCGATTGTTATAAAAGGAGGAAAACGAAGTAGAAATTTCATTATTTGTTTGACCATCCTATGGGAAACATCGTTAGCAAAATGAGTTCACTTAATGCAAATACTAACGAAGAAGAAACTACACCGCTTATAGCCGACAACAGTTCCGATATAGAAAAACAAATTGAACAAGAAATGGATGAGTTCCTCAAGTTTAAACATAAGAAAAGAGAAGAGGAAGTTGAAAAAGGAATTAAAAAAAGAAAAGTCGATGACATTATTTCCACCAATATTTTAACAGAGGTATTTCTTAGAATCTACTATCCCATCTCATCATGTATGACAAAAAGCGTATCTGCCGGAGTAATAAAATCATTGGAGTATTCACCAACTATTATTTTGAATCATGGATCTAAAATGGTGTTTTTCTCTGAAATTTCCTGGGAATCGTTTATGAAGCATATACATCTTTTAGAATGTTATTTAAGTAACAATACATATGGAAGAAGAACGAAATTAAGTTTGCTAGAATCAAATATTGAAATCGATATAGTAAAACATCGGGGAGGACAAATTGTTCGTTTTAGAGATTTAACTAAACATGACATAAAAATACACCTTACAAAAGATGAATTCTACACCCTCAGCTGTGCTACAGGTCCTATCACAAGATATCTAAAACAACTAATATTTTCAAGCGCAATCATAAAAGAATATTTAACCGATACATTGGATAGACAACCATATGTACCAATCCTATACGGTCCCGTAGATACTTCCATTTTCAATAGAATACCTCACGAAGTTGATATGTGGAGACAGTTGCACAACTATCAGACTAACTTCGGTATAGATGAAGAAGCACAAGAAATGAATGAAGAAGCATCTTGCAGCAACCAACCCGCAGTATAAAAAGACGCCCTCCATAATTTTACAAACAGTCCCATACCGACCTTTGTCATGAATAAACAAGTTTCATTTTCAAACCAATACCAAATAATGGAGGTAAAACGAGGTATAATTGAATTTCAAGCGTTTCGCGGTAACGACGGACATTTTATCATTAAAGAGTTAGTTATTCTAGACATGAACACATCTGTCGTTTATCACTATTTATTCCAACCTCCTATACCGTTCAACAGATTAACTACTAAAGCAAGAGTGACAAACAAATGGTTGATGAAACATTTTCACAACCTGAGATGGGATGAAGGTTTTATCCACTACAGTATGGTGCCGCACATTATGAATCATTACTGTAAGGAATTTAAAATTATCTACACAAAGGGATTGGAGAAAACCGCTTGGATACAAGCATTTACAAACCATGAAGTGATAAATGTGCAAGTGGATAGAGATTTTCAGTGTCACTTTGCCAACATTTGTATCTCTACCAAAAACTTTAAACATCGGCAGTCCCAATGCGCTTTAAAGAACGCTTATCGTTTGAATGCATATCTACAACAGAATGGTGGGGGGTGGGAAGGATATAAAAGCGACAACGCAACCATGACCCAGCATGAGTATTACTCTAGCCTCCGAACAGTCAACACCTCCCACACAGATTCGCAAGACTAAGAATAATATTAACAATAAATAAGAAGAAGAAAAAGTAAAGATGACGTCACAAACATTTTTACAATCTCTTGTCGATCAATTTAACAAACATTCAAAATCTACCGTCTTACCGACTAAAAGATGTTCAGAATTAAAAGAAGAAAAACATTATGTTATCCACACCATTAAGAAGATGGAAACTAGTGTTGGGGACGCCATCAACGTTACACTGAGTGAAGCGCCCTACACGCCCGGTGATGAACCAAAATTTCAAACATTTCTTCCTAAGCGCTTCGTGCACCTCCTGCAAAACGAAGATCTACGCCTTATCCACCCCGGCTCTCTGTACTTGGCATCCCACGGTCCAAGCGGAAGCAATTCAACGGAACTTACACTTCACGTCATGCCTACTGCCAACAACTAATTTATTTTTTGTAATACTTTTGTACACCTTTGTGAATTATTTTGAAAATAAATAAAGATGAAAAAATAAAAAAAAAATAAAAAGCAATATATCACTATGTGTCTTTGCACATGGTGATATATTGCTTTTTAAAAAAATAATTTTAGATGACCTTGACCTAGTTACAAAAACTATATAAATGGAGTAATTTTCAAGGGGATTTCCTCAGTCTACAATTGACTTCCGTGCTGTACACATCTCCCTTGGTTGTCCAATTATTTAAACAACAACATGTCTCTCAAAATCAAATGCGCATCATACGATACCTCCACCATCACAACTTTTGAACAACTCGACAATTTCACTAATGAATTGCGAGTACTTCTTGCAGGCGGTTATCACTTAAATGCCGATGTTTACGTTACAAATAAGAAGATGTTTTCAAAACAAAACTACTGCGATGATGAAGTGTACTTTTCTACACAAACGGCAACAACATCTAGCCCTTCTACTCAAAATAATGTTAAATTCCACAAATACTACTAATGTTGAATTACAATAACAATACTCCATCAACTTGAGGCTTCGCTATAAAAAGGCTATTCAACCCAGACTAAATCATCATTTGCTTTTTGACAACCGCAGCGATAACAACTACAACTACTATGCTGTACCGAATGATGATTGAATTTAATGGTAAAATATTTGGAAAGGACTATCAAACGGTAGAAGAGATGAGCTCCGATCTTGATGTATTAACTAAAGAAGGCTTCCAACCAAAGTTAATTCTAAAATTTCCAGAAGTACATCCACTATCCACTGAAGATCTCGTCGCAATGGCTAGAGCAAAAAAACAAGAACATGAAGTAAATATTAAAAAAGAGAAAGAAGAAAAAAAAGACGAACCTATATCTTAAGTGTGCAACTTTTTAATATTTGTACCCCATTCTTTTTTAAAACTCCATTTGGTTGACCTTGAAATTACCCCCACCACTTTTTTCTTTTAATAAAACTCTCTATTCTATACTATACACCTTCATTTCCCAACTCCACTTAGAACCGTCAACATGGAAAAGAAAAAAGAAGACTACAAACCACGCTACTGTTGTGAACAAAAATGTACCGATATAGGAAGATGGATGGTAGACGGATTAGCTTGTAGAAAATGTGAATTCTTCGGATCCTGTTACTGCAAATGCAAAACAAAACAACTACCACCACCAGAATTGCAAACCTTCAAAATTTATAAATCAAGATACTTCCACACTTGCTGTCCCCAGAGATGTTTCAAATTTCACCCAGAAAGACTTTTTAATTGCCGAAAGTGTGATGCATATTATAAAGACGACTTTTGTACATGCATCAAACATTTGTGCAAATATAGATCAGATTGGTCTTCTGATCCTATTCAAGCTTCAGATGTATAGCTGTAGTCACTGACTGCAGCTTTTTTTTAAAATTTCATTTGGTTGACCTTGAGATTTACAATATATATTCTACATACCCTTTAACATGCTTCTCATTTACACTACATTGCTTGGACTAACACCAACATGGGTGACAGATTCATTTCTTTTGAACATTTAATTACCGAAAGAGATGAGATGGAAACTCTATTTCACAACTTACTCACACTTATGGATAGGTATCCTTTGAAATGGATCAACATCAAAGTAAAATATGTGGATCCTACCAGAATATTTTCATCATCATCATCATCATCTTCCAACAGTGCAGGGGAAGAAGAAGAACCAACTTATGGTATTACAATTATTGAATTAAACAGCGAGGAACAAGACAATCAAATTCAAATTATAAATAAACTTAGTATTTAGTTTACAAAAGTGATTGGTATTTCTATTCTATATTAATGCTATTATTATTTTATTTCTATACACTTCCCACAACCTACCCGAACGGCGTTTCGCGGCGAACTGCGGTAACCGAAGTTCTCTCGCTTCTCGTTTTGGATTACCCCCACTTCTTTTCTTCCCCCCACCACTATTCCCCGTTTCCATATAAGCGACCGCCTTACCGTCGCTCACCATTTGTTTGCCTACCGCCGAACGATGAGCCAGCCTCGATTAGCAAAAAATACTACTACTTTTGCAGTAACATCGCAACAAGATTTACAGGATATTTTTCAAACTTTAACCGATGTTGTAAACACACCAAACAACACGGTTACTATTACTGTTGAAATTACCTACAATTGTCCAGAGTGTGAAAGGATGGAAAGCGATAATGTTGAAGAATTAGAAATGCCAAACAACAGTCCTTCATCCGCCCACGATTCGACACCAGATGATGAAAGCTAGTCCTACACAAATATTCTTTTTCAATTCCCCACCACTTTACATTAAATATATATATCCTCCCCTTATTTGCTCTCCTCATTCCATCGCCTACTTTTACACCATCTACACCGCTCCTCTCTAACCTGTACACAAACATGATGGACGGCTTTTCAATCACATCACAATTGGAAGACGATAAATTAAAACTCGAAATTAACAGAATACAATTGGAAGCACAGAATCAGGAAGAAATGATCCGGCTGTTAAAGCTCTTCAAATGCGTACTGTGGTTGGTATGCCTCTATCTGCTCATCGCCATCACCATCGGCATTTACCAGACCATCACCGCCAAACATCGCTTCGACACCACTTCAAATAAAACTTCTACTTGGCTTTCCTAAAATAAATTATTAATTCCCACAGCCCCGCACCCCCCCATCCCCTCCCGCCCGCCCCACTCGTCCCCACACTCCCCACCTTTTTTAAAACCCCCTCCGAATGACCTTGACACACTTACCAACCCCTCCCCAAACCCCCAAAAAACCCCCAAATCAACAACACACACCTGCCACTTACAACCGCTGACCTTGACCTGCGCCAGGACCGGCTATTCCCTTCTACTCACAGCCCTGCATGCACTTTAGGGTTAACACCTAGCCAATAACCGTATAACTGGTACTGGACTATAGGTTATGTGGATCATACGTTCGTAGCATGTGCCTTATATGGTTCACACATAACTATTTCTGTTATATTAAGCAATAATCTGGTTAAAATGGGAAAAAGTCTACAAACACAATACCGGTCTAACAATTTTTTACAGAAAAGGTATTTACATTATATCATATTTTTGAATAAAAAAATAAGTAGGCTCAAAACTTTTCATCAGATATTACCCATGACTTCATAGAGTTATGTTATGATTATAAGACATTATGTTAGGCAAGATTTAGACACCGCATCAAGCTTGTATTTAAGGAAAATAAGAATGAACGGTGAATGTGGAATAAGCTATGCACTGTGTGGCTTTGCAAAAAAAAAAAAAAAAAAAAAAAAAAAAAAATTAGATGTCTCTCTGGGCAAAGCTATTAAATTAATAACAGAATGAACCCAGAATGAACCCAGGGTAGCTGAACCCAGTTTCAAACCTCGAGCTTTTGCTAAATTATGAATTGTTTTGTTAAATGTTACTTGAGTTACGTAACATTACTCTCATATTAGTTATTTTCTCATATTAGTTACCTAAATATTTTTATTTTTTGTAAATCTATAATCATAAACCTATCACTCCAAGGGCTTTTCCTTGCAATGTAAGCTATGAACATTAGTGTCAGTTATTTAATTGATGAAATCACCTAATATAAATGTAAATTATTTATAAAATATATATGTATAAATTATATTATCACAAAATATAAAGAACACATGAAAAATAACAGCATACCTAAGGTCTTATTATTATTTAATTTTTATTGTTATTTCAGTATGTAAAATTTCCTCACTGTCAAATTTGTCAGGTAAGTATAGTGTGACCTTTTAAATAACGATCACATAAATACTTGCATAAACGAGGAGAAACTCACATTATACAATTGAAACGATAATTTTCAACTTAAAATGTTATTTAACAGTGACTTTGATCAAATTTGATTGTAACAAGATAGTCAGGAGATGGTAAATTCAATTGTGGATGAAGTTAGATAAGGGAGGGAGAAATTACGTGATGCTATCTATCTGTCGGACAGAATTGCCTTTAGCCTATGAATCTGTGGTGTAACACAATATTTCTTTCCTTAAAGGTTACAAGGGTTACACTGTTTCAGATAAGCTTTAGCGTACAGGGGATACCATGTAAATGGCGCCAATGTAATAAAAAACATGTTAGCAAACACCAAAATCTTGATGACAATATCTAGGCTACCCACGTTCCCATCGCATTCAATGACGAGATACGCCGGTAGGTCAAAATGGGTCACCTTAAATAGACCAGGTATACAATGCAGTTGTCTGCTTGCAAAATTGCGCGGAGCGACTATTTTTAAAACCAATCATAGCAAATATTTTATAGTTAATTCAAGTGAGCTCGTTCTCTACGCTCACTCTCCTTTTGGATCAGCTCGTTCGATACGCTCACTCGCCGTCAATTTAGTTCGTTCGCTGCGCTCACTCGCCACAAGTCTGTAACACTCTAATAATTTTTTAGTACGCAGGTTTGCTGCGAAGGGGTATTATATGTTTACAAAATATTAAATGGTGCGTCGTCCATGATTTGCACCTTCTCTCCGTAAAAGTGGCATTTAATTCACGTACAAAGGTAAACAAACCACTAAAATAAACAAAACAATAATTTCACATAAAACTACTGTATTCACACAGCTGATAGTAACAGTCTACAGTTAAATATGACCCTTTTAACAGCTGTTTAATCAACACACAGTAAACAAACCAAATAAAATATTTCTCCTATTAAAATAACACGATAACTTTAAAGGGCCGTAGGGCAGAACCCTTATGTCCGATTTGGACCATTTCAGATTTATACCTTCGTATAGATGATTACTATGACCGAACAAAATTTCGTGAGGATCACTCCAGCCGTTCAGGAGGAGTACGTGTAAATAAAAAGCCAGAGTGTATAGTAAGATGCACGAAAATAGTCCGATGGAAATTTTAACAGCTGTGTTCCCCCTCACCCCCTCTCGCCCTGCAATGTTGTCATTTTTGTTAAGTTTACCATGTGAAATACAGTGTAAACATGTGTTTCAGAATAAATTTGGCAACAATGTTTTGACTCTCATAGGACTATTTTCGTGAATCCCACTATAGTATAGGAGCTCCGCTCAATAAAGGAAATGTATAAAAATACTGGTTTTAATTATACTTAAAAAAATGTTATCCCATATTTTATAATATAGGTAAAAACATAAAACAAACAATATATTATTTTATGAAAAAAGTTATACTGTAAGAAAATTTCAGTTGATAAAAATAATATTTGAACCTAAAAGTAACAAATAAACTTAAGTATTTCATTAAATTCTATACTCGGAATTAAAAAGTATGAATCTTTAAAATTGAATTTTCAAGTTTTAAACCGCGAGCAACGGTTTTAAAGTCAAATCGCACATGTTTCAGTTTCAAATCAATGGTGCTGGGGAAATTAAGATTAAAGTTTAAGAAATAGGCCTTTAAAACAGTTATTTTAATGTAAGGATAGGAGAGCAGCCTCAACAGTAGATTCAGTCTGCTCTTATAATAGTTAAAACCACACAAAAGATAGCACATTTTAACTTTTAGAATAAACTTTCATTCTTTAAGGATAGTCTGATTATTCTTTTACTATCTAATGATGAGTAAGTATTTTATAAACGTGGTAAGACAGTAAAATAATACTCTTCTTTTGCTGGTAAATACAAACTCGCAGTAGGTTTAATGTAAAAAAAATTAAATGTGTTTCATCTTGCACTTAAAAATAAAACATGAATTCTTAACTTGTTATAAATTGAATAAAGCGTGTGATTAGGCAACTGCCAGGGAGATTACTTGTTTAAGCTCATAAGCATCAATTTACCTTTGACAGTCTTGCTTCATTTATTAGTTCTATAATTTACTAAAAATACATTTTTTATATAAAAATTTATTTTTTGGGGTTTCAGAAGGGACATGAAATATTTATCTTCTCAATGATGCTTAGAATTAGTACCATACGATTTAGTGCTTCTGGAAAATTGTTTTTTTAACAACCTAAAAATATTATTTATTATTAAGTTCTCTCAAAAAGATTTTAGACAAATGGTATAAAAGAGTTAATTGCGAGGATTTTATCTAGGACGAAGCCAAATTAAAGACCAACATCGACAGTATTAGTATCTCATGAAGGAAGTCAATCAAAATGTTTACTGAGGCATTATAGAATATATTTATATTAATTATTAATTAAAGTGTTAGTTGTATTGGTCGCCCATCTTTCTTTTAAATGTGGTCCTTAAATATCCGAATTGCAAACACAGTGTTATACCCTTGATACGTTGTGCTTGAGCTTGCACACAGTACGACTGTTATTTAAGTGATTGATGAAGGACATTTAACCACTAAATGAAATAGATTTCCCGATGTCTTAAAAAATACGTATTAAAATGTCGAACAATTATGACAAATTATTTTTGTTTGTTTTCAGGAAAAACCCCAAAAAACAATTCCAAGGCTATAATCATTTATTTGTTTAAAGTGTTAAATTCAAAGTCTACGTGAAAAGCAATCCGAAGATTAAAGAAGTGCAAGAAGTGGGTTGAGAGGCAAAGTTACATAAAGCTCCTTTATCTAACTTTCTACTGTCCAAAGCAGATGAAAACTTAAGTATATTGGGAAAAAAGTTTTGTTAAAAAGAACTACGGAGTTAAATACACCTGTCAAAGCAGACCAGTAATTTCTAAAGAAGTATGATACGGTATTGTTTGTATTTTCCCTCCAAACGCTATGAAAATGAGTATGTAGGATTGTTGTAAGCAAATGTAAGTTACACTCTGCCCAGTGAATGCACAAGCCAGGTTTTACGAATCTGTAACAATGAGTATGAGAGATAATCGGTTTTGTTGATTTCCTATTAGAATAACGTGGGATACATACATGGTGTCCCTGAACGATCTACCCTCCTCTTAAGGCATTAGGCCTATTCCTGAACTAAGGGCAAGCCAAAATGTCATATTTAAAATTTCCAAAACTCCATAACTAACCGTATAGCCGTCATTTTGTATTTTTAAATAATAATGTTTATTTTATTAATGGTTTGTTGTAATGAGTTTTCTTTTTCAAATTAAGTTTTTGTTGTAGAGATTATTTTATTCATTGAGATCTTTACCTAAAAAAGTTGTTTATCAAGTTGTAGCTTATTACAAAAAACCGTCCTTAAAATAAAAATTATTATTTAAAAATGCAAAATGGCAGCTGTACGGTTAAATACTGAATTTTGGAAATTTTGAATCAGACGTTTTGGCTTGTCTTTAGGTCAGGAATAATAACTTAAGAGGAGGGTAGAGAGTTCAGGGTCACCCTGTATATTTTTATTTACTCCATAATTAGTTATGCAAAGTTAAAAATAAATAATAAAATGGTTGTTTTCAAAAATTTTTGGGTGGTTTTCTTAGATTTTTTATTTTAATTTTACTAATTGAGATTTAAGATGACAGAAACTAATTTTTAACTCTAATTGAAACTTCAAGAAAATTCCTATCAATTGCCCGTCATGCAGGTTGTCAATATCATGAAAATATACATGAACCAAACCTTAAGGAGAATTTCGTAATGAGGTCATCTTTCAGAAGTTATCAGTACCATAATTTAAAGTTTAAGATGAAAACTTTTAAAATATAAATAATATTTTTTTTTTTTTTTTTTTTTTTTTTTTTTGAGGGAGAGGCGGAAAAATGCATTACGCACACAGGTGGCCAGCCTGTAGTGTGGGGCTCCCCTAAAAACGAGTTTACCCACTAAAAAACCTCCTCTACTCTTTAGGAATCTAACCTGGAATTGTTTGTCACATTACGTCAGGCTAGGCCTAAATTTGGCTTACGCCCGTGGGGCTCGCTCCTTATCCAGCCGCTCGATCAAGGGATCTGGGCCACTTCACGGTCCAGATCGGTTTTCTTTTCCAGGAGGATGCCCCGGACGAACTGTGACAAACAATCCCAGTTGCCCTCATCCTCCAAAATCTTTTGGCAGACCGAGTCCACCGAAAATGCACCAAAGATTTGTGTGGCCTCCAGGCGGGGCCCTTCCCAACGGGGAGAGCGGAAGAATGTGTGTTCCGCATCGTCGGGAACACCCGGGCAATAAATGCAGTCCGGTGAACCGGTCTTTCCCATACGGTTCAGGTACGACCGAAAATAGCCGTGACCTGTCAAAAATTGGGTCAGGTAGTAGTCCACCTCCCCATGCCGCCGTTCCACCCATGGTTGGACCTGCTTGATAAGTCGCGCAGTCCATCGTCCTCGGGTGTCGTGCTCCCAGCTGTGTTGCCACTGCTGGTAGGTTCGGGAGCGCTCTTCTGTTCTTGCCGTGTCCTTTCCGATCTCGCCTTGTCTCTGATAAATCGCTTTCCTCTCCCCTGCCAAGAGCTTGACAGGGATGACTCCGGCGACCACCAGGACGGCAGGCTCGGACACTGTCCGGTAGGCGGAACACACCCGGAGCGCAGCTTGACGCTGAACCCGGGCGAGTCGCAACCTGTAGCACTCCTTATCTAGAGCGCCTGCCCACACCTCTGCCCCGTAAAGAAGCACGGACTGGACCGCGGACATCAACAGACGTCTTCTGCTGGATCGGGGACCCCCGACATTGGCCATCAGCCTACTAAGGTAAGTCACTACCTTAGCGGCCTTGTCCGCTGTACGGAAGATCTGATCCCTCCAGCTTAACTTGGTGTCCACCATAACCCCGAGGTATTTGGCGGCACGAGTTGATGTGACCACCTCCCTTCCCACTCGAAACGGGACGACGGTGTCGATCCTCTTCTTCGTAAGAATCACGATCTCCGTCTTACTGAGAGCAAGTGAGAGACCGTGATCGGACATCCAGTTGTTGACCACCCGCATAACTCGGTTCAACTTCAGTTGGGCCAGCTCAACGTTGCGTGCAGCAATGAGAGCTGCGACGTCATCGGCGTACCCAACCAAAGTGGTTTCCTCAGGCATCTCGGACCTCAGGAGGCTGTCATAGGCAACGTTCCAGAGATCCGGGCCGAGTATTGAACCTTGTGCGGCACCAGAAGTGACTTCCATCGTCCGCGTTCCGTCCCTCGTGTCATAAATCAGGCTTCGAGAGCGTAGATAATCCTCGACGAGCCGCAACAGATATGCAGGAATACGAAAGGTGTTGCGAAGCGCATCCAACATATCGACCCACCTCGCCGAGTTGAAGGCATTCTTGACATCAAGCGTAACAAGAAGCACTACTCGGCGGGAGAAATGGTTGTGGCTCTCGGCTCTCTCCACAGCTCTCTGAACTTCGGTGACAGCGTCGATCGTTGACCGTCCCTTTCTGAAGCCGTACTGACGGGGGCATAAGTCCCCGGCAGCTTCCACGGCAGAAGTCAGGCGGGAACGGATCAGCTTCTCGAACAGCTTCCCAGCCGTGTCCAACATGCAGAGAGGCCTGTGGGACGACGGCAGCTCGGGATCACCTTTGCCCTTGCTGATCAGTACAAGCCTGGCTGTTTTCCAGGGAGCCGGAAACACCCCTTCTACCAAACAGGCATTGTACATTCTCAACAACAAGTCAGCGTTGATTAAAAATACTTTCTTTAAAGCCTCACTGGGAATCCCATCCGGGCCAGGAGCCTTGTTGCTCTTCAGGGAGAGAACGGAGGTTTCCAGCTCCTCGAAAGTGAAAAGTGGAACGTCCTCTACCCGTCCGAAGTCAACCGGCGGTCGCTGTGGATGTTCAGGAAACAACGCAGCGACGATCCTCCCCATGGTGGCGCCCTCCATGATGGAAGGTGGAGAGCGGGCGCCGAGTTTCTGTGTTACAAGTTTGTAACCCAGGCCCCACGGGTCGGAATCAACGTCGTCACGAAGTCTCCTCCAGCTATTCGCCTTGCTCCTGTTGATCGCCTGGCGGAGAGATTTTCTCGCAGCTTTATAGGCCTCCGACTTACGAACTCTGTCTGCGGGAATTCTCGCTCTAGTGGCGGCTCGTCTAGTTCTTAAACATGTTCTCCTGAGTTCCGCAATCTCTTCAGTCCACCAGTAAACGGGTTGTTTGTCGCGTCGGGGTTTCCTTCGCGGCATAGACTGGTCGCAGGCCGAGACGATAAGTTCCATCGTGGATGTTACTAGTGCCTCGGCTCCAGCCTCACCAGGATTCCCCTGCGCTCCCCGAGAGATGACTTCGGTTAACTTGACCACGTCCAGTTTGTTGGTGTTCCACCGGCGTGGCCCTTCCCGAGATGCGGAAACTCGACGATTTGCCTGATCATGCAGGTCAAACACGATGTATTGGTGGTCGCTACCCGTGTAGTCCTCGACAACCCTCCAGCCAGAGATCCTCGGAAGGAGCGACTCAGACGCAAAGGTGACGTCAGGGATCGTGCCTCTCTGCCCGGGGCGCCGAAAAGTAGGTGTGTCGCCCTGGTTGAGGACGACAAGACCGGCCCTGGCGATGAAATCCAGGATGTATTTCCCCCGGGAGCTGGTAGAGGACATTCCCCACTCGACGGCCCTGGCGTTGAAATCGCCACCAACGACGACATGCCCGGTGGTGCCGAGAACGCACTCCTCTAGGCTATCTATCTTGTCGCGAAAGTCCTGGACGGCCTCGTTGGGTGTGAGGTAGCAACTGAAGATAGTCACGTCCCTACACCGAACCCAGACGAATCCTCGGCCGCGCCCGTGACTCCGCACCAAGACATCCTGTGTATTACGCGCCCAAAATGCAGCAGTACCGAGGCTGTCGGAGATCCAAATGTTTGGGTCTCTGTCCCGATACTGTTCGCTGATAAGGAGCGCGTCAGCACCAAGTTCTCGGGCGAGCTGATCTAGAAGGTTATCAGCTCCCCAGGATCTATGAAGATTGGCCTGGAGGATGCGAATTACCGGCCGCTGCCTTTTGCCTGTTCAAGTGCGGCTCTGAAGGCACCGCACTGACCAGACCCGGGTAAGTGACCGAGGGCACTGGAGCCTGAATCCTTGCAGAGGAAGCAGGATGGGCTCGAGGAACATTCCTTGCGTTTGTGGCCCTGGCCTCCACACTGGAAGCAGTTGGCACTCCTGTCGGGCCCGTTACAGTTTCGGGAGGAGTGGCCGAAACCGAGACAGCGGAAGCATCTCGAAACTACCACCCTCCGTTTGAGCCTGCAACTGACCCAACCGACTCTGAGGTGCTGAAGGCTAAGCAGCTTATTGGCGTGCTTTTCGCCCATCTCAGCAACAGCCATCCTGAGTTGACTTCGGTTAGGCTTTGTCAGCCATACCCTCACTCCATCAGCCGGTATCTCCGGGAGTGCCACCTGGATCGCACGGGTCACCTCATCTTCGGTGGAGAGGGCATCAAGGTCCCGAATCTCGACCGAACATTTCGGTTCTAGGGCCTTGATGGAGCCTTTGTCCCCAAGTGCAGTCTTGAGGGAAGCGGCAAAACCGATCTTGTCACTCGACTTCCCCAGTTCGAGGAGGACATCCCCGTTCTGGGTTCGCCGAATAGACTTGATAACGGTGTCGGTCTCTTCCGGTTTGGCCTGCGATCTAATCTGACCCAGAACATCAGCAAAAGATCGCCCCCCTAAGGGCTTGATCAAGATTGCCTCCGTCCTGGGCTTCTTAGGCCTGGGTTGTTTAGGCTTTCTGACAGACTTGCCAGAGGCCTCCCCCACCGGGTTTGAGACTTGCGTCCGCTCCACCCTCGACGCACTTTTCGAAGCTGCCTCCACTTGCTTCTGCCTCCTCCTTTCTTTCTTAGACAGGCGCGTCTTCCAGCCCCCCAAAGGTGTTGAGGCAGAGTTTGCTGCCAAGACAGGATTAGCCGCCGGAGCAGGAACCTCTGCAGGAGTAGCCGCTGGAATCGCGACAGCGCCCGGGGCGGATTGAGTAGCCTGGACAGGAGATGTCTGCGATGCCGCAGTGACAAAAACCGGTCTCGGCACTGAGTCCACCTCAACAAGCTCAGGGCTTTCCGGCGAAGAACCGCTCTGCCTCTTCTTTCGCTTTCTGGCTTGAGTCTGGGACTCAGCCAGATGAGCTTGAGGCGAAGCAGACATAACTCGGTTCATAACGTCGCGCTCCTGCTTCACTGCCTTCAGCCTGATCTTCCGGCATTCCTCGATTTCGCCAAGGAAATCCTCGAGTTTTGGAATTCCGTCCTTAATCGCCTTGTTGACGTTCTTCTGAATAAGGAGAGCCTTGGCCATCTCCTTCAAAAGATCGTTCATTTTCTTCAGACATGAGTCTTCCTCCTCGTTGGCATCGTCCTGCTGCTGCCGAAGCATTTGCATCTCGAATGCCGGACGAAGAGGACTCTTCCTGGGAGGAATTCCTTGCATCCCGGCTAGAGGTGTTACCGGCTCAGTCACCCCCATACCCAGCTTAACCTCATCCTTCTCCTTTCCGGTTACGGCCGACGATCCGGCGACACCAGCAGCCTTGAACGGGATCGGCGGAGGGGAGGCTTTAATTCCCCCCGTCGGCGTCCCAGTCTTCGAGGTCGGAGACCTCTGCAGTTTTGAGCTGCGCTTAAAGGCGGCCTGCTCATTCTCCTTTAATTTCGTGTTTTGGTTTTGAAAATCCATACTTTTGTTTCACCAGCGCATCGTGCGGCAAGAGGCGGCCCTTCATTGGCCGGGAGCGGGTACACCCTCGGAGGTCTACCCCCCGTAGGAGATAAGACACCCCTACCCCAGGACTCTGGGGCCCGAAACCTCCGTTTGCCCAGCACCGATACACAAAATGTGCCGGACGTGCTGGGGGTCGCACCGTGGCAATGCAGAGTCCGATCTCTGCATCCATGCCGCACTTCCTGACTAAGGTCCGAAGCGGCTGGCTTCTGACGACACACTGGAGGAGACCATCGGCAGTGCGAGGCACACATCAGTCCCTGCAACACAACAGGGACACTCCCAGGACCCCCCAGCGTGCGCCGGTCGAAAGAAGGTGGAAAGACACCCTTGATTCGGGGTCGAAAACAAGAAGGTGAGCAAGGTTAGCTCAGGAAAGAATAAAGACGGTGAGCTAAGACCTGAAAGATGAGAAGAAAGGCCCTAGCTCGGGAAGAACTGTGAGGAGGGTCTCACAGCTTGGCTCAGGTACCCCGGGGTCGCCAAGAAACACCCGTACAGTGGAAAGCCCACTGCCCCTGAGGGAAAAATATAAATAATATAGGCATCTATTATCTATTTATAATAACGTTATCAATTTCCTTGAGTGGGGATTACACTGTTACAGTAGTAGGCAAGGAAAGACCTATGCTCGGGACCTTTTACCCCATAAACATGTTTTTTTTTTCATTTTGAGGTTTTTAGAATCCAAAACACCTTTTTTTCAATTTCATACATGTGTTGAAATTGAACAAAATTGTGCTTGTAACTTCAAGGTAAAAATAAATTTGGCTTCAGTCTAAAAACAGTGCAGACTTGACTTGAGTTTTTTATTTATTTGTTAGGCCTATATTACTTTCTAAAATCAAACAAAATGCATCAAATTTTAATAAGTTAAAAGCTTTTTGATGGTTTTCTACGTTTATTATTTCAACAGAAAGCATTTTCAGCCCTCCATCAAATCATCAATAACTAAAATCAACAGCGTTCTCATCTTAAGATTAATTCTCAAAAGATAAATGATTTCTCAACACAATTATTTCTTCTGTTCACCACATCAAAGCCATATCTAAAAATACTTATAAATAATACCAATTTTCCATCCACTTGTTTTCACTGGGGTAATAAGAATACGGTCATCTTCACTTGTCTTATTATTTAACATACAATAACAAATTCAAATTCACTCATGATTTATCACTATGAGAGTTTTCTCTTTAAAACAATACAATTCCTCATCCTAAAAACCAACATAAAACAACCTAATAAGATCAAACATAAAACATTATAGCCTCGAGTTGGCACAGGCTTACACAAGTATAATGCATAATGCAGTTTACAATTAATATAATGCAGTTTTATAAGTATAATGCATTTTACGCTACTTAAAAAATAAAATACTTTGGATATTCGAAAATGAAGCATTCAAATTTATCTTCATATACGAATTAAAATATATTAAAATTCAACTGTCATCGATGTGACCAAGTGTACTTTGCAAGGCCAAAACTTTTGACAAGTAACATGTAGTCATTCGCCGTGCAGTAGCAGTCATGAAAACAAACTCGGGGGATGGTTAAAAAGAATTATCTCACCGTCGTTATCAAAAGAAAGACAGCAGTTTGATGAAAAATGTTGTCCATCGCTCGGACTGAAAGTTCTTTTCTGTGCTTGATTGTAATTTCCTAGCTCGGTTTCGTCTCCCTTAAAACTCTATTATGCACAGAAAAAAGTCACTTTCCGTCCTAGTAAGAAAACTACTATTTCTTTTTGTACTACCAGAATATAAAGTCTCATTACTGAGTCACGCTGAGAGTACTAACCTTAACAATCGAGTACTAACTAAAACTAACTTAGCATAACTCCTGTCTGTGTATGATGAAAATTATTTATTTCAAATATACTAAGTTCGAGACTAACAAACAACCAGGGATGGATGACCCCGACCTCCTGTTTTCTGAGTTTGGTGAGTTCGACTATTTTCTGTACCTACCTCCGCCTTCCGGGCTTAAGAGTCTTCTTCACCCCTGTGCAAGTAACCCATCGTTGCGCAGTAGGCAATGTTAACCATACGGCTTTTAATGCAAAACATGGGATTTGATTCCCCTGCTTCGGACGCCGTTTTTCAACAGATTTTCTTTAAACTTGGTAAGTGTTTAGTTGAATAGTTATATTAGGTCTCTCATACCTCGAAATTTTGAAAATTTAACAAATATTACCCTCTGTGACGTTGCAAAGTAACTCAATTGTCTTTAGTAATATCTAAAAATTTAGTAAAATTTTCAAAATTTCGAGGTATGAGGGGCCTAATATACCTATTCAACTAAACACTTACCAAGTTTAAAGAAAATCGGTTGAAAAACGTCGTCCGAAACAGGGGAATAAAATGTTTTGCATTACGGTTAACATTGCCTACTGTGCAACAATGGGGTACTGGCTCAAAGGTGAAGATGACTCTTAAGAGTCATCTTCACCTGCTTTTATACTAAAACATGATATTGCATTCTCCTGTTTCGGACGCCGTTTTTCAACCGATTTTCTTTAAACTTGGTAAGTGTTTAGTTGAATAGTTATACTATGTCGTTCATACCTCGGAATTTTGAAAATTTAACAAATATTACTCTTTGAGGCATCGCAAAGTAACTAGATTTTCTTTAGTAATGTTTGTTAAATTTTAAAAATTCCGAGGTATGAGTGACATAGTATAACTATTCAACTAAACACTTACCAAGTTTAAAGAAAATTTGTTGAAAAACGTCGTCCGAAACAGGGGAATCAAACACCATGTTTTGCATTAAAAGCCGTATGATTAACATTGCCGACTGCGCAACAATGGGTTACTGGCTCAAAGGTGAAAACGACTCGTAATGAATCTGAATGTTTTCCCCGACCTCGTCGCCTCGTCGAGTGTGTTCCACCCTCCAACCCTCGTCGCCTCCTGGACGACCGCTGCGTCGCGGCGACAATTGTCGCTAACTCCACGACTTCTTTTCCACCCTCCAACCCTCGTCGCCTCCTGGACGACCACTGCGTCGCGGCGACAATTGTCGCTAACTCCACGACTTCTTTTCCACCCTCCAACCCTCGTCGCCTCCTGGACGACCACTGCGTCGCGGCGACAATTGTCGCTAACTCCACGACTTCTTTTCCACCCTCCAACCCTCGTCGCCTCCTGGACGACCGCTGCGTCGCGGCGACAATTGTCGCTAACTCCACGACTTCTTTTCCACCCTCCAACCCTCGTCGCCTCCTGGACGACCACTGCGTCGCGGCGACAATTGTCGCTAACTCCACGACTTCTTTTCCACCCTCCAACCCTCGTCGCCTCCTGGACGACCACTGCGTCGCGGCGACAATTGTCGCTAACTCCACGACTTCTTTTCCACCCTCCAACCCTCGTCGCCTCCTGGACGACCACTGCGTCACGGCGACAATTGTCGCTAACTCCACGACTTCTTTTCCACCCTCCAACCCTCGTCGCCTCCTGGACGACCACTGCGTCGCGGCGACAATTGTCGCTAACTCCACGACTTCTTTTCCACCCTCCAACCCTCGTCGCCTCCTGGACGACCACTGCGTCGCGGCGACAATTGTCGCTAACTCCACGACTTCTTTTCCACCCTCCAACCCTCGTCGCCTCCTGGACGACCACTGCGTCGCGGCGACAATTGTCGCTAACTCCACGACTTCTTTTCCACCCTCCAACCCTCGTCGCCTCCTGGACGACCACTGCGTCGCGGCGACAATTGTCGCTAACTCCACGACTTCTTTTCCACCCTCCAACCCTCGTCGCCTCCTGGACGACCACTGCGTCGCGGCGACAATTGTCGCTAACTCCACGACTTCTTTTCCACCCTCCAACCCTCGTCGCCTCCTGGACGACCACTGCGTCGCGGCGACAATTGTCGCTAACTCCACGACTTCTTTTCCACCCTCCAACCCTCGTCGCCTCCTGGACGACCACTGCGTCGCGGCGACAATTGTCGCTAACTCCACGACTTCTTTTCCACCCTCCAACCCTCGTCGCCTCCTGGACGACCACTGCGTCGCGGCGACAATTGTCGCTAACTCCACGACTTCTTTTCCACCCTCCAACCCTCGTCGCCTCCTGGACGACCACTGCGTCGCGGCGACAATTGTCGCTAACTCCACGACTTCTTTTCCACCCTCCAACCCTCGTCGCCTCCTGGACGACCACTGCGTCGCGGCGACAATTGTCGCTAACTCCACGACTTCTTTTCCACCCTCCAACCCTCGTCGCCTCCTGGACGACCACTGCGTCGCGGCGACAATTGTCGCTAACTCCACGACTTCTTTTCCACCCTCCAACCCTCGTCGCCTCCTGGACGACCACTGCGTCGCGGCGACAATTGTCGCTAACTCCACGACTTCTTTTCCACCCTCCAACCCTCGTCGCCTCCTGGACGACCACTGCGTCGCGGCGACAATTGTCGCTAACTCCACGACTTCTTTTCCACCCTCCAACCCTCGTCGCCTCCTGGACGACCACTGCGTCGCGGCGACAATTGTCGCTAACTCCACGACTTCTTTTCCACCCTCCAACCCTCGTCGCCTCCTGGACGACCACTGCGTCGCGGCGACAATTGTCGCTAACTCCACGACTTCTTTTCCACCCTCCAACCCTCGTCGCCTCCTGGACGACCACTGCGTCGCGGCGACAATTGTCGCTAACTCCACGACTTCTTTTCCACCCTCCAACCCTCGTCGCCTCCTGGACGACCACTGCGTCGCGGCGACAATTGTCGCTAACTCCACGACTTCTTTTCCACCCTCCAACCCTCGTCGCCTCCTGGACGACCACTGCGTCGCGGCGACAATTGTCGCTAACTCCACGACTTCTTTTCCACCCTCCAACCCTCGTCGCCTCCTGGACGACCACTGCGTCGCGGCGACAATTGTCGCTAACTCCACGACTTCTTTTCCACCCTCCAACCCTCGTCGCCTCCTGGACGACCACTGCGTCGCGGCGACAATTGTCGCTAACTCCACGACTTCTTTTCCACCCTCCAACCCTCGTCGCCTCCTGGACGACCACTGCGTCGCGGCGACAATTGTCGCTAACTCCACGACTTCTTTTCCACCCTCCAACCCTCGTCGCCTCCTGGACGACCACTGCGTCGCGGCGACAATTGTCGCTAACTCCACGACTTCTTTTCCACCCTCCAACCCTCGTCGCCTCCTGGACGACCACTGCGTCGCGGCGACAATTGTCGCTAACTCCACGACTTCTTTTCCACCCTCCAACCCTCGTCGCCTCCTGGACGACCACTGCGTCGCGGCGACAATTGTCGCTAACTCCACGACTTCTTTTCCACCCTCCAACCCTCGTCGCCTCCTGGACGACCACTGCGTCGCGGCGACAATTGTCGCTAACTCCACGACTTCTTTTCCACCCTCCAACCCTCGTCGCCTCCTGGACGACCACTGCGTCGCGGCGACAATTGTCGCTAACTCCACGACTTCTTTTCCACCCTCCAACCCTCGTCGCCTCCTGGACGACCACTGCGTCGCGGCGACAATTGTCGCTAACTCCACGACTTCTTTTCCACCCTCCAACCCTCGTCGCCTCCTGGACGACCACTGCGTCGCGGCGACAATTGTCGCTAACTCCACGACTTCTTTTCCACCCTCCAACCCTCGTCGCCTCCTGGACGACCACTGCGTCGCGGCGACAATTGTCGCTAACTCCACGACTTCTTTTCCACCCTCCAACCCTCGTCGCCTCCTGGACGACCACTGCGTCGCGGCGACAATTGTCGCTAACTCCACGACTTCTTTTCCACCCTCCAACCCTCGTCGCCTCCTGGACGACCACTGCGTCGCGGCGACAATTGTCGCTAACTCCACGACTTCTTTTCCACCCTCCAACCCTCGTCGCCTCCTGGACGACCACTGCGTCGCGGCGACAATTGTCGCTAACTCCACGACTTCTTTTCCACCCTCCAACCCTCGTCGCCTCCTGGACGACCACTGCGTCGCGGCGACAATTGTCGCTAACTCCACGACTTCTTTTCCACCCTCCAACCCTCGTCGCCTCCTGGACGACCACTGCGTCGCGGCGACAATTGTCGCTAACTCCACGACTTCTTTTCCACCCTCCAACCCTCGTCGCCTCCTGGACGACCACTGCGTCGCGGCGACAATTGTCGCTAACTCCACGACTTCTTTTCCACCCTCCAACCCTCGTCGCCTCCTGGACGACCACTGCGTCGCGGCGACAATTGTCGCTAACTCCACGACTTCTTTTCCACCCTCCAACCCTCGTCGCCTCCTGGACGACCACTGCGTCGCGGCGACAATTGTCGCTAACTCCACGACTTCTTTTCCACCCTCCAACCCTCGTCGCCTCCTGGACGACCACTGCGTCGCGGCGACAATTGTCGCTAACTCCACGACTTCTTTTCCACCCTCCAACCCTCGTCGCCTCCTGGACGACCACTGCGTCGCGGCGACAATTGTCGCTAACTCCACGACTTCTTTTCCACCCTCCAACCCTCGTCGCCTCCTGGACGACCACTGCGTCGCGGCGACAATTGTCGCTAACTCCACGACTTCTTTTCCACCCTCCAACCCTCGTCGCCTCCTGGACGACCACTGCGTCGCGGCGACAATTGTCGCTAACTCCACGACTTCTTTTCCACCCTCCAACCCTCGTCGCCTCCTGGACGACCACTGCGTCGCGGCGACAATTGTCGCTAACTCCACGACTTCTTTTCCACCCTCCAACCCTCGTCGCCTCCTGGACGACCACTGCGTCGCGGCGACAATTGTCGCTAACTCCACGACTTCTTTTCCACCCTCCAACCCTCGTCGCCTCCTGGACGACCACTGCGTCGCGGCGACAATTGTCGCTAACTCCACGACTTCTTTTCCACCCTCCAACCCTCGTCGCCTCCTGGACGACCACTGCGTCGCGGCGACAATTGTCGCTAACTCCACGACTTCTTTTCCACCCTCCAACCCTCGTCGCCTCCTGGACGACCACTGCGTCGCGGCGACAATTGTCGCTAACTCCACGACTTCTTTTCCACCCTCCAACCCTCGTCGCCTCCTGGACGACCACTGCGTCGCGGCGACAATTGTCGCTAACTCCACGACTTCTTTTCCACCCTCCAACCCTCGTCGCCTCCTGGACGACCACTGCGTCGCGGCGACAATTGTCGCTAACTCCACGACTTCTTTTCCACCCTCCAACCCTCGTCGCCTCCTGGACGACCACTGCGTCGCGGCGACAATTGTCGCTAACTCCACGACTTCTTTTCCACCCTCCAACCCTCGTCGCCTCCTGGACGACCACTGCGTCGCGGCGACAATTGTCGCTAACTCCACGACTTCTTTTCCACCCTCCAACCCTCGTCGCCTCCTGGACGACCGCTGCGTCGCGGCGACAATTGTCGCTAACTCCACGACTTCTTTTCCACCCTCCAACCCTCGTCGCCTCCTGGACGACCACTGCGTCGTGGCGACAATTGTCGCTAACTCCACGACTTCTTTTCCACCCTCCAACCCTCGTCGCCTCCTGGACGACCGCTGCGTCGCGGCGACAATTGTCGCTAACTCCACGACTTCTTTTCCACCCTCCAACCCTCGTCGCCTCCTGGACGACCGCTGCGTCGCGGCGACAATTGTCGCTAACTCCACGACTTCCTCCTGGAGTCTTTGTGGGGAGTAATTAGCGAGTTGCGTGGCTCGTGGCGGAAGGTAGGCCACGCTCCGGTGAAGCGGCGACCGTGCGGTGCCTTACTGCAGGCCAGCCTATGCAGTGCCTTCTCGTCGGTGCCTACAGTAGCTCGCGTGCGTGATAGGTGCTGCATCCGTAGTGACAGTTCTGGGACGAAAAGTGTTCAGTGCCGGGATGTACGGTGAAGGTATGTTCAACTTTGAGTAAAGAACTAATCGTAACAAATTATTGCATGACGCATTTAAAGGAAGTTATCTCTAATTAGCTGCCATAATAAATTAAAATACTAGTGTTAGCTAGACCCTGACAGAATAGTTATGTTTCGCCATGGAATGTTAGGAAAAAAAATAATTTTACATTGTTTACATAATGGCAGATTAGTTTTTCGTACTGCTAGAAGTTATGAAACCACAATGAAAATTTATTTAATCTATAGCAAGCATTACACATTATTTGATTTATACACTTTAATCATGCCGCGTAGCGTATTATATTCACAAATTTGTCCAGTTATAAAATAAAGCGTTTAAAGAATGTTGTAATTTATAATATTATTAATTAAAATATTTTAACTAGCTTTACTTTGCCTCGACCACTTTTGTCTCCGAACTCCTAAGCCCTTTATACAGTACTGTCTCTCTGTGAAGATATTCAAAGAGGCAAGTAGGCATATTATTGATTCAACTGAAAAATATTATATTTGGGTGAGTCGGTGGCGTAGTGGTTAGCGCGCCGGACTTCGGGACCATTGCAGCGATGTCGTGGGTTCGAATCCGCGTTCTGCCAGTGACTTTTATCAGTACCTTTCGCCTTGTACTGTAGCGGCTCACCCCCTTACTTTGTCTAATACGATCCACGCACAGATCAATAGTCTATGTGGACGGGGCAAAGTAAGGCAAAAAAATCCGCCAACCTCTTAAAAAAAAAAAAAATTAAAGAACAGCCACAACATTTATGAACCAATCATGCCTGTTGTTTGTTGGATCCATATGGCCCGTTACAATTTGTTCACAATTTGTTTACATGTATTTCAAATAAACTTAAACTGTTCAAAGGATAAATAATTGTCAAATTTCTGTTCACTTACAAAGAGCTTCTTTTAAAAGGGCATTTTTGAATATTTAGAGGAAAACATCTATTGTATTTTATCTTAATTTTTAATTCTTAGTATTTGTGATTGGATGGTTAAATTCTAAATATTTATGATTTTTAACACCATTTTGAATATGTTTTTAATTTGTTAGATATTTATATTTAAAATAACCGCAATTTCTAAATAGATAAAGTATACAGTTTTTAAACTCTATACGTAATGAAGTATCCATATAGAGAATACTGTTGCCAATTTAAATTTAATATCTCAAGTCAATTTATATAATTTTCATAATCAAAATAATTGGCATTAGTTCTTAAAACGTGTTGTTTAAAACCTCTTAATGGAGAACGCTAAATGAAGCTTTTGACTCCAGCAATGACTATGTAAAGCATGTTATTACATTTGGTTAAATTTTATCGAGATAAACCAAGCTAAATGGCAGGCTGTTTTAATTGTAATACTGGATGTTGAAATTTTTTTAATAAATTGCAGGCCTATTAAGATGGAGTTACGAAATCCACTGAGTGCCAGCTTTATAGTGGAACCGCAACCCTATGCACAGGATTTATAAGTAAAATGGTTTGTTATTTTTTCTATATGCCTGTAATTATTATTTTTCTCGCAATGGTCACATATAAAACGGGCTGGTCCGAGCGTAGTAACTTATTAAACTTAGTATAACTTAACTTATTAGTAACTTATTAATTCAGAAATCGCCGTCCGACACTTCTGTTTATGCATTCGACTATCCTATCGTCCCACAGTTCCGACAATAGTCCGTAAATATTCGCCCATATTCCTTGTAAATACAATAAATGGTGGCTAATTAATTCTTGAATAATTTTAATCCATGTCCCAAATTTGCATTTGAGGCCAATTTGTGGAGAAGATTTCCACACAAAGAATTATGGGCGCAGTTAACGGAGGTAGGGGCTTGTGAGAAAAACACCCAAAACCTTACACTTTATCATCCCGAATCCAAGTAGTTTTCGGAAGTAGTTTGTAGCAATAAATTAATGTCTGGAATAAAATTTTAATCAGAACACTTGGATAAAATTAAATTTAATACAAGTAAAGTAGTATAATAATAGTCCTGTCCATGAATTGTAATAAAATAGTAGGATAGACGCCGGTAGACTATTAAAGGGGTTATGGAATGTCAGGTAAAATCTCATGCTCGTACTGCAACCCATCGGATGTTCAGTAATTGGTCAAGAAGTACGTTGATAAGATTGGTTTTAAAACATTATCTTCTTTATATAAAATGTTATTAAAACAAAAACCTTAACGACGGACAGATTTGATAAAATGGAAGGGAATGTTAAACTTTCGCAATCGTTGGGCTAGTAATTTGACAACGGGCGTACTACAATCGATTATTTTTGTATTATCAAGCGACATGTATAAATATTTTCTAGAAGTCTACTTTTATAGATTTTTATATTTTAAATAAATGATAAAAGAATAAATAATATTCCTAGAATATACATGACTGTTTGTTTCATTGAGTACGGTATACTTAACTTTGATTTCAACTTAATATACTTTTTTACACGCTGAGTTGTCTATGCCGAACTCATACTTCGTTGTTAAGAGAATTATTGCGGACATTATCCATCACTGATTAATAAATTACAAATTACAAATGTGAGACCCAAGACACAGGTAGATGATGGTGAAAAAAGAGATTTGGCCGCGGAAAATAGGATTTTAATTAATACATGCTATTCATGGGATACGTTCATAGCATGCGCGCCCAGCAGTTTCAGCAGCTGAGGACAATAATAATAATTATCGTATGGCTTTTAGTGGAGGGAGATCAGCAATTAACTGATAGTTCTCCTCGCCTGAAATGCCTCCACTTTTTTTCTATGCAGGTGGACCAACGGCTTAATGTGACTTCCGAAACACGGGAGTGGCCTAACGATCTTTTTTGTCCCTGAGCCGGGAATTGAACCCGGGCCCGCTGGGTGATAACCCAGAGCTCTACCACTGAGCTACTTCCGCTGCCAGCTGAGGAAGAAGTACCTATAAACCTGAGGACAGACGCTGTCATATCGGGGTCTCGCGGGTCATAAATTCATCGTGCAGTGTTTCACTTGCTTCAATTTTTCAGCTTTATTTTAGGTCCAATAAAAGTGGGCTATTTGTTTCAGTTGTTTTATATTTTGAATCCATATCAAGCTATAATGGATCAATGTTGATCCAACATTGATTAACTTTGATCCATTAAAGCTTGATATGGATTCAAAATGTAGAAAAATGTATTAAAAACTATATAGCATATTCCAAGTAAATTAATTGAAAAAAAATTATGGGTTCTATTTGTTAATTAAATAACTAGTAGAAAATCATTCCAGTTTACATCAACTGACAATTCGGTAGCCAAGACCTGGAGGACGGCGCGACAGTTGGAAGACCTAACCTAACCTCTGCAGTGAATAATAGTCATTAGTCGGTTATTTCAATGAAATCAGTTCCGCTTTATTGTAGCGGAGCGAAGCACAAACCGCAGGGCCGACGCCTCCTGCAGCGGAGAGTCGACCTCGATCTGGGACAGTGGTGGTTCTTCTAGATAAATATAAATGTCTTTATTTTGAAGCGTTCCTCAGTTACAAACTGGTTTCCAGGGCAGCTCGACAAACTTTGTCTTCTAGATATCTAAATTCATAAAATTTCAATACAAACTACTATCAATTAAAAAAAATATAAATCAATCTTTTAACTTCTTTATAAAACCAGTCAAATAAAATGTCTTGAGAATTGCGGGGAGGTTGTGGTAGAAAACAGGAAAACCAGGACCAAAATAAAATAAGCTTTACGAGCCAGTTCTAACCGCCCTCTCAACGAATTTACTCTCAGAGCGGATGGCCCGTTGTAAAACCTCGTCACTGCACATTACGATATATTAACTGCTGATTGACACTTAAGGGATGGGGCTTCCCGAGTGCAAGGACTCTAACGGTAATGCAGTTCGTTATCAAACTGTAGAAATCACCCAGTTGCGAAACACGTTGATAGCATCAGGATACTTCGTAACATGGATATCCTTGTTTCAGAGAAAAAAATACATATTTGAAATATGAGGTCTTCATTCTTTTAACTCTCTATGCGTCTCTCATAGTGATGCTGTTTGAGTTTTATCCAGCATAGCAGAGGTAAGGAATGCACAGTCAAAAAGGCTGAACAATCTATAATTTGACAGGGTCTGACAGTAATAAACTTCTAAATCTATACAGTTCCTTCACCTTAAACTAAAACAGGTTTTAAATTGCAAATCAAATTTTGTGATTTGTGAATATTAATAAAGGAGTGTTAAACTTTAAAAATAATCCAGGACAATGTCGATTGAAGACTACTCCTACAAAGTTACGTTCAGAGATCTTAGCTGTGATCCCGTCTTTAATTGCAAGAAATAGGTACCTGTACCTGTTAAATAGGTCCATGTGCATTGGTAGTTAATGGTCGATGACAACAATAGAAAGTATTCAGTAGGCTATAGTATTCAGTAGGAAATATACGGTGATTATGAAAACAAATTATTAGGAATTTCATGAAAAATGGGTTTTGTGATTAATTATAGCTGGCATATAAGTATTTTGTTAAAACTAACGTTTAAAAGGAAGAATAAAACTGACATCATTCCTGAACAAATTTTAATGACAATGAGATTCTTTGTGTTCTTACAGTTGATCTACTACCGATTGTGTGACTACTGAACACAACTTCAGATTCATATCTAAAATTAAAGGGAGGAATGCGTGCATTTGTCCAATTTCCTTCAAATTTACAATCGTCGCCAAGGTTCCTTTATCCTCTCAAAGGCTTGGGTCAATGCAGTTATTGTGGAAGACTGAAATTAATTTAGAAGTACACCCTTTTTTCATACTTAACGGTAATATGAGGGATTTTGTTTTTTAAACCTCTTCATTATGTAATAAATGCTTTTTTATTTTATTTAGGCTATATCCAATGCACTGGAATCCTTTTTGTTGTTGATGATTTTCTATGTATTTTTTTTTTTTTTTAAGTTGTACACTTAAAAATAAACTAGAACTAGGGGCTTGTAGGGGCAAAGGCC
Organism: Neoaliturus tenellus; assembly: GCA_030545055.2. Lineage (NCBI taxonomy): Eukaryota > Metazoa > Arthropoda > Insecta > Hemiptera > Cicadellidae > Neoaliturus > Neoaliturus tenellus. Next base: position 111,736,549 of record CM061536.1, on the reverse strand, counting down.
CCTAAATATCTAGATGGTGCTGCTATCTCCAAAAGTAAGTTTCAATTCATTACCTCCTTGCACAGTTAATGTAATTATTCTTCTCAAGCTATACTGTAAATCTTCAACTTCTTATTCTGTAAACTCTTGAATTTTCTTATAAAATACCTTAATCTTGATAGAACTTATTGGTGGTATCAAATCAGCAATGAAACTATAATTTTCCTTGTATTACGTACAGTAGTCTATTTTGTGGAAAAATGAAAATTTTTTAAGCTTACACTACTAAACTGCCGGACGCTATAAAAATGGTTTTAACCTTAACCATGTACGTGATGAGTTCGTAACTCAAATAAATAAAATACTTCAATACAACATGACAAAATGGTTATTAGTCTATTAATACTGTACACCACTGTATTCTGAACCCATGGCGCCCCCCTTCTCCCATGCTCCCTTGGCCCCCGTTTCCCCCATACTACTGTACCCCCATGACCCCCGTTCCTCCCCGGGCCCTCCTGCACCTGCCCTCCACGCCTCCCCCATTCTTCCACGTACCCCCCATGTCCTTTATATCCACCCATTCCCCAACATGCCCCCAATGTACATGTACCCCCATGCCTCTTAAGCCCCGTTCCATCGACGTCCCTCGTGCTATGATTGTAGTACGTTTTGTCTGTTTGTTCAACGAAAAACATTGATTTATATATTGTTTGTTTTCGCACACTGTCATTTACATAAATAGGGCCAAGCTCCCCGTCTGTATGGGTTAACGGGCATTGGTTGTTTCCATACTACCTACGCAAAGAAAGAAGTAGAGAATGATAAAACAAAATATTCCTCACGCAGAGGTTATTCAATGTTTGTAGTTTACAATATTCAGTCGAAAATAAACAAACACTTTATTAAAACGATTTAACTCTAATCACTAAATATAGCCAAAATGTAGAACAGTAACACAATAACTAAACGTCATTCACTGAGTAAAGACAATATATTAACTATTATACTAACTGTATCAAGGTTAAGCATATTTTAATTGTGGTCTATTCAACATACAAAATCATTTTAGTCCTCAGTCCTGATTATATACTAAATGTCATAGATGTGGCCACGAAGAAGAAATACACTGTGGATTCGTAATTTTTCCATGACTATTGGTGTTTTCCTTTTTTATAGTGCACTGCCGATTTTAAAAAGTTATAATTAAGGTTATCTTAACTCAAAGTAAACAGCTGAGTTGTTCAGTTAATATAAAATATCCACTGGAACATCTGCTTAATCACACGTGTAGATCTAAAAAGCTCCTCCCCATAAGATTAACATTGGAACTTCACGGACCAATGGGGCAAAGCCCAGGTAACTTTTGATAATTCTGGTATTTTTCCTTGCGTCCTTGGCCCTCAAGCTTTAAAATGAGCCATAATACGTTACCCTATCTTTTTCCTAACTCGAGATATTTCGTGGGGACCGATTTGCTTACGGAATTATATATATAGATTAACAAAGGTTCTCGGTGTGTGTGCGTTTTTCACAATAATACTCGCGTTCAGTTTGAATCTAATAACTAATTAGACTGGGGTTAATTTAAGCTATGACTGTTAATCGATGAATCAATCTTTGTTATTGATACTTTTTCGTGGTAGTGTTTTGGGATAAAACATTTCAAATTATTTTAAACAATTGAAGTTGCACACTTATAAATTTATTTCAGCCAGTTAATCAAGCAGTATCACACGAGTGCCACGCTTCAAGTTTAGAGGAAACTTAGTAATAAAGCGCATTTAGGCCTTACAATTTTTATCTTTAGAGTGAGAACCCTAATTAAGCATTGGATAGGCTAATTTTAGAAGATAATCTATTCTATCTACAAAAGCTAGGCTACATTTGGAAATATTATATCTTGTTATTTTAAATTGACAGGTCCATTTTATGAAAGCCTTATAATGTCATAGAATTGCCCCAAGGGCTGCGGTAAGATAGTGCAATAATGTTAAACTTTTGTGAATATTAAATACAATCACGTTTGTTTGAACATTTTATAATGACAGATCAATGAAAGAGCTAGATGTAGTGAATTTATAGGAGGAAAACGAAAATGTAAAATCTTTTAGTTTTTCTCTCTTTTTTGGCTTTATTTTTTATAATTTATATTATTAAAAGTCCGAAAAACGTTTGAGGCCACAAAAAAATTAATCCACGTTGTCACCCTACTCTTCCCTGACCAATTACAACAATCACATCCCCAATTTCGCTCTCCAAGGTTGTCACCTTGGCAGCAGCCGAATGAACGGACGTCGGACGCGATTCCATCGACGGTCCTCGAGGCTGCAACCATCCACCGTGGACCGTCACGCCTGCCCCTAGAAAGTCGGAGAGAGTTCCTCACATGTGGATGATGAATTGCGGCACGTCATTGCTGTATTGTCTCCAGCCATCCGACTGTGGCAATTACAAAATAACCGAGCGTACCAAATATTTCTGGCCGGCCGTCAACGACCATTGTCTTGCGTAAGGTGAATCGCGGCGGAGGATGAGGAGCGATGAAATTTCACTCGGGGTCGCTCTGGGGGGCAACAGCTCACAGAAACTCCAACTGTGTCTTTGATCTTCAAAAGACCATACGGGTCATAACCAAACTTAAATTTACGCCGAAATTCCCTCAGGGAGCTGCTGGTAGTATATTTTACAACGGTTTAAAGTCAAAAACAGTAATCCAATGGTAGCTGGTAGCTGAGCTATAGGTAAATTATGCGCTCTTTTTGAGTTCAAAAGTTGCATGACTCAGAGCAGTGATATAATTAAAAACAAGGTCCAGAAATGTATAGAGGAGAGCGCACACAGGTAGGCTAGTATCATGGCACGTCTATCCTACCTTGCGAGTGTTTCTATTTTTTTATTAGAGATAGCCCCAGTCGAAATTTGACCAAAACTTTTTTATGTAGACCGTTTGGACTCAATTAGTTAAACATGTATAACTGAATTTATCGAGTAGACACACAGGCCTAGTGAATAGTTTTACTCCTTATGATTCTCCTTTTCGAAGAGGTACTGAGAGATATATCTCAGTATACTGAGATAAAGCGATAATGTTACATCTGATTATCTGGTGTTCTCTCTAATCTGATGGCTTTTGTGCTAGCATTAAAACTGCTGTCTAGTGATTCAACTAACTACCCTTTAACAGCTAACAAACGTTAGTAACCTTAACCTATTCGAACTATCTGGGTTACAAGTACAGTAAAGGTATCCCATTGTGTGAAGACTTGCAAGTCGATATTCAAAGCACAAATAATGTACAAAAAATCATGAGCCCTCTTGGTATTCAAACAGTCTAAGAATAGTTTTGACAAAGGGCAATATTACCATCAAGCATTATGACATTATCATGCAATCAGTATGAAGCTTTCATGAATCATCATGACCAAATATTCTACGTCTACTGTTTTGATATAGAGTATTTTAATTAATTTGCTTCATATCAAAAATCGTACTGTTTACTTCTACACAATCGGTGCAAATGGAGTCAGAGTCAGATACAAATTGTCCAATATTGAATAAATAAATTTTAACTCAAATTTGTCTGTGTGAAGAACAGTACAGTATATCATCACTTCTATCATCTCAATTACAGATTGTTTTCAGATGATTGCAGAATATCGGCATTATTAATTCAATTTCAATCTAGAATCTCTAGACCGCATCCATTCTGTCAATCGCCACCTGGACTCTTGATTGTTTCCATCCTTTGGAAAACAATATTTCGTTCTGTGACATGATTGATGGTGCTAAGTAAGGTATTTTTTCATCCAGCCAGATTCCACGAGGAGGTACATAACCTCTTAGATGTAACATTATAGCTATATCTTCGAAAAGGAGAATCATAAGGAGTAAAACCATTCAATAGGCCTATACTCGATCATAAAACATGCTTGCCTCAACAAACGTATATTTGGTATACGAAGTAGAAAGGTGATTAATATTGTTACATTGGCATTCTTCAATCTATTTCATTGGCGATAGTTTAAAGGGAAATGCATGTTTTATAAATCAAAAACTTAAAATAGAACAACCTTTATCTTGTTCATGACGGCGTACTTTTTGCTAAGGGTTATTAAATCCTTTTTTGTCACGTGATGAATCCTGGAATTCTGAATATCCCATGTTACTCATCGTATTTGACCAATTATAGACTCTATCTAACCTGAGTTACCAAAAGTATTAAGAGTGAAATTAAGAAAATTCTACTTTAGACCTACATTTGGAAGCTAAAAAACAAACGTCATGTAAAAATAAAAATATCTTGAAATGTTACATTTTATGAGTTGCTTGTGAATCATAATCTGGTTGTTAAAACGTTAAAACAATTACCGACCAAAAGTGCTCGCATAAGGATATTAATAGAAGAATTTCTTATTCATATTATTTAGAGTCGGTACTCTTTTTCGCAGCTTTAAGGAAATCATTATTTCCGTTTTTTATGTCAATGTAAACTGTATTGTCCGTTTGTGTATGGGTGAAGTTTGCTGGTTTGGTTATTTTCAGGAGACATTCAATAATTGAAAAATGCTCCGAAACTAGTCATTTTCACTTAATTGTGGATTGACTACTTTACAAGGTATTTAACCTTAATTTATTACTAAGGAGAATTTAAATTGCATTAGTGAATGGGTAGAACTGCAATAAATACGAAACGGAATGACTCATTGCTCTTTTCATGAATATCATACCCGCGCTATTACATATCACAATGTTCCTCACCAGTGTAGTGATTAACTCGGAGGAGTTAGTTTGTGTCAAGCTGGATTGTAATTCTTGGAGGCACACGATGTCAGTAATTACACATTGGGAGGAGGGGGTGAGGGGGGGGGGGAGACCGAGAGTGAGAGTAATCACTCCGGAACCACGCGCCCTGCCTCCGTTACCCCGACGTACCATGGGCGTACCTCGCGTACAGGTGCCGTACCCAGAGCAGGCTACAGGCGGCGGGGCGGCGTGCTTCGCGGCAGCGGGTGAACTACAGCAGGAAACTGCTCAGTCTATTGAGATTGATTAATAAAGGGTGATTGAAAATTAACTGTTATTTTCCTATCCTGTGGAAGCCATACACACTACAAAAACAAAATAAGTAACTAACTATTGATAAAATTATTTATGTTCTCGATTTATTAAAAGATTATCTTTTCATTGGTTTGATATTTAAAAGGTATTCCATTTGTTGCAAATAAAATATGGAGAATGAGGATTACAATTAATACACTTAATATTTCCTATTTTAATTATGATGGACGGTATTAATAAATAAATAAAAAAAATGCCTTTATTTTGAAGCGTCTTTCAATTTACAAAATTCGTTTACAAAGCAACTTAACTCAACAATTTACATACAGAGATTAATTGGTGAAACTATTTGTCATGAAGACTTAGGTCCCGCAAGGATCCATTATAGGACATATTCTCTTTCTATGTTTTATGAAGGGGTTTTCCTCCTATTCCATCTGAATCACAGAGAAAATTATGTCTCCACGCAGATTACTCTAATTTGATAGTTACGAGGTGGCCCGTGCGCAAATTGCGCATTTTATGATTCTGAACGAGTGAAACTCACCTACAGTACGTGAATGTTGATTATGAAGTGACAGAGATCTATTTTTGTTTACAATCTGGCTTTTAAAAGTAATTCATCTGAAGGTAATCAGCTGTTAAATTACAATTCACATTAAAAAGAACTTGCAATAAAAGACATTTTAAAGCGCCCTCTAGAAATTAATCGAAGGCGAGGGGGGCGAAGCCCGAAACGATATGACCTTTTTAATTGCGATTCGTCACTGCGCTATATCCTAAGCTTTAAAATGACACCTCAATCTTAAAAATCGGTTCAGTAGGTCGAGAGAAACAGGGACGTAACAGACGAAACCCTTATAGAAATAAGAAGATAGATAGATACATAGAGTTGAAATGACAGAAAATAATTATCTTGAAATCTAAATTTTCAGTAAAATATGTTCAATAAATTTTGACGGAACAAACCCTGAATCTTTTCACAGCAAACAAATTAAAAACAAATCAAAACAAGATTATGCAGTTGATAAATACAAAATATTCCAATTTAAAGAAACAAAATTTTCAGGAGTAGGCCTATTTTAGATAACAGTTTTGACAGAATAATTATTTTACATAGTTACCGATTGATATAAGTACAATGGAAAACATTTCCTCAGTGTATGCACTATTCAATCGATGTCTAGGTATTGCTAATTACAAACATTAACAGCCATTTACTATACTCATATATATTCCAATATGACATTCTGTTGTATGGGACAACTAGTAATAAAATTTTGATAACAATATTACGGCTTCGAAAAGAGCAATAAGAATAATCATGAATTTAAGTACCGATAACAAAGATTCTGTAAAAGGATTTTTCTCTCAATTAGAAATACTATAAATGGTCTATATATTTTGGAAACATTAATGTAGGCCTATGTAAAATATTATTAAAACAGGTTATTCAAATTAGCCATGATTATAATATAAGAAATGAAAATCAGCGGCTATACAGACACATTCAATGGGATTATACAGGGTGTCCAGTTTACAAACTTACAACCTTTACAAACTTATCCATGTTGTTCAGCAAGCCAAAATTAACAAAAAAGTTAATCTAAACATACTATGTCCAAAAAGTGCTTCGTTAAGCCGCTAGCTTTAAAGATGAGATATTTGAGTTTAAAGTTGTTAAATGGCCGCCATTTTGAAAATACACATCGGGGAAAATATTTTTTATTTCTTGGAAATGAGCATTAGTGTGTTAAGATACATGCCAAGTATGAACTCAATACAATTACCCATTACTGAAATAAAAATTATTAAATGAAAAATACAAAATGGTGGCTAGCGACTCAACGAAGCATTTTAGGACATATGTTAATGTGAACTTTGTTGTCTATTTTGGCTTGCTGAACAACCTGGAAAAGTTTATAAAGACTGAAGCTGGACACCCTGTATATTAAAAACCAAGCTCTGGGACGTAAAATTCTTAAGCCAACTTACTAATCATAACCTAAAAATAGAGAGTAATATTTTATCCAAAAAGTATATTCAAAAATATATTAATGAAAAAAATATTACACTCAATTGATGATCCTACTTTCTCTTTCTTAATTCTTCCTAATTATATTAATTGTATTTAGTTATTATTTATTTAAAATCTTTATTTAAGAATATCTTTATTATTTAGAATCTTTATTTAAATGGAATGTGTATGAATTCAACAGTTGTATACATAATTGTAGGCATAAATATCAATCTTCTTATTTCTATAAGGGTTTCGTCCGTTACGTCCCTTTTTCTCTCGACCTACTGAACCGGTTTTTAAGATTGAGGTGTCATTTTAAAGCTAAGATATACCGCAGTGACGAATCGTAATTAAAAAGGTCATATTGTTTTGGGCTTCGCTCCCCTCGCCTTTGATTTATTTCTAGAGGGCGCTTTAAAATTTTGACCAAATTTTAAAGTAAGTTCATTAATGTGAATTGTAATTTAACAGCTATATCTTCAGAATATCTTCAGATGAATTGCAAGATATTAAACAAAAATAGATCTCTGTCAGTTCATAATCAACATTCACGTACTGTAGGTGAGTTTCACTCGTTCTGAATCATAAAATGCGCAATTTGCGCACGGGCCACCTCGTATAATCGACAAAGATTATTTGCATTAAATTGATTATACATTTGATCATTCTCATTTCAAAACTTAATTTCAAAATTCGTGCAATAATCCATTTTTTTCTTCACCTCGTATTAAAAACCCCGACCCATCAATAATGGTATAAAATTATCTCTCATTAGCTATTTTGTGTATATGTATTATTCTTCATAGAATAAGACTAGTCAATAGTCAGTTAATTTTCAATCAATCTGTATGTGCCCTATACAGAATACTTTACCCCCAAAAAATCAATAATCATGTTAGTAGTGGAAAAGTAAGGCTTTTGGGCCAGTTCAAGGTCACCCGAGCGATGACGTCATCGATGACGTCATCGAGGTCAATGACCTCATCGATGACGTCATCGATTGCATCATTGATGACGTCATCACCAATGACGTCACATCCATGACGTCACACCCATGACGTCACAGAAATGACGTGCTGATGACGTCATCACCCCTTACGTCACCAAGATGACGTCATCGATGTCACAAAGGTCAAGGTCACGCTGAAACCTAAAATTTTTTGGCACTTTTGCTGTTTCTCGCACTACGCTCCGAGTTTTAGTCAGGTTACCGTGACCTTGACGACTTGGAGCGAAATTAGACGAGAAACAGCAAAAGTGCTGAGGAAACCTGAAGTTTGCAACGTGACTCTGCCTAAACCGTCATGTGACACCGCTCGGGTGACCTTGAACTAGCCCAGCTGCCTTACTTTAACCATTACTGCAACCGCGATGCGCACCCTACGACAGACACCGAGCGACTGACTGTCCGGCCCCGTGCACTCTAGGTATATGGGAAGTGGTGGGGGAAACTGCGATGACCTCGGGAAACTTGAAAATGTCAAGCCAGGTAGCACCGTTTTGGTGCTACCTTAAATTTACATGTTAAAGTGGGATGACCTTGAGGTTGACTGTGAACCTGGGGCTTAGGATTGTGTTTAACAGCTTGACATTTTCGCCAGAGTTCAAGTGTGGTGACCTTGAACTGGTTAAAATCAAAACTGCACAGCAGACTGCACAACACGGATGTGCATCCTACGACAGCCGCCGAGCGACTGACCTCCGGGCCCTGCGTACTCTAGATATATGGGGAAGTGGTGGGGGAAATTTCAAGGTCATTCAAACGGAGTTTTAAAAAAGTCAAAGAGTAGAAAGACTACTCTTGTGAGTCTATAGCGATTTCATTGATAGTAAGTGCTTCGGTATGCCAAGTTGATCTGTATTGACACGCTCCTAAATAATGTTTGCAAAAACCTGCAAATGATTGTTGCACAATTTGCAGCCAGTTAGCTGTTTTAGTTTGAATTCAATGCAACGTTCAGGGCAACAAGTGTACTTATGCCCTCTCATTTGGTACACATGGAATGTCTTCAACTTCGGTTTCGGCTTCTTCCAAGACTTGCACTTACACATGCACTGACCAAAAGCTTCACATGTTCTACAAGCCAGGCCATCCACCACATCAATGTCATTTGGCCATGAAAAACATTTCTGTTCGCAACAGTAGTTGAGTTGACTCTCCATGTTGCTGCGGTGAAGGTGCGCGATGAAATGATGCTAGAGTCAGTGAGAGTGCACCTTAAATAAACTCAGTGGAGGGGGAAAGGTCAAGGTCATTCAAACGGAGTTTTAAAAAAGATGACTAGTCGTCCTCCTCGTCCGTCGTACTTGGAGAGCTGTCAGACGAAGAGCCCCGCGCAGGTGCTCTCCAGATGAAATGTATATCTATTTGAAAGCGCAGGCCTGGATCTTGTACCATCAACTCCTTTAATCTATTACATACCAATTCCACTTTTTACACATTGTTAATAATCAACACCCAAGGCTTCGGCTGAACATAACGTGTAGTTGAGTCAGCCTCGCAGACAGTTACACCTTCCGGTGATATTGGAGTGTATAAATGTGTAAAATCTCGTTGCTGAGGCTGGCTTGAAGTTGAAGGTTCTGTGCCGACCCTGGTTGCATCAAAATTCAAATCCATTCTACATTCAAGAGGTCCAGGGTTCCCGTTGAATACATTGAGTAATTTTTGATACAAGACTTCCACTTCTGTCGCATCCTGTAAATGAACAGTCCACCGCAAGGGAAATGCTTCGTTCGTAGTGGAGTCAACTTGAGAAAGAGTTCCTTCCGCCATGGCAGCTAAGCAAGGAATGAGGTGAGCTGCAGTCAGTTGTAACATTATCGAAAAGTATAGGGGGAAATTTCAAGGTCATTTAAATTGGGTTTTAAAAAGGAAGGAGTGGAGGGGGAAAGTTCAAGGTCATCCAAATGGAGTTTTTAAAAAGGAAAACCTAGAAAGTAACATTGAAACTTTCCAATTGATGGTGGCGAGCGTTTTCTTCTGCAACCTTGCCGACACATGTGACTATGCCATACAGTATGAAAAGTACAACCATGATAAGGCCGAACAACAAAAGATAGCCGTTTACTATCATGATATTTTCTGAGTGGATCTGCTTTCTTCTTATCGCCCTCTCTTGCATCCTCTTCTCTAACTCGTGTACGAAGTCACAGCATGCGTGAGGACATCTTTCATCTGTTGGTAGGTTAGCCATTGTTGATGTTGTAGGTTTGACTGTTGAAGAAGGAATGAGGTATCTTATTATGTTGTCTCATGTATATCAACAGTGAAGTGGTGGGGGTAGCGAATCAGTGGAGGGGGAAGTTTCAAGGTCATTCAAATTGTGTTTTAAAAAAACCCTATCTTGTTACTGAGCATATATGTCAGTAACAAGATAGGTGGCTTTGCTCTTTTTACTTCTTTAATATAATGAAGAAATAAACATATTCTACAATTGTAAGGACAAGGAAGACAACCGCTAGTCAGCTGAAGTAATCCAAGTTGTCTGGTTCGGTCTTCATTGACGCCGGTGAGGAAGCTGTCGTTGAAGAGGAATGTCCAGGCTCTTCCTTCGGCTGCCGAAGATTCCGTATATTGCAAGCGTAGACTTGCACGTTTATACGGTAGCCTCTTGCCACCATCAGCTGCAACTCCTTGTACAAGTCGTTCAGCTCCTGTTGCGTTTTGATCGTCACCTCCTCATAGCTGGCACAGCTTACGTTCAGAGACATACTGATGTTGTTCGGTTGGCTGCTGGAGTTGAAATGAAGACGAGGCACAGCACTTGGAGGTATATGAAAAAGTGGTGGGGGTGTTTTGCATTCAAGCAGGTTTGACTTGTAGCGTGGTGGTGGGGGTAACTGTGAAATGCAAAGGTCAAAGGTCAAGGTCACCCGCGAAGTTTAAAAAAAATGCAACATATCAATATGTGACAAACTTCACATATTGATATGTTGCATTTTTCGTCTTTTTGTATTCTTTTTTTTGTCTTTTATGGTTTATTTATTTATAAAACATTACAATAACATATGTACAACAGTAAAACTTAAATCTAACACTGCTGCTTGTCGGCGATGTGGATGGTCAACTCGGTGGAATTGCTACCCGTGCAACCGTGGGAAACCAGGTAGAGACAGCCGGGTTGGATGGAGCGCAGATCCTCGTTCTGGAGGAGATGGACGAACCGTTTCGGCAGGTAGACTTGGAACTTGGGCTCATCCCCCGGAGTGAATGGTGCCTCGCTAAGACTGCAGCAGATGGCCTCTCCAACTGTAGTCTCCATCTTCTTCATGGCGTGGATAATGTAGTGCTTCTCGTCTTTAAGTTCGGAACACTTCTTGACGGGTAGTATGGTAGATTCGGAGTGAGCATTGAACTGCTCAACCAAAGTTTGCAGGAACTGGTGAGATGCCATGGTCAAGTTATAGATCGTCTTCTTCGTCTTCTTGCTGGGAGATGTTGTCGTCTCGGAATCTCGAGTAATACTCATGCCAGGTCCCGGTCTGCTCCTCACTTATATAACCCCCGTTACCCCCACCACTCCCCATTTCCCCACTTTGAAGGTAAGATGCGAGTTTATAGGCGTTTTTTAAAGCGCAATGTCTATCTTTTTCATGTTCTGGACTTTTAGTACAAATACAAACATTTTCCATCGTATACTTGTAGTTTTTATCCAAATCCACATCATTAACTGGAACATGAGTAAATCCTTCGATCCATCTTTTCTTTTCCAGCCCCTTTGTGTAAATATTGGTAAACTTGTCTGAAAAGTGATGCATAATGTGATACAAGTCCGTGTAACTTGTAAAACCATCATACCAATCGATATGATGGAAGTGTTTTGAAATCCATCTGTTGGTAGTAGCGGCTTTACTAGTTAAAGATGAATAAGAACATGGTGGTTTAAATAAAAACGAATAAGGAACACTTGTATTGATGTCGAAAAACACAAGTTCTTTTATGATAAATCTATCATCATTACCCCGAAACGCTTGGAACTCAATTATACCAGGTTTAGACTTTACTTGTTCTTCTTCCTTGTCCATTGTGAAGATCACTCGTCTGCTTATGACGAAGTCCAAAGGTCAACTGATTTCCACACCACGGTAGGTACGACTTTTATACCCGGCCGTACAGTTGTTGGCGCGTTGGTGTATATTTAACGTGGGCACCGTCCGCGGTAGGCCTAACCCCACAAAGTGTTTGATATTGTTTTAAAAATTAACCATTTGCTGTGTAGTTAATTGTCATTTAGGTTTTCATCTTTACATTTTCCTTGTTTTCATTTTCATCACTAACACTTGATTCTTCTCCTCCTTCTTCTTCCTCTTCTTCACGTTTTACTGATTTCTTATGTAGTTGAGCGTACTTTTCCAATTGTCTCCACATTTGTACTTCATGAGGAACCCTATTGAATATAGAAGTATCTACAGGTCCGTACAATATAGGTGCGTCCGGTTGTTTGTCCAAAGTGTCTTCCAGATAATCTTTAATAATTGAACTTGAAAACACCAGTTGTCTCAAGTATCTCGTTATTGGTTCAGTTGCACAAGTTAGAATAAAAAACTCTTCTCGATTAAGTTGAATCTTGTTATCATGTCTTGTTGTGTCTCTAAACCGCAACTGATGATCACCACGATGTTTAACAATATCGATTTCCACATTTGAATCCAAAAGGCCTACTCTTGTCTTTCTTCCAAACATGTTACTACTTAAATAGCATTCTAGCAGATGCAAGTGTTTCATAAACGATTCCCAAGCAGTGTCCGTAAACAAAATCATTTTGGGTCCATGAGTTAAAATTACAGTAGGGGAATAATCTGTAGATTTCATAACACCGATTAAAACACTTTTGTCCAAACTGGAAGAGATTGGGTAAAATATTCGCAAGAATACCTCACTTAATATGTTAGGAGAAATATTATCTTCAATATCCCTTTTCCTCTTGTGTGCATTCTTTCTTCTTTTACCTTTTTCCTCAACATTATTACTGGCGTGGAGTTGTCCGCAAGCGTTGTGTTCATCTCCCTCCGGTTGACCTTGAAGATCTAAAAAGTCGGATATCTCCTTCTCAATATCTACTACATTTTCTTGTGTACCACTAGGAGAAACCATATTGAATAAGATGCTACCCATACAACAACAGGCAACAAACTGATGAGGAGCGAGCTGAACGCTCTGCTTTTATACTCGCGGAATGCATTGGAATGTAGGAAAACCGGTCTTTTACAATACATTTTTAACAATTCCAGTTAAAGGTGTGTATGTTACGATTTTATCATGTAGAATTAAACAGTATGCAGTTGTATTAGCCGATATAGGCGCGTTGAATTCCATTTCTATTTTTATATCTACACTTGATGATTTTACCGATTCATTTTGTTTAGAACAATCGATTACAACTATAGGGTAACCATCTAAGTATTTTTCTGGTGATAGTAAAGGTGCATTCGTTTTACCATAATATGAACTTTGGAATCTTGCATACATATCGTACAATATGCTGTACTTTTTATTAGCGAATGACACATTTAAATTATCGTATGGAAAAAATTGTGAATTTAAATAAACTTTAATATTTTTCAAGTTGCAATGATCAAATTGGCCTGCATGTTTGGTGATGGTGTCTCTTCTGCCTGTTTGTAAACCAAATATAATATACCTGGCTCGTTCCACATAATTAGATGTTTTAACTGTCCAAGTGTGTCGATCCGTAGTTGGCAAGCTGGGATGTTCATGAAATTCCCAACTTCTAAAAGGAATTACAATATCACGATCAGCCTTTAACTTTCTTAATAGTAGCATTCTATGCTCGTCAGCTAATTTTACATGTGGAACTCTCCATACAATTTTGTCTAATGTTAATTTCCATTCTAAAGTTGCATCTGTTGTACCGTCTGGAGCTTTAATAATATCTTTATCGTTTGAAGATCTCAACAAAACTAATTCTTGTTTAACGTTTAATATTATTTTCCTATAATCTTCAGCAAAACCAAGCAACAAACTTAACGGAATATGAAAATCAAAATTTCCATTTGTATCTGGAGTGATTGTGTCTTTTGCAGGTAAAACCCATCCTGCAGGTTGTATTAAATTGGTTTCATTAGGTGATATAGATGTTAATCCCTTTAAAGTTGTTGCAATGCCTACTTTTTTAGTAGAATCAACTGTTACACCTGATATTTCATATCTAATTTCATCAAACAGGAAAGCCATGGGATTATTTATAAATGGAACTGTTGTACCAGTAGTAGTACCGTCCTTTTTAGTAACTTTTCCTTCAATATACAAGTAACTTTCACATGGTAGTGTGTAAATGTCTTGATTTTGTATGGGAATACGAATTTCATCGTTATTGTTTAATTTTGATGAAGTGTAAGGGTTGTGGGTGTGATATTCTTTTTCCCATAGGGTTTCGTCGAATGTTGGACCCTGAGCTATATCCAGTATATCCATTATCGGTTACTTTTAATCCAATTCTCTCTAAGAAACGAATGTTCTCGCGTGTTAACTCCTCCACAGCTGAAGAGCTACTAATGCGGATTCCCGTAGGTTGTTCGCTTTTAAATGTTAAACCCATGATTTTGTATTAAAGTGTTGATTTTAAATGTAATCTAACCGTAATAGGCTCTTCTCGGAAATCTATCAAGTTACCGTCTTGATCCAATACGTTCAACACGATGTCTGAAATGAAAGTGGTGTTCAACGGTAGATATACCAGGTTTTGTGGCTTTTCAACAATTTTAAATCCAGGCGGTACACTGGGGTAAAAAGTATGTATTATATGAGTATTTGCTCCATCTCTGTAAGCTCCTTGTATAATGTTACAAGTTATGTCTATACTATTGACTTTTAATATTGTTACAGTTTGTTTACCGGAATGTGTTTTATTTGGTTCTAAAATTGCTCCATCTTTGGGAAATCCTAATAAATCACCAATTGAGTTTGGCTTAGTGAAATCTATATAATATTTTGAAGTAAGCTCAGCTTTCATTGTATTGTTATTACCTCTTAACGATATATTGTCTTTTCCCATTTTATTTTGCAAAAATTCATTAATATGATCAATTTCATAAGAACCTGTGGGTAAACTGCACTCTTCTAAGTCTGTAAACTTACCACTGGCATCTTTTCCTTTATAATAATGCAATAAGTTATTTTTACCTTCCGTAACATTGATCATAGAGTTGTAAGTTGTAAAATCTAACAGTGCTGCCTCCCAAAATCTTCCTTTTTGCAAGCGTAACGCTGGAAAAAGGATACTTCGTAAAGTGGACGATTTTCCTGTTAATGATACCGTATAGGAAGACATCTCAATAGTGACTGATACTTTTAGCTAAGAATTCCAAACATAAATGGCCGCATATTGAAGTATTATCAGGTTGTTCTCTTTTATAGTTGTAATATATGTTTTTAGCAGATTTAAAGTAATCTTGAAGTTCTTTTGGTGGTGGCAGGTTACCGAAACTATCAAAATAATATACATTGCTATTCAGTTTCTTATAACACACCCAATGGGTGCCGGGCCCTTCAGTATTATCCAAATTTACGATTCCAGTCTCATTTTTCCATATTTTCTTTGGTAAACTGTCCTTCATAAATACTCCGCGAAAAAATGGTATTTTTAAACAGGAAATATATCTGAATAATTCAACATTAGTCAACGCTTTATGTGGTATAACTAATTGATTTCTTTTATTTAATATGCACGATACGGTCTTAGGTATAGACCTGCCCCGTTTTTTACCATTGACCATATTGTCGGTTTTTTATTATTTTTCTTCGTAGAACGTCTTTTTAGTCTAATATTACCACCATGTTTCTTCATGGTTGATCCTTTTTTATTCCTACCCCTCCTTTTACCACCTCCTACCGCTGTTTTAGCCTTCATACCTGCTGTTACCGCTAAAGCTGCTGCTTTTTCCGCAATACTAGCGTCACTAGACTTTACTCGTTGCCAAGCTATATTTGCTAGCTTTTTATCAGCGATTGACCTATTTTTTGAATCGGTAAATGTGGAATATGAGATATCGTGTTCTTTACAAGCCTGATCTAACTTATTTATGCCTGGATCACCTCTTTCCAGTCGTTTTTGCAATTTAGTTCCTGGTCCGCAATACTGATAACCTCCCGGTATGTGAAATTCGTATGGTAAAGCGTCTATTGCTCTGTTTACGATAGATCCTACTGGAATACGATTTAAAGCTTTACTTAACAGAGAAACCGCTGTGGACGTGATACCGCCTCCTTTCCGTATAGTGTCTCGATATGGACTGGTGTAATGAAACGCCATGATTGTCTTTTATATTCGAAAAGCGTAACCCATGTGTTACCTCTATGACAGGTTGCACATAAATGATGTAATTTATGGTGTTATTTAATTAAATATCAAAAGTACCCCAATCTGATGATCTAAACTTTTGTGTGTTATGATTAAAAAAATATTTGTAAAGAATTTCTTGTTTAATCCATGTACTTCTCATTTTTTCGTCAATGGGTTTATGTTGTCCTGCTGCAATATAATTATGCATATCAAATAATAAATTACCTATTACTTTAACAAGAAAATTAACAGTTACAGCGTTATCGACATAGTCAGGGTCTGCAACATTTGTTAATCGTTTGTTATCACAATTCCACCATTTTTTTCCCGTTGGCTCTAATTGTATTATCTGTTCATAAGTAACAGCATCACCAGGATTTTCACCAATACCTAAATTTGTCAATAACTTTCCTTTACCATCCCAAACATAATTGTTTTCTTCAAGTAAAGTAAACTTTTTATTTCCTTGTACAAATACATCTCCTTGACGTGTTACTACTTGGTTTTGTTTCACAAAACCGGAGGTTTCTTGTTTTAAAGTTTCCTTCATTTGACCCACCGTTGCACCGTCTGATGGTGCAAAACCATCTTTTACATTCGCTAAACAATTACCAAGACAGTCAATAACTCCTACATCACGTGTAATACAATGATCTTTGATGTATTTTAAATTTACAGCATCATTTTCATTTTTTGGATAACCTATATCGTTAATAACAAATTTATAAAAAGAAAACCCATCTTTTGTCTTTTCAGGTATTATAGAATGTAAATAGCGTCTATTTATACTGTCTTGCTCATCTACAGGGTCTGCTACGTTGGATATACGTCGATTTTCAGCATTATACGCTTTTCCATTGAATTTTAACGTATTCTTCAATTCTGATGATAAATAACCTCTGTTTATTGCATCAGCGTTTTGATTTGGCTTACCAACGTTGGAAATTCTATGATTACCCGCGTTATATGTGTTTTTATCTAGTTTCAGCGTTGGTGATATCTCTTTTTTTAATACTTTTAAATTTATTGCATCGTTTTCATCTGTGGGATCATTGATGTTTTTTAACCGTTTATTACTAATATCATAATCTCCATCAGGTGTTTGTGGTAATCCAACACCTCTTTTTAAAATATTAGAGTAATATAATCCATCCGATGAATACCGTCCGAACTTGTCAACACTCATGGTGCAACTGAATAACATTCTAGAGTGTAACCCATTTTTATAATATTAGTCCCCGATTTCTAACCCATATCAGTTTTATACAAATTCTTAGTCTTCATCAGTTACATTTTCATCATTCCCAGGACATTTAAAATATTTTAAATCTGCACTAATTAATGCTCTGTCTGCTTTATTTCTAAATACATGATTTTTATGAATAAATTCTTCACCAGACAATTTTCTAAATCCGCTAAATGAATTTGGATCTGCAATTAGTATATTTTGATAATCATTTACATCCATTAATTTAAATCTTTGCTTATTATGAATAAACTCTTTATTTTTACTGTCATATTGTAATGTTTGTCCTACAGTTGCAGCATCATTTGGATCTCTCCATTATGCAAGTTTTTTATTACTTTACCATTACATGTAAAAAATCTAAAAGAATGATCTGGATCTAGATGTACGGTTTGTGATAAAGCAGCTGCATCTCGAGCAGTATAACCCAATCTCATATTTGATAACCCTTTACCCATGCAATCCCAAGCATTATTTTTGTATGTTAATAAATTAAATTTTTCATTACCTTGAACAAATTCATCCTCTTGCTTCGATACTACTTGATCTTGTTTTACAAAAGAGGTTGTTTCTTGTTTTAAGGTTTCCATCATTTGACCCACTGTTGCACCATCTGATGGCGCCGAACCATCTTTAACATTTGCTAAACAATTACCAAAACAATCTATAACTCCAACATCGCGTGTAATACAATGGTCTTTGATATATTTCAAATTTACAGCATCATTTTCATTTTTTGGATAACCTATATCGTTAATAACAAATTTATAAAAAGAAAATCCATCTTTTGTCTTTTCAGGTATCAAGGAATGTAAATAGCGTCTATTTACGCTGTCTTTTGCATCTTTAGGATCATCTACGTTGGATATACGTTTATTGTTAGCACTATACGTTTTCCCATTGAATTTTAACGTATTCTTTAATTCAGATGACAAATAACCTTTGTTTATTGCATCACCGTTTTGATTTGGTTTACCAACGTTGATAATTCTATGATTTTCTGCGTCATATGTGTTATTGTGCAGT
Source organism: Neoaliturus tenellus (assembly GCA_030545055.2). Lineage (NCBI taxonomy): Eukaryota > Metazoa > Arthropoda > Insecta > Hemiptera > Cicadellidae > Neoaliturus > Neoaliturus tenellus. The sequence goes on along the minus strand of CM061536.1, from coordinate 111,717,912 downwards.
CTTAATGTTGGTGATATCTTTTCCTTTAATATTTTTAAATTTATTGCATCATTTTCATCCATAGGATCTTTTATGTTTTTTAACCTTTTATTACTCATATCATAATCTCCATCAGGTGTCTGTGGTAAACCAGCACCTCTTTTTAAATTATTTGCGTAATATAATCCATCCGAGGAATAACGTCCGAACTTGTCGACACTCATGGTGCAACTGAATAGTATTTTAGGGAGCAACGCATTTTTTATAAGATTACCCCACGGTTTCGGAGTTCATCCACTAAAGCCACCCATTCGTTTTCCAATCCGGTATGACCCGCTTCTTTAGCTTCATGTATTAGTTTCATTCTATCCACCAATTTATTGATATTATTGTAATAAATCACATTTGTGTTATATAGTTTCTTCATTAAACCTGTACCTGTAACAGATTTGTTTCTTTTTCTTGGTTCTGGAGCACTTATATCCAAAGTGGATGACACAAACCTTCGTTTTACAGGTTTTCTTGGCATTATCAGCATTGGTTGTCTTCTCGTTGTTGGTATTAACTTGGATACAAATTCTCTATATTTTAAAGACCTAGATCTAAAAACTGGTTGGTCAGCTAAATACTTCCTCCTGTATGCATTGGTGTGTTCCAAAATCTGTTTATATGCTTCCATGTCTTCTTCTTTAACTAACAATTCTAAAGGCTTTTTTTCAAATAATAATTCAAATAATCCTCTTGTGCCCTTATATCTTTGATTACCAACAATAATATTATCATCTTCATCAATGTTTACCGGGCTATTACCAACCATTAAACCTTCTTCTGTTAATCTTACTCCATAACTATGGTAGTTTTTATTAGGATTTATTCCAGCTAACATTTTTATCATGTATTTCCTTCCTAAAGGTCCTTTGTTATGAATGTTTTCACCCAACAAGCTTATGTTTGACGGACCTTCCTTTGCTTCTTCTTTTTTTTCCTCTTCACTAGCAGTTGATACATCTTCATGTCCTCTTTTAGCTTTTACTTCATATAATTCTCTTATACCACTATAGTCTGGTGATTCTAGCTCTCTTTCAGGTTCTTCACCGGTAAAACCACTATATGTAGAGGATTCCAGGTCTTCATCACTAAAATCTTCTGATTTTACATTTTCTCTTTCAAACTTTGTAATAGGTGCAATTGCATCTCCTTCCAAAACGGGTTTAGCAAATTTTTTGTTTAATTGTTTCAAGGGTTCAGTAATAGGTTTAAAAGTAGATTCAAGAAATTTCTCCCTTTCGCTAATACCTAATTTTAATGCTCTGTTTTTATCTCGAATAGAATCACTAAGTGATTTTATTTCCTTTATTAACTTTTCTTGGTTAACCATGTTTGTACAACAATGAATGTTTTACATCATGATCAGTGTATTAGTATAAATTTATCAAATCCTATCCTGTATCGACCATTGTTTAGCGTTTGTTCCTTCATAATTGTTAAAAACCCATACTTTTCAGCCCAAGCCTTTCCACACAACTCTTTAAATCGTTCAAATGGCATATCCGCACTTACATGGTCATAATATATGTGTTTTAGGTTGGTTTCATCCTGTTTAAATACAATTAACATGTTTGCATTGTCTCTAATGAGCTGTTTCGGTATTTTGCTGTAAGTTTGACCAATATAAATGCTATCTATGTTGTTATGTCGACCCATGGCGAAGTAATTTCTTATTGTATTTTGATTTTCACAAGATACATCGTCAAATATGAATACTGAGAATGGTTTAGCCTCTTGCGGTTGCATGACACTCTCGCTCGCGTTAAATTTAAAATATTTAACTTCAGGCACATTATTGAGTATTTGTTCCAATAACTGATATTTTGGTTGTTGTAGTGACTTTGAAAATACATATAAATTATTAAAACGTAAGCCTTTAGGGTTTCTAATCAAATTGAATACTACATTTGTTTTTCCACAATTGGAAGGACCGGTAACCAAACAACGCACCGTGTTTGGTAACAAAACACCATGTTTCCCAGTATTGAATTGAGAACCATCCACTGTGAGTTCATCTATATTATTAATAGTAAAATTGTCTTTTTGCGGTATTATCTCCATCCTTTGTAATGGTTCAACCCAAAATGATGCTCTATCATTATATTAGATCCTTTTTAGGTATCCAAGAATCTTCCGTCTTATTAAATCCTAACCATCGTACTTTAACCTTATCTTTTTTCTGTTGCAACACCTTTTCTACCAGATATACATCACCTACTGTTGATTTTAACATTTCATGTCCATAAAACCCTCCTTCCAGCAATTGTCCTTTATTATCTTTTAAAATGTAAGTTTCTGGTATTGTAGGTTGCACCTTAAATACAGTAAATACCTCATTTGTCCAGTTTGGAAGATATCTTTTACTGAATACACCTTTGTATTTGCTTATTCGCACTTTATCACCAACATTAAACCTTTTAGGCTTTAGTTTTTCAACTTTTGGTTTAGTATTCGTTTGTATACGTTTTAATACAATTTTTTCATTTTTATTAGTCACCTGGCTTGGTTTCATACCGATAATTCTATGAAACTTGTTATTGTAATCGCTTATAAGTTTTGGTAACATATCAATCCATACGTGTGATCCTCTATTGCAAAACATCTTATACATCGCACCTTTTAAGGTTCTGTTAAATCTTTCAATTATCGATGCTTTTACCTCTGAATTGGTTGAGTAATGGTTAATGTTGTGTTTTTTCATTAAATTTGCAAATTCCTTATTAAAGTATTCTTTTCCATCATCAGTTTGTAAATGTTTTATAGTATGTTTGTCTCTTTGTATAGCTGTTTCCATTGCTTTTGTAACACTTTTACCACTTTTATCTTTTAGTGGTAAAGCATCTGCCATTTTTGAAAAACAATTAATAATAGTCAATATGTATTTAAATCCTCTATTTTGTTTACTATAAGGAATCATTTCGATTAAATCCGCTTGATATAAATCATTTATTCCTTTTATCACTGTATTTCTTCGTGGAAACTTTCTTCTTGCAGGTTTATGAAGCTCGTTGACAATTTCTTGCTTCAAGTTCTTCATATTGCAGGTTTGAATGTTTCATGTATCACATGTATAATCACAATGAATGTTGTCTTAAATATTCACATCATTTATATAGGTCAAGGTCATCCAAACTTGTGTAAAAAAATGGGGAACACGGCGTTGGACTTGCCGTGTTCCCCATTTTTTTTTACGGAAGGAGAAAGGAATAAGGTCGAAGTTGTAGAAGGACGAAGAATAGGTTACTAGTCGATAGGGTTTAGAGAGTAGTGGCCAAAAGGAAGAGTGTGAATTTTATCCGGCATAATATGCCTTTTATCATCTCGAGCTGATAGTGCCCTTTTAACTTCAGTGACACTGTAGACCTCATGTTTAAAGCTTCTAATAGTGTTGAACGTTGCAGACATTGTAGAATCTTCAAACAAGCAGGTCTTGTAATGGTCAAATGTCACATGTTTCTTCAAGTACGATGTTTTGACTCCTTTTGCTTTCTTGACTGTTGGTGTGTTGTTCTCGTTGTACATTTTAAATGAATACAATTTTGCCATCAGTGCCACTATTTCTTCTAAAGGCATTCCATTTGCTTCATCTTTAAATTTTCCAATTACTTTTTTATTCTTTTCATTGTAATTTGGATGGTTCTTCGGATAGTCAGAGAAGTCAAAATCGTTTTTGTATGGGAAACTCCTTAGGTCTTCATACATGTCCAAAGTCTTTATCCAGTAGATAAACGCGTCGGTATCCATGTATGCAACTCCAATGTTGTCTCTTCCGTAGTGTTTAACCATTTTGTTGTAATGGAAATCATACATCAGAGTTTTACTTATATCCAAAATCGACATTCCAATGTATAACGGACGATCCATCACTATTGTTGTTTTCTTCATACTGACGGCAACTAGATCTTCGTTTATAATCATGGATGTTCCAAAATTTGGTTTTTGCACTAATTTTTCCAATTTCTTAGGATCACTTACTAATTTTACAATCTTGTGTTTCCTTTTGTTTTCTAAGGTCTTCCCGAAGATGGCGTTGTTCATCAATTTGTAAAAGTCCTTTTCAAATGCTGATGTTGCCGCTGCTCTTCTTGTAGTGTTGGAATCAATATATGGTTTCAACCAACAAGACTGGGTGAATTTAATTGCTCTATGAATTCTCACTACACGTAGACCCAAATCAAGAGCTTGTTGAACTACCCAGTAGTGAGCCACATACCGATCTTTATTCTCCAACGTCATCATCAATTTCGGCCATCTTCCTGTCGGTGAAACTTCAGTCTTGGCTAGGAGAGGCAAGTCGTAGTGATGGTCATGAAGGTGCTCCGGATATTCGAAATCACAGTCCAAAATATAGCCTTTTGGACCATTCTTTGGAATCTGTGAGATGTCACCGATGGTGGCCGGGTCGATCCATTTGAAGTCAGCGTAGGGAAGCGGATTTGACATTGCCCAACCATAAAGGTTGTTTGCGTCAAAGTAGCCAAGGTAGACCGATGGTTGTCTCTCGTCGAAGCCTGGGATGTACTTGTTGTTAGCTTTGACATGACGTGTTACAGCTTGTGTCAAACCGCCTCGTACACCAGATTCTATCATGAGCACCATATCAATATCTGTTAGAAGTTCCAATCGACAGTTGGTTGACTTTAGCATAGCTTGCCATGCTAATCCTGGAGATGTGTACGAGTGTAGAGGGTCCAGTCCATAGGCGGAGAAGCAGGTGTTTCGAAATTCTTCCATCACATCGCACAGCAGAGTTACGTCCAATTTTATGTAAAAGTCAGAATATTCCCCTAAGGTTTGAATGTTTAGTTGGTTCCAAACATTACAAGCATGATTGTAGTCTTCAACGGTGATTGCACTTTCATTTAACTTGCTATTGAAGGCTTCAATCGGTGGCAGACTGGTTTCTTCAAATTTTTCTGCAGAAGTTATGTAATCATAGGGGAACACTCCTTTACGCATTACTAAGTCCAATTTATCTTCAGGTACAATTTTGCTGGTTTCTTTTAGGTCTTCTCTTCTTAGGTTCTCAGACAATTTACTCAAACTAGATGACATAAATCTATAAGAGTCTACGAAGCGAAGTTTAATTTTACCTACTGTTTTTGAGAAACTGATGTACTTCTCCAATGTTTCAGCTAATACTTCAATTTTTCCATCATCTCGTCCTAACTCTGGGATAATGAAGTGAGAGTCATAGCCGCTAAGATTGTGTAACACGACAGGGATAAAGTTTGGCAGTTTGTAATTTATATTGCATGAATTACAAGCAGCTCCTCTGTATAACCCTGTCAGGTGATCGTGATCTCTTACTTTTTGATTTTCTTCACTGAAGCTCTTCTTGCATAAATAACATCTTGTTGCCGAATTGCATTCTTCTTGTTGATTTTGGTTCAAAGGTTCCATAGGTACAACATTACCGTATAAGCGTTGCGCCTTTTCAGCAATGTCGTACAACTGGTCTACAAAATACTTAGCGGCTTCTTCACCACGGTAGAGTATTGGAGTGGATGTTAAGCCATAGTCTTGCAATTGTTCTTCAGGTAAAGTAGATTTCACCTATAAGCAAAAACTGTTAGGTTGATGCAATTGATATTTGGTTCTTCTAGTTACTTCACCATCCGGAAGTTCCTGTGGCACTAACGTGGATTCAAAGTCAGCGTAGATAACTAGTGGAATCCGGTATTGGTGAACTGTTTTATTGAACTGGACAAATGCTCTAGATGGTGGTGGCAGACTAATCTTCACTTCATAGTTGTCATTACAAAGACGTTGGTGTTCTGACAACCACTCTGATCCTCCACGTCTCAAGTCTTTATTTGTGAAACAAAAGCATCTCTTACACACTGTTACTCTAATTTTATTTTTAGTCACTTGTCGTCCAACCAAAGTTTCAAAATTCTTGATGTAAACATAATGTGATATTTCACCTTTGGTCAATAGCAGTAAATCCGTATGATTTTGACGTTCAGTCTTTGTAACTCGTAACGGGTATACGTTATTTGATTCGTCTAAACCAAACACATTAACTGAAACTCCTGGGTTTTTTCTTTCAAATTTAGCAACATCATTAAGACTAACAGGATACGACATACCTTGGAAGTTATAGCGGTGTTGAACAGCTTCGTATGCTATGCTAGGTCTACAGGAATGGTCTTCCACATATTTTGCTAACATTGCATACCGGAAACATTCATTATCCTCATTTTTCACATTGATACATGATCTTGTATCTCGGATCACCTTTGGTAGAGGGATAAAGCTGCTTCCTCTCATACCATATCCATGCTTGTGAACCCTCACATCCATACCTTCAATTGATGATAGCGTCCAGCCGGATCCTCTTCCTTCATGTTCTTGAAGTTTCACTAGCAGTTCAACCAAACATTCTTCTAAAATTTCGTTGATATCAGATGTGGTTGTAAGGGTTCGGTTTTTAGCAATGAATGCTCTCGGTGAATTTTCGCCATCGGTATTAGTAAACATAGCCTCCAACACCAATCCAAATTTAATAAAGTTCAATCTTGCCAATTCTTCCGTCAATGTTTTTACAACTAGTTTTTTAGCTTGAGTTATAAAATTTTCCAATTCTAATTGCACGTTATTAATTTTGAAATGAATTACAACTGGTCCTGGCAAGGCTGTAGTGCGCAGTTGTCTTATATCTTCCATATCCTCTTCTTGGGTACGCAGTTGTCTTACATCTTCCACTTCTTCCGTATCTTCTTCTTCCATTTTCTCTTCTTGAATAAATCCTCCAGCTGTAGATGGTCCAGCTCCAGCAAATTGAATAACACTTGGTCTTCTTCTTTGCATTAACTGTAAATAGCTAGCCCAGTCCTTCTGCTAATGGGGTTTTTCCAAAAACCGATCAATCGCATCCAAGTCTTCTTCACTTACTACAATCTCTTCTTTTCTGTCCTCTTCACGATGCAATTCTCGGTGTAACTGTAGATAGCTATCACAGTCGTCCATCTGCTTCTGGTAGTTTTCCAATAACCGATCAAACGCATCCAAGTCTTCTTCACTTACAACAATCTCTTCTTTTCTGTTCTCTTCATGATGCAATTCTCGGTGTAAAACAAAGATATCTTCATCTTGGAAAAACTCACCACAAATATCGCAAAGAGCCATTTCTTTACAGTTTGGCTTTGAGTGTGCACTCGGTGAATGTCCAAGCAATAATGAGCAGCGCGCTCAACCAGATCCCTTTATACCCGAGGTTGAAGGGTGGGGGGAGGTGGCGTCATATACATCCGGTTTATCATTCATTTAATAAATTTGGCTTTTAAACACCCATTTTCAATATATTCTTCAACAGGCTTGATAAACCAATAATGTTTGGTCTAAATCCACTACTTTGTACAAATTTTTTGAAAGTTGTCTGTTTGAGCAAGTTTTATGTGGAACAAGGTCACTTGGAATTATTATTTTTTTTTTAGCGGGATAGAGCACTGCAATAGAGCCATGGTATAGAAGTGGTGTATCCATCCAATTGGTTTGCCCCTTTTTTATACCCCCCACAAACTATGCATTTATGTGGGTCAAGGTCGCGTAAAGATACCCTTTGAGCGGGGGATAAACCACTAAGCAGCATGCTAGTCCATTGCCGCAAAGTGATCTATCCCCCGCTCTGTTCTACAAAACCTCAATCAAGTCCAAGTTCAAGTCCTAGTTTAACACTTGGTTGGGAGACTTACATTAGTTTGATACTTATTTCTACCGTTACACTTGCTCCATTCTCAAAAAGATATAAATAATATAGTCCTGGATACTGTTTTGTTTCACATCCTGCATGTTCCTTAATAAAGTCAAAAGCCAATCTTCTTGAATATTCATTATGAAAAACTTCTCTCACACAAACAAGAATTTTGTCTTCCACCAATTTCAGTTGAATTGATGTTAGTTTGCTTACATCATCCTTGTCTATCAGGGGTAGCTTGTAGGTGAAAGTATTTGGCGGTAGTTTGTGCGTTCTGTCAAGTAAACAACAAAATTTTTTATACAATTTCTTCTCATTGTCTGTAATACTATTAATACCAATCAGATTATAGTATGAAGGTTTATAAGGTATACGACGAGACATTTTTGGTCACCGGTCTTCTTAAGAATGAGCTCCTGGACAGCCACTTCCAACGAAAGCTGGACCGGAATGAGAAGTGCGTGCAGCCCGGCCGCCTTATATCCCCACCGGGCCTGCCACGCCCAGGATATCAGGGGTGGGGGAGGGGGGGGGCCGCACTTTTTGTCGGGGGGGGGGCTCGCACTTTTTGTCGGGGGGGGGGGTTCAATTTAAAACAATAAGCCTCACTTAAGGCGTTTATGTTAACATCGCTGAAGCCTCCAAAAAAGACACACTTATAGACGAGTCAAACCTTGTGTGTTACTTGACTTGTACATTTTTTTAAAAGAGCTTAATATATTTACCGTGTTAATAAGACCTGACTGTTAAAGAATTTTGAAAACTTTTATATATTTAGGTCAAGGTCACGGAAAAACTTTAAAAAAATTAAGCCCCACACCCCCGATGGGGGTGTGGGGCACTTGGGTTGTCATCGCTGTAGCCTCCGAAGAGACCCAACTATGACAACAAGGCAACATCCAATGTCGTGTTCCCTTCGCCACGCAAGACTTGTAAACATTTACTGCATTGTCTTTTCAATAGCTAACAAAACATTTACTTAATTTTGAGAGAGGTTGAGGACAGCCCTAGTGGCTTACGTCCTCGGTCCGAGTGCAGAGGCCGCCGCAAATTGGCCACAGCTGTGGTCTGCATGCCAGCGTACAAACGGACCGGTTCCCAACCCAGCCGCAATATTGCATGCCTGAGAGGACCCATGCTAAAATTGGTTTAAAATTGTTTTACACGGGGGTCTACTCCCGTACCCTACCTTTAATATTTAACTTTATTAATGCAGTAAATTTTTATAAATCTTTGTGGGTCAAGGCCACACGGACATTAAAAAATTTCGGCCCCCGTACATCCATGGCGAACCACGAATGTTCGGGGGCCTTGGGGACTAAAAAACACAAATAGCTAATAAAGATTCATTTACATAATTTTGAGTTTCCAGAAGGGAAACAAGAGGTTGAGGACAGCCCTAGTGGCTTACGCCCTCGGTCCGAGTGCAGAGGCCACCGCAAATTGGCCACAGCTGTGGTCTGCATGTCAGCGTACAAACGGACCGAGTCCCAAACCCAGCCGCAATATTGCATGCCTGAGAGGACCCATGCTAACGTTGGTATAAAATGCTTTTACACGGGGGCCTACTCCCGTTCCCTGTCTTTACAATTTACTTTGAGCATTGCAAAAGCTCAAGGAGGGGATTGCTAAAACAAGCGTATACACTTTAGAAAGATATAACACACTTACAACACAAAATTGAGCTCAACGTAGTCAATGCTGGAACAAGCACATACACATTAAACACATATAACAAACAAGACACAAAGGATAAAATACACACAGGAGACATAGGGTGCAAGTAAAACACTGTCATATAAAACAATTCGCAATACCCAAACGCAAGCGCAATATCTTACAACTAATACAAGTCTTAAAGTTAGAGTAGACTTCGCTAAACACTGAAGGCGCCATTCAATGTTTAGTGATGCCTATGGCGGTCCGTCCCGATCGTTCACGTTCAACGCGCGGGAGCGGACTGCGAGCCGGCTCTGGCCGGGCCCCCTTATATCCCCACCGGGGCTGCCACGCCCAGGATATCAGGGGTGGGGGAGGGGGTGGGGGTGGGGAGGGGGGGTGCTCGCACTTTTTGTCGGGTGGGGGGCTCGCACTTTTTGTCGGGGGGGGGGGGGGCTCGGCTCGCACTTTTTGTCGGGGGGGGGGGGGTCGAGGTAAGTTAAGTGGGTCAAGGTCACCCGCAACACTTGTGCTCTAAGTGTCGGCTATACCCCCACCACAACTGGGTCCCTAGGCTGCACAACACCGCTTCGCCAGTATGTCTCCGGCTTCCATGCGGTGCGTCTCGCTGTTCTCTAGCTCTCTATATGTAAGTAATTTTACAAGTTCTGAATGTAGGTCACTACACTTTAACTCTGGGACGATATCGACTTGTAGTATTTCAGTGTTTTGACTCAAGGTCATCACACTTTAACTCTAGCACATCGGTTACCGTACCAGAGGTGCTTAATAACCTAACTTGTAATGTTTAGGGTGGCGTTTGCACGCCACGTAGTATCGCCATGAGTGTCCAGTCCAAGTTATAAGTTAAATTAATTTTACTGTAATCTTTTCCATTTCCACTTCGTTTTGCCAAAGTATAAGGTGTCGCTTAATAAAGTGGTATTTCTCTAAAGTTATAGGGGATTGCAGGGATACAATTAGTTTATTTAGGAGACTCTTCATCTTGGAGTTTAACACAATTTCCACTTTGACTTTGCTTCCTTGGCTCTCACAGCCTAAGCTGTACAGAAATGTTTCTTCTAGTGCCAACTCGGGCCAAGAGAACAGTGTGTTGACTGTAGGACAGCTCATGGTGAAGTAATGCGATACTCCAGCGTACCATCTCACCTTCCCCCACCACTGTGACCTTCCCCCACTCCTGCTGTTTCCCCCACCTCTTTTCCCTTGACTCATGCGCTACAAGCAGTCTCTCAGTATTGTGCGGACTTTTGTGAGGAGAAGCCATGTCGCGGGACACTTTAGGTAAGAAACTTAGCCGTGTTAAGGCTTTATTAGTTGCTCACTGTCCACCACTCAAAGTTAAGAGAGTTTCGACTTTAGCTGAGTGGCGCAAACTGTTGCGCGGACACCCTAAGTTTTATACAAAACAGACTAATGTCAGTTTTACTGATGAGGATTTGTTTAAAATATTGGATGAAATGACTTTTCCTTGCAAAATTCAGTTAGTTACTCCCATTCCTGACAGTTTAGAGTCTTAGTCTCTTGAGCCAATATACCTAGAGTGCACGGGGCCGGACAGTCAGTCGCTCGGTGTCTGTCGTAGGGTGCGCATCGCGGTTGCAGTAATGGTTAAAGTAAGGCAGCTGGGCTAGTTCAAGGTCACCCGAGCGGTGTCACATGACGGTTTAGGCAGAGTCACGTTGCAAACTTCAGGTTTCCTCAGCACTTTTGCTGTTTCTCATCTAATTTCGCTCCAAGTCGTCAAGGTCACGGTAACCTGACTGAAACTCGGAGCGTAGTGTGAGAAACAGCAAAGGTGCCAAAAAATTTTAGGTTTCAGCGTGACCTTGACCTTTGTGACATCGATGACGTCATCTTGGTGACGTAAGGGGTGATGACGTCATCAGCACGTCATTTCTGTGACGTCATGGGTGTGACGTCATGGATGTGACGTCATTGGTGATGACGTCATCAATGATGCAATCGATGACGTCATCGATGAGGTCATTGACCTCGGTGACGTCATCGATGACGTCATCGCTCGGGTGACCTTGAACTGGCCCAAAAGCCTTACTTTTCCACTACTCATGTTTTCTAGAAATACTTAGCAATTTAAACATTAATTTGAGTGTTAAAAATTATGGATAAATCCACCAACAACTCAAATTCGAAAATTTTGACGAAAACAATACTTTCTCCATATACTATGGTATAGGGGGAGAAAGTAAAAAGCAATTAAATTTCCATCAACAACCAACTATACCTCTTCACAGTTAACAGCTGTTTCAAAAAGTCTGCTTAACATTAATGTTTCTTTCTTTTTGTTTACATTTCGTTGTTATTTCGTTACCAAAATAGCAACCCATAAGACTAATGTTAAAAATTACAACTTTAAAACTTAATTTTAGGCCAAATTTGATTTTTCCTGGGGTTGAGGCTGTTTCTAAACTTATTTTTGGGCCAAAACACTCTTTAATGCAAACTTTAAGCAAAATCTAACAGGTAGATATCGAGATCGTGGAACACACATCCCTTCAGATATTCCTCGTATTATAGTATAGTATTCAACCCATCAGTTTTATATTTTTTTATATAAATAAGTTATGAGTAATGTTATAAGTGGTTCAGAGGCGTCGTTCTCTATAAAAAGGCTATAACAACCACTAGTTATGAAAATATTATTTTCGATACTTCTTATATACTTAGTAAATAACAGCCAAAAACCTACCACCACTCGCCACCACTCGGGGAGTCTGGTAGGTTGGTTTTACTTAGTAAAATATACTTAGTCTTTAAATTGTCCAAAGATTCAAATTGACGTTTTACCAGTTTGTGTTTACACACTAATAAATAGCAGTTATTGCGTTATATAAGCTGACGTTAAATAAAAAGACTAGCTATTGTATCGTTCCTAATTTTAGATGAGAAAAATAAATAAGGTAATTTTTACCTCAGAAGTGTCATTTACCTTGGTTGAGCACACGAGCTTTAGAAAAAAAAATCATAGTTCCAAACTCACTCTAATGATAAGATTTTATGCGTTTACGGATTCTTCATTGGTGCTATTTTAACCAACTAAACAGTTTACAAAAATCTTGTTTGAAATGTTTTCTTTTTGTATACTAACTACTTACTACTTTTGTACATGAGGCACAAAGTGATCCGATAACAATTCAACCAGGGTCCCTGCTTGTTTATTTTTAGTGGGTAACCTTCAAGCATTGTTCAATTGAAAATTGCAAAAATCCACTAGAAACTCAAACAATACGCAAAGGACTTTGTTGAGCTGTGTAATCAATTAACAGTTGAGACAATTCGGTGGAACGGGACTCTTTATTCATTTGTTTCTAGCCAAGCAACGCCGAATCAGGAGTTGAGTAACCCATCTAGGCGATGTCGGCATGGTGACCTGTTTTATAAAATGTTTGGTCATTTGTTCATTTTAGATAATTTGTAATGATCTGGCTCATTTACTGTACCAGATGATTTATATATGGAACTAAACCTGTATAGGCGTACTGTTAAAAATGTTGTGACAGTTATTTAACTCATTAGAAAGCAACTGTTATACAGAATATTACTACATTAATACAACAAAAATTGCGATGTATAGCCTATTTTATAAATTGGGAATGATAAGTATTTTTTAATTATCATTTATTATTTTTCCTTTGGCAATGTTTGCCATGACAGCCCACTAAGCCTATATAATTACAAAAGTGGTAGGTAATTACAGAAGTGGTTATAAATTAAATTAAAATTAATAACATAAAGTCGAGAAATGTTTGTCGATTTTTCTTGTTCACCAAACACGGTCGCCGTGAATGTTCGGCCAGTGCGGACGCAGCTTACAGACAAAAGTTCAACAATAAAACGTAGGTCCAAATTACTTGATGTAACACATTGTCTTGATTAAATTTTTCGGATAAAATTTAGCTGAGAAACCAAATAAAAGATTGCGTATGCAATAAAAAGTCCTGGATAATGAATATTTGCTAATCTATACTTATTTCATACACTAAAGGTTCTTTTGTTTAGACAACTCCTCCTACAATTCTCAACCGATTTTCAAGTTTTTGGTGTCGTTAGAAGGGCTTCGTCTGTAGTTGTTTCCGCAAAAAATTGATGAGAATCGGAATGAAAATAAAGGCGCTATTCACCAAATAAATCTTAAATTTTCCCATTGGAATATCATTGAGATTGGTTTGAGCACTTAAAACATCTGTTAACGTACAGCTATAGTTTTTGATGGTGATCGATATTCACAGTATTGTATTGGTTGGATGTCATTTATTTAGAACTTATCTAGCTTTAGAATTGTATCAAAATAAATTGCTTGATGTCGAGCAACGCGTTCACTATTTATAATTCATGATTTAGTTTGAAATGGTCACTAAACAAATTATAATAATTCACATCCTGTTAAAGACGCTGATTTATTTTCTACTTCATGATTTAGAGGACTAAAATCGAGGTCTTCCTCTGATGGATGATGAAATTAAATGGATTCTTAAAGTGTAAAACAAAAATAACCAAAAACCACTAGCTTTAGCTAAAAGAAGCAAGGTTAAACAGATCCCTCCCACCGTATGATCTCCAGAAAAAAGAATCAAGTTTTTTTTTTATTCGTATAAATTAATTATGTCTAGCTGTAGCACATGGACGCGAATTTTCCGCAAGACTCCAGCCACCAAATCCAATAAGGTGTTGCCCCAATACCCGCTGATGAAACGATGACTTGCACGGGTGCCGTTGATGGGGTTTTCATGGGATGACAAGTGTGAAATTGTTCGGCAAGGCGCGCCGCGGTGTGGCTGGAGAGGGAGGAACCGCCAAGGCCCGGGAAAGTGTAGGAGATCCGGCGGTTCTTGCGCATCCGGCCGGGCTTTTACACAACCACTCGCCAGAATCAGCTGATTAGCGACTATCACCTGTTGGGGGGGAGGGGGAGGGGGAGGTGGTGGTGAGCGAGCTGGCCTTGCACTTCGGGAGCGGCGGCTGGTAGATGGTGGAGGGGAATCACAACTTGAAATAAGTCATGAATAATTTTATGTTTGTACAACAGTAGTTGTCATTACTTATAAATGTTTTTCGGAATCTTTCTTAGAAGAGGTCCTCGACTATTAACATTATGTGAACCCGTAATAGACTAGGTACCGGTGTACAATGCAGTTGTCTGTTTGCAATATTGAGCGGAGAGACTATTTTTTAAATCACTAATTTTGAGAAATGTATCGACGAATAAATTTTTCCTTCGGATAATATTAATTGCTTGATTACTTTTTACTCATAAGATAAACTAAATGATTTTAAAACAGTACAATTAACTTTGATGAAACCTACACAACTTTATAAACTTATTATTGGCATGAGATCTAAGATGTAATTACCATACAATAATTCATGATTGAATAAGGGAAAGTAGACGTGCAAGTTCCTGACGTTTGGTTGTCCAGCCCGCATTCTTCTTGATCGACCTAAGAAGCCGATCTGGTGGAAATCCTGGTTCAAGTCCTTCAATTGACAGAACACGTGACACGGCTATATAAGTAAGACCCAGCGAAAACTCTGATGAACCAACATCAACCACAGCTCAACGGAAATTCACTGAGCCTTATGGACAGTAACGCCATAGGCAACTTGGAGAGGAAACTGCTTCCTTGTACACGATTTACGTAGTACAGTGGAACCTCAATATAACGAACCTGAAGGGGAAGATAAAAAATTCGTAATATCAAGGTATTCGATATACTGAGGTTCATTATATCAAGGTTATTATTTACAAACTTCGATATACTGAGGTTCACGACAACCTTATACTACCATTACTTTTTTCCAAAAGGCCTAAAAATTGAGGAATAAATACGGCTGTAATATGACATAACCAAACCAACATTTTGGTATTGCACAAAAGAATATATAACAGTCCACTGTAACATTATAAGTTGTTTAATGTTTATAAGTACCCTTCTATGAACTTTTTATCACGAGCTGATCAGAACAAACTCTAATGGTGCCTCAAAAAACTAAACAGTGCTGCAAACATAAAATTTATTTAGGCTAATAACCATCAATCGGGACTAGAAGACGTTTATTCTCTTTTACATACAGCAAACATGGGGTTGTCAAATTAGTACTCACAAGAATGATGTAAAATGCATTTAAGCAAAATGCTAACGGCCGCTTAACGGACACTTAAGGTAATGAATGGAATAACACTAACACAATAAGTTAACTGAAAACACGGGAAACAAGAACAGCGAACTGCGAACATAAGGCACGGCAAAAGGCAACGTCTGTATCGTCTTCAACGTCTTTCATGTTGCGACAGGTTGCAACATGAAAGAAAATGTATGAGCTCAATGATTCAACTTGTTGTTCTTTTTTTTAACTTCGATATGTTGAGGTTTTGTAGTCAAAACTTCGATATGTAGAGGTGGTTGGGCCGTGCATTCGTGCTCCAAAAGTTCGTTATATTGAGGTTATCCTCGCTAATCCGTCGATATATAGAGGTAGAAATAACACTAGTTTGATAGGCAAGTTCAAGGGGAATGAGAAAACTTCGTTATATCAAGGATTTCGATATATTGAGGTTCGATATATCAAGGTTCCACTGTATTACGCGACAACCTTGGGAGAGCTGCAGAATTGCCTGTGGTCCTTGTGCTTCATCATCTGGTGCATTAGATGCCATTGCGTTGTTATGTTTCGCTTTTATTAGAGCTACAGGCTTGTTCAAGGACCGTAATATTTGTTGGTTATTCTGTTTTACATCCTCTTTCTTTGCTTTGATACGTATTGAGCTTGAGAAACTTTTAATTGCAGCAATTTTGTTTGATGCAATTCGTGTTTTCAGTCATTCATAATCAGATAGGGTTATTTGATCTTGTGCCAAACGCTCTAATTTTTCTCTGAAACGGCACTGATGCTCTCCAATTTGACACATTACCTAAACACTTTCAATACTTTATTAAATGGTTCGAAAATAAATCTTCCTTCAACCGAAGTAACATTTCTTGCGTCGGCTGAAGCTAACGACTGGAGCTAGTGATCCAAATTCTTCTAAATTTTGTTTTAGAAGAACTAATATGATAAAGATGGTTTACAAGAATAAGATTTGCCAATAAAGTTTTATTGATTGATTGATTAATTGATTTAAAATTGGTTTAAATAACGTTATAAAATTTACTGAGTTTTACAATTCATCGAGGGCAAATCTTTCGTACCTAAACAAACCATAATATAACTTTCAATTTCCCGATAACATTTACCTCTCATTCCTCAAATTGTTTAGGTGTTTCATCCAGCTGCCTTCTCTCGAAATGCAGAGAGCGAGGGAGAGCTTGAAAAGCACATAACTTATATGCTACGGTAAATTCACAATAGAATAGGCGCGTCCCCACATTGACGATGACTCTCTTTCTATAACAATGGCTTCGGACTGTTCTGATTGTTTTACACATAAACATCAAATTACATTGTGATGCCGACTTGAACAACTATAGATGTAACACATGATCCAATATTAAAAATCACTGATTAAAGATATCATTCATAAATGCCTGATAATTAATTCTACCAAATTATGTTTCCAACAGTTTGCCAACATTTCAATCAAGCAGTCGTGGAGTTGGTCAATGACTGTTATCGTGTTGCCACTCAAAGACGAAGTTACAAAATATGATATGATAGTCAATTTAATAAAGAAGTGGAGCATTGCGACCGCGACCGCGCGGTTCCGACCGTGACGGTGCGGTTCGACCGCGGTTCCTCCCCGCAGAACCACAGCGGTAGGCCAACCTGAGTTGCGGGATCCGCGGTTTTGCTGTCATTCGTTAGTATCATCGTTAGTATGTGTTTGATAAAGTACCAAAATTATTACTTTCGTTCTCACACAAAGCTCGTTCGCTCCGCTCACTCGCCCTCTTCCATTTTAAAGACGAGCTCGTTCGCTTCGCTCACTCACCAAGCCGACGGGTGTTGCACTTTGGTATACAATTTTCTTAAACTACATCATGTTAAAGATGTAACACATTGGTTTATATCTACAGTTATCAGTTGAATTTTGTTCAATGAATAAAATTTCCATAAGCATAACATGTAAACTTTGAAGGGCTCTAGGGTGAAAACCGGATTTTTCCCAGCTATGGGACCAGCTCCAATCGAATTCTGCTGGCCAAAACCCCCATATTCAATAAAAAAAATCAAAAATCCTTGGAGCGAAAAAACTTTTCCCGCACAAACGGAGCTTGTTTTAGAGTATAAGATATGGAAGCACATTGTGACGATGAAACAACATGTGTATCTAGAGACATGACTACGAAACAATATAACTGCTATAGGCTACAGTACACCAGTAGCAGCAGACCTGCGTACTCAGCGAATTTCCAAATTAATAATATTAATTTTGACCAGATGAACCTGTAAACAAAATTTCCTTACGTGCTCATAAATATGCAAATAAATGTCTATTCTCCTTATGATAAATATAGGGAAAGAGTATGAAGGTATGCTGCCATGCGGAACACTAAAAGTAGGTTTTAAGCATTAAATAAATATTATTTGGACCATATTGTCTATTTGGTCTTGATCGGACCGTTTTTAAGAGAGTATATAAATTTTAATGACTATTATTTTTTCTCTCTGGGCACCTCAAATAGAAAAAGTAACATGGTCCCGGGCTTGGGTCTTACCAGGAGATCTACGGTAACAGCTTATTTTCATGGGAAATTCTCTAAAAAAAGAGAGCTGGGTAGTTGAGTAGTTATATAGAGTTCGCCTTTGAATCCAAAGGTTTCTGGTTTTATCCTGAGAAAAATCAGAAGCTTTTTGATTTTTTGAAAATGAACCCTGCTGAAATGAATCATTGCAAATGAATCAGCTTGTCTATGCAATAACAAAGCTACACCTTACCTGAATTTAACACACTCATCACCATTCGCCCATTAATCATACTAACCTTCAAATACACAGCATATTCATTCAGTGTCTTAAATCAAATATGAAAGATTTTAACCTTAGACTTGAATCTATCTATATCTATTCTATATATATAATACATGATGCCCTTTTTTTGTTAACACTACTCCTCCTTATTTCTGGACCAATTTAAAAGTTTGAGGTGTCAAAAGAATGGTCTCAGTTCGTAGTTTTGCAATAAGGTTTTAGATTTTTGATATTTTAATTCTGAAGCTCACGGGAAGCCCTCAAAGTTCATTTTTTGTCCATAAGATCAACATGGGGAACAATTTATATTGAATTGCTAAATAAACAGCTGTTGATAGTAAAACAAACAAACACATGTCAAAAGCTAGCTGAATCTGGGATGGGGAAAACTAGGTATACAATGCAGTTGTCTGCTTGCAATATTGAGCGGAGCGACTATTTTTTAAATCAATAATTTATAGATAATTCAAGTGAGCTCGTTCGCTACGCACACTCGTCGTCAATTTAGTTCGTTCGCTGCGCTCACTCACTTTTTGGATCGGCTCATTCGCTGCACACACTCGTCGCCAGATTTAGGTTGTTCGCTGCATGGCGGATGGTTCGCTGCACTTACTCTACACAAGTCTGCAATACTCTAATAATTTTTGATTACGTAGGTTTGCTGCGACAGGCTATTATATGTTTACAAGATCTAAATGGTGCGTCGTCCAAGATTTGCACCTCCTCTCCGTAAACGTGGCATTTCATTCAAGTAAGCAAACCACTATAATAAACAAAACAACAATTTTACATAAATCTACTGTATTCACAAACAGCTGATAGTAACAGTCTGCAGTTAAATTTGATCCTTATAACAGCTGTATAATTAACACACAGTAAACAAACCAAATAAAATATTTCTCCTATTAAAATAACATGGTAACTTTAAAGGGCCGTAGGGCAGAACCTTTATGTCCGATTTGGACCATTTCAGATTTATACCTTCCCATAGATGGTTACTATGACCGAGCAAAATTTCGTGAGGATCACTCCAGCCGTTCAGGAGGAGTACTTGTAAATAAAAAGCCAGAGTGTAGTATAGGAGCTTCGCTCGCTTCGCTCGCTCCGCTCAACCAAGGCAAATAGAATCATTGCCTTAGGGAAAACTGCAGGTGAGTGCACCAGTGAATGACCCCCCCCCCAGTGAATGACCGCCCCCCAGTGAATGACCACCCCCCAGTGAATGACCACCCCCCAGTGAATGACCACCCCCCAGTGAATGACCACCCCCCAGTGAAAGACCACCCCCCCAGTGAATGACCGCCCCCCAGTGAATGACCACCCCCCAGTGAATGACCACCCCCCAGTGAATGACCACCCCCCAGTGAATGACCGTTTCGGATAAAAAACAGTATATTAAGCTTTACTTTTTGCCTAGTCTATCATACACGGTCTTAAAAGTAACTTCGGATTCTGATTTGGATCCTCCCTGTCACTGGTTCAAAAAGAAAGTGTCAAACATCTATTTGTAACACAAACAAAATTAAGTGTTCCACCCAGTTCATCTTAGAGCTTCCCCACTATAGCGTATCGTACAAACAAGGTTAGCTGTATTCTTCATTGTTCTTTGATTATTGATTGAAACTGCAATATAATAAATGTAATTAACAGTAAACATGTTAAGGTGCAGTTCTGTACTCATTTTAATACCAAAATCATAACCAACAATTTAATTATACAGTCGGTCATTCACTGGATCACAACTATTGGTATAACCAGTGAATGACCATTTCGGTCATTCACTAGATTTTGATCAATTTTCTTTAAACGTTTTGGAAACAATGTTTTCTGGCAGATGCTAGAAAGCACTAAAAAAAATCAGAAATCATGTGGGTACAATAAACCAAAGTTTGACCGGGGCTTAATGTTTACGGAAATTTACTACAAGAACAGTGGTCATTCACTAGAATCTCTATTTTAACGATCTGGAAATGGTTAGTGTTGTTAATATATAGGGTTCCAGCTTTGACTCTGTGAGAATCTTAACAGCTTATTGGGTGGCGAGGAGGGAGAGTGGTGTTAATACAATTTTAAAATGCGATGTAACATGTATTTTCTGTCTGTCGGTCTGTATGCATTTTATTTTATATAAATCTCATTGTCTCAAAAACGATTATAGATAAGTAAATAATAAAATTTTGTAGGTAGGATCAACATTTGGTTTAAATTTCATTTTGGTTTAACTTTCAGTTCCAAAATGGCGGTACTTTAAACGATTTTCAATGTTAAATTTTTTAGAGCCTATAAAATATTTTGTTTATTTGCAAGAAATACAAAATTTACGCAATTATTGTGTATATTTTTTGTGTGGTGGCTTTTGTCTCAATTGACCTATTTTTAACGGTCATTCACTGGTACATTCATTCGAAATATTTGGTATTCTGATACCAATGAATGACCGGTCATTCACTGGGTAAACACCGGTCATTAACTGGTGGATAGGCGGTCATTCACTGGTGCAATGATTTATGTATGATAAATTGTATTTTTCAATACTCTGTTTTAACATAATGCATTAAGTTTTACCATTAGGAACTACAGAAGAATACGGGCAAGACATTTAAACTATTCCCTAGACTGTAGCGTTTTACCATGTAAGATTCAAGTGGAAACTCAACCTTAAACGGTCATTCACTGGTGCACTCACCCTATATGTTTTCACCACAGTCCTGTAGCTGAATAGAAGCAAATGAACTAATGAATGGTACTGAAATATCAAAACAATTCCATACTTTAAGGAGTGTCTATGTGTGGAACAAATTTTAAGTTCTACTTTTTCCTCAAAATGTACAGCTTTTGCTTGATCTTTGTACTTATATTTATTTGGGCACAAAAATAAATTTAGTAAACCCCAGAAAAGTTGATTTTCCTGTACAAACAAAAACAAGATTTTAAATTGAAATTTTTGATGTTTTTCTTGTGGATTATCAGATTGGTATTGAAACAACAACGAAAGTTAACAAAAATTAAAATAAAACACCTAATGTTTGCGCATGGGTTTTCAAACTGCTGTGAGCTAGGAAAAGGATTGTAAATTGGTGTACATTAATTAACCTGTTTACTGTAATACTATAAAAAATCTAATGCAACAATAGTGGTTTCTATGGTAGTGCAATATAGTGCTTTCTATAAAGAGAAATTAAACCAAAATATGAATGCCACATCAAGCCAAAATGGGCCACTCCAAAAAGATGTAACCTAGATTTTGTTAATTTTTATGATTTCTTTCTTTAAATTCTGTAGTGCCATGGGAAGTTAAATTAAAGAGGATTTAGTCCGTTATAATTAGTAATAGTCTTGGCTTATTCACTATGTCGACTACTAAGGCTGCTTTCACACTGGCGACTTTTGCGGCAGCTACAATTGTCGCTGTCGTTGTTTACGCCACCAGCTGCATTTTGGATTATTGAAACAAGATTCTATGTTCGGTTGTGTAGATAATTTAGTTGCTTTTCTTATCACTGTCGCGTTGTTATCGTTTATATGTTTTAGTAAAAATCATAAATGATTTTACATTGTAAATTATGAAATATCCAAAGACCTACAAAACATTAAAATGGCTTTATATAATATTTTATATAATAAAAAAACATTTTATAAATCAAACAAAATAGACGATTGCTAGTGTTTAATAATTATATGACAATAAGATATAATGTAGTGATTTATATAAAAACGATTGGACTAACATTTCGAGGTTGTCTGCCGTTATGTTAGTTATGTATCTTTCACTACGATAACTGTGTGCATATTCATTATAATATTGCTGCCCTAAGTGTATTCAAGATTTTAAATATCTACGTACTGGTGGTTTCGTCCACAAATATCATATTGATAGTAAACTATTTAGAAAACTCCGCCGGCGGGTCCAGAATAATTGATTGCAGAATTAAAAATAATGCTTCCTCTTTGATAGAATAGAATTTTAAAAGTAATTGGGTGGATCAGTATATGAATATCCAGGTGAAGCTCATCTCCCTTGAGCTTTTCAACACCTTGTCATCTTCTGGGCTCATAAAGCAAGTCGACCGCAACTTATCTATCTGCTGGACTGCGTCTAAATCCCCTATGCCAATCATCCATCAAGCCCATTTCAAATTAAAAATTGAAGGTTTCTCTTGGGTTTGGAGCTTTTGGATTGCAAAGGACCTGTGTTTTCCTGTCACCTTGGGAGCGGACTTTATTCAGCGCACTGGGTTGATTTTGGATTCAGTTAGAGGCCAGTGATACTTCAGGTTTTCTCGGCTGGTGTCTATCCCTTCCTCTGACAGTGTGGCTGGGTTCGCTGCTGCGGTCAAGCCTGACGCAGACAGCGAGACAACACCCAATCCGTTTATTAAGGCATCTGACTCAGGCGGAGGTGGACGCCATCAGAGCTAACCGTTTTCCTGACGTGCTGACGCCAAAACTGGTGATAACCGACCTCTTAGAATATAAAATTCGTTTGACGGACACCTGACCGGTAAGACCCCACCTTTATAAACTGGCTTCACCTAAGATGGAAACCCTGCGTGGTATCATCAATGACTTTCTCGAAAATGGGGTGATCGAGCTTTGGCGCTCAAGCTTTCCTTGTGCCGAAGCCGAATGGCAGGTATCGCATGGTGCTTGACTACAGAAATTTGAACTCAAAAATTGAATTTGACTCTGTACCTCTTCCTGATTTGCACTCCTCTCTTTCCGTTGGTTCGGTAAGGCCAAATATTTCTCCGTTTCCGATCTCAACCAGGCTTATAATCAGATCCCATATTGAAGGCTGAGTCTAGCGCTGTCTTTTTTTCTAAATTTACTATCGGTCACATAACAGTAGAAATGGGGAACTCTACCTTTGCCTATTCCATTAAATCATAATTATTACAAACTCCAAATTAATTAACAAATATATGCTTTATTTATGATAATATTAAAACTCATATTTGTATGTAATATTCGTAATATTGCTCTTTTTTGTGAAATGCCAACCACTGATATTTAATTTTATGCCAAAATTATCATTTAACTATTATATACATGTATAATAATATTTTTAGTTCATAAAATCATCAGTATTACTCGACTACTTATAATTTATTCAATCTTCATTTAAAGGCTTATGAATTAACCATTAATGATACTGTCTTCAAAAACAGGTGATACAAGAAACATTTAACTGACTATAACGCCATCTAATGAATATATTTGAAAAAAACTTGATTATTTAAATTAACACCAGTTGTGCTGCATGTCAAAAACGCCACCTGGCTACAAGTGGCACGCCACTTGCGACAATAATCGCCAATGTGAACGTACCCATTTGTTTCAATGCTTTTTCAAAACGCGCGACCACTTGCTGCCGGCGTCAGCTGTTTTTGTCGCCAGTGTGAAAGCAGCCTTACTTATACTACTACAAAAACAGCCGCAGTGAGTGCTGCATAGCTCATACAGGAACGGGGAGTTGACATAATATTGATTGTTCTTCTGTTGTCATTTACGTTTTTTTATGATGAACAATTTAGATCAAACATCTGTGAATATATTCTAATTTTTTTAATTTTTAGGCACAGGCTCAAGACAAATCGGCATAAGAACCATTACATTAATCCTAGCTAATTTTGACCTAAAATTGTTGAAAATTGTTATCTTTTCTATAGTTATTTGTCATAGTCCTAAAAACAGCTGACTGTTTTAATAATTTAGTTTTCAGTTGTTTATTTATCTATCTGATTCCAGATCCTTCTTCAGCACAATTATGCATGTTTGTAGGGTCTATTTTATTGAGAAATATATTCGCTTTGTTATAATTCGTCTTGAATTTAATTAGTACTAGAGATCGCCTTCTGATCGAAATTCGATCAAAATTAATTTCAGTTGATCTGGACTCAAGAAGCTTAAAAACAGTATAGAACTAAAACATCTGTTCTTCCTAATTTTCTAGCAGTTGTTTTTACAACAGCTGTCTAATTATTCATTCAATTCTCCTTTCTCCATAAGATTAACATTGGAACATTGAAAGCCTGTGGGGCGTAGCCCTGGAGTCCGATGTGAATTAGAATGTGATTCTGCTCATCTACAGGACTATACCTTTCTAACGGTATGCTCGGATTTCTCCCAAGATGTACACGAGCTGAGAAAAAAGGAGGAAATGAAACATGCTTGCGTATTAATATATAGATTAGATTCCTGTGCGGGACACCAAAATTCAAAGGTTGTGGGCTACAGTAACGTTTAATGTGCCCGTTTTCGTCACGAATCTAAACTGAAAAGCGATTTTCAAGATCCGGTTTTCTGACTCGAAGGTGTTTACCGAGTATCTTTCGACTGTTCGAATTCGTCCGTCTCAAAAATGGAGTATGTCAAAGGTATAAAGCCACTCAAAGGAGCAGAAGATTGGCCTACGTGGAAGGATCGAGTTTTAGATGTGCTGGAGCTATTTGATGCGGTTGACATCGTCGAGGGAAAAAGAGAAAAGCCAATTCTGTCTGCATCCCTGGCTAAAGCTGAAAAAGAAGCACTCGATAAGTTCAATAAATCAGCGAATAAAGCAAAAATTGTGATTTCTCAATGCGTTAGTGATGATTTACACCAACGGATCTCAGGTAGATTGTCAGCAAAAGAAGCTTGGGACGTTTTGGTCGAGCAATTCGACAATAAGGCGGAGGATCAGTTGTTTCGTCAATGTCTCAATTTCTTTAACATTGAATGGGATGATACAGAGGATTCCCCAACGATGCTTTCTCGATTGAAAAATCAACATCGTGAATTCGTTGCAGGTTTAAAAACGCGGAACATTCAAACAGTTGAAGCTTTGCTTGAGCTACTGTTTGTGTCTAAAGTGTTGCACATTCTACCGAAGCGATTTGAGTCATTCAAGTCGAGCTATATACTCATGAAGGCAAACGAGATGAAGAAACTTGAAGATATTTCGTCTGCATTAATTCTTCATGAACGTAATGTTACTCCAATGCAAAAGACTGGTGAAATACTTAGTGTCAAAAATAGCGGTGGACAAAAGAAGCCCAAACCAAAAGTAGACACAGTTTGTAAGTACTGTTCTGGGAAAAGCCACTGGATTCGCCAATGCTATAAGTGGAAATCTGATGGTAAACCTAAGTTTCTAGCGCGGGCAAAAGCCACTAACGAAAAATCAAGTGGTGATGGAACTAAGTCGAAAGTCTTACAAGGGAACTTGACAAAAACTAATGTTTCGTTGACTTCTGTCACTGGTGATGCCAATACCATGACTATGACTGATCAATGGTGGATTGATAACGGCGCTACAAGACACATTACTTCAAATATGAGTTGGTTCATGGAGTATAAACCTTTCCCTGTGAATACTAATGCTACGGTGAAAGCAGCAGGAAAGGAAGTACTGAAAGCTCTTGGTAGTGGAACAGTAAAAGTAGCTAACTACGACCAGGGTAAATTGAATACATTTACTCTCAATGACGTATGGTACGTTCCAGATATATCAAGAAACCTTTTCTCAGTTCTCGCAGCTCATGATAGAAACCCAGACAGCAAATTTGAGTCGACAAATACCGAATGTTGGTTCAAAATTAACGGACAAGTTATATTCAAGGGTACTCGCAACACAAATGGAACACTCTATCAAGCATCGTTTCACACAGTTCAACCCGAAGAGACATGTGCTAATACAGTAGAAGACAACCGGATACTTCAGCTGTATCATCAGCGCTGGGGTCACATGGACAAGCGATATGAGCGATCAAACTGGAATCTGAGTTAGGTATCAAAGTTCCAGTGGACAACGAAATATGTGAATCGTGTCAGTTTGGCAAGGCACATCGTCTACCATTTGGAACGCGAGTTCAAGCATCTGTTGCTGGAGAGCTGTTGTCCGGCGATGTTTGCGGACCGTTCGATCAATCTTTTAGTGGTTGTCGTTACCTAATTGTTATCAAGGACCATTACTCAAAATAGTCTGGTTGCCAAAAAGCATTTTATACCTAAACCTGGAAATATGGTCCACACAATGTTTTTTATTGATTTCTGTTTCTTCGAGACCTAAATAATCGAAATCTGGAGGGTGCCACTTTGTCACCCTTGAGCGAATTGAAATATCCAAGATGGCGGCCAAGATGGCTTAAAACCCATGTAATGGCTATACAGTTTATAAAAAAGTCCCGGAACGGCTTATTTTTTTTTAAACGGAATTGGTTTGAGAAATCAAACTTTGCACATTCACTCCTATGTAAAAAAAACTACTCTCCGATGTGTTTACTGACTCTTGGCCCCCGGTGGGGGACGGCCCACAAGGAGTCGGTACAAAATCTTAAATGTAAGCATAGGTCGATATGCACATCATTTTAAAGGGCTCTTCAAGTAAAGTTCAATGCTGCAAACCGCACTTCAAATGGTCCATTCGTTACAAAATGGCGGCTGATCAAAAATCTGATAGAATTACAAATTTTTCGCCTAAATATAGTCTAAAAATTGTTAACAGCCTATGTCTGGATAAGCAAAACTCCGGGATTGAATGTCAGACGTAAATGCCTATTTTTAGGGTGCCGAAGAGGATGTTAGCTCCAATGGGGGACGGCCCACGAGGAGTCGGTACAAAATCTTAAGTGTAAGCATGGGTCACTATGTACATCATTTTAAAGGTCTATTCAAATAAAATTCAATGTCTCAAACCGCATTTCAAAAGGATTATAGGTTAAAAAATGGCGGTTGATTTAAATTTTCAACAAAAATACATAGGCTTAGGTTTGATACGAAATTTAATTTATTAAAACTTGTATTCCACCCACCCCCCCCCCCCAAAAAAAAAAGACCTAAGCCTATGAACTTTTGTTGAAAACTTGAATCAACCACCACTTTGTAATGAATGTTTTTATGTATTTATTTATTCACAGTATCTAGAGACGCCCTTACATGCAACCCCAACAGCACAGGGAGCTTGTTCCAAACTTGTTCCAAGTCCAACAAGCCAAGCTACCAAGCTTGGTTTAAGCTTGGGAAGCCAAGTCTATAGGCTTAGTTTGGAGTTGTTTTAAAGATCGAAGTTGGCAGTTCATGAGCTTGTTCCAAGCTCCCACTCCCAAGCTCATTCCAAGTTTAAACACCAAACTCCCACCAAACTCAAATAACCAAACCCACTCTAAGCTTGTCCTGAACTCATTTTTAACTTGCTCCAGAGTTGCATTGATTAAAGATGCTCATATTAAGTTTAGTGGGAGCTTGTTTTAAGCTCCCATTAGGCTTGGTTTTAACTTAGGTGAGTGAACTGGTTTTAGGCTCATTTTAAGCTCATTTTATACTTGTTCCAAACTTGGCTAACCAAGCTTCATAAAGCAGGGCGTTACTAAACACATATTAAGTTTGGTGGGAACTTGTTTTAAGCCCCCATCAGGCTTGGTTTTAACTTAGGTGAGTGAACTTGGTTTAGGCTCACATTAGGCTTGGTTTTAATATATGTGAGTGAACTAGTTTTAGGTTTATTTTTGCTCATTTTATAGTTGCTCCAAACTTGAGTAAATAATATATATAGTTTGTCAAAAACCCATTGGGATGAATATTTGTACAAAAATAAAGGAAATGTATTATTAGACATGTAGGCCTATTTCATTTGTACTGTTTTAAAATTCTTCTAAAGATGAGTCTCAAAAGTTTATTCATAGCCTATGAATGAATCCAATATTTTCAAGTAACAAATGAAAAAAGTGAATCAACTGGGCCAACGCTTGCCACCTCCACTACTTCACAATTTATTTTACATGTCGATTTATAAATTATGATTAAAATATTTAATGATTTTAATGGGTGTGATGTTGAGCAGAAGAACTATAAAGTTAATATATTTTGTATATGATGAGGTATAGGGTAATCGTTATGTATTAACAAAATACCCTTAACATTTCAACATAATATATTGTTATCAAACCTTACAGCATAAGATTGTAGAGATGTTTTCAGAATTAATTAATAACAGTAGCATAACCTTACTGATTGATCTGAAAAATCCTACAAGCAAGTTGTTAGTTGTGAAAGCAAACAATACATTATTGGCTATTTACGATATTTTAGATTAATATTTACAATCAAAATCTTCAGCAATATCTCTTCGGAATTGTGAACTTAAATTGCATGGAAATGGCAAATGTTGGTCAAGTTCATACGGATTTGTTTAGTTTATTTGGAAATATAGAGGCTTTTAACATGAATAAACTTTTGAAACTTACCTTAACAAGAACTTTTAAAAAAATAATTCAAACTTATAGAGGCAAACGCGGAATTATTTGTAGGTCGAACAAAATCTTGCACATCAACAAACGTGTTTTTCAAGATGGTTCGGCGGACGTCGTTAAAGTGGCGAGCTGTTGTGTAGGAGAGAAGACCGTTGGAGGGGGTTTGAAAACAATGACAGAGCGCGACAGAGCGCATGCGCAGACCAGAATAAATGTTGACGTCATCACGCAGCTTATTTTAAACTCACTTTCGTGAGCTTGTTGTGAGCTTAGTTTATGGACTAAAAACAAACTTGGTAAACCAATTTTAAAATGAGCTCCGACCAAGCTTGGGGTTAGTGTAGTAACACAATTTCATTACACCAAGTTTATTTTAAGTTTGGAATGAACTCCAAAAACTAAGCTTGGTCTAATAAGCTAAAAATATTCTAAAACCAAGCTTAGTTTAAGCTTACGTGCTGTCTGGGAATTGATTGCCTGGGCTGTAGATTTGTCACAATATTGTCTTAGCCTAAATACTTATTCTAAATAACAAAAATCTTGTTTCATGTGTGTTAAAACAAAGACAAAAATTATTTACATTAAAAGAAAACAAATGCCACCAACTGGGAAAGACTCTCATGACATTATTTGGAAGCATATGAGCCTGTCAAGCCCCGCCTGTGATGTGTGTCAGGTACTCAGAGCGACTATAGAAGCAGTTCTGAAAAAGATAATCTATAGCCAGCTTTTTGAATTTTTTAATTGAAGGTTCCTGTTTAATAGGCCTACTTTGGGGGAAACTGTTGAAGATCTTTAAACAAGAGTACGAAGGTGATTTTTCTAGAAAAGTCGTTTAGAGACGCCCTTACATGCAATTGATTGCCTGGGCTGTAGATTTGTCACAATATTGTCTTAGCCTAAATACTTATTCTAAATAACAAAAATCTTGTTTCATGTGTGTTAAAACAAAGACAAAAATTATTTACATTAAAAGAAAACAAATGCCACCAACTGGGAAAGACTCTCATGACATTATTTGGAAGCATATGAGCCTGTCAAGCCCCGCCTGTGCCGTGTGTCAGGTACTCAGAGCGACTATAGAAGCAGTTCTGAAAAAGATAATTTATAGCCAGCTTTTTGAATTTTTTAATTGAAGGTTCCTGTTTAATACTTTGGGGGAAACTGGTGAAAATCTTTAAACAAGAGTACGAAGGTGATTTTTCTAGAAAAGTCGTTCTATGAATTGGGTATTGCAAAATGTTGGAATTTCTGGTTGAGTATTGATGAAGATGATTATTTTCAAAAAAAACTTTCCGGATTAGATTTAACAAACATAAGACACTGGAGTATGAATAATGAAGGAAGTGGAAGAATTTGAAGCCGTTTGAAATGTATTTTGCAGGATTCTCTCGGACTAATACCAGACAACAATCTAATGGCCCTTTTTGCATTTTGAAGGCTCTGATTGATTCAGAGGAGTTGCCCCAAAAAATTAGACCATATGAGATTAGTGAGTGGAAATACGCAAAATACACTTGCCTCAGAACATTTTGAATGACAGACTGGGACAAGGATAGCAAAGCATAGAATGCTTTACTGAGTCTAGGAAGAAGTGTATTCACATGCTGTCGCCAAGAAAAAGTTGAATCTATATTCAGGCCTAAAAATTTTGTTGAATGAACACAATTAAATTAAGGGGGTGAGTGTGACGAGTCAGACTGAGATGAATTGCTATGGTTGGTGTAAAAATTTATAAGCTCAGTTTTTGAAGGATTAAGTTTTAGACCATTTGCTATGCACCATGAATTGATATTGTCCAGGACCTCAGAAAGTGATTGAGAAAGGTTAATGTTATTTTTGTTTGAAGCAACAAGAGAAGTGTCATCAGCGTACATCAAAATCCGAAAATTAGTTGAAATATCAGGAAGGTCATTGCAGTAAACAAGGAACAGAAGAGGCCCCAAGATGAAGCCCTGGGGAACTCCATAAGTTACTCTGCGATAGTCACTCTGAGCACCCGCATCCAACTCTACTCTCTGCAGCCTTCCTTCCAGGAAGGACTTCAACCATCTGAGAGAGGTGCCAGTCACACCATAAAATTTTAATTTTTCGACAAGGATCTCAATGCTCACTGTGTCGAAAGCCTTAGAAAGGTCACAAAAGGCACCGACAGTGAACTGAGACGCATCCACAGCAGCAGCGACCCCACTGACAAACTCATAAATTGCATGTTCAGTGCTCTTGCCTCTACGAAACCCAAACTGAGAACATGATAATACATTGTTGTCTTTAAAAAATTCACAGAGTCTAGAATGTACAATCTTTTCAATAACCTTGGAAGAGACGGACAACAAAGAGATAGGCCTCAGATTGTCTAGAGTGTGCAAATTACTCTTCTTTGGGATTGCTCTGACCACCGAGAACTTAAGTAAATCTGGGCATTCGCCCTGTTGAAAGGAGCAATTGATAATAAAAGTAAGTGGCTTAACCAATAAGTGGGAGAATCTTTTGAGCAAGAAAGGGGAAATATCATCCCAGCCAGCAGATTTTTTAGGTTCAAGAGATCTGATCATCTGAGATACCTCTCTCTCCGTTGTCAGTCTAAAACATACTAACAATTTGGGACCACTGATATGATTTGTCATTAATTCTAATGCTTTAGGTACATTTGGCTTAAGATTTAACTTACTTGTAATTTCACAAAAATGTTTTTTCAAGGTCATGGCTATGTCTTTTTTGTTTGAAATTACACTATTATTATTAATAATCTTTTCCACCTCAACTTTCCTGTCCCTATTACCACTTTCCCTAGCGACAACTTCCCATACAGCTCTTACCTTATTTTTGGATCTCAAGATAAAATCATTGTTAAATTTTTGCTTAGGTACTTTAACACACTGTTAATGTACCTATGTACCTTTTATGTTTTATGTACCGCACTTCAAAAGGTACATTCATTACAAAGTGGTGGTTGATTCAAGTTTTCAACAAAAGTTCATAGGCTTAGGTCTTTTTTTTTGGGGGGGGGGGGGGGTGGAATACAAGTTTTAATAAATCAACTTTCGTATCAAACCTAAGCCTATGTATTTTTGTTGAAAATTTAAATCACCCGCCATTTTTTAACCTATAATCCTTTTGAAATGCGGTTTGCGGCATTGAATTTTATTTGAATAGACCTTTAAAATAATGTACATAGTGACCCAAGCTTACACTTAAGATTTTGTACCGACTCCTCGTGGGCCGTCCCCCATTGGAGCTAACATCCTCTTCGGCACCCTAAAAATAGGCGTTTACGTCTGACATTCAATCCCGGAGTTTTGCTTATCCAGACATAGGCTGTTAACCAATTTTTAGACTATATTTAGGCGAAAACTTTGTAATTCTATCAGATTTTTGATCAGCCGCCATTTTGTAACGAATGGACCATTTGAAGTGCGGTTTGCAGCATTGAACTTTACTTGAAGAGCCCTTTAAAATGATGTGCATATCGACCTATGCTTACATTTAAGATTTTGTACCGACTCCTTGTGGGCCGTCCCCCACCGGGGGCCAAGAGTCAGTAAACACATCGGAAAGTAGTTTTTTTTTACAAAGGAGTGAATGTGCAAAGTTTGATTTCTCAAACCAATTCCGTTTAAAAAAAATAAGCCGTTCCGGGACTTTTTTACAAACTGTATAGCCATTAATTATATGGGTTTTAAGCCATCTTGGCCACCATCTTGGATATTTAAATTTGCTCAAGGATGACAAAGTGGCACCCTTCAGATTTTTATTATGTAGGTATTGAAGAAACAAAACCCACTATAAAATATCGTGTGGACCTCATTTCCGGTTTTTTTAAACTGCAACCAGACTAAAATACCGATACTGTTTCGTCTCACGAGAGAAATCTGCTGTGAAGGAGGCATTGCGTGAGGTCCTCGAAAAAGCTCGCACAATCGGCCATCATGTCAAGGAATTTCTTAGTGACAACGGTGAAGAATTTGATAACTCTGAAGTTCGTGAAATTCTCAGGGAATATGGTGTTAGCCAACGTCTAACGGCACCATACACACCTGAACAAAATGGCGCTGTGGAACGCGAAAATAGAACAATTGTTGAAATGGCACGTACTTTCAAGTATGCAAATCCAAATGTTGAATTTCCCGCAGCAATCTGGGCAGAGCTTGTTGTTACGGCTAGTTATGTTCTAAACCGAGTAGGAAAGTCATCAGTTGTCAATAAATCGCCATATGAAGTATGGTTTGGTCAAAAGCCAAGAATCAAACACCTTCGCACTGTGAGTTCAAAATGCTATGTCCATATCCCTGTACAGAAACGACGTAAAATGGACAGAAAAGCCATCATCGGTTATCTGGTCGGTTATGAAGGAGATGAACGATATCGGATCTACGTTCCTGAAAGAAGAGGAGTTATTCTATCCCGTGATGTGATTTTTCACGAAATCATTAAGGGATGCATCGACAAAGTGGTTGACCATCATCAAGAGGATCAAGAACATGAGTTGAAATCTCCCTATGAAATCGGTTCAAAGGAAGTTCAGGATACTGAAGAGCCTGAAATGGCTGTGGACGAAAATCAGTTCAGGGAAAGGGAAGATGAGCAGTTGGACATATTCACGGATTCTACTGATCAACTCAAGTCAACCAGGCACTCGACTCGGGAAAGGAAGCGCCCTGAATGGCTGTGTGATTATGTTTCAATGAATGTCGCCGAAGTACTTTTTGTCGATGACAAGCCAAAAACCTTCAGTGAAGCTGTCAACTCGGAAGATAGAGTTCAGTGGGAATCAGCGATGGACGGTGAAATCAGGTCAATGTACAAGCATGATGCGTGGGAATTGACCGAACTCCCTCCGGATAAAGAAGGGAATGCTTTCAGTTGAACACATTAGTACGGAGTATAATCTTGCATACATACTAACGAAGCCTTCAACCCGTCCTAGACTTCAAGATCTCCGAAAACGTCTTGGGCTGATGTGATATATGGACTCAATTGACTATGCAAATAAGGGAAAGTGTTGAAAATTGTTGTCTTTTCTATAGTTATTTGTCATATTCCTAAAAACAGCTGACTGTTTTAATAATTTAGTTTTCAGTTGTTTATTTATCTATCTGATTCCAGATCCTTCTTCAGCACAATTATGCATGTTTGTATTTTATTGAGAAATAAATATATTCGCTTTGTTATAATTCGTCTTGAATTTAATTAGTATTAGATTCCTTTGCGGGACACCAAAATTCAACAAAAATAACAATAATCAAATCTCAAAACCCTCTCATTGGGAAGTTTGAGAATTATTGATGAGGATCGATTGATGAAATACCAATGTGGTGTAATCTGATTTTCATCAAGCAAGGTTCGATCACCAGGTACCCTTGATGAATGCAGCGCATTTCGTTGCACGGGCCCCCTAGTATTTTTAAAGGGTTGAAAAAATTACCAGTAATTTGATACAGTTGAATTGCAATACTGTCTTTTGTGCTTGATTACAAAACCTTAAAATACGCCAGAGTGCGTCGGTGCTTCAAATAAAAAGTATCTAAATTCAACAGAAGATCAAACTTAAAAAAACACAGGATTTCTGGATGCTTTGAACTTTTTCAATTACAAGAAAAATATTTAGGCCCTATTCATTAATTCGCCCG
This sequence comes from Neoaliturus tenellus, assembly GCA_030545055.2. Taxonomy (NCBI): domain Eukaryota; kingdom Metazoa; phylum Arthropoda; class Insecta; order Hemiptera; family Cicadellidae; genus Neoaliturus; species Neoaliturus tenellus. The sequence goes on along the minus strand of CM061536.1, from coordinate 111,683,719 downwards.
TCATGCAAGAGTCCTGCATTTGGTTGTGAACCTATGCCAAACTATCTCAGAATGTAAAACGATTATTTTTTAAGATGTTATCTGGAATAATAGGCCATTATTTTTCCATCGGAGATTTCAAAGCCACAATATAGGCGTTACACTTAAAATTTTATATTTTTTAGTTTTCTCCTAACTTGCCTCTACCTAATGATCTATGTTTATGGTCTTGGCCATGTTATCTTTGGTCTAGTCTAAGCTAAACCACCCGTCTGAGTCACGAAGTCCGAACATTTTATTTCATTTTGTATTATATTTATATGAACATTTCAAATTTGTCTGTACTTACGGACTAAAATAATAGACTATTTCTATTTTGTCTTATATCACTAGAATCAAGAATCAAGAGTTTTATTGTCATTGACCTCATTTACAAGGAATAGACATAGTCAAATGATTAACCTAAATTACAGACTTAAATACATATTTACAATAAATGTACAAATAATGTTAAAAAAATCAGTTGCTAATTCACTGAAATGTAATGCTGACATCAGTTTCTAAAAATTCCCTGATATCATAGAATGGATTATTTGTCAGCCAATCCTTCAATACTCTTTTAAACACATTAAAAGAAACCGTCCTAGCTGATAAAGGTAATTTATTTAAAAAATGAATACAATTTAACTTGTGACAATTTCCAATTTTACCTAGTCTATGAGCAGGGATCTCGAGTTTAAGTTTACCTCTGGTCTCATAGGAATGCATATCTTGCCTAATAGTTTTGGAGATTTGATTTTGTGTTTAATAATATATGACTAATATCCAAATTCACGACTGTCATGATTTGTAATCTGACAAAGAGGGGTCAACAGTGCTCCACAGGGCCCACCCCACAGATAGTACGAATCACTTTTTTTGCAAAATTAAAATTTTCTTAACATAAGAAGAATGTCCCCATAATATAAGACCATAAGATTTAAATGTGACTGAAAAAATGAAAAATATGTCATTCTTAAATATTCATCAGTTACAAAATCTTTCAATTTCCAAATTAAATAATTGACTCGAGAAATTTTTTTACATGTATATTCAATGTGTTCCTGCCAGTTTAGTTTGGAATCTAAATGAAAGCCCAGGTATTTTACAGTTTTTTTTTTTTTTCAATATCATTTGAAAGGCCAATGAGAACGTTTTAAGTTTTATCCTGATTGCATTTAAGCTTATTGGCTGAAAACCACAATGATGTTGAGTCAGAAGCTTCTTTTGCAACTGTACTAAGTGCAAAAATATCTTTGTGAGACGCAAGTAACGTAGTATCATCTGCATATAATACAGAATCAACCCCAATATTACTAGGCAGGTCATTAATTGATATTAGAAAAAGAAACGGTCCAAGAACCGAGCCCTGTGGAACTCCCGCTTCAACCCCTCTCAAACCAGAAGTCCTCCCACCAACAGAAACATACTGGTTTTCTATTTGTCAAATAGGATTTGATAATTTTCAACTGTGAATTTTTAATGCCATAAAATTCAAGTTTTTTAAGTAAGATATCAAAGGGAACGCAATCGAAAGCCTTAGTCAAATCAATTAATGTAAGAGAAACAGTCTCTTTTTTTTTTCAAAGAATTTAAAGACTTATTTACAATATCAAGAGCAGCTGAAACTGTTGCTTTTCCCTCACGAAACCCAAATTGAGAATTAGTTAACAAGTTATTGTTTTCAAAATATTGACTAAGTTGCTTGAATATAAGAGATTCATAAATTTTAGAAAAAATTGGAACCACCGATATAGGTCGATAATTTTGAGGAGCAAGTTTCGCCTTTCGCCAGTATCGCCTTTCTTAAACACAGGTACTACCTTAGAAATATTTAAAAAATCTGAAAAATAACCAGATTGTAAGGATTTGTTGATACAGAATGCCAAAGGTCTGTTAATTAAGTGTATTGTCTGTTTGAGAAGGTAATTTGAGATTGAATAAAAGTCCATTGTTTTAGAATTAGAGAAGTTGGATACTATTTTTTCAATATCTGCATGTGATATCTCTTTCCAGTGAAAGTTTAAATTTTTATCTGAAGTACCAAGAAATTCAAGTGCAGATTTATTTGTGGGCGAAATACCATCCATTAACTCCTTTACTGAATCAATGAAATAGTTATTGATATTGTCAGCATCCAAATCTACAGATTTAGATTGCATTGGTGAGTTTTCATGGGTGATGACTTCCCAAGCAGCCTTACATCTGTTGGGGGCCCTTTCTATATGCTCCTCAAAAGCTTTTCTCTTGGCTAATTTAAGTTCTGAGTTATATATTTTCTTACTATTGAGATAGGCCATATAATTGAAATATACATTGTGTGAGTTTCCAGATTGAGTACCAGTAAGATGTTTGTATACAGTGTAAAATCCCAACATTTTCTCTCCGAGCTTCCTTTAGTTCATCATTGTACCAATTTAATTTTCCTTTATTATTTTGCTTTTTGTTTTTGCTATTAACAAGAGGAGAACAAAAATGCCACACATTTATTTAAACCCTTTAAAAAATTCATCAAAGAGTGTTTTTCCATCTATATTGCCAATTAAGTATTCATCAATTATTTCCCATTTTTCAAGTTTAAGTTGCTCTGAAAAGGCCTTAATAATACTGTCACTTTGTCTGCGAACCTATTGTTTAATTGAATTGAATGGGGTTTTAGGTATAGGGTCAGTATTACAATTGAATTTAAAATCAAGACGTCATGATCCGCAAAACAACCCCCCACTAAGTCAATTTGATACAAATCAGAAGAAAAGTTGACAATCACATTATCTATACAAGATTTACCACGTGTTGGCCTAGTATTGGTATAAACTAAATTTAGACTGCGCAAAAGATTAGCAAATTCTTTAGATGACTTTTTTACCATCGACCCCATTTCAATATTAAAATCACGACAGACAGAAACATATTTACACATCTTTGAAATTTGTTTTAAAACTAGTTCAAATTTGTCAAAAAATAAGTCTACATCACCATTGGGTGACCTGTACACACTTAGGATAATCATGTCAAGATCTAACAAACTTACACAAGCCAGCTCACAATGAAATTCCATACAGTAATTAGCAACATCAATAACTTTAAAATTAATATTTTCATTTATAAAAATTCCTGCTCCTCCATTTTTTTTATTAGTTCTACAAAAAATGTCGGCAACTACAAAATAACTAGGAACAAAAAATTTACCTCATCATCTTTTAACCAGTGTTCAGAAACATAGATAATATTTACATTTTCATTATAACAAAAGTGTTCCAACCGTAATATCTTATTTCTGATGCATTGAGTATTAATTTGTAAAATATTTAAACTTTTTAAAAACCAAGCTTTACTACAATTTTTATGAGTTTCAACCAGAGGTTGGTTTATGGTAATGGGGGAAATATTTCCATATTGCCTAAAAAATCTAATTGTCTATGTTGCTGTGGTGTAGAGGGGACTGATGCTGTAGTGGGGTGAGGCTGTGAAGCTGGTTTGGTGAAGATTCGAGGTGAAGTGTGGTTACTTGTTGAAGGGGGGGACTGCTGTTGCTGTGAGATCAGGGTAGGTGGCTACAGTGCTGATACTTCTTCTGCAGTGGACCTGCTTGATTTCTCAATCTCCTCCCTCAGTTTGAAGACGAACTCTTGGTGAGGAAGTCCATGATGGAGCGCTCTTCTAGCACTGAGTTGTTCTTTGGTTATTATCAAGACAGCGGCACCAGTTTTTTTTTATGAAATTCATTAATTTTTCTTGAAAAATGCTCTATTTCAATGAGGTCTCGGACACAGCCCATTGGTGAGCATACAAGGACACTGAAAGGTCTGGTCTTGAAGTCCTCGATCAAATCTGTAAAAGCGTTATTGTAATCATCCACTGTAGGTTTTCAGTCAAAATTTTCTTTTGTGATTAAACTATATACTGCAGCTTCGTTAGGATTACTTCTTTGGTAGGCCAAGAAATCTGTCTTTAGGTCCCTCAAATGTGGCTTTCCAAAGTGTTTTCTAAACGTTACTGCTACTCCTGCAGTCATCCTTCGAGGGTGGTGAAAGTCACCAGAGATTGTGTGGGCAAATAATAATAATAATAATAATAATAATAAAGGCCACTGATCCATTGTGTTTCGGGTTTTCAATAACCTCCCACATGTCAACCTCTAGCACATCGATCCTCTCAGAGTTCTCAGAGCTTTGATTTCCCTATCTATTTCTCCGTGGATTTCCCGCATACCATTGCTTGAACTGTTGACAACATCCGTTAGTAAAGTTGGATTTGTAAGGTTCAGAATCATTTTTGAGACTTGCTTCTTACCTAGGCAATTTAAATGCAGTCCATGCTTGGTGTACATATGTCTTGGTAAACGATTGATAGGGAGTAATGTTGCTGTACCACTATTGTTGACAATCCGCTCCAATTCCATGTTTATATAGGAGATGCTGTTATTCAGTCCAGGTACATCATGTCTATGGGGCAACCCTGCGATTATTAGTTTAGTGTGAGATGCACTTTTCATAATATCACCGAATTTATCAATCAGCGTATTTCCATTCTTGACAATATCGTCATTAGTTCCCCCAACAATTATGACTGTGTCCTTTTTTGTGAAGTGGTGTATTAGTTCATTTAAGCCGTTGACAACTGCATGCAGTTTGGCATTGAGTTTATATATTACTGATATATTTGTGTCACGAGAAGGCCATATTTCAGTCAGATGTCTGTACATGTCTCTTCCATGACTATCAGAGATCATTAGTACATTATTTTTCTTCTGATTAGGAATATTAGAATTTGTGTCCACAAATGATTGTGGTATGCCCTTTTTCTTTTTTGTTTGGTTTTTTAGACTTGAGAGTTTTACTTATAGACTTGTTAATATATGGTGATTCTCTTCCAGTCACTTCTTGTACAACAGTTAGTTCTTCAGACTGCAGCAATTCAAATCTGTTTGTTAAGTCCACTGAGATATCTACAACTTTAGTACTATCCGCAGATTTTGCCAAATTTTTGGGTGTTATGAAGCAGCCATCATGGACTGTTAATTTATTTTCACTCAGTAGCTCAATTTAATGTTTCAGCTTTTCATTTTCTGCATTTGAGCTTTCAATATCACTCTTTAGTAGATTAATTATTTCTCTATAAGAATTGAGCTCTTCAACGTATTTGCTTTCCAGAGATTTAATTATTTTCCTTAAAGTTTTAGTTTCTGCTATTAGCTGTGGATCGGATAATGGGTATGGTTGGATAGTTTCCATGAGCCGAAGATTTTCCTTTTTAAGGTCATTTATTTGGTTTTCTAATTTATTTATCTAAAGGCTAAGTCTCTGAATTTCTTCAGAATCAATTTTGCTATTAATTTCTTCATTAGAGGGTAAAGGTGTCATATAGGTTCACACTGTACAGAACAGTCTCTCCTCAAACTGTGGAAAGTAATTTGCGGCTTAGCAGTATTTAGGATTGGAACAGGGAAAATCTCATTTGTAAATTCCATTAGTCTGGTATCTGATTCAATGGAGTGATCAAGTACACACTGAAGCTGTTTTTCAAGAGTCACATTATGCTCCTTTAGAACTCTATTTTTTTCTTCCAACTCTGTTAATAGTGATGGTGTTAATTCTTGGGAGTCAAAAGATAAATTTGAGGGATACTCTGAGGAGAAAGGTGTGGTTTGAGGAGATAAGTCATCTGATTGTGGTGTAGTTAATAAGTCGAGGGAACAGTTTACAATTGATGGTATCTGGACAGAAGACTCCTGACTAGAGGCCTTAGGTGGCAATAATGACCTCATAGTGACTGGGTGGGGCCCAGAGTGCTTGGTGTTAGTCACTGTAATATTAGATTTATTCGCATCAGTTTTTATTGTAGCATTACAGTGTCTTCCAAGACAACTCCATGTTATTTCTCCACTCTTAGCCACATAATTTTGCCTGTATTTGTGGTTATTATGTATAATATTAGGTTTTTCATTCTTTGTTTCTTCTATTTAAAAGTCCATTTGTGTTAACAAAAAAAAAAAAAAAAAAGAGGAAAACGTAAGTGTTCTAATGGATTGGATTTAAGATCTATTCTGTGATACCAGACCTTATATAACTTGAGATGAATAACTTAAGATGAATGGTAAAATCAACTATTGTTAATTAGTTTTCAATCAGTTATGTTTATACATATAAGCTAATTTTCTTCACTGACTTTTAAATACTGTATCGTATAAATACTTTATACACTAAATCAATGTTTTAATAGTAGGTCTGTGTATAAATAAATAGCTTTAGCAGCCTTTGGCTTCACTCTTGATGAAAAAAAATCTTGTGCAGCAGACGACAGTAGGCTACTGTCAGGCGGGAAAGTGTTGTAAACGATGTTCGTGCTGCATGAAAATCTCACTTTAAAGTTTAAAATCATGAATTATCATGACAAAAGTTAATCAGACCTATTTTAAGGTGTTATAATTGTTTCACAAAACTTAAATGATGATTAGTTTTCTAATACTGAAGTGTTAGGTTCACTCACGGCAAGTATCACTACATCTTCATTATAGGTTAAACACTGTTTAAATAGTGAATAACGAGAATTTTTAAGTAAAGGCTTTTCTCAAGACTAGGCCCTATTATTCCTTGGCCGAGTACCTAGAGGATGTTTCCTAAGTGTTTCTGTGCCCACCGCCATGAACGTTAAGTAAATTTTCCATCAACGGAAGTTATTTGTAAATATGTAAATATTGGTTTCATAGTGATAGTAAAAATGACGCAGCTTATCCAGTCTCTGGTCTCAAGCAAAGGTGGAGGTAATTAAGGTAATTTTCACTTTAAAACTACACTGATTTAAGTCACTGTTACTCATTCATTCATAGTTATTTGCCATTGGGGGAATTTCCTCAAGAATTATTATTTTATCTGTGAACACTGCCATACAAGTTTAGTGTTATTTTAAAACCGGTGTTATGGTACAGTACTGTATTTTAGGTGAGTCAGTGCGGTCAGTTACTACAGACTTCGTCACCATTGAGTGGAATCAAACCCACTTTCTACCCAGGCATTTTATCAATAATTCATCCGTACTGAAACAGTTCATCCGTACTTCTTCTAATACGTTACCCGCCCAGATGTAGTATAGTTGGGTGAGTTGGTGGCGTAGTGGTTAGTGCGCCAGACTTCGGGACCATGGCAGCGATGTCGTGTGTTCGAATCCGCGTTCTGCCAGTGACTTTTATCAGTACCTTTCACCTTGCACTGTAGCGGCTCACCCCCTTACTTTGTCTAATATGATTTACGCACAGATCAATAGAGTATGTGGACGGGGCAAAGAAAGGCAAAAAGAGGTCCGCCAACTTCTTCAAAAAAAGTTTATGTGCGGGGCTCAAATTGAGGGGCAACGGGGCTGCCAAACTTAAAAAACTAGCTCCTTTCATTTTGTTTACAGTGTTTATGGATCTACTTCTCTTGAATGGTCAATTCCTCAGCAAATCCTTGACATATGAGTATTAATGACAACAGTAGGCCAGGAGTATTATCACAGTACAACTTTGTGTGTTGTGTCGACAGGTGGTGGTAGGGGATGAGGCGAGATGTGGAGGGTCCACCGCCTCTGCTGGCTCCTCGTGTGGCTCCCCTGGTGGGCCGCCGGTTGTCCCTCCAGCCCCCACCTGACAACAGCAGACCAGAGTTTTATCACAGTACAACTTTGTGTGTTGTGTCGACAGGTGGTGGTAGGAGATGAGGCGAGATGTGGATGGTCCACCGCCTCTGCTGGCTCCTCGTGTGGCTCCCCTGGTGTGCCGCCGGTTGTCCCTCCAGCCCCCACCTGACAACAGTAGACCAGAGGATTATCACAGTACAACTTTGTGTGTTGTGTCGACAGGTGGTGGTAGGAGATGAGGTGAGATGTGGATGGTCCACCGCCTCTGCTGGCTCCTCGTGTGGCTCCCCTGGTGTGCCGCCGGTTGTCCCTCCAGCCCCCACCTGACAACAGTAGACCAGAGTATTATCACAGTACAACTTTGTGTGTTGTGTCGACAGGTGGTGGTAGGAGATGATGCGAGATGTGGATGGTCCACCGCCTCTGCTGGCTCCTCATGTGGCTCCCCTGGTGGGCCGCCGGTTGTCCCTCCAGCCCCCACCTGACAACAGCAGACCAGAGTTTTATCACAGTACAACTTTGTGTGTTGTGTCGACAGGTGGTGGTAGGAGATGAGGCGAGATGTGGATGGTCCACCGCCTCTGCTGGCTCCTCGTGTGGCTCCCCTGGTGGGCCGCCGGTTGTCCCTCCAGCCCCCACCTGACAACAGCAGACCAGAGTTTTAACACAGTACAACTTTGTGTGTTGTGTCGACAGGTGGTGGTAGGAGATGAGGCGAGATGTGGATGGTCCACCGCCTCTGCTGGCTCCTCGTGTGGCTCCCCTGGTGGGCCGCCGGTTGTCCCTCCAGCCCCCACCTGACAACAGTAGACCAGAGTATTATCACAGTACAACTTTGTGTGTTGTGTCGACAGGTGGTGGTAGGAGATGAGGCGAGATGTGGATGGTCCACCGCCTCTGCTGGCTCCTCGTGTGGCTCCCCTGGTGTGCCGCCGGTTGTCCCTCCAGCCCCCACCTGACAACAGTAGACCAGAGTATTATCACAGTACAACTTTGTGTGTTGTGTCGACAGGTGGTGGTAGGAGATGAGGCGAGATGTGGAGGGTCCACCGCCTCTGCTGGCTCCTCGTGTGGCTCCCCTGGTGGGCCGCCGGCTGCCCCTCCAGCCCCGACGTCATTGCGCCCTGCCAGTGCACCGCCCACGGCACCGAGCTGCAGATATGGTACGAGCATACCAAGATCTTGGGCGAGAAGGCTGTAATATAGCAGAAGGAAAATGTATTTGAAAATGTTTATCCATTTGCTACAATCTATTTCCTGCATTTCTCCATCTGCTATATCCAAATCTGTATATTTTTCAATTGTATAATTTTGCTAATTATTTCTCACATAAAAAAACCACATGATATTTTTAAACATAATAAGATTTTAGTAATTTTAGATGTCGACGCTGGATAAAAAAAGACAAGATAATAGATACAGTATTAGACAAGACCATGGTTTAAACCGTACCCTATTAAACCGTTAAGAGTCATCTTCACTTTTGGGATAGAAGCGCAGTCGGCAATGTTAACCATATAGCTTTTATGCATATTATGGTATTTTATTCCCCTGTTTCAGACGCCGTTTTTCAACCAATTTTCTTTAAACTTGGTAAGTGTATAGTTGAAAAGTTATGTTAGGTCTCTCACACCTCAAAATTTTGGAAATTCAAAAATATTACCCTCTGTGACATCAAAAGTAACCCAATTTTCCTTACTTTTGAGCTTTTTTTATGCTTTACTTATGTCGTTTATTTTTACTCATATATCAAGAATGAGGGATCTAGATCTAACCTTACTCTAGATCTACTACAATAAAACATAAATTTTACCAATAAATATCCAAAATACACCGTCTAAATCAGAGAATACGTAGGCATATTTTAGTGTTTTTACAAGGGTGAAGATGACTTAATGCGCCTGGCTTTGAAAGGTACGAACACAAAAACAATCAACTTTACAGAATTGATTTACATTATCATACTTTATTTAAACCAAGACCTATATTTTTTGTGCTAAGAAGGTAATAAATTGGTTTTTCATCACTCCATATACGAAAGTGACAACTTGCCGTACAGCTGAGACCTTGGAAAGTAGTCATTTCCCAAACTGTCACCGTCAGCTGATTTTACTGACCTGTACAGAAAGTAATGTTTGTAAACATTACTTTCCGTCCAAGGTAAATAAACTTTTCCGTACAGCAACAATCAGCTGGGTTTAAAATAAATTAAATTTTGAATTCCAGCTTTGTTTACTTTGTTTAATGGCGAAGAATTTACAAAAATAATCCTCCTTTAAAACTTCCACATTTATTAATAATTGTGTTGTGATGAAAAATATCGTTCACAACTCGTCCGGAAAGCCCATTTCCAGGCTCGATAGTGTTTTCCACGATCGGCTTCGCCTCGCGCATCTCGCCCAGGAATGGGTCACTTTCGGACTAGTGGTGAAATATACTATTAATAATTTTAAATCCACAGCTATTTGAATTTGCATTGTTGGATAAATGTATATTGTATTCTTTCAATTCTTTAACTTTAAAAATTTACCGATTCCTAAAATCTATTAGTTTTCGACTTTTTTATTCCATTACAACAATAAAACTTAGACAATATTAAAATGATTATAACACAGAAGCACTCCGTTTTGTCTTGTCAGCTCTTGTGTTTATACATCTTCTGGACCAACATTGACTATAGTCTTGCCTAATTTTTTTTCTCTTCCCGGTGGCGATACATTAAACATAAAATGTCGAGACAAGGCAACCTTGAAATAGAATTGATGAAAGGTATTAATCGACAAGTCTCTATATGTATGTCGGCTTTTACGAACACCACCATGGATTTACAAAAATAAATTAAATTATCTGTTGGAACTGAAGAGTATTTCCGTTTTTACAGTGAGAAGTCATTTAGTCATGTTGCGTAAAGTGGCCGCAACTTGACTTTCCATCGGCCTGGAGGAGGACACTATGTAGTCTACCCTCAGTGTATGCTTTCCAAATGAAAAACCAAAGATTCCTTGTTTCACCAACATCAACCCTACATGTGGTGGGCAGGTGCAGCCACAGCGAGGTGTCGCGGGTGCTGGCCGGGCTGCGAGCCGTGGCCTCGGAGGTGACTCGACCCGTCGACGAGCTTATCCTGGAGAACAACGCCCTCCCGTCGCTCCCGGGCCGGGCCTTCGCTGGGATCAACGTGGTACGTCACATCCTCACGAACTGAAAACTTGTCGACCACTACATCTAATGTCACTTGGTCTTTATTTTTATATAACTGAAAAAGATGAGTTCTTTACCGTAATTTGTGGTGAAAATGGCACAATTTTAAGTACAACGATGTAACAAATACATGAAGTTTTGTGTTGTGGGAATAACTTTGAACTCTTCAAGCCCAGGGGAAAAATCATATTATACTTTTAAAAGGTAGGCTTTTGTATTCATTGCATATTTCCCTTTTAATACTACAAAACTTAATACTTCAATCAATAGTTATTACTTTTTTAATACAGCAAAAGGACCAGGAATCTACTTTTTTACGTAAATACCATGTTTTTAGTCTTTTACGGGGTCGGTATAAATTCATGAGGAGTTGGTATAAATTCTTAAATAGCAGCATGGGTTGAGTTTTACATCAAATGAAAGGTCTTTACTAAACAAATATAATGCTGTGAGTTTGAGTTCAATAGGTTGCTCCTTCCAAAATAGCCGCCAAAAATATTAACAGGAAAACTTATGTGTTTAGAGCGCTGGAACTTTCCAGACAAATTAAACATGAAAACCAATTGCAGGATTGAATTTTTAGTTGTCAAATTTAGCTGTTGTAGTATAGTGTTAAAAAGGTATTATTGACCCAAGTACAACCGTGCAATAAGTTTTAATGTGTAATTTGCATGGAAATTCCTAGTGCCCTAAACATAAGGATATTCGGGTTAATATGTTTGGTCACCATTTTGGAACGGAGTAACCAACTAAACTCAACCATTGTATTTATATAATAATGACCTTTCATTTGATGTAAAACTCGGCCTATGTTGATATTTAAGAATTTCTTTCAACTCCTAGTGGGCTGACCCCCTGAAAGAGTAAAAACATGGCATGTACATAACAAAAGTAGAACACTGGTCCTACTACTGATTTGCAGAGTTTTGTTGCTTTATATGTAAAGAGAAAAGAAATAATAAGCTCCCAGATAGCACAAAAACGTTATTTTCACGTGAAAAATAACGTTTCTTTTTTTACATTTTCACGTAAATTTCACGTGAAAAAAGGAGAAAATCACGTTATTTTCACGTGAAAATTGCACTGAATTTCACATGAAAAAAACGTGAAAAAAAGACGTGAAAATGACGTTTTTGTTTCACTTAATTTTTACCTTTTTAACTTATGTTTTACTGAACATTTAACAATTTTTTTTCAACAAAATTTGTAAATGAATGCTTTTTTTCTAACCAATACATTTAAAAAATGTAAATAAAGTCGATCAAAAATTTCTCACCCTCATCTGGATTTGAACCCACAACCTTTCTGTCATTGTCCTAGCGCCTAAGCCCTCTCAGCCACTTTTTGCTATACCATACGTGGATTTAAATTACTATTTATACATTTAATACTCAACCTTCCTTGTACTTGAGCAAGTCAAAATTTAAACTGGCCCAATTTGAAATAACTCTGTGTTTGTTAATAATAATATTTTTTTAAATCTTTTATAACTATATTTACTATTGCGTATTAAATATTTAAAATGTTATTAAAATTAGTATAACCAACGCATGAAATTACATCCTGTTGGAATAATGTAAAGGCTAAAAAATATAATTATAAATTGTTGATCACACAAATTGAAATTTAAATTGTTATTTCGAAAGCTATAATTAGACAATATCTCTATATAAGTAAATCTGATACTTTGACAGTCAAATAAAATTATCAATAACTAAAAAATAAAATAAAATTTGAAAATAAATTTTTTAATTTAATTTTTTTAAATATACATTTTTTACATAGATTTTAAATGCAAAAATACTTACTCTCTCGTTTACCCGTTTTTTAGATTTAAATTTTGCCACATAATTTGTACATGAGAAATATTCTATTATTCGCCTTTTTCTCATTTGACATTTTTCACATAATTTTCACGTTAAAATGATATTATATTTTCATCAGATTTTGACATTTTAAATTTTGACGTGAAAAATTATTCTTTTCACATTTTTCACGTAATTTTGACGTGAAAAAAATATTCTTCTTTTCACCTTTTTTTCACGTTCACATTTTTCACGTAATTTCGATGTGAAAAATATACTCTCATTTTCACCTTTTTTCACATTTACGTTTTTCACGTAATTTTCATATGAAAAAAATATTCTTCTATTCACTTTTATATAATTTTAACATTTTACACGTGAAAAAAACCTGATTTTCACATTTTGTGCTGACTGGGCAAGATCGTGCCACAACCATCCCACACTCATCTCTCATTCATATTTAGGTTAAAATACCTACTGTGTGAAGTCCCTGTCTTAAAAAAGTGATTTAGTGAATATAAAACATAAAGTAAAAAAAATGTAAAAAAATTTTTGTGAAAATTACGTTTTAAATTTAATGTTTTTTTTTTTTACTTTCACATTTTTACGTTATTTTCACGTGAAAAAAAACGTATTATTTTTACTTTTACATTTTCACCTTTTTTTCACGTGAAAATAACGTGATTTTCACATTGTGTGCTGACTGGGCTGGTCCGGGATTTAATTGTCAACCTATATTGTTTAACCATACAGTATATTGAATTTACAAGAAAGGTATTAAAATTAAACTTTTTACGATATGTATGTTTTTCTTTTTAAGAGTTTTACAATTTTCACTATACAGTAGACTCCCTCTTAACCGGCCACCTTTTAACCGGTCTCCGCTTTAACCGGCCTACCCTGACACAAAATAACATCTTTTTAACCGGCCATTTTTTTATCTCAACATCGCTTTAACTGGCCGCGTTTCGCCGGAATCGTAGTTTTCTTATCTAATGTATCATTCAATTCAACTTTATTTCATATTGACATTCTCAAACCAATTAAAATGTAACGTCCTGGACAGAAGTGAATGCCACCGGAAGTCAATGCGTTTGGACCTACTATCCACTAGACCACAATAAAGAAACGGATTGTTATTAGTGTAGGTTTGTTGTGGATTTCATGGGCGGTGGATGTTGGCTATAAATCATATACAGTAATGTATTTGAGGTTGTTTTTCAAGTAATAATTATATTTAGGCCATATAAAATTGTGGGTTGGCGTTTTTAAATGAACATCGGTTTAACCGGCCAATTCATTATCCGGCCGCGGCCTGGTCCCGAGGTGGCCGGTTAAGAGGGAGTCTACTGTATTTTATTACTAGTTAATATTTTTTCCACTTCATGTTCTTCTTTCTTTCTTCTTCTCTCATGACTTCTTTCTTCTTCCTTCGCAGTTCGTCTTCTCCGCCTTTTATTTTCTATGTCATCACCCTTTTACTCCCTATGACTCTCTTTACATTCTTAAAACTTTCTTTTGGGACGTCTCATCCAAGTCAAGAACAAAGAGAGACGAATATGTTATGGTTGGATCACGTAACAAACACCAAAGCAACTTTTCCATTCACCCTCTACTGCCCGTGTGTCAGGTGAGACTGATGCTGAGGGACAACGGGCTGCAGCGGGTGTCAGCGGCGTGGCTGGCGGGGCTCGAGGGGTCACTGCTGGAGGTGTTCATCGTGGAGCCGGAGCTGCGTAGTCTGCCTGAGGACAGTCTCGACCACCTGGACAGGCTGGAGGCGCTCACAGTGCACGCCGGGGCGCTCGTCAGGCTGCCCAGGTACCATACACGTCCCGGCCTAGAGACCACAACTACACAGTTAAATAAGATTTGTTGTACTTACGTGTCATACTATCATTTAGTTAATAAATGTTATACTTGTGTTTCAGCTTTCGATTATCATCAACATATACATTTCACAATAGTTGCCATAACATTATAAAATATCTTGGAGATTAAGCCGTTCACATTTTTATTTTTTTATTTCATGCATCTACAGGAAAAAATCCCAATTAGATTAATGCAGATCAGATTAACTTAATTTTCATTATATAAGTCCATCTTCATGTAGCATACACTAACAATCACTAAACCTACACATACACACATTCACTAACACATAAAGATACACCACATTACAACGATTCCCGATTACCCACGTGGGTTTCACTTCCAGCGTCTCCAGTCATGGTCAAAGGCAGACTGATTTGAAGGGGTAGTGTATGTATGTATGAATTTTACATTTTGACGTGGCTTCATTGCCAAAATAATATTTTATCAATGTGATGGTACATTTGTGATGCTTAAGGCGCTGATAAGCCGAAACAAGTGTACGCCCTTTATTAACTAAAGGATTTTATAATGCAATTACAACAATTCTTATTTACAATTCAACAATTCAGGCTTCTATACAAATTAATACACAGTTTTGCCAGAGTGTTAATTGGTATCCCACTCACGTTCTGGATCTGCATGTGTAAGCTGCGAAGTAGCATTGTTCAGTGGATCAATGTATTTTGTGCAAGGGTTTATTGTTTCGTTTTTGTTTTTTTGTCATGACGAATATTGATGATCTTGATGTAAATATAGGTAATGATGTGTGACGTAATCAAACAGAAAATAAGTAATATCAGGGGGTTTCGGCCTGAACGATTCACAAATCACATTTTGTTCATTCCCCATGACTGAGCAATCTGAAGGCCGGGTCCCAATAGTTTTGGCCGTGCAGCCAACAATTCGTCTAATCTTAATATAAATACAGGTAAGTTATGCGTACAATCCAAGACTTGGATTTCTTTATTCTAACAGTTTTCTCATCATCATTAAACATACTGCATAGCTGTCACTAGCGCGAATGATCGAATTGCAGGTAAGTATCCTTATTGATTTAAAACAATCACGGGTGGGGTTGTGTTAATTTAGATTTACATTAAACTCATTCTTCTTGTACTCGTATAATGTATAGTTATAGAAGGTATGTAAACCGACTTAAATCCCGTTTCAGGTTGTCTAAGCTGACGAGGCTGAGGTATCTGCACACCCGACTGCCGATGCTAGCTGACCTCAGGTCCACGAGGATCCATGGTCTGCCCTCACTAGAGCAAGTTCATCTGGAGTCGTCCCGCTTTTGGGGCGGCTGGAGCAAGCTGCATTTGACGATCTGCCCAAACTCATGCTGCTGAACATCAGTCGCACCGGCCTGGCGTGGCTGCATCCTCGGGCGCTGACCCGACTGCCATCTCTTGTTGAACTGTCATTGGTAGGAAACAAGATTGTTGATGCCGGAATGGTCGGTAGATCAATCAGAGAACTACCGTCCCTCTCCGTGCTCAGACTTGATGAAAACGTAATAGACAAACTAGCGGAAACTACATTTGTCGATATTCCTTCTTTAAGAGAGATACACTTGGCGAGAAATTACATCTCGGAAATCCACAGAGGAGCCTTCCATAGACTACCTGCTCTTAGGGTTTAGATTTGAATGATAACAGGATAAAGAAAATCCATCCAGAATTTTTCTTGCAGCCTTTCGATAGTGGGCTAGAAGAGTTCAGCATTGTCAACAATGAACTAGACGATGTGATGCAGTTGAGGATTATTCTGGAAGCCCTTCCCCATCTCAGATTTCTCGATATGACGAACAACCGGTTACAAGACATAACCTACGGAGCTCTACGTGGCCATGTTTATCTGGAAAGGTTACACCTTGACCATAACCGGCTCAGAAGAGTGGTCAGAGAGGCTTTCTTCGGAATGCCAGCACTGAGAGAACTTAGACTCAGTAACAATTCCCTTTCAAACTACCTGGAGATGCCATTGTGGAATCTGCCCGCCTTAAAGGTATGATTGAAACAAACCAATAATCTTATGAGTAAATTAGTTTTTGTTTAAGTTTTGTTTGTTATCCACCCAGCTAAGGGAGTAAAAACTATATAGTGTTTGCTTCACTTATATAGGGTTCATCAGATTCTATATGGTAACCTATTTTCCTCTTGTTTTTAACAAACAGATTTGGAAAAAATCTGATTGACGGCACTGAGAAAGTAATTGTAATTTAAATTGATTTATAGAGTATATAGTAAGTCGTATTTGGGCCGTTAGAACCCCTTTCTCTTGCTCATCTTAAAATAAATGTATTATTTTTTGCAGTTTATTTATGTTTAGCTAAATGCTAATTAAATATATTCAAAGAGTCTGTAATTAACATTTCCTTCCAAAAAAATATCTTGAATAAATTAACTACCATCACATATTGGAGTTTCATAATACTAAGAAACCGGATCGGAAATTTTTTATGAACATCTTAAAACTGAATTCAATTATTTTGACATGCAGCACCCTGCATATGAGAACGAGAAGAGTATTTGCATATATTTGGACTTACTCGGAATGTCCTAACTCTCTTAAAAAAAAAATTGTCGAATACAGTACCAAGTGTTGATTTTCATTGCAAGTTTCTTTAACATAAATGAGATTTATTAATTGAGTTAAGCCGCATTTTTTATGCTATCAGCACAGAAAAGTTGTGCTACATACGTCTATTCCTTGACGATTATTAATAAAACATAATGATGATATTTTGACGCTCTTTTACTGTTATATCGATCAAAGCACTTTACCACTCAGAATTTGGACAGACATTTTTTGAAATTGTGTCCAGTTGAGAACTAAACAAGCCATTGACATATCTATACTATAAAGCTGTAAGATATCGGCTTGGTTACAACCTATAAGATTCTTATTCAGTCATGGAAAAAAATAAAAAAATAAAAAAACAACACTTGGTGGTAGAAAAATAATCCTAAACTGAGGGTACATTCCGGAAAAGGCACGGTCATTGTTCCATGTTAACCGCAGGGCCTGGACATATCGTACAACGAGTTCCACCGCCTGGACCGACGCATGCTTGCCAGTGTCCCTTCGCTGCGCCGCCTCGACGTGAGCGGCAACGCGCTGGTGACTGTTGACGCAGCGGCCTTCCTGGGCGTCCCGGCGCTCGAGCACGTCAACCTATCGCACAACGCAGTGCACACCTTCTCTCCCGCCACCTTCCCCCACCTCACCAAACTGTTCGAGCTCGACCTCAGCGACAACAGGTGGGAACATGATAAGGGTGATGAATCACACAGAGTAAAAAAAAAACTACTTAGTAGGTACCCTACACTACTACAGTATTTTAATAGATTTATAGTTGATAACAGTTTTGAATATGAAGGTTGCCGAATCAATCTTGAGAAAAGTTTTATGCTTTATGGTTAAAAACTGGACCCAGCTGCTGTTTGTTCATTGGACCATTAATTCATCAATACACATGAATCAGCTGGTATTTGTCATTACCTCATCTGATCCAAGGAATCTAAAATATCTAAAATAAATTTAGACAAGGTAGGGGTCAAGACATGCAACGCCCTCTTTTCACCAGGTGTTCTTTTGCACCTATGACATCACCATTTATTAATACTGTTAATGGTAATGATGACGTCATAGGTGCAAAAGAACATCTGGTGCATAGAGGGCATTGCGTGTCTTGACCCCTACCTTCTCTTTATTTATTTTAGATTCCTTGATCTGATCCATCACGCTAGCCCTTCGGTCATATTCGCCTTTAAAATACTCACCATAGAGTGTGTCAGTGTCAAGTAATGTATGTATGTATGTATACAACTATGCAATCCAAAATGGTGAGTTCAAAAGTTATTTGAAAAACAATGGTGATTCAATACATGACACTCTTTATAGCTCAGCAAATGTTTAAGTGTTAGGCTATTTGAGTTTCTCCCATTTTGGAGTATTCTTGCTCTAAATAGACTATATTTCCGATTGCTGCAATGACAATCCCTTATGGAGATTTAAGGTTAGGGATATTTTTTTCTTGTACGCCACCATGAATAGAAAATCTGCTAGTGTGACACTGTCTGAGGAGGCTGCTACTCCCTAATTCTCATAGGATTGATTATGTGTTCTCGTTGTGATCCTTCTTATGTATGTCCCTCTTATGACCTTACACTTTGATGATTTTATATATGATGAGGAAATCAGGCTTTATTTTTCCCACTATTCTGAGAGAAATGAAAAAATCACCTCAGTCTGTTTGATGATCCATTGCTTTGCCAGGTTGAAGAGCATGGTGCCCAACTTGCCCGCCACCCTTGAGTACCTTCACATCGCCCAGAACCATCTCTCCGCCATGCCATCCTCTGACGTCCGACTCTCGTCCCTCAAGTATCTCGACATATCAGGTAAACCCCTGCTCCCCTAACAACATGCCTCACTGAAAATATCAGGACTACATGAAGCTTAATGAGAACTTCAAAGAAAACGTATGCCTTACGAATAACTTATGTTTTGCGGCTATTTTCATCAACCAATAATTTATGCTTTATGCAACTTTATGTACTGGACTGTATTTTTAAGTTCAAATACACCCCTGAGGCTTGGCAACGAAGTTGAGCGACTGCTTTACTATGGAAGGTTATTCAGATTGATCATGAGCAAAATACAATAGATAAGCTTTGGAAGTTAGAATTCGTCACAGCTGCAGTTGGTTGATAGTATTTATTCAATAATTTTGTCTAAAGAATCAGTTATTATAATTTTATTAGTTACCAAAAAAATTGTGCTTGACATCACACTCATTCTACAATCTTCTGTTATTTATATTTGTCTAAAATATGCTTCATTTGTTGCTGTATTAGCATCTTGAGAACTAACTGTTCATTTTCTCTAGGGAACGGAATCCACAAGTTGTCCAGCGATGGTTTCATGTCGATGCCACTGCTTAAAGTGATCCTGGCCGGAGAAAACGCTTTGCAGTCTATCGAAGATAAAACTTTTCAGGTATCTTTTCACCGACCACTTGACCATAATCTTTCTAGGTACTTAATAATGTTTTATTTTTTTATGTGATGAATATGGAACGTGTCTAAAGAAGTCTAGGAGAAAACTTTAACAGCTTTTTTCGCATCATAAATAATTTTAAATGTCTTAAAATTCAGAACAATATGCCACAAACCCAAAATAAAAAATTTATTACATAGCATGATATTGAATTTTTCAGTTTTGTTCGATAATTTTATTGAAAAGCTTAATTAAGTGGTAATTACGGTTTGCGCTATTTCATTTCAGTAGCTTTTATTGCTGCTAAATCTTTGATTTTATGTAAATATCAAATCTATAATTACATTTAAGCTGTTGGTCCTTGCCCCAAGTATGATAGAAAACTGATTAGTGTTTTAAAAATTAGATTTATAAAAGTAGTAACTATACCCAAGGGCCAAGTTTTATATGTAATCATTGAGACAATGCTACACCCGTGCTTAGCAATATTAAAATAATAAACAGTGTCTTTGGAATTTGGGGACCAAAAAAAATTTGTTTAACTCCTGGGTTTAGGTTTTACCTTGAATTAACAATAACAGCTTATTTAGTGTTGGAGTACTTTTCAAAAAATTAAAATAAAAACCGAAGGAATAACTTACTGTAGAAATACATAAAATGTCTCAGTTCAACACGAAATTGATCATGACACAGAGAAAAAATAAAATTATGATAATTTTCAACATAATGCCTTTTGCAGGGTCTGAACCGGTTGGAAGTTCTAGATCTGCACAACAACCGACTCATGTCTGTCCATGAGAGAGCTTTGAGAGATCTGCGAAGACTGGTGGTGCTGGACCTGAAAGGCAACCGGTTAGTAACCAACTAAGATGGTTAGTAACAGTCAAAACCAGGGAGTAACCAACAAAATTGGTTAGTAATAGCCAGCCGGTTAGGAACAAACACACTGGTTAGTATAAACACATACAGTTAATTAAAAATACTACCTGTTAGCACACAAAAACTCGTTGGTTTAAACGCAACTGGTGTGAAATTGAGCTGAAAAACAAGCCCATCTTATGATGGATCAAAACAAACATAACCGGATAATCAAAGGCAATTAAAACCTTCAACACCTTTCTTTCATTCAAGTATTTCTAATCCTATACAAACTAATACAAAGAGTGTGTCTCCAATGTATTTTCCATCGATCTCAAAATCTTAAGTTTAGATTTTACTTAAACTTTGCATTTGAGAGTGTTTTGGTCCAAAAATAAGTTTAGAAACAGCCTCGACCCCAGGGAAAATTGTTTTTTATCCAAAACTAAGATTAAAAATTATAATTTTTAAATAATATTGGTCTTTTGAGTTGCCATCAAGGCAACGAAATAACGAATCGGACTTTTAAGCGTTGGTTTAGAAACAGCTGTCACCTGTGAAATGGTATAGTTGGCGTAAACTTCAAAGCCTGATAACCATGATACTATAACAAAAATGATTTAAAACCAATTAACAAGCATGATCACCTGGTACTATGTGTTTATGTAAAATAAGTAAATAAATAATAGGATTAACACAAATTAAATATCTTGAATAACAACACTCAATATGGATTAAAGTGACGAGATTAATTGCGGAATAAGCCAACTACTTGTGACATACTGTAAGTGACTTAGTTCTACCCCTCTTTTTATCACTGCCATAGGCCCGCGGTTTGTATGTGACGCGCTATGGGCCCGAGAGATGTTTGCGCCCCCCCTCCCTTCATTCCCTCCCCCATCTCTCCCGACAATATGAATTACCAAATAAACAAACCCAATGCCATAGGCATTTGACGATTTGAGTCGCGCATTCGCAACATAACAACATAATGAAACAATGACAGAACTATTTTTATTGTGTTCATTTTCGACCCCTAATGCGGTTGCGCATTTTAAAAGTAAACTGTGCTTGCGCACGTAGGGCTGATGGGGGGGGGGGGGGTCGCATGGTGGGGCGGCGCGGCAGGGGGAGATGGACCCGTGGTGGGGATTAGTCGTTGGCCGTTGGCGCGCCGTTCGGGAGGACGGGTATTCCTGCCACATCGCCTTTCCGCTCTTGTGTGCTACACAGTACAGTACGCTCTGTATACTGCGACCTCTACTCATCGCAAAACATTTATCATTATTACTGTTAGGAGTACAAAGCCTCGTGGTTATGGCGTCAACGTCAAAACCTGCTTGATAAGTTATAAAATATTTTCTTTGTCGCGCTTCCAACAAACCTAAGAAAGCCCTTTTGCTCTTGCGCCCCGGGCCCACCGGGCCCATTTACAAAATCGGCCCTGACTGCCATAAAGACTTGTTGGTTTGTGATAATGTTTTGACATATTGAAAACTAGCCAAGAATTACAGAGAGGACCACAAATATGTTTAAACTTTGATGTTATATTACGTGCTCATTTATGCAACAAACATTTTTTTGAAACTCTTGATCCCAATTTAGAAAGTAGGTTTTAAAAATAGTCTGACAAATTCCATCTTCCTAACATTTGTAAAAACAAAATAGTAGCATATTGAATCTTTATGGATGTTTAATTATATGCAAATTAATGTGTTATTAATTATTGGAATCCACCTTTAGGTATAAAAAATACATTATAAATAATTGCAGTTACTTATGTTGCTGTAAAAATATTCAATGTTCTTATTGTGAAAATTGTAAAGAATAACCAAGAGTACCATTTTTGAAACATTAATTTTGTTATTGCACTGACAGGTTTTGACTTTAACTCAGTTTCAAAGTGCTTTTTGTACTTACCAAATAATTTATAATTTATTTGTTTATAAATAATTTATAAATAATCAATGCTCTTAATATAACTGAATAAAACCAAAAAGTGAAGTAAACAAAATAATTATTATATTATTTAATAACTAAAATCAATAACACGTTTCAGTAGGTATAGTAAATTGTATATTTCCATTTCAAACTTAAAAACAATATATTTTAATTTATAATTTATAGTCAGTTCCTCTTGTACTTACGACTTTAGTGTGGTTGGATTATTTTTTTTTGTCATTTAAATCTGTTGCAGTTTACACTAGTAGTGATTTTTTTCAACAATATTATCAGTAACGGTTGTTTTTAAATAAACCACAATATCAAAGGTCACCCGGCAAGACCAAAGTCATAGTGTTTATTACAAATAATGGGATTTAGTCAGTAAAAGTCTATTATTTTGCCACACATGCACAATATAACTTAGGTAAAAATACATTGTTGATTCTTAACGTGACGGATGCCGTTCTGCCCACAGTCTGGACCAGATCGCTCCTCAGCTTCTAAAGGACAACTCGGCACTGCGTCGTCTGGACCTCAGCTGGAACCAGCTGGCCAGCCTTCCGGACAACACCCTCATGGACAACAGGTATTGTCTGGAGATGAACTGTTGGCCACCTCTGTCTCGGGTGAGGGGGATTGAGGGGTGGTCACCCCCACCACAGTCCTTTCTAGCCGTCAAATCATCTCCTAATGCTCCAACATCAGGTCATCATATTGCAAAAAGAATTTAAATTTTGTATAACCTAATTCAGCTGTTTTAACTACTATCAAGTCCCAGGACAACTTTAAAACTGGTTTATACATACTAGTTGCGAAGTTGTCATAACACTGTGGTAAGTCTTTTGGCTGTCCACTATGACAATTTCCCTTCCTTCAAACCCTATTCATGTTCAAGTCAGCGGGGGGTTAATGCGAACTGCATGGTTAATCCCTACCTGGAATATATGTATATGGCAGGGGGTGAGTAGAAATGCTATGGGCATGAAAACTCCTAGCTGGAGCATATGTTCAAGACAGCAGGGGGAGAGGAGTGCGACACGCATAGAAACCCCTAGCTGGAACATGAGTGGACAGTCTGTACCGTGCCTCACCCTTTCTCTTCCTTCAATATCCCATCCTTCCGGGGGCCTGCGCAAAATGCCCATTTTGAGGCAGACGTGCTCAAAAAAATAAATTAATTAATTAATTAATTAATTAAAAGAAAACTACTATCAAAGACCACACTTCTATATCGGCCAAGAATAATAAATCGATTCTGTTCTGGCAGATTGTTTTTAAAATCCTGGAACAAAATCATTGGCAATCCGAAAGCAACACGTTCTTAACAGTTTTTCTTTGAGGAAGTTAAAACAAATACATTTATGAAGTATATTTGTAATTCACTGAAAATGTATACACAGATTTCTGTCAACTAGTGTAAACTACAACATTCATCATTTTTTGGGGTTATTTTGTGTAGTACTATTTATAAATTCGTTTAGACTTTAAAACAAATACCAGGGAGACTGAGCTCATGCTTGGTAAAATTATAATAAGCGTTACTCTCCTTTCTTGGACAAAGCTTGTTTGCTCCACTCATTTGCCCTCTTTCTTTTTTAAACTAACTCGTTTGCTTTGCTCACTCGCCAAGCCAATAGGTGCACTTTAGTATAAATTTTTTGAACCACTCGTTAAATATGTAACACATATATTTATATATATCAGCTGATTTTTCTGTTTAATTAAGGGCCGGTTTCTAGAAGCAAGTTTAAACCTTAACTCAAGTTTAAGCCAAAATTTACCATGTGTTTAACATTGAATTAAACTAAGTTTAGGTTAAACATCTTTGGAGAAAATGGTCTTTATTAGCTACAAATAACCTCCATAAGCATAACATGGAAACCTTGAAGGGCTGTTTCTTCACTTTTTGTGGTTCTAGGATGAAACCCAGATTTTTCCCAGTTATGGGACAGCCTCTAATTGATTCCTCACCACAACCTAAATATTCAACAAAAAATTAAAAATCCTAGGAGGGGAAAAATTTAGCCTGTACCGGTACTTGTTTTAGAGAGTGAAATAAAATAAATAATTTAACTCATCTTCTTTGGTTCAGATGTAAATTTACTTATCAATCTTTATAAATACACATTTAGCTGTATTTAACGTACATTTATGTAAATTTACTCCACATAACAATGTTGTGTACCTTTAAGTTTAAAACTTTATGTCCAGACATCATTGATGTCAATAACTGTTTTGGCAGCCAAAAGGATCAACCCAAATAATACAATGAAGTGTGTATAAGTAATAAATTAGCAAAACTATGAAGGGTCACAGGGATACATACCTATTTAAATTTTATATAAACTACAGATTGAAAGTTAAGGTGTACGAAATTTTTCTTGGATATGAAAAATTAGGGTATTTTAACCATAAACTCATAGAGTTAAGTTATTGAATTATTCGGTACACTCTTTGGAAACTCCCACGAATTCAGGGAGTCTAATGTGTTGGATGTCGGGGTGCATAAGGGAAATAAAAAGTGCACCTATCTTTAATACCTATTAACAGACCTGTCTAAGGTGAATGTCAGCCTTAGTCAGTAACAAGACTACAAGATAGCGCCACAATCCTACTCTCATCTCTCATTCATACTTGGCTTTAATCTATCTATTGAGTTAGGTCGCCATTTCAGTTAAAGGTATTAAAGGTACTTCCTTTAAAACACTGACCCATCCTGGTGTGGACAAGTCTGAATGGTGAGAGTGGAAAAACTCATGAATGTGGTTCTCCTGTGGCTATGAGCATAACAAAAAACACAAAAGGGTGAAGTTTCAAACGTTCAGTAAGCTACCGTTTTTAATAGAACTGGCAAATTAAGCATTATAATTTTTGTAACAACTGAAGGGCCCTGGAGGAGCTGATATTGTCGCACAACTCGCTATCTTCGCTCCCCTCGGACACCCCTCACCTCCGCGAGTTGCGCCGCCTGGACCTGAGCCACAACCGAGTGAGCTCCGTGGCCAGCGAGCTCCACGCCATGAGCTCCCTGACAGAGCTCACGCTGGCGCACAACAGGCTGACCGCGCTCGGCGAGGGCGCGTTCACCGGCATGCCGGCGCTCGAACTGCTGGATCTGGAGAGCAATGAGATCGAGTTCATGGCCCCACACGCCATCAGGTCGGTGGGTCTGCATTGGGGGAGTTTTTAGATAAGAGTAATGTCGAATTAATTGTATGTGTCATTCAAATTTACTTTTTTGTACAAAGCTTTATGAAAATAAATATAACTCCAAATAGGAGATATTTAAAATCCCTATCCCCTTTGTTTTAAACAAGTAATGTCAAAATTAAGGTTTTTTCCAGAAAATTCCAACTTTGCAATTAATCAAAAAGTTAATAAAAAGTTTGATTACCATTACTTATGTTCTATAATGTGTAATGTGAGTATTAAGAAAAAGTAAATTTGTTTAAGACAAGTTAATTGAAAATGTTGGATACATCACGTTTTCTTTGGCTTTACGACAGACATACATACTTTGAGGAAATTGCTGCATTACATAAAATTCAGCTTTTTTGTATATGTGGATGAGGAACAAGGCTATTCTTCCAACCCGACCCTACTAGAACACTTATATGACATAAGTTGGCCAAACGTTGGTGTAGAATCTTGTGGGGAGTTTATTGTGCCTGTAGGAAGTTTTGTAAGAAATTCATTCAATTGGTACAACAAACAAAATTTTCATAACATGTTAATTGGTTGTCCACTTTGACAAGTCCCGAGTGCAGGCGAGTCAACACAGTCACTATTAGAGGCAGTCTTGATAAGCGATCAGACAGGGTCCTTATCCACAACAGTCAAGTGACAAAAGCTTATGTTGTCCAGAGCGCTGCCAAACCTGACGGCTGTGCGGTTGGGCCACAACCGGCTGACCGTGGTACCAAGCGCCGCGTTCGCCAACCTGACATCCCTGCTGTCAGCGGAGCTGCAACACAACCGTTTGACAGATGTGGCGAGCGACGCCTTTACTGCCGTGCCAGGCCTGCTGGCGCTCAACCTGAGCTACAACCAGCTGACGGGGCTGGAGCGCGCCGGGCTGGCGGGGCTGCACTCACTGGAGGTGCTGGACCTTAGCCACAACCGCCTCGCGGGTCTGGCCACCCACGGACTACCTCACCTACACGCCCTAGTGCAGCTCAAGGTACGCTAACTGGTGAAAGAAACCCATCTGTTTTGTGTTACTCAATCCGAATAATACTCAATCTATAAACAGAGTGTTTATAAAAGAAGTACCCAATTTTTTTATATTACTTAAATCGCACTTCACACTGCATCAAATAATTACTTCCATTACGGTATAGGCCTATATCCTGAAAGAATAAGTTCCAAAGTTTTTTGTACACCGATTACTATGGTTCTCCATAGGTTGAAGAAAACATTAGGTTTTCCCAATTTATTTCCAGCCAAGCAAGTGGAATGAAACAATCTATATATTAATACGCAAGCATGTTTCGTTTCCTCCTTTTTTTCTCAGCTCGTGTGCATCGTAGGATAAATCCGCGCATACCGTTAGAAAGGTATAGTCCTGTAGATGACCAGAATCACATTCTAATTCACGTTGGACTCCAGGGCTACGCCCCATAGGCTTTCAAAGTTCCAATGTTAATCTTATGGAGAAAGGAGAATTGAATGAATCATTAGACAGCTGTTGTAAAAACAACTGCTAGAAAATTAGGAAGAACAGATGTTTTAGTTCTAAAATGTATTTAAGCTTTTTGGGTCCAGATCAACTGAAATTTTGATCGAATTTCGATCAGGAGGCGATCTCTAGTGTCTATTAAACCCCTCTCATTGAAAGGTCTAGGATCCTACATATTTTTACTATGGTACCTAAATGTTGATTTTTGCCACCAAGAATAGTTTTTTGGTTTGGTAATGCCTGGTAGATGGCCCTGGGATTGGGTCTATTCTTCTGATCTTCTAATAAGATTCCCATTTTATTCATATTTCTCATAATTGCAGAAGTTGCTTCCATTGCCCTTGCTTGGCTGCTAAAAACAATGTAAAAACATAAACATATTTGCATGATAATGAAGTGTGCTCACATTTTACTGTTATTTTTTAAAAAAAAAAAAAAAGCTTGGGAATTTACCTTTTCAGAATATATGTCGAATGGAATTGAACTGAATTGAAAATATCTTTATTCATAAAGTATACAATATGGGTTTCACTGAATGGCGTCATTAAACTATAATATCAAAATATAAACAAAGCATTTTAGTCTTAAAATAAATCATACTTATGTAGCGAACCCCAAACTTGGTCCTTCTACTACTTTTTGGGAGCGTAGCTAATTAACTCTAATAGTGAACAGGGATAATGTGGGTTTCTACTTAATAACAGATACACGTGTTTGAGTGGACCTTTCTTTTAATCAAAACAAAACTCCATCCATACGAAATACAAAACATAAACTGGACTCTAATAATTTCTTATACAAAATGTCTTCTCAAACAAAAAAACAAAACAATAATATTCTCTCTTAAAACATTTACTCTGGACGGCAAACTCGCTCTGGAGGTAGTGCAATCTGATCAACTGAGACTTTACTTTAAACTCAAACAAACCTATTCTTCCTTAAAATATGGGACAGAAATTAAACCCTCTTTTTCTTAAAATCTCAACTACAATAAAACTTAAAAGACTCAACCCCAAAAAAGAACTTCAACTAACTCTTTAACTCGAAAAAACCCCAAGAATTTCTAACAGGGCTTAATCTCCCAAAAATCAACCAAATACGGGCGGTCGTAGGTTACTCACCTACGACCGCCCCGGGTCCAGGCACCGCTCTCCCCAACTACAAGGAAGTTGACCTATATATTAGATCGCACCTCGCCTCTGACCTTCAGTTCGATGAACCCAGTGTTTTACCTCCAAAGCGCCTTGCCATCCAGCGGGACATTGACTCTAGTCATGACCGTTGCGGCCTCCTACTAAAGTACACAATGTTCATAGTCTTTTATCCAATAAAAAATCCCTAAATACATCTCTCCTTCACACTTAAGCTAAATCATCTAAGGAGTGTTTATTAAATATAGGTTTTTTAACTTTCTTTTAAACATATCAAGATTGCCCATGTCTCTCAATGTAACAGGAAGCTTAGAATAAGGTGGCGACGTCCTGTAATCCAGCTACTTGGAGGTCACGAATTGTGGATAGTTATAAGTGATGGCTTGTGGATGCGATATTCCCTAGTGGGGATTAACGTCCGCACTATTGAATACTAGATCATCCATTAAGACCATCGTCATAATTAGACCAATTCATATATAAGAGGTCAGTTGTGGTTCGGATCCCACGTTAAACTGTAGGTCCCTAGATACCATTGGCTAGATACCGTTGGGCTATGAATTAACAGTCCTGTCTAAGATGAATGTCGACCTTAGTCAGTAAAAAGACTACAAGATCGCGCCACAATCATCCTACACTCATCTCTCATTCATACTTGGCTTTAAACTACCTGTTGAGTTAGGTCGCCATTTCAATTAAAGTATTAAGGTATTAAGGTATTAAGCACCTGCACAGGATGTTTTGGATGTTGCAATCAATGGCAATTGTATTTCTATTTCTAATGTAGTGTGTCATTATTTATTCAGTGTGAAAGAAGAAAAAAACAATAATAATTGGTTGTAATTAGGTTTTTCTTTGAAGAAGAAAATCTCTGAATTAATTAATACATAAAAGTTTTTCTCAGTTAATATTCTTTTTTCACTTATCCTCCTAATAAACCAGAGTTTTTACAATTGAGGTGTAATTTTAAAACTTATGATTTAAGGCAACCATTTTCAAATAGGGCTTCACCCGCTAATCTTTGATTTTTTTTTAGAGCACAATTTCTAAGGTTTAATGGTGACCAACTTGTATCGTAATGGTTTGAATGTGGTTATAATTTTTAATAGCTGATAACCTTTGATTGAATTTTCAACTTAAGTCAAATATTGCAAACTATAACCAAACCAACGTGTTAACATGCAATACCAAACATGTCTGAATTAATTCACATTTATAAATTAATCACCAGATGGATGACAACCAACTGTGCAACATTTATGGCTCACCTTTCCAAAAAATGTCACGACTGAGAGTCTTGAGTCTTCGTAACAACAAGATGACTTCGTTGTCCGAAGAGACTTTCAAGCCCTTACGCCACACGATGTACGCACTTGATGTGGATGGTAAGACGAAAATAATCATATTCATTCACAATAGTTTTTACAGACATGACACTTTTTCTCAGAACCCCTTACAATTATTGAAACTTAAAGTACAGAAGAGAAACTATGTGAATCACTTTATCTTAAAAACATATATTTTAAAACTGTTTTTTAATATTTTATTTTAAAACCCACCATAGAGGTTTGAATATACAGTTTGCTTTCCAGTTCAAGATTTTTTTGAAAAGCTGTTAGTAGCAGAGGAGATTACTATTTTCTGTTGAATGATTTTAATTTTTCCTCAATGGCTTGCTGTAGTGGTGAGAAATGTGTAAAGCTTGAGTACACTGTAATTTAGTGGCTAGGCTTTTATTAAAAATAACTGCATTTTAATTCAAAATCCTAAACAAGGAATTGAGGTTTTAGCCGTTCTAGCCTGGTTGAAAATAACGAGAGACATTACATGAAAGGAAAAATTGCACCAGAACTTACCCTTGAAGAAGTGTTTTTCACTTTAAATTCACAAGCTGAAAAGTGGAATAAAGAGCAGAAAAACGATAATTTTGTAGAAAATTGTTACTTTTCCAATCAATGTAGAAAAAGCATACAAAAACAACTGAGCGGACACTGGCTTGCCAATTTATTCCAACAGAACAACCTTCCTAAAAAATATACTCTTTGCACTATACATGCAGGTTAACACCTGTGGGTTATTTGTTAGTTGGTTTTCTGCTTTGCAAAAGGCAAGGGTTGATAGTGATGGGTTTGGGGAATTATTTACTTGCTTTTATTTATATTTTGTTATTCAACAACTGATTAATTTTGGCAGGCAACCCCCTGCAGTGCTCGTGTGGCATGATGTGGCTCCAGTCGTGGCTGAGGGAGGCACCTTATCTCGCCATGGAGCCTAGATGTCAAGACGGATCATACTTGCGACAGGTCTACCAACTGACAAACTTTTTACAACTCCTATTGTAACTTGGATTAATTTCCATCATCGGCGGATGTACAGGGGGTGCACGGGGGTGCAGCGCACTCACAGATTTTTGGGATGGTAGTTTTTAACAATAGTATAAGATCAGCAACATAAACTTTTGAAAGGATTATTGATTGGTTTAAAAAAAGTTTACCTTTTTATGCCTAAAAGCATACTAATCAAAAAATTTTTGATGATGAATACATTTGGTAGTTGAATATCATCTAATTTCCTTCCGACCTTTTAACTTCATAACCTATCAGCAAGTTTGCACCCCTAGTAACCCCACCTAAACCCGTCCATACATAGATTATGTAAGTTACCTGACTTAAACTGTAACTAAGTTTCAGTTTAAGTGGTATTCCGATTTCATTTATTATTTTTCTTAGTTTCAACAACTTACTAAAAAGATAGTTGTTGAAATAATTGTTTCATCGCCTATTTTTCCCCAGGGTCTTGCTTTAAATATATCATTAAAACTCTAGATTTCACATGATTACTATATATGCTTCAATTAATCGCTCCATCACTACATAACACAGTTAGGCTTGAGTTACTTTCAACTCTGTGTGATAAAAAGTTAATACTGTAATAAACAAATTGAAAAAATGAGACCAGATTTCAAGATTATCATTTTTCTTTTCAGATGAGGACCAGTCAAGCGGACTGCAGCTTTGTGAGGTATGATGAACCGCCAGTCCCTGGTTGTGAACGGGCTGCGGATTTTGGCGGAGAGTTTTCATCAGGTAATTTCAGGCAATTATTCTTACCATCAAAATTCAGTATTTGTCTACTACAGCGCCAGTATAAATGAAAGTTAATAAGTAAATTACTGACTATAATTTATTATTTATAGGTATCGGTCCAACGCAGCAATTATTGAACCATCCTGACAGCAAAGAAACAACAATTCGTCCCTCACCTGAGGAGTCAGAATATTTTTATGAAGACTTTGTTGAATATGAGGAAAACTCAACTTTACCCTTCAATTTGTCTCAGCATACAGGTAATGATATAGTATATTTCATTACAAGTACCGAAAGTGGCCTTTTCCGGAGAGCGCTCAAGTTTCATGTGTGAACCAAGGTGAAGCCAAGCATGTGAGAATGAGTGGGACAAAAGGAGAACTGATTAAGAGAGGGAAAGTGAATTTAGAGGGAGGGGAAAATTAGCTGATCGTTATTATTCCCTTGGTCTAAATTAGAACTTGGGAAAGATTTATATTCTTTGATATCAGATTCAATCGAATAGCAACTTTCTATGAGGATTGATGACAAAGTAATTTAAATATTTGATTGGAAGAACTATATTGATTCACCACTCTCCCTTCAGTCACATCTATTTCTATATATTAATAGGCAAGCATGATTCTTTTTCTCTGCTTGTGTGCATCGTAGGGGAATTTCACACATATAGTTAGAAAGTAAGTGTTCTGTAGATAAGCAGAAACCATAATTCACATCGACCTTCAGGGCTACACCGTCAGGATTTCAAAGTTTACATGTTAATCTGAAGGAAGAAGTTCAATCCACTGAATCATTATAGGCTAATATGATAATATGTTCATATTATGATGAGTACCAGGTTAACCGAGCCTTGCTTGGCTTTTTAAATTCAGTTTTGATGTAGTGTCATGGTAATAAAGCTATTAAATTTACACCTACAACCAACTATACCTTTTCATAGTTAACAGCTGTTTCAAAAAGACTGCTTAACATTAATTATTCCTTTATTTTTGTATATCTTTTGTTCTTATTTCGTTACCAAAATAGCAACCCATAAGACCAATGTTAAAAATTACTATTTTAAAACTTAAATTTAGACCAAATTCAATTTATCTTGCAATTGAGGCTGTTTCTAAACTTATTTTTGCCCAAAACAATATGCAAAGTTTAAGCAAAATCTACCCGCTAGATTTCGAGATCGTGGAACACACATCCCTTCAGACATTGCTTGTATTATAGTATAGGATTTTTTAAATATGATTTTAATGTTGTTGTGAGTTAAAAATATAATTTAATACAGTATATAAAAATCATAACTGTACTTTAATTTAATGGTTCATGAAGATTTAAAAAAGAAGAAGAAGTTGTTGGATATATTGATGGACTTTAAAAGGGAAGCCGGTTACGTTGAGATAATGAGTTGTAGGCCTAACAATTTAATAATGTGTTTGTTCTTTGTAATAAAGTGAGTTTCATAATGAAACAAGTGTTGTGTTTAAAATACCTAAAGTATAAATAATACACACCAACAAAGAAACAATA
This sequence comes from Neoaliturus tenellus, assembly GCA_030545055.2. Taxonomy (NCBI): domain Eukaryota; kingdom Metazoa; phylum Arthropoda; class Insecta; order Hemiptera; family Cicadellidae; genus Neoaliturus; species Neoaliturus tenellus. The sequence goes on along the minus strand of CM061536.1, from coordinate 111,650,964 downwards.
ACTAAGGACGGTAAGACAACATGGCGCAGTCGTGCGTTCTGACTTTAACCTACCAAGGTTGTAAAACCTCGTGTGGACTAAATCGGGAAATCTTTTGTGTTCTTGATTAACTCAAGTAACTTTAACTTAATTAATATTTGAAATGAATTGTCTTTGTGACATTAACCATTTTGGTTGAACGTGTTAATAATGTTCAAGCCGCCGGGACCACTTGTGCTTAGTGACAATGTTGCAAATGAATGGACTTTGTTCAAGAATCAGTTTAAGCTGTTTCTTAAGGCTACTGAAGCTGACGCCAAATCCGATGAAATCAAAGTAGCTCAATTACTTAATGTAATTGGTAGTGAAGCACTCTCTGTATTCTATACTTTTAAGTTGGGTGACTTAAGCACTCTAACTTTAGAACAAGTTTTCACAGCCTTTGATAATCACTTTGCACCAAGTAAATACCCCCGTCGCAGCAGACCTGCGTACTCAGCGAATTTCCAGAGAATTATTGTTTCAACATCAAAAAACTTTGTAGCTATCTTATATAAATTAATAATATTTACAAGGAAATATAATATATTTAATGGCATTATATTTCTGAGTAAATTATTTTTTTAAATAATTTATATATTAATATTTATATTGCAATGACTTTTTAAACAGTAAAAAAGTGCATATCCAAAGCTTCCATGCAAAAGGAATGGTTTGTTTACAGATAACAAAACATAAACAATTCAAATTTGACAAATATGCAGAAGACAGCTGATTAGCTGATCAGGAACAGATACCTTATTATCTCCATCTCTCTTGCTCCCATTATACACTTATTTTATATGGGAATACCATGGGATTTAGCATGTAGGTTTGCTGCCATGTGGGTTTTTGATCAAATCTTAATTACTCACCACCTAGTGAAGGTTCATAAAATTTTTTATTAAGATATGTTGATAAATAAGCGATATATAACTTTTTAAAGATTTACCCATAAGAATAACATGGGATACCTTAATACCTTAATACCTTTATTGAAATGGCGACCTAACTCAATAGGTAGTTTAAAGCCAAGTATGAATGAGGGATGAGTGTAGGATGATTGTGGCGCGATCTTGTAGTCTTGTTACTGACTAAGGCCGAAATTCTCCTTAGACAGGACTGTTAATTCATAGCCCAACAGCCAATGGTATCTAGGGACCTACAGTTTAACGTGGGATCCGAACCACAATTTCAACCTCCCATATACGAATTGGTCTAATTATGAGGATGGTACTTATATGGATGAACTAGTATTCACTAGAGCGGACGTTAATCCCCACCAGGGAATATCGCATCCACAAGCCGTCGCTCATAACTATCCACAATTCGTGACCTCCAAGTAGCTGGATTACAGGACGTCGCCACCGTCCCAGTCTTGATTTGAATTTTTCTCTATAACCAGTTAAGCTATTTTCAAGATTCAAAATACTAAATTGTTTGTTTTTTGAAGCTCTTTTAAATGGTTTTTGTTAAAATTGATGAATTTTTAAAATTAGGTCCAAAAATGCCAAAAACCCATTAAAAACCCCCATAAAACCCCGTTACCATAACCCGACAATGCTGGTTCGCGAACTCATGAAAATAGACCTGGTCTTACACCTTCATACCAAATTTGATCAAAATCGGAGGTCCCCTTCAAAAGTTATCGGTACCACGGACACATATATATATATATATATATATATATATAGATATATATATACATATATATGAAAATGAACGAACGGTGTTTTTGGCTTCTAGGGACCTCAAAATGAAAAAGTAAAGTGGTCCCGGGCTTAGGTCTTACCATGGCTACTACCGTAATAGCGTATTCCCTATAGGGAAATTCGCTAAAATGTGGTGTATCAGAGGTACTTGTTTTTTAAGAGAAGCCAGCTTGAGGGTGAGCTTTTAATTCCTATCTGACCGAGTTACGCAAATTAGCTGCTTATTGTGAGTTTGGCGATCAGGAGGACTCGTTGATTAGAGATCGCATTGTAATGGGCATTAATGATGAAAACCTACAAGAGAAACTTCTTCGGATTTCTAACCTCAAACTTGAAGATGCTATTAAACATTGTAAGCTGCTGGAAGCAAGCAAGGAACAGGCTAGTGTAATGGCCAAAGATAAAGTTGTCTACAACGTGTCATCGGAGAAGACCAAAATGAAGGAGGAGTCAAGAAGCCAAGATTCTTCATCCTACAGTGGACATTTCGGAGCAAAAGAAGACACCGTTCATCATGTTAAAGGAACAACTGGGAGGAAACCTTCACAGCACCCGAGTAGTAAGAATAAAACGTTCAACAAGGTATGTGACACTTATTTATGTAAGAAATGCAATACTGTACATGCTAAAGCAGCATGCCCAGCTTTTGGGAAACAGTGTCATTTATGTAAGGGTTTCAATCATTTCTCTGTAGGTTGTACCAAAAATAATAAGCCTAAGTTTGTTAATAATAGGACTAAACATGTTAATGATGTGAAAACTTCTGATAGCCCTAATTCTGTAAATGAATTTAGGATTGACGATGTAAGCCTAAATGCAATAACGACTAAAGAAAAAGGTGAAAATGTATGGTATCAAACTGTAATTGTAAATGATCATCCAGTACAGTTTAAATTAGATTCAGGCGCTGAAATAAATTTGTTGCCTAAGCACAATTTAATGCAAGTTTTTAAGGATAGGGATGAGCCTATTTTGAAGAAATCTAATATAAAACTAGAGTCATATGGGGGTTTCATGATTGAAACTGAGGGAGTAATCACTCTTCAATGTAAAATAAATGAAGTCATATCTGATGAGGAATTTATTGTAGTAAATTCTCCAAAGTGCATACCAATAATAGGTTTACCAACATGTGTAAAATTGGGTTTAATTAAAAGAGTCTGCATTGTTAACAGTGTAAATAAAAATGAGTTCATTGAAATTAATAAGGATGTATTCTCAGGAGTAGGTTGCTTTCCCAATGAATGTAGTATTAGGTTAGAAGAAAATGCTGAACCTGTGGCTAAACCACCAAGACGAGTACCGTACACTGTATTACCTAAATTGAAGGAAACACTAAACCAGCTAGAAAGTGAGGGAATAATAAGCAAAGTAGATCATCCAAAAAATTGGGTCAGTAATCTCGTAATATTAGAAAAGCCTGATAAAAGTTTGCGCTTGTGTCTTGATCCAACTGACTTAAACAAAGTGCTTAAAGCTGAACCGTACCTTATTCCCACAATGGAAGAAATCAAAACTAAACTTTCAGGAAATACATATTTTAGTGTAATGGACTTAAAAGATGGATTCTTTCATGTCAAGCTTAATAATGAATCAAGTGACATTTGCACTTTTAGTTCGCCATTTGGGTGCTACAAGTTCAATAGATTACCTTTTGGTCTTAAGACTGCTCCAGAAACTCAACTCTGAAATATTTTCTGACATTTTGGGAGTAACGGTATATTTTGATGATTTGTTGATCTCAGCATCAACTCCTGAATTACATGATGAAATAATGTCCAAAGTAATAGCTAGGGCTAGAGAAAAAGGTGTAAAGTTTAACCCTAAGAAATTACAGTATAAGTTAAGTGAAGTCAGATATTTAGGCCATACTTTTAGTGGAAATGGTGTTGCACTTGATGATTCCCACATTAAAACTGTGTTAGATTTGCCAAACCCCACTAACAAAAAAGAGCTACAGTCCATGTTAGGCATGTTTAACTATTTCCGAGAGTACATACCGCATATGTCTAGTCTTGTAAGTCCGTTAAGAGAATTACTTAAGAAAGCTAATCTTTGGCAGTGGTTACCTACTCATACTAAATGTATTGAGCAATTAAAGTCTGCCTTGACCAATGCACCAGTACTAGCTGCATTTGACAGTTCTAAGCCTATTGAGGTACATGCAGATTCATCTAAAGATGGTATAGGCTGTTGTCTTCTTCAGGAAGGTAGGCCTGTATCTTTTGCTTCTAGGAGTTTAAACTCAGCAGAACAATCCTATGCTCAAGTAGAGAAGGAGCTTTTAAGTATAGTTTTTGCGGTAAAGAAGTATCATCACTTATTGTATGGTAATAAATTTCTTGTTTATAATGATTGTAAGCCGCTAGAAAGTTTAATGCAGAAACCTTTACATAAGATCATGGAGTCCTAGACTACAAAGACTTAAACTTAAGTTAGTTAAGTATGAAATAACCATTAAATACTGCCCCGGTAGGAAAATGGTTATAGCAGATTTGTTGTCACGCACCAACCCAAACCAAATGCATAGGCCTAACACAAAGTGTGTTGATATGTTGGACCTAACTGTTCCACATGAGATATCCATGTCAGACAATAAGAAAAGTGAGTTTAGGGATGCAACTAGTAAAGATCCTGCTTTGTCACTAGTAAAAGGTTACTATGAAAATGGCTGGCCAAACAACAAGAAAAATGTTCCTGAATGTGCGAAAGTGTTTTTTGCTAAACGTAATGATTTGTTTGTTTATGACGGACTCGTGTTTTTAAATGATAAAGTAGTAGTACCAGTTAGTTTAAGAATAAAAATGCTTAAATTGCTACATGAGAGTCATTTAGGAATAGAAAAAAACTAAAGCTAGGGCAAGAGAGTTAATCTATTGGCCAGGCATGTCTGTTGACATAGAGAATGTAATTTCTTCCTGTAGTACTTGTCAAAAGTTTATGAATGCACAGGTCAAAGAGCATTTATTGTCACATGAGATCCCAGAAATCCCCTTTAGTTAAGTTGGAGTTGATATAGCGGAATATGGAGGTAAAATATATTTAATCTTGGTGGACTATTACTCAAAGTGGATTGAGTGTGTAAAGTTAGAAAATAAAACCACTAGTGTAGCTATAGAATCTCTGAAACAAATATTTTCAGTTCACGGGATTCCTTTAACAGTTGTGGGAGATAACAATCCTTTTGGATCATTAGAATTTAAGCAGTTCAGTAAAGAATGGCAGTTTAATCTGATTAACAGTAGTCCTCTGTACCCCAAGTCAAATGGTCAGGTGGAACGAGCCATTCAAACGGTAAAAAAGATTATAAAGAAATGTAGTGAAACTAGTAAAGATATAAATCATGCTTTACTTGAGTTAAGAAATACTCCGGTTGTAAATAAGTTGTCTCCAGCTCAGTTGTTAATGAGTCGCAAACTTAGAAGTAAGCTTCCTGTTACGACCAAGCAGTTGAGTCCCATATGTTATGACAAGTCTCTTGTACAGAAAGAAGTACTTAACAAACAAAATAAATCTGCCCAGTATTACAACAGAAATGCAAAACAAAATGTAAACAATTTCAAGGTCAGAGATAATGTAAATGTATATAATGTCATAAAGAAGATTTGGGAACCAGGTTTCATTGTAGCTCCAACTACAAATCCAAGGTCATATTTAGTTAAGCTGTTTCGTAGTGGTAGGGTAGTTCGAAGAAATACTGTTCATCTTAAGTATAGGCCTAACTCTAATTTGCCTTTAACAACATATGATTATGACTTAGAGTCAAATGAAAATGATCATCAGGTTAATGTAGAGAACCCAAATGATGTACCACAAAATGATCCTGCTGTCCCAATTGTTCAAAATGAGCAACAAAACTTGGCTTGTAGACCTGGTGTAAGACCAGATCAGCCTAATTTGTATACAACCAGATATGGTAGGAGAATAACCAGGCCTAGTAGGTACAGTGAGTAAATGTGTGACCAATAGTTGTCGCCTAACGATTGTTCAATTACTACTAGCCTATATGTATATATATATATATTTTTCAATTTATTGTCAGAACAGAACCTATGTCTTAATAATTTAAGAGTTAAATTACTTTGTGTGTGTATTTAATTCACTGTATGTATATAGATAAATTTAATAATGTATTAAATTGTAAAAAAAAAAAAAAAAAAAAAAAAAACATAATAAAATGGGAAGTGTTGTGAGTTAAAAATATAATTTAATACAGTATATAAAAATCATAACTGTACTTTAATTTAATGGTTCATGAAGATTTAAAAAAGAAGAAGAAGTTGTTGGATATATAGATGGACTTTAAAAGGGAAGCCGGTTACGTTGAGATAATGAGTTGTAACAATTTAATAATGTGTTTGTTCTTTGTAATAAAGTGAGTTTCATAATGAAACAAGTGTTGTGTTTAAAATACCTAAAGTATAAATAATACACACCAACAAAGAAACAATAACTAAGGACGGTAAGACAACAAATGTAAAGTTGGATCTCCTGCTAGTTTCCATTCAATTTCTAAAGGTTGGGTTTGCATCATTGTGATTTAAAATTCATGCATTTAATTTGATCTTTATCAACCTAGGCTTACATTTAAGATTTACTACATAACCTTGTGGGCCGTCTCCCTGAGGAGGTTAGAAACATAGTTAAAATATTGTTGAAAAAGTACTGTAGATTTTTATTTTTATTATTTGTATACAGTATAAAGCCGTTCTAAGACTTTCCTATCACACTGTAGGTGTTATTTTTTCGAAGTATATGTAACTCAACAAAAATGGAAGTCTATTGAATTTTGAGCAAGCAAGAGTCTACTGAATCATTGTTTTTTATTTATTTATTATTATTTTTTTTTGGTCCTGTGAACCCTATCACGTATGCCTGTGGTTGCAGGTGTGTCCACCACGGCGCCCCCTCAGACCATCCCCCCAGCCGTGCTGTCCCACTTCATCCCCGGGGACACGCCGACGCTGTACGCTGGCACCAAGACCCCCACCCCCGCCCCCGGCCCTGGCCCCGCCGCTACGCTGCCCCCGACGCGACAGCCGTCATCTGCCTTCACATTCTTCGGCATGCCGTTGCCCTCACTTGGTGAGTTCCTTGTTCCTTCAAATGTCAGTTGAAAAACGTTAGATTATACGAGTAAGTTTAATTAATACAGATTCTAGATTATTCCATACATTCTGGGGCTAATGATCATTAATATTTGTTATTCATTGATTAATAAAGGGAAAAAAATCATAGGTCTAGGTTTTTGTTGTGTTAAAAAATCTTTTATTAAGAAAAATTTTTTGGGGGACAGTGGATGGGAAGGGAAAAAAATACAATTCCGCTGCTTAGCTCTTGCAGTTGTTTTCAATTCAATGTGACTTATTTATACATGTTAATTTGTCAAGCAAAATGAAAAAAAGTCTCATGATAAGTCTGTAACAAAAACCCATATTTTCATTATGGTTTTTAGCTATGTCAAAAATTATAACTGTAGTTGACTATTTAAATTTAAATTTTTTAAATTTAAACTGGCTCTCTGCCAAATCAATTTGTATCTTCAATAATTTACTGTACAAAAATTTGACTTTAACTATTAAAGATAATATCAGGTTAAGAAGGGATTTATATTGTGTGTATTGTCTGAAAGGATTGTCCATGACTGGTTAAACCTTAACATGCTTTCAAAAAGTAAATTGATTCTTAAAAATGACCACTAACTTATATACTTTAATATGATAAAAATATGCTCTTTTAATTAGATTTAGATTTGATGTTGTTCATGTAGTTGATGCATTTGTTGACTAATTACAGTTGAATGTTACAGGTAGTTTCTGGGGCGCGGGGCGAGACTCTGACGGGCGGGGACGGTTCACCAGCTCGCGGGGAAGGGGGAGGGTACAGCAGCTGCCTCCGACCCCCCAGGATGGCTTCCGGCCGATGACGCCCCACGCAACCGGCGGCTTCCGACCCATCTTCAACCCCTACAACGACAGCTCGGGGTCGGGGGAGGAGTTTAGCGGTCACAGCCAATCTCTAAGCCTCGAGTCTCCGGGGTACAACCACTCGGACTGGGACAACTCGCTGGGCCTGCCCCACGCCTCCGTCTCCAAGGTGAGTCACACAAGGTACAAGACAAAGCGCAGGAAAACAGTATAACTTGGTATATCTCAAGGGTCATCTGAGACTCATCAATTAACTTATTGTTATGTTTGGGAAGCTGAATATTTACAGTGCTCGCCTTTGAATATAAAGGTTGCCAGTTTGGTTCTGAGAAAGGTTAAAAGTCTCGCCACATAAAATGATGAATGAATTTGCAATATTTAAGTTTCAAGTGTTGTTAATCAGCTGTCCCATGGATAAACATATTACTTAAGCCCGATGTTTTTGGAAAAGTCCCCCTCTCCATCAAAGATGAAAATACTACCTCCCTCCACTATAATAAAGCACTGCACTCTATAATGTCTACTTGTTCTTGGAGTAAACTGTCAAATAGCTGTATTAGTAATGTAGCTTGTGTCCAAATACCACCCTACACTTATCAACTTATCACCTTCCCAATTACTGCAGTTTGTCTTCTATTGTTTTCCGTAGGTGCCCCCGCCCGTACAGTATCCTCCGTCAAGCGAGGAGCTCGACCGCCCCCGGCCCCCACCGTGGGACACCAACTTGTCCGAACCGCTACTGGAGAGTGGCGGGGGCAGTGACGAGTACCCCCGTCCTCCACCCCCCACCTTCCCCCCGCCCGCCCCGGACCTAGCGTTGGCCATCAGTCTGCCAGAGAGCTCACGGCCCGGGCGGGGGCCAACGATACCAGACCAAACAAGATGACAGCGTCAATTATCGTACAGGGTAATACTCATATAGGTTTTATGTTTTAATTTTCATATAGTTGACTTGAGACACCAACATAACCTGGTGCGCATTTCAAGGTGAATAAGAAGGCAAGAATTAAAAATAAACTATAGTCCAGCTGAAAAAATATATAATCTAAGAGCCATGTATTTGACCAGACCTGGTATTTTGTATATTGATGCCCTTACACATTAGATGAAATGGGGAGTCACTAAGCCCAGAATGGGGACATAACAGGCCCATATAATTAAATTAGGTATACATTTTTGGCGAATTTTAAAAGTATTTGATCATATCAGCCATTTTGGAACTAAAAAATGTATTATTACTATTATTGAAAAATTACAATTGCAGACTGTGACCACAAGATTAACATTGAGGCACACTGTGATATGAAAGTGCTAACGAATAAAAATGTTCAAAGTAACTGACCAGATTTTCTGGAACGGCTTAATATTTTATAAAGTAGGCCTAATTTAGTCTAAGTAATGAAACTTTGTAAATTTATATAAGCCATTACCTGTACTATTTCAGCTAAGTATACGATTTTTACCTCATAAGGGGTAACCTGATCTTAAAAGGATAACTGAGTCAAAATTGGCAGGGGGTCAAACTTTACATTAAAATTATATTGTTGAAAACATAAAATGCCTTTCACTGGCTCTTAGACCAAAAGTGTTTTTATTAAATTACTAGAAGACTGGAATTGAATGGTTTCAATCATTATTTCACACATTCGTTTGACTTTAAAATTTGTAAATGTGAAATATTTTAAGCAACTTTAAAGCTAGATTATTGGCACTTATTCTCTAATTAGAAATTGCCTTTAATTATAAATCATCTTTTAACTCATGGCATTATAAAACAACATTTGAACTACAATATTTGGTTCTTTAAGGTACAAATTACCAAGGTTCACCGTGTATAAGAAAAAAAATTTTGTTTAGGTAACAGGTATTCATCATTAAAGGTATTAAGGTATCATTAAAGGCATGGCTTTAGGAAAATAAGCTGGTTAAAACAACAATCACAGCAATTCCCAGGTTAAATATGTTTTTAAAAATTCATTCAGGATTATATTTTATAAAGTTTTTTGCTCCTTCTTGGGGTGGATTTCATTAGTAGACTAACTTACAACTACTTATAAAAAAACAGAGACTTATCCTTAAATCACACTTTTGTTACAAATTCATTTTTCGGTTGATTAAATCACTTACTTTGGTTACAATTCTTTAACCCTACGACTGAACTGGGCAAATGTGTGTGTGTGCGCTGAGTGTCCCATCAATTTCTGCCATTTTACAGACTTTTTTTATAAATTCACGGTGTCAAGACTACTAATGATAACATATTCATTTTCATTTAACCCAGGAAAAGACTCAGTTTATTTATAGTAAAATTTAGTCGAACTCCTATTAGTAGGTTTTTCACAAAAAGTGAAAAAAACACGTTTAGAGTACCATAACTTTTACAAATTGACAAGATTTACATCACACTAAATCAAATTTCAATGTTTTGATTTGTGATTTAATATAATGGTTATTGTAATCATGGAGACGTAATTAAATATTCTAATTATTGGTGATGAATATATTTGGAAAACATTACACAGGGTCAATAAATGTTTTTGACTTGAAACCAAACGATTTCCAGATGGGAACAACAAGAGTACAGCAACCTCCAGTACCACCGCCGCGTCAACCGGGAGTTTTCTCAGCGACCTGTGGGGCCCCGTCGGCGGGGGCTCGCCACAGTTGGTGGCCCCCGGGGCCCCGCCAAGGCCCCCCGGCCGCCCCACCATCACCAAGGTACCAACAATAAACTGTGCAATCATAGAAGTACAAAATCATGCAAATATATATACATGAGTAATTTGGTAGATAATTGTCTTGGCTTCTTTCAAGAATTTTGCTAATCTTGTCCTGTAAATCATTTTACAAATTTACTTGTCTTGTACGTCATTGAAAAATCATTTTCAAAACCAATGACAGGGACTTTGACCCACACTTCTGAACCAATTTAGTTAAACACAGTTGATACCAAATGAATGGTAATCGTTTGGTGCCCATTTTGCTTTGATTTCAGCAAGTATGAAACTAAATTGTCTAAAAACATAAATTTAATATGGCAATTTAACATTGGTAAAATTTTAAGCCTATTCCAAGAGAGATCTTGAGAGTTATTGGATGATTTGAATGCGGGTTGTGTTAAGTGAAAAGTAACTCTATATTTGCCCCTTTTTTGCCTGAAAAGTTTACTATTCCTTCATTTAATACTCTTAAAATAGAATACAAATATTTTATATTCACTAATGTTGTTTCTACTAACCCATCTAGAACAAACCAAGGTAGGTGAAATCAACAACAACCAATGTTATTGTAAGTATGGCCAAAAACCGTTGGGATGGACGAGGGGGGCAGCTGATTATCCAATAATTTTAATTAAATAGTAGTGTAAATTCATTTATCAAAAGTGGCGAAGCTTTGAAACTGGTGCTTCAGCTGATAGCCTCTGTTACATAAATATGACGTACTGGTGCTCTTCTGGTACTTTTCCATTGAAAACAGCTGTAGTTGTCACCTACCGTGTTAGAGTATTCTAGTTTCGGTGGTTTCTACTGATCAGCTGAATCCAACAGCACGGATCAGCTAATTATAATTTACTAGTACACGTGTTGCTCGAAATTGAGCAATTTATTTTAATACAATACAAATGTTACTTTTATCTCTAAATCATTGACGTCCGACCAATCCAATATTGTGAATATCTGCAATCACCAAAACTACACGTATTTACAGCTGATTATTAACAGATGTTTAAAATGCTTTATTCAATCCCAATGTTATTTAAATGGGAAATTTTGAGATTTCAATGGTGGATAACGCCTTTCTTTTCCATCAGATTCTCATCAGTTTTTGGCGGAAACAACTACAGACGAAGCCTTATCCAACGACACCAAAACTTGAAAATCGGTTGTAAATTGTAGGAGGAGTTCTCAAGATAAAAAACCCCTTAGCGTATTAAATAAGTATAGATTAAAGACAAATAAATAAATTTGATATGAAGTCCTTCTTATTATAAGCAAGGCAAGCAAGCAGTGCTTTGCGCTGCACGGGGTTAGTCTCTTCAAATAATTAATTGGGACAGAGTGTATCAGATTGCTAGATTTTTTTATTAACAAAATCAGGTTTTTAAAACAATTATTTCTTATGGGAAATCTATTAAATTAAACACTGTTAATTGTACAGGCTAATACTACAAAGTACATAAATAAAACTCTCTCCTAATCATATCATCCAAACGATAGACAATAGACAATAGACGAATTACAAAGTAATTAATTTCAAATAGGTCATATCTTACAGGAATATTTATTTGTTTACTGAAATACCTATACATCTCTTGAACCAAGGACCACACAGTTTGGTTGATATTTAATTATAATTTTTAAAAATTATACAAAAAATTATCCATCATCATTGGCGTTCTTCTGTTTTGTACAAACCGACTGTAGCAGATGTAACCTCATATTGTGCAGGTGACGGTGACGCCCCCGCTTGGCCCTGGGCCGGCCCCCGCTGCTGAGGACCTGCAGGCCCCGTACCCCCGCCTGGCCAAGAGTCCCCCCCGCCACTACTACACCTCCCATGCCACCCAGCACCACAACGACAACGACTCCATGAGCTGGTACTACACCAACTACAACCGGTCAGAGCTGGAGCCGTATGTAGGTGGGAGGGGGAGGGGAGGGGGGAGGGGGAGGGGAGCGGTGGCAGTCAGCTCTGCAGCGCTACTGGCCGTCAGTGTCGTGGCAATGGTGGCCATGGCGTGAGAGTATGGAGAATTGCAACATTAAATGGAATTTTTCGTTAAATCTCAACAAAATTTAGCATGATGTAACAGGGGTCCTGAAAATTCTGAAAATGATAAAAAAAATGTTCTTAATAACTAAGCTACGAGATTAAAACTCAGGAAATTAAATTGCGGGTTTAATCTATTTTTAAAATTATAACTGAATATCCGTATGATGGGTTTCGGCCCATGAGGAGTCAGTAGAAAATGTTAGATGAAAGCATAGGTTGATATGCACATCAAATTAAAGGTTTCACTTAGTAGAGTATAATGCTGCAAACCCAACCTCAAATGGATAGCAGACCCTTAAATAGGAGGCAATCAAACTT